>CM060619.1:19275489-19875489 GCA_030578275.1 Meda fulgida
AACATCAGTGTTTCTCTGCTCATCTTTGACTGAAGCACAGGCTCTACTCACCAGTACAATGGTGACCCACAAAACTAATTAATTAAACTAACAGACCATCTTGTGCAAAAACATATAAAACACTTCAGTTTATATTTACTCTCCTTATCTTACTTCGCAACACTTTTTTCTATAAACTTTTACTAATATTTCATTAGTTTTACAGAATATTACTGTTTTTTTTTCTTGATTTTATGGTAATCTACTGGCAGCTGGGTTGCCAGTAAATTGCTGTTTTTCTACAGTTTTATGCCGTAAATTAATTTACAGTTGATTACCATTAAATCACGCTTCACTTCAGTTCGCTTCACGCAAAATCTTCAGTTTTAAATGAACACTTGTGTCCACACTACAGAATGTTGGAGTAACACTGAAGCAGTGTTGAAATTAATGATATAATTCAGTGATTAATTAACTGATGATTGAGCATTAGTGATATGAACACCCGATGTTAACAAGCAGAATCACTGAAGGACAGAGGAACTTCAAGAAGATAAAAAAGCGAAACACAAGAACTTCAACTGACATCAGCCACAGAAGACATTAAAACTCCCAAGATTTCGCAGAGGAGGATTAAACAACTCTAAAAAATAACATTACTAGCCTCACTTATTACAACCCCAAAACAGAAAAAATTGGGACATTTTGTAAAATGCAATAAAATCAAGAATCTGTGATTTGTTCATTTTATTTAACCTTTTTTAGCTGACAAAGAACAAAGAACAAAGTACAAAGAAATGTTTTCCAATGTTTTCACTGACCAGCATAATTGTATTTTGTAAATATGAACAAATTTTGATTTTGATGGCTGCAACACACCCCAGAAAAGTTGGGACAGAGACCAAATAAAAGTGAAAAGATTATCCAAATTAGATTATCCAACTATTTTGAAACAGTCCACAACGAACAGGTGAATTGATAATAGTTTAGGGTATCATGTTTGGGTGTAAAAGTGCTTCTCCGTCTTTTTAAGCAAAGATAGGTCATGGCTCATCACTTTGTGCCAAATATCTTGAGAGAATTGTCAAACAATTAAAAAATGACATTTCTAAATGCAAGATTGCAAAGCATTTATGCCTTTCATCTTCCATACATAATATTGTCACAAGATTCAGGGAATACAGAGAAATCTCAGTCTGTGTTGGGTAAGGCAGTAGAATCTGCGTGACCTTTGAGCCCTCAGATGGCATTGCACAAGATACCATCATGCTACTCTGTCAAATACAGCCACATGTGCTCTGAAATAATTTGGAAAACCATTTTCACTGAACACAGTCTGATGCTGCATCAAGAAATGCCACTTGAATCTCTGTTACGCAAGGAGAAAGCTTTACATGAGTTCTATGTGGAGATGCCGGCGAGTACTCTGGGCATGAGCTCATTTCAGATGGTCTAGAAGAAAGTGGAAATATCTGCTTGTTTTTGGGAGAAAATGCAATCGAGTTCTCAGACCCAAAAGACCAACCAGACTTTCACCAGCGACAGGTGCAAAAGCAAACATCTGTCCTGGTATTGAGGTGCATAATTGCAAACGGTATGGGTAACTTGCATTATTGTGAAGGTACCATTGACATGGAGGCATATATTTGGATTGTACAGAGACATAAACTGCCATCAAGATGACATCTTTCAAGACAATGCCAGGCCTCATTCTGCTACAACTGAGTGGTTTCTAGACACTCTCCACAATAGAAGGGATGTGCCTGCCTGTTTACTGCAGTCCAGATATGTCTGTTATGGAAAATGCATGACCCTTCATGAAAAAGAGAATCAGGCAATGATGACGACAGACTGTTGAGCGGCTGTCTTGTATCAGATAAGATTGGGCAAATATTTCACTAGCAAAACTCCAACAATTAGTATCCTCAACTCCCAAATGGTTAAAAAGTGTAACTAAAAGGAAAGGTGATGTGACACAGTAGTTAACATGTCTCTGTCCCAACTTTTTTGGGATGTGTTGCAGCCATTAAAATCAAAATTTGTTCATATTTACAAAATACAATTATGTTGGTCAGTGAAAACATTGGAAAACTTTTCCTTGTACTTTTGTCAGTTAAAAAAGGTTAAAAAGAATGAACAAATAACAGATTCTTGATTTTATTGCATTTTACAAAATGTCCCAACTTTTTCTGATTTGGGGTTATACTAACCAGATTGACTTTATTTTTTTCTTCTTACGTCTACAGAAACTCCTAGAATTAACAGAGGTTTAGATGTTTTGTTTCATTTGATGTTACCATTATGGAGATCAGTGTTTGCTTTAGTTGGGCTCTTGACCCTTGACTTTATCATTAGTTTTTCTTCGGCTGCTGTAACTGTTTTAAAGACACATTTGTTGTGGCGGAAACAAAGCCAACGAAATGTTCAGGTGAAAAGATCAGGGGCCTCATGTACAAACACTTGCGTTGAATTCATACTAAAACATTGCGTACGGACAAAGCTGTAAATGTGCGTACGCACAAAAAAAAAACAGATGTATGAATCTCTGCGTACAAAGGATCCCACGCATATTCTCTTTGTACATCCCAATTAACGTAAAAATGAGCGCACATGCATGAGCATAACGCCCCACCCAGTCTCCTCCCTTAATTAAATACATTTAAATATGGTAATGAGCCTTTATAGCAATGTGTGTGTCGATGTGCAGTTCGATCGCTCCGATTACATTAGGAAAACCGGCTATCGCTGCAAATTGCGTTTTAATCTTTGGCTGGTCAACTGCATCATATGGGAACCTTATATACCTGGTAGACATGCGGATGATCCCGACCCATACCGCTGGCATTGCGCGGCTCAAAGACGACTGGCTTATTCCTGAGCGGTCTGCCAGTTCCCTTTGGAAAGAACCAGTTTCCACTAAACCAAGTGTTGTCAGCACCTGCAAGAGAACGGGTATTGCGTGGCTCCTCGCTGTCTCTCTCTCTAGATTCGGACCCAACTCAGCACAGAGCTCCAAGAGGATAGCCCTTGGAAATCTGAAACGGCTGATAAGCCAGTCATCATCCTGGGCCAGAAAATCATTGTGGTCCCTAAAAACTCGTTCTCTTCGGATTCTGCCATTAGCAATGTCCTCTAATAAGGCCAAAGCTGCCATTGCCATAGACTAAGGGTTGTATCAATTTGCATATGCTTTTATATGTTCTTACTTAATTGCATAATTGATAGAATATTCCCATAAGGCTTGTGTGAGAATATATGTAAATTATTTTATAAATTGCAAATTAATAGCAATGCTTCCCACAGGTGGTAGTGCGATAGACTTGTAGAACAATTCGTTGTGTAATGTTTGCAACTTAACTTCATTGCCTGTAAGAGTCGCCAACGGACAAAAACTATGAGAAATGTACGTACGCCAGACATGAAGTTGGCGTGGAGGAACACACATTCTCACGTGAATTTCACTGTTAGTACATCCGACCGTGAGCCTGAAAGCTGGCTTATGCAAAGTTTTTGTGCGTACGCAAGATTGATACATGAGACCCCAGGTGTTGCTGGATATGTTTTGAATATTACATCATACATAATGTTTGGATCACCGATCTCATCCAGTGTCTAATCACTTATCAAAAATTAGTTTTTTAATACTGTGCAATCAGTTATGAAGGATTTTAAACTCATCATTCACTAAAAAAAATTAACTATAGCTTCAATTAAACACACACAGACATCAAGAATCAGCCAATGAATCTCGGCAATGGCATATGATCAATAAAATAGATAACATCAAATCTGAACATCAAAAAACACAATACACAAAACCAGCAGCAAAAAGAAAACATTAAAGAAAATAACCTGACAATTCAGTTGTATAATTTATTCATGCCGCAATACATGCTGGGAGTCATGCACAATTTTTTTGTACTATGCTGGTACCCAACATGCATTGCCGCATGAAACTTTTTTGATTGTGAACACTCTTGAGATTCAAATGCAGATTCTTGATGTCTGTGTGTGTCTGACTGATTTTGAAGTTCAAAATGTTCTGAGCATTAACTTTTTAAAATCCTTCATATTTTCTGGTTGTCATAAATCCGATAGATCTCGATCTGTAAAATCACAGTGATACCATATTCACCCATATAAATACATTAGACAATAAAAGAGATCAGTGAATCATGCCACTAGATGATGATTGTGACCATTAACAAATAGTCGCTGTCATCTAATCCTGTTTTCTTTCAGCTTTTTTTGCAATAGCAAATGTATTTTGCTTTAATACATTTGCTTTAAAATGTATTTTAAAGACTGTGCAGCTGTGATGTTACCATGATCGCCATCATGGTAACATCAAATGAAAATAAAATTACCTCTAAACCTCTGTCACCTTTTAATAAGAACTTCTGTAAACGTCTGACAGAAATAAAGTCAATCTGGTTAGTAATAAGTGAAGCTGGTAATGCTGTTTGTGGAGTTGTTTAATCCTCCTCTGCTGAGATCTTCAGAGATTTAATGTCTTTTATCTTCAGTTGATTTAATATTTTTTCTGTTCTTCTTGTTCTCTTCCCTTCTGTGATTCTGCTTGTTAACAGCAGGTGTTCATCAGTGTCTGAATTAACTCACTTGTTTTTATTCACTAAGTCAAGTATTGGTGAACTAATGTAGGGAATAGTGAATGGGGGTATAGGGTGATTTGGAACACAGCCTCTGAGTGTCGACTTTGAGCTCTGTTAATTCACAGTATATTCCTCAAGGCTACTTTCTCGAAAATGACATATATCACCCAGAATGCTTTTTTCCTAAGGTATATTGCTGTTTTAATGGAAAACAGCATGTTACTGTCAAATTTGGCCGTTTTTTTACAGCATATTTTTACAGTGTACTGTCAGGATTCACCAAAGACACCCAGAGAAAATTAAGTACTGAAAAGCCGTGGACAGTGTTATTTGTGTGGCTGACCTTATTGCATATGCATTTGTTGGAGTTTCCCTTTCAGGAGCAAAATTCATGGGAGGAGAGTATTTAAATGGATCATGCAAGGTGATTTACTAAGGTTTGCGCTCGTCAATTTACCGGTGTTTGCACCATTATTTACCACCCAAAAATGCCTAAAAAAAAATCAAAAGGCCAGTTTGCCAAGAAGAGTCAAAACAACTAAAGCAAAAAGTAAAACTTTCTATCCAAGTGTATCCCATTTTCGTAATACCCTTAGAAAATACAGACCAATTGATTTTTAAATGTGCAGTCTGTAAGAATGACAGCTAGTGGTCAAAATAGGTACTGCAGTCCAAATTTTAAATATTGAAGATCATTGTTTTCCCTGCCCCCTCCTCCTCAGACTCGACGCTCACGTGGGTAGCCAGTTTGAGAACACGCAACAGGAACTAGCACAATTTACAATGAAAGCCAAGGAGACTTACACACTGTAAGTTAATGAGTTGATTTATCCGCGTTTTAAAATGAGGATTCCCGAAATATCGCTTTTGGCATTCAAAAAGTCACTAAAAACATTTAGAAAATGCCCTTTAGAGCAATATCATTAAAATCCACCACATCAGAGTTCACCATAGTCCTCGACATACTCCTTTAGTGGGACGATTCCCCTATCGCAAACGCAGGATATTAACTTCTGGGTTCATGGTTGTGAGTCTAGCTTTCTGTAACAGTCCAAAAACAGTCCACTGAAGGCAAGTTTGAAGAAACCATGTGCAGTTTATTTAAATAAACATGAATAGATACAAATAAACAGAACTAGACAGTGACTGACCATAAAACAAAAACTCACCAACAGCGGGTTACGCCTGAAATACAGCTAAACACACTTTGTAGCGCTGCCCACTAAAAGCTATTGTCTTTCCACTGTTACTACTCTGTGAAGCCTAATTCATGTAGCCTATTAAGAATTACTCCCATCTTAATCTGATGCGCCAGTCTGCATAGAGGGCGCGATCTCAGACCCCCTTGATGGTTTAAATAGGACACCACTGACATGTTGTCTGTTCTCACAAGAACGTGGTGCCTTCAAGCCTTTGAGGTATGGGTGGAAGCTCCTCAGAGCCTGGAAGACCGCAAACATCTCTAGGCAGTTTATGTGCCAGGAAGAATGCTAGTCCTGCCACAGACCTCATGTAAAGCAGCCGTCCGTGACCACGCCCCAGCCCGCGAGGGATGTGTCTGTCGAAACAGCTTTCCGGTGACAGGACGCTCCCAACACAGGCACTTGGGACAGAAACCAAGGTTTCTTCCACATTGATAGGGAACGAAGGCATCTGCGTGTAACCTCATTACAGAGTCCCACACCACTCCCAGGAACATGGTTCTATGGGCTGATGCCAACATGCTCTTTTTCATGTTGAGTCTCAACCCCAAGCTCTGAATATGGCCAAGGATGACAACTCGATGCCGAACTGCCAGTTCTGGAGACTGGGCCAGAAGGAGCCAGTCGTCGTTGTAGTTTATCACACGGATGCCCTGGAGCCTAGCGGGGCCAGAGCTGCTTCCATGCACTTGGTGAATGTGCGAGGGGAGAGTGCTTGGCCGAATGGAAGAATCCGATACTGGTACGCTTTGCCCCCAGAAGTGAACCTCAGGAACTTCCTGTGAGAGGGAAGGATGGAGACGTTGAAGTATGCGTCCTTCAGATCTATCGTGACAAACCAGTCCTCGGACCTGATTTGGTTCACGATAATGGGAATGGTGAGCATATTGAACCTAAACCTCCTCAGAGACCGATTCAGATGCCTTGGATCTAGAATAGGACGCAACCCTCCATCCTTCTTTGGAACTATAAAGTACCGGCTGTAGAACCCGGACTCCCTGTCTGGTGGAGGAACATACTCTATGTCTTCCTTTGCCAGCAGCAAGTGAACTTCCTGTTCTAACACTCGACCCTGCCCTGGGTTCACTGCAGTCCAAACTAGGGGGGCACCGATTCGATATTAAGATCGGATATCGGGCTTGATATTGACAAAATAGTTTTTTTTCTTTTTTTCTCCTTCGCAGCACATCCTACGTCATTCGTCAGCAGCACTTGTGTCGCGTGCTGTAAGCAACATGGCTCGCTCAAAGAGTCGGCTGTGTGGAGATTTTTCACACTTGCCACGCCAACTAGTTCGTCGGCTGTTTGCAATGTCTGCAAATTAAATGTTTCGAGAGGTGGTGATAGTACTGCAAAGTACAATACTACTAATTTAATCAAGCACATCCAAAAGCACCATGCTAAGGAGCACGCCAAATTCCTGCAGCTCAACAAAACAAAAGGAGCGCTGACAGCGGACAATAAAGTACAGCAACTAACTTTGCAGGATGCATTTCAACAACGCGAAAAGTTTCAGAGGGAAAGCTTGAACGCATCGGCAATAACACAGAAAGTTTTAGAATTCGTTGTTTTAGATGCTCAACTAATGTCAGTTGTTGAAGATGAGGGCTTCCGTCGCCTACTGGAACACGTAGAGCCAAGGTACTCTCTTCCATCACGCAAGTATTTTTCTGAGACCGCACTACCACAACTGTAAAAAAAAGTGTGCGAACACATCTCAAAAGAGATTAAAGATATAAAGGCAATGAGCTTTACTACAGATATATGGAGCTGTGCTGTGTGTCCAATGTCGCTTTTAAGTTTAACACTCCACTGGTTGGACGCGAGCTGTACAAATCACGGTGCAATTCTTCAAGCTAAAAACGAAAAAGATGTTTTTCTTTATAACAAATTTATAAGAATTCAAATATTTTACAATGTTACAAATACAATTTACAAATATGTTTAATATGTTAACTGTTTGATTACTATTGTATGTTTGACCAATACAATATTTTGTTTCTACTGCTACATATTATTTATTTAAATTTATTT
This sequence comes from Meda fulgida, assembly GCA_030578275.1. Classification (NCBI taxonomy): domain Eukaryota; kingdom Metazoa; phylum Chordata; class Actinopteri; order Cypriniformes; family Leuciscidae; genus Meda; species Meda fulgida. Next base: position 19,283,318 of record CM060619.1, read on the forward strand.
TAAGAAGTTTTATTACATTCTATTTTCGATTTGAATGCAATTAAATAACAATTAAATAAGAATTCAATACATTACATCGTTATTTTGTCTTAGTTAGGAAAGTGCGGAGGCTTTAGTCTCTTCCACATGGTGGAAGGAAGGTATGAGGTGGAAGGTATACAGTTTATTATTAATTCAACAACGGGTATCAAATCGGTATCAGATACATAAAGCCCAGGCATCGGAATCGGTATCGGGACTGAAAAAGTCAGATCGGTGCATCCCTAGTCCAAACCACCCCGTTGAACTTCGGTGGGCGAACATGGAACTGCAGTCTATACCCCTTCTCTACTGTGCGCAGGACCCATGGCGATATATTGGAGAGGCTTTGCCATGCTGGTGTCAAGTGTTTTGTGAGAGCCTTTGACGATACCCTGAAGCGGGTGAGTCAAAAACGACTCTCATTGTGCGGACGTGAACGCTGCCTGACCACAAGCCTGTTGGGTGGAAAGAGCAACGTGCGTTCGCTGGAAACTGATGCATCCCGAAGCGCCATTGGCGGCGGGATACTGACACCAGTTTCCTGAGGGCCCGACGAGGGGACCTCGATCGCTCTCTCTCGTGGGGGGGCGGCCCTCAGAGGTCCCATAGCAATTAGGGACATCTTTCCCTTCGCCTTCCTGGCCTGAAGGACGGTTCTCAAATCCGCCTTCTCTTGAGGCTGTGGGTGGGAGCGCCGTCTAGAGTCCCAAGCTCTTTGAGGGGGAGCTCAAGAGGCGACACTCTCCTTTTGGCCCTGCCGGTATGAGGAGCTTGATGCCGGCTGAGGCTGCCCATCGGCGGCAGCCTTCCTGGACCTTGAGTGGCGAGGGATATATTGCCTGAAAGCTGCGCTCTGTTTCTTTGCTTCCGGGAACCTGTCGACGACCGTATTAACCGCGTCTACGAACAGGCCAGTCGTAGAAACAGGGGCATTAAGAAGATAGGCCCTATCTTTCTCTTTAATGCCAGAAAGATTGCCACAGGCTGTCTCCTTTGTAATCAGAGAGACAGATCTGTGGCTCTGCGCAGTTCGGCAATATAATCTGGGTTGGACCCTTGCCTTCATCGATGTCACTTAACAGATCAGCCTGGTACGCCTGCAAAATAGCCATGCTGTGTAGGCTCACACCAGCCCGGTCCGCCGCCATATATGTAAATATGTAAATTGACGATATGTATGCCCTGCAGGTGCTATGGGGCATTGTTGAGTTTGAGGTTGCCTGTTTCTCTCCCTCAAGCGAGAAGGAAAGTCTGGAACATTCAGAGTCCTCAGCTGCTGAACAGAAGAAGTTCCTCAATCATCTGAAAGAACTATGCGATCTTGCAAACGAAGATAGGGGTTCTCCTTTAACCCCACGATGTTACTATAATCTAACACCGGGGGGTTAGACAGGCGTGCTGAAAATGACTTGTTCCATGACTTAAACAACTCATGGTGTAAGTCTGGAAAGAATGGTAAAGCCCGGCGTGGAGGCTGTGATCTGTGCTGCAGAAAGCACTCATCAAGCTTACTTGTAGCCCACGCTTCTTGTTTCTCTTGCGGCCAACTAATATTCAACTTGGCCACAGCATGCGTCACAACCTCCACAAGCTCCTCATATTTTACAGGTGCAGATTGAGATGGCACAATATACGGCAACTGTTCATTAAAATCCCCTTCTACGACGCTGAGCACGTCTAATTCCTCAGAATCAGACAGCTGCAGCACGGGATCCTCGACCCGAGCGGAAGAAGCTGCGGGGTGGGCTTCCGCAAAGGGAAGGAGGGGATCCGAGCTATCAGACGAGGATTGGGAAAGTGAAAAATACTCTGCAATGGTGTTGACTTATGACTTTGCACATGGTTTGTCTTAAAGCATATTAAAAACACCACATAGACATATAAACAACAATATCTTGATTTTCATCTACATTTCGTGCCACAATAATTGTAGTATTTTTTTTTTAATTATGCAGGCTTTCTCGTTCACTATTGACGCTTGCTGATTGGTGCGAGATGTATTCTGGGATACCTGACTGTCACAAGTCACCTCTCGATGCATCCTCGATAAAAGGGGCGGATCAGGAACACATCTGGAGATTTGAACTGTACTTGGCTAAATGTGAACTTTGAAGTGGAACAGTACTTGGACTGATAACGTTTCACAAGTCCACACGAATACATGTACAGACAAGAACACATTTGTGAAACAGCCAGCAAATCACATAACATGAAACAGGAAACATGACTGATAAATATTGAAATTAAAAGACATGAAAGCATTATCATCACCAAAACTTAAAACAGACGTTACAGATACTATTTTGAAGTTAGCAATGGCCAAAACTATTTCACAGATATCCCACCTCTCCCGGAAGTTCCATGAGTCTCCCTAATATTAATACTGGCACCCTGATGCCCCCAAATTATATACAATATGCCTGAAATGGAGCGAGCAAGAGTATGTGTGCGAGCATACACACCTGGTATGTTTTTCCGGTGATCTGATCACAAGTGGTCAGACAAGAGGCATTACCATTTACACCTGGTTTTAACATGCGTTTCCTGTGGCCAGATTTTGTTGAAACCCTCCCCTCTAATCTAGTCACACTCTACATCACTTTCAGTGCATGAATGCTCTTAGATGTCTGATTTAATGAAAAAAAAAAAAAAAAAAAGCAAATGTAAATTCCTTCAGTACCGCACAAACTTTTGGCTAGGTTTCGCAGCAAAGACAGCGGCATTCACAAATCAATTTATTGGGTGCTGGATGTTGATTGACCATTGTCCGCCATTATTGCTGGTTTGTCCAATTGATAAATTAAACACGTTAACACTTGCAAAAAAAAAGTGTCACAATATCATCCAATACTTGTGTCTTATTATGTATATGAACATAACTGTCATAATCAAGTATCAGTTAATCAGTGCTAATAAAGACCTAATCGACCTGCCAATACACATTTATCAAATATCCTGTGACAAACTTTCTCTCTCTGTGGCTGGGGAAGTGGGTTTTAGTTTCAGCCAGCATCCTGATGGAGATAACAAACCAAGGACAAGCGAAAAACGAGGAGAACCAAAGTGAGAGATCAAAGCCAAAGAAGACGTCTCCTCTACAGGATTATCAAGTTATCACATTATCTCTCGCCCACGCTGAGCTTCAATCGATATTCTGCAGTCAATGTTCGTCTCAATGTGACTTGCAAAGTCCTGCACATCACCTGTCAAAGATTCAGATGCCAATATCTCATTTCCACCATAAATTCAAAGAGGTGTGGAAATATTTGTGAAGATCAAGGTCCCTGTGTTGTCCAGGAAGTCAAATTAAGCCATAAAACAATGACTGTCTTTTGAAGCAGTCCCACAAAGTTTGCACTAGCAAAAACATCCGCGTTCCTTGGGTTAATAATCACCAGTTAATTTGCCTCAGCTAACTTTGTGGAGACTTCTATCTTCTGATCTGTTCTGTTGGGGTGAAGGACACCAGGGAAGGAACAACATAATGAAACTAATAGAGATGGAAATTGTAAGGAACTGTACAAATGTTGTTTTTGATTTCTTTTAGCCAGTGGTATAGTCCTAAAGAAAAAAATAGTTCACTTTTACTTATTTGGAATTACAGAAAAATAAACTGAAATTAAATATTCATATTTGGATTCACATTTCTAGAATATTTGATTATAGATGGTCTGGTCATTTACAAAATCTATAGGATCCCAAATTCACCAATACCAACCATTACACTGCAGCATCAGTTCCAGGGATGTAATAGCCTGAATGAGGAAGATTGTAATACATGCAGTGATAGCAGGGAAAGTGTTACCCTTGACCCCATGTCACCAGCTCAATGAATGCTTTATGAGGTCAGTGAAAGCTTCTGCCCTGACAGCAGGACATGAATACACAGCTGACAGACACTCATGAGATCTTCTGAGAGGCACCACTAGAATAATACATATTAATAAATAATATATCAATACATTTCAAATGATTGATTTTGAGAACATACTTATTCACAATAAACGATATTGGCTATAAAAATCAGATTTCTGAAACAAAACCAGTTGAGAACTTCTAATCAATCCATGCACATGAAAGTTTCTAGTCATGCAAGCTTGATTTTGTGAATCATTGTATTTCAAAATGTATCGAACACAATTCATAATACAATGTAGGTACACATTGCATTCTCAGCATTGCCACAAGGTGCTCTATAGTAGATTTTTAGAATAAATGTCATAGGAGAGCAGTCATTTGAAGAGAATATTTGAGCAAATATGATGTTATTTACTTTCTCTAATAATGAAATGAAGATACAAGTGAGAATAAAGAATAAAGAAACTTTGACACGTGTATTTTTTCTGTGAGATTGTTAATGTTTTTGGACTGAACCAGCAAATAGAACTAGTATAGTAAATTTGTTTTTTGTTTTGTTTTTTTTACTTAACTTCATCTTGTTAACTTCATCTTGATCTTCATCTTCATGTAATGAAAACAATATTTTTGACTAAATTAGTAAGTTGAATGCAGTGTTTGGTAAGTTACCCTAAAAAAGTAATTAATTAGCTATTAATTACATCTTCAACAGTGTAATTAGATTAGTGAAATAATATCGCTCTCTAAAATGTATTGAATAACTTATTACTAATTACTTTCTTCTCATCATAAAACAGACATGAAACAGCTCTTTTAATTCTTTCAAATAAATAATATAACATTGAATAAATTATTCTTTAACTGACTAAAGGATATAAAAGGGGAAGGTTACATTAAAAACATACATTAGATGTAAAGTTTTGATGTAAAATCCACAATTTTTATATAAAATTGTAATAGTCTATACAGTATTTAATGCAACGACAACAGAAGTAACTTAAAACACATTACAGAACAAATTGACAATAATCACTTCCTTTTTCTTTTTCAAGGGAAAAGTAATTTAATGAATTCATTAAATTCATCAAACTTTCTTTTTTTTCTTCTTCTGAGAAACACAAAAGAAGGTATTTAAAAATGTTGGTGTCCAAACAACACTGGACTTTCATTGAGAGAAAAAAAAAATAGACCATTTTTTAAGAATATGAAAAAATGAAATGCGTTCTTGTGTCTTCTCAAACTGAGCTTATTTTTATTGGGCATAATATTTCCTTTGCTTATCTGAATGCTATCAAATGGAATGGTGTATACAGTATGTCAGTATTCTTCAAGTGGTAATTCATTCTCTACCTGAACAGATTCCTCAAATGGCCCGTTTTCATTACATATCCTGCAAGGTTATTCAAGGTTGGGATCTTTGTTAGCTGTCCCCTGAACATGAAGGTTGCTTTAATGACTTTAGTGCAATAAATATCTTTACACAGAACAAAGGTATGCCTGAAACATCCTGGTCTACTGATAAGAAATTTGCTAAAAAAAAAACTAGATAAGATAAATTATGAACAATACTCTTATGTTTTTCAAGTGGCCTTATCAATAACGAACTTCATAAAGATAAACACATAGCACCAGGGTGAAGAGGAATGTACAGATGTTCAAACGGTGTAGCTTCCTCCAAAGTGGGCTTGTTTAAAGCTAATGTACATTCAAAGCATTTTTATAGGGTTGTAGCTTCCATGTTAAATTTGTTATAATGCTTGTGACAAACAAACTCATTGAGACCTGTAAATATACTGTTCGTATTATTAGCATCTTTGAATAGAACATATGTTAGCTCTTCCCTGAACATGAAGGCTGTGTTAATGACTGTAATGTACAGTAGTCTGTCTCATGTAGATTTGCTCCACAGCTCCCCTGCACAGAGGTGTTGATGCGATGAACACCCAAGGAGGGTTGGCAATGGTGTATCCCATATGCTAGCGCAAAGATCCTACAACAGTCTCATGTTGCAACCTTTGCTCTGTCCTAAATCTGATCTGTTGATCATAAAATAGACTGAAGGAAGGAAGTCAGGGAACTCCTTGTTTACCTAAGAACTATCATAAGATATCTATTTCTTGACAATGTCCTTTTAAGGTTTCCTTTATTTAACGGGATAGTTCACTAGAAAATGTCTGTCATTATTAGATTGTCTTGAAGAATAATTCATGCAGCTCTTTTCCATTTAAAGACATTTTATAGTGACCATGGCTCTGCAATGGACAAGATTAAGGCCCCGTTTACATGAAGGGAAAACGCGGATATTTCCCTGCGGTTTGGCCTCTCATTTACACGAAAACCCAGTTTTTATCACAAAAAATGATTATTTCTAAAAACTCCGGCCAAAGTGGAGATTTCTGAAAACGGAGAAACGGGGTTTTAGGGTTCTCTCTTGTCGATTCTGAGGATTCTGATTGGCTTGCATGGCTTTATCCTTCTCCTTATGCTGCCCATAGGTTTCGCATAGTTATGATGGCGCTCGCGGCGTATTTATCCGGGTTTTGTGCACGATGTTATTATTGAAAACGGAGGGGTGGGAAATATTTGTTTCTCTAAATACCCGGGTATGTGTAAACATGGCCTAAACCCCATAAAGACTGTGTAATGAGAACCATAATGAGAAATTGAACAGGTGTTCCTAATAATCCTTTAGGTGAGTGTATATATATATGTCTGTGTGTGTGGGGGGGTGTGTGGGTGTTTTGTGGGTGTGGTGGAGAATTCAATATATCTTCTTTTAATAAACTGACACTCAGATTAAACAGGAACAGGAAACCAATGCATGCAACGTTACCGCAAGAAAAACACTGAGGAGAACTAAGGGCTTAAATACACAAGGAGAAGTAATAAGGAGACTAAATAGACAACAGGTGAACATAATCACTAACCAAGGGAACTGGCACACACTAGGAAACTAGCCATGTGTTTGAAATTGCCCCCTCCCAGCAAACACATTCTCTGTAAGGGATCCACTGGAGGCAAGTTATAGAGAACCCAAGTGTAGTTTATTTACAAAATAACAAGATCATAAAACAAAAGCATGAACTCAAAACAAAAGGATGGAGTGGCATGGACTCAAAAGAAAAGTATGGCGTGGCATGAACTCAAAACAAAAGCATGGCCTAGTCAAGTCAAGTCAAGTGTATTTATATAGCGCTTTTCACAATATAAATTGCATCAAAGCAGCTTCACATTATCAATCAAATAACATAACAATGTTTGTTTCTTAGTGGAAAAAACATCCACGTTTGGTAGGACTGATCAATGGTATTAATGCTTGGTTAATTAATTTGAATATCCCCAACTGAGCAAGCCAAAGGCAACAGTGGCAAGGAACCAAAAAACTCCATCAAGTGACCTACTGGTGTCCTAAAACTCCATCAGGTGACCTAATGGAGAGAAAAAAACCTTGGGAGAACCCAGGCTCAGTCGGGGGCCAGTTCTCCTCTGGCGTTTATGAACTAGAGGCCGGATTTACAGTAACTGTAATTTGATACAGAATTTTGTTTTATTTTATCACTTCGGGGTGGGTACGCAAACCGGAATCACAACGTTTTATCTGTAGAGTAGGAAAGGGATCCTCCATAGGGAGAGGCTAGTTGGCACTTCAGCACTGCGTTGTCATCGGGTCCAGACAAAGCTCCTAGTCAGATCTGGATATGGCCTGGATCCGGCAAGCTGCGGGAAAGCCTCGGGATAAACAAAGACACTAAAACTAGCGTAGATACTATTTTTCTTATGATGTAACAAGTACATCAGGATTTAAGGGAAGTGTTCCCAGTTCCGGCTGACCTAATCTATGCAGCCTAACATTGAATTATAGAAGTATATTGTGGCGAGGGGGGCGTGGTTCCGCGAAGTCTGTAGCGGGAGAGGAGTCAGCAAGTCGCGCGGTGAGTAAGTGGGTCAAGTGCAGATGACGAACACCTGTGTCTGATTGCAGTAATTGGCGTGGAGACCGCATATAAGCTGCCGGCTGAGAGGGAGAAGAGAGAGAGACCTGGGACTCGCACAAGCCTGTGAAGCCTGCACAAAAACTGAGACCGTGACTGTTTTGTCTATATTGTTTGTTTGTTTTGCCGTGTAGTGTGACACGGCGGCCGCGCATGAGCGCACCGTATCTATTGATTGCTGTTTTAATAAAAGTGCGAGTCCCAATTTCGCCGACCTCGTCTTCTTCTTCCTTCAACCATACTGAACCTCACTACACTGGTGCCGAAACCCGGGAAGAAGAAGATTGCCGCCGCCATGCAGACCCCACCGGGAAAGCCGTTTGCGGAGCTCATACATACGCTCGCGGGTCTTCACCGGGAGCAACATCACGCCCTGCTGGCCGTGAAAGAGGAGCAGGATCAACGGTTCCAGATGCTCCTCCAAGGCCAGCAAGAAGACCGCGAGCTGTTCCGGAGCTGGCTCGACCGGGAGGTTCGGGCCGTCCCCGTTCCAGCTACGGCCTCGGCCCCGCCCCTGCCTCTCAATAAAATGGGTCCTCAGGACGATCCGGAGGCGTTCCTGGACCTGTTTGAGAGGTCTGCCGAGGCCCGGGGATGGCCCCAGTCGGACTGGCCCATGCGGCTCATCCCGTTACTATCTGGGGAGTCGCAGATAGCCGCCAACCAACTGCCAGTCCAGAACCTCCTGGTCTACGAAGCAAGGTGGTACTGGAGCAGTTCATTACCAAGCTGCCAAAGAAAACTGCTCAGTGGGTCCAGTGCCACCGCCCGACGTCGCTGGACCAGGCCATCCACCTGGCGGAAGATCACATGGTGGCGTGCTCAGGGGTCGGCGAACCCCTCCCATCAGCCTCTCTCTCTCCCTCTCTCTCTCTCGCTACCCTCTCTCTCCCCAAACCTGTGCCCCTTCCCAGGTCTCGCGGGGGGCTGGTGCCCCGGCCGGCGCCAAGATGGAGGACAGGGACCCCGGCGGAGCCCGTTCCTACGTCCCGGGCCCCACCCAGGGGGCCCGCCATCTCCGACCACCCCGTTCCGAGTCCGGCAGCCCTGCACTCTCCACGTCAATTCCTTGACCCGCTTCCTGCCACTGGAGCGGCGGGGAGGACTGGGCCGGCCTGCTGGCGCTGCGGGGACCCGGGGCACTTTATAGATCGGTGTCCGGTCATGGAGGTGGGGACGCTGATCCGGGTGCCCGACGCGCCGCAGGCTGCCCCCGATCAAACTGGCCTGTACCAGATACCAGTGAGTATCAAGGGGGGTACTTATCAGGCTTTGGTGGATTCAGGCTGTAACCAAACCTCTATTCATCAAAGTCTGATACCACCGGGGGCATTGGATAACAGCCGCATGGTTAAGGTGCGGTGTGTGCACGGGGTGGTGGTGAAATATCCGATAATGCCGGTGGTAATTCAATTTAGGGGGCAAAAGCATAGTGTGGAGGTGGCAGTTAACCCGCACCTCCGGCATCCGCTCATTTTGGGGACGAATTGGCCTGCCTTTAATGAATTATTGGGGTCGTTATCAGCGGGTGCCTCTTGGAGAAAAAAAAATAAGGGAAAGACGGCCGTTGTTCAGGTGGGGGATGCTGAGCCAGGACCACTGGGGCCTGCTGCAGGGGAACAGAGGGCTCTGGCGAGAACGGTTCTCTCAGAGCGCGATGATTTTCCCCTGGAGCAGTCCCAGGACGAGTCGCTCAAACACGCCTTCAATCAGGTCCGCTCCATCGACGGCCAGCTGCTCCACCCAGACCAACCGCTCTCTTATCCCTATTTTGCTGTGTTAAAAGATAAGTTGTATCGGGTGACCCAAGACACCCAGACAAAGGAAGATACAACACAGTTGTTGGTACCTAAAAGCCGCCGGAAAATGCTTTTTCAGGCGGCTCACTGTAATCCAATGGCCGGGCATTTAGGTCAGGTGGCGACACTAAACCGTCTCATGGCCCGGTTCTTCTGGCCGGGCATTCACGAGAACGTGCGCAGGTGGTGCGCGTCTTGTCGTGAATGTCAGTTGGTGAATCCACCGGCCAATCCAAAAGCACCATTGTGCCCCCTTCCGCAAATGCAGGTCCCCTTCGAACGAATTGGTATGGACCTCATCGGGCCATTAGAGCGGTCAGCACGAGGGCACCGCTTTGCGTTGGTTCTGGTGGACTACGCAACGCGATACCCAGAAGCAGTCCCGCTTCGTAACATTTCGGCTAAAAGTGTTGCGAGCGCGCTCTTCTCGTTAATCTCCCGAGTGGGAATCCCCAAGGAGATTCTCACGGATCAGGGCACGGCGTTCATGTCACGAACGATTCGCGAACTCTACGAATTGTTGGCCATTAAATCGATTCGCACTAGCGTCTACCACCCACAGACGGACGGTTTAGTGGAACGATTTAATCGCACTTTGAAGTCCATGATTCGTAAGTTCGTTCACGAGGACGCCAAAAATTGGGATAAATGGCTAGAACCCCTCTTGTTCGCTGTACGCGAGGTCCCGCAAGCCTCCACGGGGTTTTCCCCCTTCGAGCTCCTCTACGGACGGCAGCCCCGCGGGGTGCTTGACGTTCTTAGAGAGACTTGGGAGGACGGGCCGTCCGCTGCTAAGAACGAAATTCAGTATGTCCTGGACCTGAGAACAAAGCTCCACACTTTGGGGCGGCTATCAATGGAGAATTTGTTACAGGCCCAGGGCAGACAGAGTCAGCTATACAACAGGGGGGCTAGACTCCGTCAATTTGCACCGGGAGATAAGGTACTTGTATTACTCCCTACTACCAGCTCGAAATTACTCGCAAAGTGGCAAGGGCCCTTTGAGGTCACACGGCGAGTTATTGATCTCAACTATGAGGTAGCCCGTACAGACAGGGGTGGAGCACATCAAGTTTACCACCTCAACCTCCTCAAAAAGTGGGTTGAGGCAGAGTCAGTGATGTTGGCGACGGTGGTGAGCGGAGAGGAGGATCTCGGGCCTGAGGCGAGTTCAAAATCACAATCTCTCGCGCTGGCTCTTGGTGGAGATCACCTCTCGCCCTCCCAGCTCACTGACGTTAAAAATATACAAGCTGATTTTGCGGATGTGTTTTCTCCCCTGCCCGGCCGGACGAACCTCATTCAGCACCACGTTGAGACCGAACCCGGGGTGGTGGTACGCTGCCGCCCGTATCGTTTGCCTGAACATAAGAAAAAGGTGGTTCAGAGTGAATTAGAGGCTATGCTGGATATGGGGGTAATAGAAGAGTCGAGCAGTGACTGGGCGAGCCCGATAGTTTTGGTTCCTAAACCTGACGGCTCGGTCCGCTTCTGTGTAGACTATAGGAAGGTGACGCGGTGTCTAAGTTTGATGCTTATCCAATGCCGAAGGTTGACGAATTGCTTGATCGGCTGGGTACTGCTCGTTTTTATTCGACATTGGACTTAACGAAGGGTTATTGGCAGATCCCCTTGTCTCCAATGTCCAAAGAAAAGACAGCTTTCACAACGCCGTTTGGATTACACCAATTTGTCACCCTTCCTTTCGGGTTGTTCGGAGCTCCAGCGACCTTTCAGCGTCTGATGGAAAAGATTCTCCGGCCGCATGCTGCATATGCCGCTGCCTACTTGGATGATATTATCATCTATAGTACCGATTGGCAGCGTCATATGCAGCATTTGCGGGCTGTCCTGAGGACGCTGAGAAGGGCGGGGCTCACGGCCAACCCGAAGAAGTGTGCAATTGGGCGTGTGGAGGTAAGATATCTGGGTTTCCACTTGGGTCACGGACAGGTGCGTCCCCAAATTGATAAGACGGCAGCAGTCGGACCTGTCCGAGACCCAAGACCAAAAAGGAGGTTAGACAGTTCCTGGGGCTAGCGGGATATTATAGAAGGTTTGTGCCTAATTATTCGGACCTCGCTAGCCCGCTGACTGATCTAACTAAAAAGGAAGCGCCAGATACGGTTCAGTGGACGGAGCAGTGTCAGCGGGCCTTTACCCAGATAAAGGCTGTTCTATGTGGCGGGCCGCTTTTGCATGCTCCTGATTTCTCTCTCCCCTTTATCCTACAGACGGATGCATCGGACAGGGGGCTGGGCGCCGTCCTGTCCCAGGAGGTGGAGGGTGTAGAGCGGCCGGTGCTGTACATCAGTCGTAAGCTCTCTAAGAGAGAGACGATGTACAGCACCATTGAGAAAGAGTGTTTGGCCATCAGATGGGCTGTTCTCACCCTCCGCTACTACCTCCTGGGGCGGGAGTTCACCCTCTGTTCGGACCACGCTCCCCTGCAGTGGCTCCACCGCATGAAGGATACCAACGCGCGGATCACCCGTTGGTATCTAGCTTTACAGCCTTTTAAGTTCCAGGTGATCCACAGGCCGGGTGCACAGATGGTTGTGGCTGACTTCCTCTCCAGGAGGGGGACGGCTCCCCGGCCTGAGACAGGCGGTGGGGGTATGTGGCGAGGGGGGTGTGGTTCCGCGAAGTCTGTAGCGGGAGAGGAGTCAGCGAGTCGCGCGGTGAGTAAGTGGGTCAAGTGCAGATGACGAACACCTGTGTCTGATTGCAGTAATTGGCGTGGAGACCGCATATAAGCTGCCGGCTGAGAGGGAGAAGAGAGAGAGACCTGGGACTCGCACAAGCCTGTGAAGCCTGCACAAAAACTGAGACCGTGACTGTTTTGTCTATATTGTTTGTTTGTTTTGCCGTGTAGTGTGACACGGCGGCCGCGCACGAGCGCACCGTATCTATTGATTGCTGTTTTAATAAAAGTGTGAGTCCCAATTTCGCCGACCTCGTCTTCTTCTTCCTTCAACCATACTGAACCTCACTACATATATAATGTATTATGTGTATGCTAGGTCAAAGAGATCATGGCGTGGCATGAACTCAAAACAAAAGCATGGCGTGGCATGAACCTAAACATGAAGCTTACCCAAAGAGTGGTTACAGTGGAACAAAACTTGACAAAGACACATGGCAAACATGAGGGCTTAAATACACACAAGACTAATAAAAAGACAAGGGACACCTGTGAACAATGAAACAAAGAACCAATGACAACATGACACATCAGACAAGACACATGGCAGGATCACATGACTAACAGGGATCACATGACAAGACACATGAATAATACATGAACAAACCCAAAACATGACATTTACGTTGTGGCAACGTCTGTGGTAGTGGTGGGCAAATCGAGGCTTCGTGAAACACTGAAACAGTTGAAGCAAATGTGCCGTATTGTGTGGAGGCTTCAAAACAATCCGACACCCGTCTCCACGGTGACCCCTAGTGGTCAGAACAGTGTAAATGCAACAAAAATGTCTTGTTACTAATGTAGGAGGAGTCATGTAATGTAATGTAATGTGCTCCTGAAGGAGGGAACGGGAGACGTAACGTCGACGTGACGACGTAATCAGGATCACCTCGAGAGACCAATCTACTTCGAGAGTATTAAAACGAGCTAATGCACATTGGCATGCGATAATTTTATCAGCTGCTCTGCTTGCAGCGCGAGCATATAACGAGCAGCAGGTGCGTCGCATATTGTCTTTCGCTGAGGAGCCGAGACGTGCTCGGCCGTACAGCGAAGGACAGCAAGCGTGGTGACGGGACGACTGGAGCAGAAAAGCGCACGTATCCGCTCCATGTGGAGGGGAGTGGTGCAGCAAGCCGACACAACAGCTACAACTTCAGTGTTACCGGCTGGTTGAAGCGAGCACACAGGAAGAAACCGGCTCAACACATAGGCTGTGAAACCTAGCGAACGTGTTAGGCGTTGCCCAGCCCGCAGCTCTACAGATGTCTGTCAGCTAGGCACTGTGTGCCAGCGCCCAAGAAGAATCTACACCCGAGTGGAGTGGGCTCTCAACCAGGGCAATTAAGGCACGCCTTGGGCTTCGTAAGCCAAGGCGATGGCATCCACTATCCAGTGGGCCATCCTCTGCTTGGAGACAGCCTTTCCCTTCTGCTGGCCTCTGTAACAGACGAAGAGCTGATCTGAGGTCCTGAGGCTTTACGTTCTGTCCGCGTACAGGCGCAGAGCGCGGACGGAACAGAGAAAAGCCAGGGCTGGGTCTACCTCCTCCGAAGGCAGCGCTTGCAGGTTCACCACTTGGTCCTGGAAGGGAGTGGTAGGAACCTTGGGCACGTATCGGGGCCGGGGTCTCAGGATCACGTGAGAGTTAGCCGGGCCGAATTCCAGGCACGATTCGTCGACCGAAAATACATGCAGGTCCCCTACCCTCTTGGTGGAGGCTAATGCAACCAGGAGCACTGTTTTACAGGACAGAATTTTTAACTCCGCTGACTGCAAAGGCTCAAAGGGTGGTCTGTGAAGTGCCGAAAGGACCAGAGACAATCCTAAGAGGGTATAGAGAGTGGGCGAGGAGGATTCAGTCTCCTCGCCCCCGTCAGGAACCTGACAATCAGGTCATGCTTTCCCAGTGACTTACCTACAACTGCATCGTGATGTGCGGCGATAGCGGCAACATACACTTTAAGGGTGGAGGGAGACAGCCTTCGCTCCAACCCGTCTTGCAGGAAGGAAAGCACGGCTATGATTGAGCAAGATTGGGGGTTCTCCTCGTGAGAAGAACACCAACCAATGAACAGGTTCCACTTCAATGCATAGAGGCAACTCATAGAGGTGGCTCTAGCGGAAGTGATGGTGTCAACTACCGCTTGGGGTAGGTCACCTAGAACCTCCGCGTCCCGTCCAGGGACCAGACATGGAGTTTACAGAGGTCTGGACGCGGGTGCCATAGGGTGCCCTGTCTCTGAGAGAGGAGGTCCTCTCTCAGAGGAATGGGCCAGGATCCAGAGATAGAGAAACTGCTTTTGCTGAGAATTTGGTACCGCTGGTGAGACAACAGAATGATTCAAATAAAGTTATCCACCCGGCCCTCCTCTGGGGAAGAGCAGCTGACTCTTGGTCGCCCGTCTCAGGGCTGCTGAGACGGGTGGTGCCGTCTTCCTGCGAAAGCTCAACGTCACAGTACAGCTGGCTGTGGAGGAGTTTTTTTTTTTTTTTGCAGGGGACTGACACTCTCGGCGAAAAACAGACTGAGGGCCCACCAGTGACACTGGGAGCACATTGTGGCAACCTTTTAGTTACCTCAGCCTGCTTTTGAACTGGGGAGAACTGCTGCGCACAGTCTCCAACAGGGTCGCCAAAATGCCACCTTGTGAGATGGGAGCATCGAGAACGCAAACTTTGGCGATGTCTCACACCTCTGCAAGGTTTAACCAGGGGGCGCTTCTGGTCCTCTAGGGTGGATATCATCTGGCTGAGGGCCAGCGCTGTGACTTTAAACAAGGTCAGTCACCAGGCGCAGCTCAACCCCGAATCAGAACTACCCTCATGCATTTTGACTGTTTGTTCTGCAGTAGAACCTGCAGAAGAGGTGGTCTGCAGTAGAACCGCCGCCCCACCATTGAGGGTAGTGGGAGAGGAAAACCTTTCTGCAGCTTTTGGCACATTTGGTATGCCATATCGGCACCAAAATGCATCCATACTGCAAAAAAGTTTTTCACACACATCCGGGAAGGCACGGGGCGGGGCGGGGCAGGGCAAGGCGATTATGCGTTGCACTGCGCCCTCAGCGTAACCCGGGAAAGCATGGCTGTCAAATCTGAATCTGATTCAGCATGAGCATGCACACCATTATAGTGGGAGCTCAGCATCATCTTCATTTCCAGAGCGTAACAGCACTCTCTCTGATGCAGCGATCGATGTCTAATCCTCCCCTGGAGCCCCGAATGACATGCTAGGCCCATCATGAGAATGACCAGCATCCCATCCAGAAGCTGCCAGGCATGCGAGACAGTGAATGTGGCCGTCAACTGGAATGTGAATGTGGACTGCACACAGCACGCTTATCACTTAACCTTAATGAAAAGGCAAGACGAACAACGTGCTGACGTGATTATGTTCTCATAAGAGAATATAACCACCCACAAACAGAGTCTCAACATGTCTGCGATGCGATATAGGAGTGAGGGGCCCACACAGATTGGTTATCGGGCGGGAAAGCCCTCACTATAATCCTCCGGTCACCCTGGCTATACGCAGAAGTAGCCCTTTTCTGGTGCACCAGAAGAAGAACTAGATCGGGGCATAGGCGAGGGGACTCCACCTCGTTTGAGGCACTTGAGTCTCGATAGCGCATCTAGAGCACCGAACGACACGCGCTGGGTTGCCGTGACAAGGCTGTGAGCCGGCAGCTCGACGGCACACGGCACGCTGATCACTTAAACCTTAATGAGAAAGGCAAGACGAACAACGTGCCGACATGGTCATGCTCTCAAGAGAGAACATAAACCACCCATGAGCACAGTTTCAGCACACTTAAGCCCAGGCATGTGAAACAGTGATCGTGGCCGACACATGAGGATAGGAAACGACGGCATCCAGAAACACGCGGTTTGAATGACAAACCGTGTATGCTCTTTCAGGAAAATCTGCTCTCTCTGGTGCTGAAGCACACAGGGATGACTGCGGCTACACAAACAGGACGATAGTGCAAGCCTGATGTGAGCACTCACATTCTCACTAATGGCGCAACATTCTGAGCTGTGAAAACAGCTGTTTTGCCGGCTCTCTGAAATCGCGGCCAGCGCTGTCTGCGCTTTCACGCCAACACCAGCTTTGAAGAGGTGTTCTCCCGAAGAGCAGACTCGTTTTCTTCTTTAGAAGTTCAACACTGTAAGAATATTGTAGAGCAGGAACAGTAGAACCGCTCGGCTCCGAAGCGAAAGACAATATGCGACGCACCTGCTGCTCGTTATATGCTCGCACTGCAAGCAGAGCAGCTGATGCAATTATCGCATGCCAATGTGCATTAGCTCGTTTTAATACTCTCGAAGTAATTTGGTCTGTCAAGGCGATCCCGATTACATTGTCACGTCGACGTTACGTCGAACGTGAGCGACTGAAAGGGAACTCAGGCCAAACATGCATAAAAACACCTTAAATCTATTGCAGTTGTTTTTATTGAAAGTAAAATATTTCAAAAGCAATTATTTAATCAATTAATAACATTATCAAGTGTCTAAATGTTCTTTAATTAATTGGGGTTTGTTCTATGAATGGCTCAGCTAAACAGGCCAATGAGAGACTATTAACTACCATTATTCATTTTAATTATACTAATGTCTAATTTAAACATCCACAAATGTATAAACCTGATCAGAGATCACGTAAAATTTCTACTATGGCAACGTCGCTGCCCTTTTACTTGCAACATTGTAACAACAAAAAATCGCAACGTTGTTGCTCTAGATTCAGCAACTGAGAGTCGACGTTCTGACTATTTTTTTTAATGCTAGATCTAGATAGCCCCCATTTAGCATATTATGTTTTGTGGTTAATTTTTAATGAATCAGATTTTAGATAATTATATACTTTTTAAATATTGTTTATCCTTATTATTATTATTATTATTATTATTCATGGGTAATAAACACATGCAAATGTACACTTTGAAGAGTAAAAATGACATGGAAGGTTAGCTAATTCAACTTTATTAAAACTGCATATGGTAATCAAATTGCACTTCCAAAAGTCATACATTTGTGAAAAAATAAACATATAAAAAAATCCACATTTCTTTTAAATATAATACAATTTAAATATAATACAAAAAACATAAAAAGCAAAGCTGTCACAGCTGTCACGGTATACAAAACCACTGGTTCCTTCTCGTCTCGTGTTTATGTTGTTGTATGAAAGCACGTGTGTAGTGGGTGTGACTGAGTGACATTCCTTGATCCGCTCCAGCTGTTCATTATCTCATCACCAGCTGCAGCCGATCTCATCTCTCTATATATACTCACCGTTTTCTCATTTCCTTTGTCAGATCGTTGGTTGATGTCTCGTGTGTTGTTCCTGTTCTGTTCTCCTGCCGTTTGCCTCATCGTGTTCTTGTGGATTCGTTGTCTTGGTGTTGGATCGTCGTTTCGTGTCTTCACTGCACGGACTCCTCACCTCACGGACTTCACTTCACGGATTCGTCACACTGGCCATCAAAGTCCCTGTGTCATCCATCCACGCCCGTGTCATCCTTCTATGTTCGTGTATTTCTGACCAATAAATTGAGTACCCTGCTTTTGCTTCCTGTTTCGTTTATCGATCATGACAGAACGATCTGACCAAGGAATGGAAGCAGCAGGAGGAGTACCCACGTTGGAGGAGTTTGTTCACCTCAGCGTAAGGAGAATGGACTCACAAGAGAGGATTCAGAGTGACACGGGTCCTGCGATACAAGCCTTGGTGACGCAGGTGTCCGAGCTCACCCGACAATTCCAACTGCTTCAGATGCCCGCTGCGCCCCCCACACCCGCTGTTCCCCCCACACCACCAGAGAATCCTGCATCAGCGGAACCACGCCTACCTGCTCCTGAACCCTATGCGGGTGAGTCTGCATACTGCCGCGCATTTTTGACGAGATGCTCTATGCATTTTGCATTACAGCCCAGGACTTTCCATAATGAACAGGCCAAGGTGGCGTTCGTCATAACCTTGCTGACCGGAAAGGCAGCGCTATGGGGAACAGCGGTGGGGGAAAATCAAGATCCATGCTGTGCCTCGTTCCAGACACTCTCCTCGGAGATGAGACGGGTCTTCGACAGAGCCGTCGCGGGGAGAGAGGCCGCTAGGGTGTTGGCCGACCTCCGTCAAGGTGAGAGGCCGGTTTCGGATTATTCCATCGAGTTCCGCACCCTGGCGGCCGTATGTCATTGGAACGAGGAGGCGCAGTGGGATATGTTCCTGCATGGGTTGGCTGACCGCGTCCAGAGGGAGATCTACGCCCTGGACCTTCCCACGTTGTTGAACGGACTTATCGAGCTGGCCTTAAGAGTGGATGCTCGACTTTGTAGAGCCGGAGGGAGAGTTTCGTCTTTCCGTTGTAACAACATTTAGTTTTACATTAAATTAGCTCAAATTATATATAGGGAATTTTAATAATTAATCATGAATATGATTAATATATTGCATATTACAGTTAAATTATCGAAGTTGAAAATAGATTGATTGTACACACGAATGATCAATCACAACGAATTGTAATTCCTCATTCATATGTCAATGGTCCATTTTCAGATCGATTATATGAGATAACCTTTAATGGAGTTAATTTAGCTATCGAACTGTTTGTCCAGCAAACGGCCGTAAGATTAACTTATCAACTTCTCAACAAAGTTATCCCTTCTTATAAACTCCAAGAAATATCAATTTTCTGGCCGTGAACATTAATTTTCCTGTGTTTATAAAATTAGACTACGCAACGTAGTCAATAATGAAAGCTTTGTAGCTATGATCGAGATTTCATTGACTCTGTAAAATGAGCATTTTAGACAGAAGGCAATCAAGAATATAATGGTTTTAATAGTTGGACTAATAATACATCGAACTACAATTCACACAGAATATATGTATATACACCCGAAACAAACAAAACGCAAAACATTACAAACACGAATTAAAATAGGATGAGAGAGGAAGATAAAAATGAGAGGGAGAGAGAGTTGGGGAGAGAGAGAGAGAGAGAGAGAGAGAGAGAGAGAGAGAGAGAGAGAGAGAGAGAGAGAGAGAGAGAGAGAGAGAGAGAGAGAGAGAGAGAGAGAGAGAGAGAGAGAGAGAGAGAGAGAGAGAGAGAGAGAGAGAGAGAGAGAGAGAGAGAGAGAGATCCGTAGGATCACAGTTTGGCAAAATTCACCTGGACATTTAAACCTTTAAGAGACAACACGGAAAAACAGTCTTAATGCTCTAAAATCTTGGTAACTCAAATATACTTGCATATAGTTCTCATGTGTCTGAGCCCTGCGGCGTGTGTGAGCGGCTGGTCTTTGTATGTTCCGTTGGAGCGTCACGTGGTTTGCTGCGGTCTGGAGCGCGCAGTTTCAAAGAAGGCTTAAAGGTCTTTGACGTAAATTACCAAATAAATAATTCAGACTAAGTTCCTTTCTGGTGAAATGAACAAAGGAAAAACAAACTTAAACAAAAGAAAAGAAGAGGAAAGATCCCCCAGGGCGGGGATCACGAGTATGATGGTTACATCGGATCGAAGGAGAGGGAAGAGTCCAGACCGAAGTCGAAGTTCCCTCGAAGAAGGGAGTTACCCCAAAGATGCAGTTCTTTCTCCCCCCTCCTTACTCTTACTTCACTTCTCCAAGAACCCAAAACTAAAGATGAGGTGCTTGGTGGTCTTCTTTAAAGACACTTCTGTTTACACCTCCTCTGGCGTGAATGCACCAATCAGCTGGGAGGAAAGTGTGCGGATAAGTGTTCCTTTGTTCCCTCGAGATCGACTTTGCATGTTTCATGACCATGATGTAAAAATGCGTTCAATTTTACTCCAGAGATGATAAAACATGGTAACATACATTTTACAGTTTGCACCTATATATATATATGGTTTGGTCAGATCAAGAGGATTCTAAAGGTGTGAAGAACGACATACAAACATTATAGGAAAACACAGTTACATTAAAAATGCATCTAAAAGCACCTCTGTTCATTTAGAATTATAATACGATCACATCTAACCCCAATGGAACATGGGCAAACATAAAAACATATCGAATATATCATAGTACAAGTCTCTCAATTGAGGAGATTGGAGAAAAAGTCCTTGTGTGTGTGTGTGTGTGTGTGTGTACTGTGAACGTGGCTGGGTCATTCGTTGGTGAAGATGTGGTGAACTTTTGCTCACCCCCCTCCCGGGCAATGATATGTGTGTGCGTATTCTTTGAATTGATGAGTTTTAAGTCTGGTTACAATGACCAGTGTGGTTCATCACACAAGGTTGTCTGTGTTTGTGAGGTGTCCTGAAGAGGGGACACCACGGGATCTCCGGCCAGAGAGGCGCTCCTGTTGGGTCACATGTGGTAAGACAGAGGACCCTGTGATTACTTATCAGCGAAAAATGCCGCGGGGGCACTTCTGGCATCGGTCATTTAATTAAGTCCCATCGCCATTTGCTTGTGTATGAATCAGTAACTTAAAAAGTCTCATGACATCTCCATTCTTCAGATTGTGAAAGAAACAGGAGTGTTTACTTAATTGGAGACTTAGTTGATTAAAACCACATGATTGCGCTGATCATCTGATTATTGCTAAACCGTCCACCAGGTGAGACTCAACAGTCCAGCGGCAGGGACGCGGTCGGCCCAGTCTTCGATCAAGAACCCATGCAGGTGGGTCGAGCTCGGCTTTCCCGGTAGGAGAGGGAGAGGCGGAGGTCTCAGGGCCTTTGCCTATACTGTGGTGGTGCGGGACACTATGCTTACACCTGCCCGGTAAAAGGCCAAGCCCGATAGTAAGTATGAGGCTACTATCGGGTGGGATCTCCGCCGAGAAGACCTCATCCACATCTACCCTCCTTCCGGTAAGACTGAGATGGTCAGTTCACCAGCACGACTGTCGAACACTTCTGGACTCTGGGGCAGAAGGTAATTTTATGGACAGCAAATTTGCACACAGATTTCAGATTCCCCTCAAACTACTCACACAGAAGATTGCAGTACATGCTTTAAACGGTCAAGAACTCCCCACTATTTCTTTCACCACTGAGGACATCACTCTCATTACTTCAGGCAATCACTCAGGGACTATTTTTTTTACATATTCGATTCGCCCCTGGCACCCATCGTTCTCGGACATCCCTGGCTCATCCGTCACAACCCCCGAGTGGACTGGCATCAGAAGACCGTGTTGGAGTGGAGCAAGGAATGTCATAAGTCGTGTCTGGTGTCTGCTTGTTCGTCTGTGCCTGTTTTTGTGTTTCAGGAGGAGGCAGGGGATTTGTCTAACGTGCCCGAGGAGTACCACGATCTGAAGGAAGTGTTCAGTAAGTCTTGGGCTGCTTCTCTTCCTCCGCATCGTCCCTATGACTGTGCTATAGATTTACTGCCAGGTAAGTCTCCGCCTAGAGTCAAATTATATTCACTTTCTGTCCCAGAGAGGGAGACTATGGAGAAATATATTTCTGATTCTCTAGCAACCAAGTTC
Source organism: Meda fulgida (assembly GCA_030578275.1). Lineage (NCBI taxonomy): Eukaryota > Metazoa > Chordata > Actinopteri > Cypriniformes > Leuciscidae > Meda > Meda fulgida. The sequence continues at coordinate 19,305,169 of CM060619.1, forward strand.
ATCCGCCCTTCCTCTTCTCCAGCGGGGGGCGGGGTTCTTTTTTGTGGGGAAGAAGGATGGGTCTCTGCGACCTTGTATTGATTACCGGAGGTTGAATAACATCACGGTAAAGAATACTTAACCTTTGCCGTTGATGTCTTCAGCCTTTGAGAGGTTGCAGGGAGCGTCCGTCTTCATGAAATTGGACTTGCGTAACGTTTATCATTTGGTTCGCATTAGGGAGGGGGATGAGTGGAAGACTGCTTTTAATACCCCCAGGGGGCACTTTGAATACTTGGTCATGCTTTTCGGGCTGTCCAACTCCCCAGCAGTCTTCAAGGCACTCATCAATGACGTGTTGCGAGACATGATCGATCAGTTCATATATGTCTACCTGGATGACATATTGATATTTTCCTCGTCTCTCCAGGAACATGTGCAACACGTCCGACGAGTGCTTCAGAGGTTGTTAGAGAATGGGCTTTTTGTCAAGGCTGAGAAATGCGAATTTCATGCACAGTCTGTTCCTTTCCTAGGGTACATCATTTCGTCTGAGGGAATGCGGGTGGACCCTGATAATGTTAAGGCAGTGGTAGAGTGGCCAAGTCCAGATTCCCGTAAGGCCCTACAGAGGTTTCTGGGGTTCGCCAATTTCTATCGGCGGTAAATTCCCAATTTCAGCCAACTAGCCGCACCTCTGACTGCCTTGACCTCCCCCAGAACACCGTTCAGGTGGTCAGATACAGCCGGGGCTGTATTTGCCAAACTCAAGAGCCGCTTTGTTTCGGCTCCCATCCTCGTTGCCCCTGATTCTTCATGGCAGTTCGTGGTGGAGGTCGATGCGTCAGAGGTGGGGGTAGGAGCAGTTCTGTCCCAACGCTCTTCCGCAGACGACAAGATGCATCCCTGCGCGTTTTTTTCTCATCGTTTGTCACCAGCTGAACGCAATTATGACATTGGTAATAGAGAGTTGTTGGCAGTCAAGCTAGCGTTGGAGGAATGGTGTCATTGGTTGGAGGGCTCGGGGGTACCTTTTATCATCTGGACCGATCACAAGAATCTAGAGTACATCAGAACCGCCAAAAGATTGAACTCCAGGCAGGCTCGGTGGGCACTTTTTTTCGGTCGTTTTGATTTTCCCCTCTCGTACCGCCCGGGTTCTAAGAACATCAAACCCGACTCTTTATCTGGCATTTTTGATCGTTCCGAACGCCCGTCTACTTCCGAGTGCATTTTACCGGAGACCCTATTTGTTTCCACACTCGTATGGGAGGTCGAATCAAAGGTCAAGACGGCCTTAGAAGGGGTAATGGGGTCTCCGACAGAGGACCCCAATTTGTGTCCAAATTTTGGAGAGAATTTTGTAAGTAACTGGGGGCGACATTAGTCTGTCCTCAGGGTTTCATCCCGAGAGCAATGGCCAAACCGAGAGAGGACCTTGTCCTCCGGCACCTAGCTCGTCTGGGCCTTCGGGTCAACTGGGAGAAGAGCAAACTTTGCCCCGTGCAGAGGATCTCTTTTCTCGGTATGGACATCGTCTCGGTCGCCATGTCCGCGCAGCTTACGAGCGAGCGCGCACAGTCACTGCTGACTTGTCTGAGACAATTCCAGGGCAAGAGTGCGGTTCCACTGAAATATTTTCAGAGGCTCCTGGGGCATATGCAGCCGCGGTAACGCCGCTCGGATTGCTTCATATGAGACTGCTTCAGTTTTGGCTTCGCGACCGAGTCCCGAGGTGGGCATGGCAACAAGGCACGCTCCGAGTATCAGTTACTCTGACCTGCCGTCAGACCTTCACCCCGTGGTCGAACCTCAGTTTTCTCAGGACAGGTGTCCCCCTGGAACGAGTTTCCCGGCATGTTGTTGTCTCAACAGATGCGTCCACCACGGGCTGGGGCGCCATGTGCAATGGACATGCTGCCGCGGGCTCCTGGACAGGACCCCAGCGCCTATGGCATGTCAATTGCCTCGAGTTGCTGGCAGTACGTCTTGCCCTGCACCACTTTCGGGCGTTGCTCAGGGCTCAACACGTACTAGTCCGGTCAGACAATACCGCCACTGTAGCGTACATCAACCATCAAGATGGTCTACGCTCCCGCCGTATGTCACAACTCGCTCGCCACCTCCTCTTATGGAGTCAGAAGTATCTGAGGTCGCTTCGAGCCATTTATATTCCCGGAGCCCTGAACTGTGCAGCCGATGAGCTCTCACGGCTTCAGCCCCTCCCTGGAGAATGGCGACTCCATCCCCAGTCGGTTCAGCTGATTTGGGACCAGTTCGGGGACCCAGAGATAGATCTGTTTGCCTCTCACGACTCGACCCATTGCGACCTCTATTTTTCCCTGACCGAGGGCACGCTCGGCACGGATGCACTGGCACACAGCTGGCCGCGGGGCCGCAAATATGCGTTTTACCCAGTGAGCCTTCTAGCGCAGGTCTTGCGCAAGGTCAAGGAGGACGAGGAGCAGGTCCTTCTGGTTGCGCCGTACTGGCCCACCCAGACCTGGTTCTCCGAACTGGTGCTCCTCGCGACAGCATCTCCTTGGCCAATCCCTCTGAGGAAGGACCTCCTTTCTCAGGGACGGGGCACCCTGTGGCAGGTTTGAGTACCCTACCACCAGCGGTGGTGGCTACCATCACTTCCGCTAGAGCGTCGTCCACGAGACACGCCTATGCGTTGAAGTGGAACCTCTTCGTCAGCTGGTGCTCTTCTCGCAGAGAAGACCCCTGGAGGTGTTCGGTCGGTGTCGTGCTTTCCTTCCTTCAAGATGGGTTGGAGCGAAGGCTGTCTTCCTCCACCCTCAAAGTTTATGTTGCCGCTATTGCCGCACACCATGACTTGGTAGAAGATAAATCCTTAGGGAAGCACGACCTGATCGTCAGGTTCTTAATAGGAGCGAGGAGACTGAATCCTCCTCGTTCTCCTCTCGTTCCCTCTTGGGACCTCGCGGTGGTTATAACTGCCCTGCAGAGTGCTCCCTTTGAGCCTCTGCAATCAGTGGAGCTTAAGTTTCTGTCAATGAAGACAGCGCTCCTGGTTGCACTGGCCTTTGTCAAGAGGGTAGGGGACCTGCAGGCATTCTCCGTTGACAAAGCGTGCCTGGAATTCGGGCCGGCTTACTCTCACGTGATCCTGAGACCCCGGCCTGGATATGTGCCCAAGGTTCCCACCACTCCCTTCCGGGACTAGGTGGTGAACCTGCAAGCGCTGCCCCTGATTCTAATTCTTGGACAAAAAAACTTCCACACGTAATAACCTAGAATACTGTCTAACACTTGATGGCTGCTCTGTTAAGTCTTCGTCGTCGGTTAGGAACCTGGGTGGGCTCTTTGATACACATCTTTCATTTGAAAGTCATGTGTCTAGTATCTGTAAAACCGCATTTTTCCATCTTAAAAATATATCTAAATTACGCCATATGCTCTCATTGACAAATGCGGAACAATTAGTTCATGCGTTCATGACCTCAAGGCTGGATTATTGTAATGCTCTACTGGGTGGTTGCCCTGCACGCTTAATAAACAAACTACAGCTAGTTCAAAACGTAGCTGCTCGAGTTCAGAACCAGGAAGTATGACCATATTAGCCCGGTTCTGTCAACACTGCATTGGCTACCTATAAAACATCGTATACATTTAAAAATTTTGCTGATTACTTACAAAACACTAAATGGTTTAGTTCCGCAGTACTTGAGCGAGCTATTAAATGCATTATAGTCCTTCAAGTCTATTGCGATCTCAAAATTGCAGCCAGTTGATAATACCTAGAATATCAAAATCGACTGCTGGCGGTAGATCCCTTTCCTATTTAGCACCAAAACTTTGGAACAGTCTTCCTAACATTGTCCGGGAAGCAGACACACTCTGTCAGTTCAAAGCTAGACTATAAGCACATCTCTTTGACCTTGCCTTCACATAACAGACTAAAGACTTCTATAATTCAATGTTAGGCTGCATAGATTAGGTCAGCCGGAACCGGGAACACTTCCCATAAATCCTGATGTATTCATTACATCATAAGAAAAATGGCATCTAGGCTAATATTAGTCTCTCTTTTTATCTTGAATTTTATCGCAGTCTGCCGGATCCAGGCCGTATCCAGATCTGATGAAGGACTTGCACCTGGACACGACGACAATGCAGTCCTCTCTCCTCTGTGAAAGCCTCCTTCCCTTCCCTTTACCTCTGTACAGATAAAACATTGTCGGGATAACTCCAGTTCACGTGGCTATGCAGAAGCGATAAATAATTCTTTATTATAAATGTATTTATTATAAAGGCCAGACAAATAGTTTGTTGAGGGTTGATTTGTAAAGAAGGATTACATGCCTGCGCACATTTATATTCAAAAGCACATACCTATAGACTAAACACATGATGCGCACGCCGTCTGCATTTTCGCAGATTTGTGTTTTTGAGATTTGCGCGGAGATAAAATTTTTTTCTCAACATTTTTCAGGGCTTGCACCTTGGACTCTATTTCTGGGTTGTCATTCTCGAGCTAACAGGCACTGTTTTTGTGCAAATGAGCAGGCCGGAGCGTGTTGAGTGTTTTCTGTTAGTGATAGCGGCCCCTAAGTTAATAACTAATGATCTTTGTAACAAGTGAATCAATCAAAACTAACTTTAGCTGGAAAATAACTTTATTCTAGAGCTGCTGTACAGCCAAAACAATATCTGTTACTGTAATTTCCTATTATCACTGTAAAGCTGCTTTGAAACAATCTATATTGTTAAAAGCGCTATATAAATGAAGGTGACGTGACTTGACTTGACTAGTTGACATATGTCACTAGGACATCGTTTAAAACCTTCAACAGTGCAGTCTCAGTAGAGTGATGTTTTCTAAAACTGGATTTAACATTGTCAAAAATCATATTGTCAGCTAAAAAACTTTGCCATTTTTGGAGGATTGTTTCCTCCAAAATCTTTGTGATAAAAGGCAAATTGGAGATAGGTATAAAATTGGCCAGAATTTTCTGGGCATATGTTCTGTTTTTTTAAGCAGGTGGTGGACTGTTGCATGTTTTAACAAATCAGGTACAATAATAATTTAAGAGCAGTTTACTATACTCAGGAGATGAGGACAAACTACATCAAAAATGAGTTTAAAGAAATATGGAGGGATAATATAGAGGAGCCAGAAGGCTTAAGCTGATCTACTATTTCTTGAAGATAAGTGTCAGAGATGGGTTCAAAAACAGCAGTGCAGGCAGGTGAAAGAGAGGGATCAGAGGAGAAGGGAATTATCCCCTATCTGAGATCCCTTATCTTGTTGACAAAGGACCTAAGAAAATCTTAACATATAGATGAAGACACATCAGGGAACAAAGAGACAGAAGTAACATTAATGATAGTAGCATTAATGAAATTAAAAAAAGAGTTTTCATTCTGTTACAGTTCTTTATTATGATTTCTGAAAAATACCTTGATTTTGCTGCTTTCTGATATTGGGATAATGAATCTCTTTGCATTTAAAAAGAAACCTGGAGCTTGTCCTTTTCCCTTTTTCTCTCCGCTCTTCTGCAAGTCTGCCTGAGAGAGCGTATGGTGTCACGTAGCCAGGGCTCAGACCTGGGTTTATGTTGGATTCATTATCCCAATATAAAAGAAAACAGTGAAAGCAACAAAATGGGAAAACTAGGTTGCTGCTGGTGGAGGTGTTAGTGAGGCCAGCAGGAGGTGCTCAGTCTGTGGTCTGTGTGGGTCCCAACGCCCCAGGATAGTGATGGGGACACTATACTGTAAGAGCACAGTCCTTCAGATGAGATGTTAAACCGAGGTCTTGACTTTCTGTGATCATTAAAAATCACAAGGCACTTCTCGTAAAGAGTAGGGGTGTAACCCGGTGTCCTGGCCACATTCCATCCATTGGCCCTTGCCAATCACGGCCTCCTAAAAATCACCATTAACTGAATTGGCTCTATCACTCTCTCTCCTCTCCAACTATAGCTGGTGTGTGGTTTGTGGTAAGCACGCTGGTGTTGTTGTACTGTGGCTGCCGTCGCATCATCCAAGTGGATACACACTGTTGGTGGTTGAGGAGAGACACCTTGATATGATTGTAAATTGCTTTGGGTGTACAATAGTACATATGAAAGCGCTATGTAAATGCCTCATTCATTCAATAATCCACTCGTTTGCACTGGTTCCAGAGAGCACTAGTGGATGAAAGTGACATAGTGAGAAATGTTTTGAGCTTGATTAACCAGTTTGTTTGAAATGGTTTGTACTTTGAAAAGAGACAATTGGTCATTACTCAGTACCGGCAAAGCACACTGCAACAAATAGAACATATAACACAGGATAAAACAAACAGTAACACTTTACTTGAAGGGGTATGCATAAGACTAACATGACACCTTCATAATCATGACATGACACATGTTATGAATATGAAGGAAGTTTTATGCATGTTTGTGACAACTGTTTATTAAGTGTCATTCGCTCAATAATGACATTTTTAATGCAAATATGACATTGTTTGAGATGTCTTTGTTATGACACCTTGACATAAACCAATACATCATAACCTCAGTGTCTTTGTCATGACAACTTGACATTACTAAGACAACACAACCTATCATAAACATGACATAGCAGATTAATTATCAAACTTAAGAAACCACTTAGCTTTATTGGTTAACATTACATTAAACTGTCAGGTGGTTGGTTTTGACATTGGCTGTCATGAAGCCATTATAACTGTTTAATGACAAATTCAATTTGTACCACTGTAGTTGAGGTCACGAAAAATATTCATGACACAGTTATAATGGACTGATGACAGCCAATGTCAAAACCAACCACATGACAGTTTAACTTAATTTAATGTCAAGTTGTCATGACAAAGAATCTGATAGGTTATGATGTTATGGTTTATGTCAAGATGTCATAACAAAGAAATCTTAAACAATGTCATATTTGCATTCAAAATGTCATAATTGAGCAAATGACACTTAATTACAGTTGTCATAAACATGCATAAACCCTACTTCATATTCATGACATATGTCTTGTCATGGTTATGAAGGTGTCATGTCAGTCTTATGTACACCCCTTCAAGTAAAGTGTTACCAAAGAAACAAACTGGACACCACACCAAGCGACAGACGGCGAGCCACATAACGGCACCATCTTGGCTTGGCTCCAAGTATTGGCATCAACAGGTCAGTGTAATCAGTAACCAAGGGAACAAACTGGCACACCTATGAATCCGAAATCGCCCTCATTCACTATTCCCTACGTTAGTTGACTAATACTGTTCACTTGAAAGAGTGAATGAAAACGAGTGAGCGAATTCGGACAGCCGTTTAGTGTAAATCGGTTGTTAACTAGTTATTGCAGTGTAATGTCGGATTGAATGAGTGCACACAATAACGGCCACTATGTTTTCGAACACCACAACAAATGGCTGTCCCCTCAAATAGCGCCCTATTTGAGGGTATAGCTGGGGCGATTTCGGATTCAGCCTAGGTCAGCTTACAATGACAGGGAACACAGGTAAACAGAAACACAATGAAACTAGACAGAACAGGACATACATGTTTTATGACTGATGGATTATGAGGTTACATGTAAAGGGTACATTCCTAAAATACACCAACACTTTTACATAACTCTACGATCAATACAGCCATGTGATTAGTCTTTGTATGGGACCTCATAAAAAAAGACAGGAAATAGCAGAACATTTATGTAAGTGTTCTCATAATCACTGGCATCTTTTTCTGCAGGCTTTTATGTGATTACTTTTACATTTTAATACTGGTATCCAGGCTGTAATAATGAGTATTAAATGTAAATGTATTCTTGTGATGTTTCAAGATTCCATGCCTGGACACAGCTAAACTAAACTACTAATGACTAAATGTGACACTTCACTGTCTTCAAAAGATAGGTTTGGATGCAATGATAAACTGCTTCAGATTTCTCTTTATAATGTGGCAAACCATGCAAAAAGTGACAAGAGACAGAGAATGTCCATTTGGCCTTACAATATAAATGCTATTTTTGACACTCTTAAAGAGAGCAAGTAGAAATCTTCAAACTGCTGACAAAGTTAGTTGCGTTCAAATTCCTGTGAGGCAGCAAAAGATAATTACACACTAATTAAATGACTCTGAGTGGATGGAAGTCATTAAGAGAGGCTACGAGCAGCTCAGTAGGTCAAATAATCATATTTGTAAAAAGAGAAATCTGGAAAAGTAGACTGACTGCAGAGCAAGTGGCAAGAGTGGCAAAAAGTTGAGAAATGCTGAACTTTATGCAAATGAGCGCCGAAAAACACTAGACAGCAGCCGGTGGCTTTGAGGTGCAGACAGTGATGGCTATCATGAGCATTTCACAATATGCCTAGAGATATTCAGGTATATGTAGTGCTTAAATATTGATAAATTTAAATTAAGTCTGGAATTCACTACACAATTGTTAAAATCGGGCCAAATTTTAAAACACTGAGGGCCCTATAATACATTATGCGCAATGCGGCGCCAGGCGCGAAGCAAATGGTTTTTGCTAGTTTCAGCCGGACGCAGTTATCATTTTCAAGTCATGCGCCACGTTGTTAATGCAAGTGCACTTGCGCCGTGTGCTATAGACCATGCGCTTAGGTATCATACACTTGTAAATGGTTGCAGAATGGGCATTGCATTGTATACTAAACGACTAAGGATCACAAGTGTTTGCAAGCACTACAAACTCATGCAGAAACATGCCTCGTTGCTAAGATGCATGACAAATTAAAACAAAAAAATGTGCTCAAAACTAAATACTAAACATGTTTGATAACCTCATTTAGCAATTAGCATCGACTCCTCGAGACTGCAAATCTGGGCAAAAGTCATGTAGTGTATTCCAACCTTTTCTTTTATTGTGGCTAGACTATTGCTGGATGAACAAAAGTACAGTATGCATCTTTGGGTATTTTTTTTTAGCATTTTTTCCAAACAATACATATGACTGTGCATAAACCGTATATATAATCACATTGACGTAATCCTCACTGCTTTTAAATATATTTCTTCAACATCAGTAAGTGTGCACATATGCAGACTGTTGACCTTGTACATACTGTATATGGATAGTGTCTGCATTACGTATAGATCTGTTACACACCTGACTCTAATTATGGTGAATGTGATGGTTTGCATCATAATAAACTGATCATATACCTTTTAATGAAGCACATTTCTTCATGACTTCATGAATGAATATGACCTCTGAAGAATTTCATCACAAAAAATAGTCCTTCTGTACTACTGACTAAGGTAATTGTGTCAGGTAATTGTGAAATAATATAATAAAAAAATAAAAATAAAGAATCAGAATTATACAGTATATGTAGTTACAAGTACAAGTTATAATGTTGCAAAGTTTCCCATAAACATAAATAATTATAAGTACAAAATACAAATAAATACATTTTAAATCTGGTTCAAGTATCCACTTACATTTGGTATTTTCTATGGTTCTAAACATAATGGGTAACACTTTATTTTGATGGGCCCATTTAGACATTGTACTAAACTGCAAGTAACCTACAAGTCAGGTAAATCTCATCAGAGTATTAGTAGACTGTCTGCATAATATCTAACACTTTATTGTGATGCTCCCCTAACAGGCATTCTACTATAAGTAACTTCGCAACTGTCAACGTATTCTACTAACCCTAGTAGTCTAATAATCCTCTACTAATACTCTAATGAGCGTTAGTTGACATATACAGTAGGTGCACAGTTATTTACAGTCAAACCAAAAATTATTCAGACACCAGATATAATTTCTGAAATGTTTTACTAGTGGGTGCAGGACACTATAGTTCATTTATGTAAGTGAGGATAGCAAAATAAAGTGAACTGTGACATATTATACCCAAAAATTATTCATACAGTGGACTGCCAGTAAAATTTATACAAATTTGGGACCAAAATGTATTCAGACACTTTGACCTGACCATGTTTTGCTTCATTGTTTTTTCTTTAATTGCTAATGCAACCTTTTTTTTTTACACCACAGACTGAACAAAATTTAGCATTGCTTGGTTACTGTTTGACCTAAATTGGTATTATCTAATTTAATGTACTTAAATTTAACAGATATTCAACCTAATTCATTTGTAAAACAGTCTAACAGAAGGATTTCCAAAACCAGTGAAATATCAACTAAGTCTGTCATATTTTATTACCATTTTCAAAACTATAGCGAATAAACTGTGATAATGAGAGAAATGTTGAAGGTGTCTAAATTAATTTAGGTTTGACTGTATGGTCAACAGAATGTCTAAAGGGGAAAATCAAAATAAAATGTAACCATAAATATAAAATGAATGCAATAGAGTGATACTGTGTGTGTTCCCACAAACGCTCAAAGCAAGGGACACCCTTCTTCATTTTTCAGCCAATCAGCAGCTCTCGTGTTATGTAGGTGGAGCCTGTAAATGTAATCTTCCTCTGAGTTCCTGGACACCAGCAGTGACCTGTGCAATTCCTTAATGCATCCCAGGACAAAATGACAGAGCATCTATAGGGCGACACTTCATTTTACACTGTCCCTGATACACATTTCACATGCAGTATTACCAAAGTAATAACAGTCAATTATGCATAGTTACATGTAACTAACTCTAAACCAAATCTTAACCCTAACCCTATTATATAGCAAGTGCATGTAGTTAATTACTATTACTTAGTCCTTAATTGTACAATTAAACTGTAACAATGACACCTTCAAATAAAGGGTTACACTTTGTTTTAAGGGGTATTTTTTACACTGTATTTATACATTTAAGTACTGAGTAATAAGTAACAACATGTACTTACTAAAGGTTTAGGATGGAGTTTGGTTTAGTAGTTGTATGTAGTAATAGTTATTACTGTGTAACACATGTAAAAATGACACTGTCAAATAAAGTGTTACCAAATAAAGTGTAACCGGAAAACCTTCTTCTGATCTGTTCCACAGCAGACCAAAAAAAAACCCACGTCCTCTCAAAGACGCATGAATCACTGCGGCATTGGCTTTCTGATGTCACCTTGATAGAGTCCGCAGGATGCTGGATACCTGAGCTGTGCGTTTCTTGAGCAATCATTCCCGGGACTCACAGCGGTGTGATAAATATGGTGGGAACTGATTTCATTAAATAAAAAAAACACATGCAAAAATATCAAAGGGTCAATTAAATTAGAGAACTGCCATTCCTCTGTTCTTTCGGCCTCCAATTAAGAAAAATGCAGAAAAAGAGAAAATGAAAGCTGCTTACAGACGTCACATCCAGATGTTTTTCCAGGATAGGAAGTGAACGCAATGATATACACTATTCGCATATTTCTAGGGTGAGTTACCATGAAAACTAGTCAAAGCTGTGAAGGTCATTTACACACTTAAATGAGTGTAATTAAACATTTGGTCACGGATTGAATGGAGGAGTCTGTAGTAAAGCAATATTAGAAAGCATAATACAAGGTCAAGAATGGGGAAAAAACAATGTTGTGTATATGGAAAGGAACGATTTTATTTATTACTTTGACCTTTCCCTAAAATATCAACATGGAAAAGTTGATCAAATATTATTCAACAAAGTCTAATTTAAGGCAATTCGAATGAACCTGCAGTGTTACACAAGCATGAACCGTACCACACAAGTGTCTTGAAAACTATGCAAATGTCTTTTTCACAAAGGGTACGACCCTTGTGTCGTTTTTTCTCCCCTTGTACTGCTCCCGGATTTACTCCATGGGAAAAGAAATCTATTTCTATTTTGGGTCTCCTCGTCATTCTTTTCAACTTGGCCCACAACTCCACCCACCAGTGAATGTTGTGTTGAAGCATTTTAGAGCTTTTCAGATTCACTTGCATAATAGCTGTAAGAATTTTTTATAGTTTGGAGAATTTAAACAATGACATCATAAGATGAGTGGTTTAAACACTGCTTAAAATGAAGCACAGACCAGGAATGAGAAGAATTTCAAAAGTAAGGAAACGCTGTGATTTGTGCTTCATTAACTTAACAATAAAATGGCTATAAACTTTAAACCAGCTGTACGTTGTCACCAAATTTTTTCGATGGTCTGTTGAAGTTGCAAACAATGTCATTTCTGAACATCAGCTGGAATTAGATGTATATTCTCATATTAATTCTAAATGTGTACATTCATAGACAGCCCTCTATGGCAAGCCATTTCTACATTCTAGTCCTTGAAATGAAATCTATCTATTTCTAATTGTTGATGAACAGTAAGTATGTCATTAGTTTAACATACATGGTTTGTCAAGCACCACTTTGTTTCATCGTGATTCTGAACATAATGTGTTTGCATCTAAATGCTTATTAAATGGTTGTTTACCTGATTTATAGTGATATTTGTGTTTAGCCTAAATATACTAAACATGCTGTTCATTTGCAGCTGTTATTATATTATTTTCATGTAACAATCTTGTCTTTATTGATTAACAGCTTGTAAAAAATAATAAGAAATACTTTTATAAAATTATATAAATGGTACACTTTCAAAAGTTGTCACTGGGGCACTGACCTTTCAAAATGTACATATTAGTAGATTAAAGGGATAGTTCACCCATAAATGAAAATTGTCATCATTTACTCACACTCACGCTATGATACATCTTCTGAAAGAGTTTATTCTCCGCATAAAAACACAGGCAGAAAAGGAACAGACACAAGTGATAAAAGCATTGCTTATGCAGGTTTTTCTCAGATCTTTGTTCAAAATGTTGGTTGTTTTTTTTTAAGCGTAGACTCTTATCTTTCTTTTGATATATTGCATGTTCAGATATTCATATAACAAAATATTCTGGCTGCCATGACATTTTTGTGAACACTTTTGTCAACTTCAAAAAAAAAAAAAATCTGGCAGGGAAAGAGTTCATTCATGAAAAATTAATTCACTGTAAAAATTATCGTGTTAAATTTACGGTAAAGAAAAATTGTCACCTTTGGTTTGCCAGAAATTCAGCATTACAATACTGTGACAGTGCAGAATGGTATCGTTAATTCATAAGTATTTACTCTTCCCCTGCCTCTGACGGAATTTTCTGGCAATCCATGTTTTCACTGTTATATGGTATAGGGTGTGCTATTACATATCTTCTGAAACAATACAGAATCTCCGGATCCAAAAACAACACGCTATAGAAGCATTGCTTGAACAAATGTAAACTAACACAATCGTCAAATATTAAACAGTATATAAATCAAAACTGCCAAACGTTACTAAATGAAATGTTGACCCAGGAAGTGGTAGGACTGTGTAAGCTTTGATGGGCTCTATCTACACTAGTTATGTTTTGCCAATCTTTCAGAATCCAGTCCAGACTTAGCCTTTGACAAACACGCAATAAGTGGATCTTATGTGAAATTACTTTTGTGAAATTATGTTGCATTTTTTGTGAATTTATGTGGCATTTTTGGTGTGTTTTATGGTTCTATTGTCAGTCACAGCATAGGAATATACTGAGAAAACATGTGTCCCACAAAAAATAAATATTAAATGGTAAATCATGGTTAAACGATCACAGAAATGTTATTCATTTTAGGGTTTTAAAGTGTAGTGTAGTCTTGTTTAGCCCTCTGGTGCTTTTCACGTGTCGGTCAAAAATGACACAAATCTTTTTTTCTTTTTTCAATGAAATCAATGTACTATATTTTAGTTCAGTGTTTTTTTTATATATATATTTTGTATTTTTAGGGGATTTTATGTTACTAAATTATATTTGCGTTGTATTTATAATCCTTTTTTTTCACTTTTTGAGCATAGACCTGTAAAGTTTATTTTATTATTTCCAACCTTAACTGCCGTAAATCTTGAATGCTTTAAGTCCGGGACACACCAAACCAAACCAAAAGTGCATCTATCCATAATAAAAGTGCATCTATCCATCATAAAAGTGCTCCTCACGGCTCCGGGGGATTAGTAAAGGCCTTCTGAAGCGATGCGATGCGTTTGTGTAGGAAGAATATTAATATTTTACACATTACAAAGTAAAATTCTAGCTTCCGGCCAAACGAACATACTCAGTCAACTTGCATCTAAAGCGCAACTTACGCAACTTGTGACGTCAGAAGTAGCGTAGTGTGCAACTAAATAAAGTTTTATTGGTTGCCTTTGGCTTGTTCAGTTGGGGATATTCAAAATATATTACCAAGCATTAATACCATTGATCAGCCCTACCAAACGTGGATGTTTTTTCACTAAGAAACAAACATTATGTTATTTGATTGATATTGTGAAGCTGCTTTGATGCAATTTATATTGTGAAAAGCGCTATATAAATACACTTGACTTGACTTGACATTTAAATATCGATATTTTTCTTACACAAACGCGTCACTTCGCTTTAATGATGGATAGATGCACTTTTATGGACTTCAAAACAGTTCACTGCCATTATAAAGCTTGGAAGAGCCAGGACATTTTTAATATAGGCCTAACTCCGATTGTATTCGTCTGAAAGAAGAATGTTATATACACCTAGGATGACTTGAGGGTGAGTAAATCGTGGGTTAATATTCATTTTTCGATGAACTATCCCTTTAATACTTTAACTAGGCTACCAAAATTAGCCTTTTAACCTTAAAATGTACCGATTTTCACCACAAGTTGGCACAATAAAATGCCATATGATGAATCAGAGTTGATCATATGCGGCCTGTTCACAAAACATGGTCAATGTGCACAGGGTCATACATAAAAAGACAAAATACCATCAGGGTAACACACATGGCCTTGAAATAATATCTTGCAATAAACATTACCTAAATAACAGAATCTAATGTAACCTACATTGATAACAAAAATAAGACCCACAATTTTTATACAAATGTAATAATATGTGATGTGTTTAACGCAGGGACTGCGTTGTTTTTTTACTTGCAAACAAATGTAACATTATTTAGCAGTAAAACGCATGTATGATGTTAAACCATTTACAGTTTTTCACCAAGTAAGGTAACTTACATTTAACATTATAATATATAACGTTTAATTCAACATTATGTTTTTAATGTTGTACTTTTACAGTATTTTTCTGTAAACAATTACAAACATGCTTTCCAGTTTAAAGCTTATACAAGTCTATGCAGTTGTGCTAGTTTTGTTGTTGGCAGTTTGCAAAAGTATTAACACTCTAGTAACTATTATCAACTAACAAGAAACTCTGATTAATTAATTGGTAAGTAATCACGCTCAGTCAAATGTGATAGGTCATTATAATCTAATCAATAACTAATATTTTTTCATACCTTTCAGAGGACTACTGATGACTATACAATATACAGGTTCAGTGAACTACCACATTCAACTGAGCGCTATTACTTACTAATTCATTAATCAGAGTTTCTTGTTAGTTGATAATAGTTACTGGAGTGTTAATAGTGCTTTACTTTTTTCCTGTGTAGTTATTTATTAATGAAGGAACAGTATTCTAAATTGTTACCAATCAATTTAAAGTATTGATTTAGTGTAAAAGTCAACAAAAAACATGTAAAGCCTACTCAAATAGAAATATTGCACAAAAAAAGAGTCATTAACATGCATCTTGAATAGTTACTTGTGAAAATGACATACAAGTCTCAATTGGACTCCTTACAAATAGACTAGTGAAAATCAAGCACCTGTAACATATACTATTCATTTGTTTAAAGAAATAAATGCTGCTCTAGCTTGCCATAGAGCTCGTAGCGAGCGAGGGAGGGCATTGCTGCTTAAAATGCTGTGAATGTGACAGCCAATCGTCCAGACTGCCAGCCTCCTCTTGGGGAGGGAATGAAGAGACACCTCGGTGAAGAAAATGCGCGCGAAGTGACGCGACACGCGCCGTTCTACAAGTGCTTGGACCATTTTCCACGAACAGCGCGAGGACCGGGGCGCGAAACCGACTCGCCCTTTTGAGGGGACAAACATGACTGTGGTGCCCGGGGAGAACCTCGACGAGACTGTGGCATTGACAGCCCTGTCCCAAGATGTTTACGAATCTGGACGGGCAGACCAGGAGTGTTGCGAGCGGGTGGTCATCAACATCTCCGGACTGCGCTTCGAAACCCAACTGAAAACCCTGGCGAAATTCCCTGCCACCTTACTCGGTGACCCCAGAAAAAGAATGCGCTTCTTCGACCATCTGAGGAACGAGTACTTCTTTGACAGGAACCGACCGAGTTTTGATGCCATCCTCTACTTCTACCAGTCAGGGGGCAGGCTGAGGAGACCCGTCAATGTTCCCGTGGACATATTTATGGAGGAAATAAAATTCTACGAGTTGGGAGAAGAAGTCATTGAGAATTTTAAGGAGGATGAGGGCTTCATCAAGGAGGAAGAGCGACCTTTGCCAGTAAACGAGTTCCAGAGGCAGGTTTGGCTGCTGTTCGAGTATCCAGAGAGCTCTGGACCCGCGAGGGGCATCGCAATAGTCTCAGTGCTCGTCATTTTGATATCAATTGTCATATTTTGCTTGGAAACTTTACCTGAGTTTAGGGAGGACGGGAAAATGCACGAGGAGCCCCTAGCAGTAAATGGAACTGCCAGTTTAAAGAAGCCCAATCCCTTCACAGACCCCTTCTTTATCGTGGAGACCCTTTGTATCATCTGGTTCTCCTTTGAACTGCTCGTGAGGTTTCTCGCGTGCCCGAGCAAGCCAGCCTTCTTTAAGAATATCATGAACACAATCGACATAGTCGCCATTATTCCCTACTTCATCACATTGGGTCTGGAGTTGGCCGAGCATCAGGGCAACGGCCAGCAAGCGATGTCTCTGGCCATCCTGAGGGTCATTCGCTTGGTCCGGGTGTTCCGCATATTCAAGCTCTCCAGACACTCGAAGGGGCTTCAGATCCTGGGAAAGACCCTTCAAGCGAGCATGCGGGAACTGGGTCTCCTCATATTCTTTCTTTTCATTGGAGTTATACTGTTCTCCAGCGCCGTGTATTTCGCCGAGACGGACGACCCCGAGTCAGGGTTCAGCAGCATCCCCGATGCCTTCTGGTGGGCAGTGGTTTCCATGACAACTGTAGGCTACGGGGACATGTGCCCAGTCACCATCGGTGGCAAAATAGTGGGCTCTTTATGTGCCATCGCTGGTGTGCTCACCATTGCTCTACCAGTGCCCGTCATCGTGTCCAATTTCAATTACTTCTACCACAGGGAGACCGAGCACGGGGAGCAGATGCAATACACGCATGTAACGTGTGGCCAGCAGCAACCCTCGTTTGAGGAATTTCAAAGGAGTGACAGCAAAGCGTCCTTTTCCAAATCAGACTATCAGGACTTAGAGGATGGGGATTCAGTCAAAAACACCAACTGCAGCCCGCGCAAAGCATACACAGGGACGCGTACTGATGTATGAATGTTGAAAGCCAATTATAGATTCAAAGAAGCGCACCTTTCTCTGTGACTGTGAGTACATCCTCACCCCTCGCGCTGGCTTGAGTAGATGTCCGATAATCTGCGTGGAACACGGACTTCTTTTGGAATCTACGACAGCGGATTTTAGCTATAACGTGATTGTTTTCCAAACTGTCTTCCATTGTTGTGATCGCCGATCATCGAAGCGTGAGACGTACTAGCTGTAGGCGCAAAAATAAAATAAACAAATAGGGGGAAAAAAACAACGAATGTTATTATATATAAGCAAGCCCAATTAAATCTATGTGTAGCACTTCGTAGACATAGTCCACACATTCATTGGTGGGTAATCCGTTGGTTTTTCAACAAATTCGGTGACAGTGCGATAAAGTTTACATACAATTTGCTTATTTGGAGAGAAATAGTAGGACCAAAATACATACATAGGCTATATATTGTTATTATTATTATTTTTTCAAACGAGGACAGTTCAACTGCAAGGTCATTTGGAAAACGACTTACCCCAGCTCATTTACTGTTGTTATTTTTTATATATTTTTTAAGCTTGCTATTTAATGTCTAACGAATAATTTTGAAATCTGAGAAACACATGTGCTTTTCATTGAGAACGATCAGTAGAAGAGCAAACCAGATTTGAGATTATTAATAATTTTTAGCTGCATACTTTATTTTCAGGTTGTGTCATAATTCGGTGCCATTGCATTAGCATTGAAATGTTATGGCATCTTAAAATTACTTGATCATTTTATTCGCACTATGTTAGAAGCACTGCAGGGATAGACTTTTAATGACTAGCATTATTTTGACGTAAGCTTCTTTAGTTCTTCATATTAAAAACAGATGCGCATGAAATGCACGAGCAGAGGCTGATTCCAACATTGTGCGCTCACTTCTGGGCACGAGGTGTTTTTTTTAACAATACAATAGCGTCATCTAGTGGACAGAAGTGGAAACTGCAACCTTTACGAGACTAAATGTGTTTCCATAGCAACTTTCCAGACGGTTCCGGGGACATTTGATTGTTTCCGTAATTTGCTCTCATAAAATGTGGTTTCTGGTGCTTTAATTATAAAACAACGACATTCTATCAGAAATGCATTCAATTATAAAACCTCAGATAGGCAGTTTTACCTTCTTATCAGGCCTAGTCAAACTAAACTAAGCTACAGAGGCTCATCCAATGTATCACGTGTGAATACAATGTAACGATCTAAAACGACGTAGCCCACAACTGACACAATGGTGACGCGCCTACATTTCTGCTCTGCAACAGCAACAAGAGGGAATCACGAATTCAGCTCAAAAGGGGATTCGCTATGACGTCACTGTGAGGAAGAAAAACCCCATCTGCCTATTGGCTGGATTATCAACTCATGCGACGTCAACAACCGACTAACTGAAAATGGACACACCACATCATCAACTTTCAGCTCCTTTCATGGGATTTTCACAATATCAATAAGGTATGCAACACTGCACATCCATCTAAACATAACTGTGTGCATATGTGTCCATTTTAGAATTAGCCATTTTGTAATAGTTCTAATGCCAATATTGTTTCTAATAAATATGAATGAAATACTTTTAGGTTTATATATAATTATTATTAATAGCCGACCAATTCAGTGTAGCTCCAACTCTAATCAAACACACCTGAAGCAGTTTATCAAGGTGTTCAAGGTGATTTGAAAATAACAGGTAAAGTGTTGTAACTGAAGTCTCCAGGACCAGGGTTGGACAAACTGAAACAGCAAGAAAACAGTTTGTCTGTAACAAACAAACGTTAAGAAACAAAATTAAACAAGAGAAAAAACAAACAAGCAGGCGATAACAAATCATATAAATTGGAAATATTGATACGTTTTAGCATTACATGTCAGAGCATAAGAAACAAATGGTAAACAAACAAACACAATTTTTTTTTGACAAATATTTTATTCATATGTTGTGCTATGTCCTCTGTAGTGGACACTAGGACTGTTGTTTAAAAAACAAAATGTATATGTATATGCAAAAACAATGGTATTTTTTTTCAGTCATCAATCAGTATTTTGGCGTCAGGGATTTTTTTCTTTAACCTAAATTTGTATAAAGATGATTCTTAACTATCTTATGAAAGATGTAACGGAATTAATTGATGCACCATTTTACTTCATGCAGTATGTGGGTGAAATGGCTATAAATGAATATTCCCGTTCAATACAATTCATCTATACGATGTATCTAATTTGCATATTAATGTATTCTTGGGGCAACATATAATGAAAAAAGAAACGTAATAATGGGAGTAATAATTGGCAACATTTTAATAATATCTAATTCCTTAGGAATATTGATGTATAATTTCTCTCCATATTTACTTGTTGTATCTCTCAAAATGCCTGATAAACATGATTTAAGTCCTGGTGTCCTCTGCAGTGGATATGTGTGAAATCAATAACAGAAAGTCATATTTCGATTTGAAACCGTATAACATTTTCCTGAGATGTTGATTTATGAAATACAATTTGAAAAGTAGTTTGATTTAAATGATAATTACCATATATTTTCATATTTCCACAAGAGTGCAACATTCCTGGGTCCCAGGAGGATATAGTATGAGGTATATCAATGTCCTTCATAAAAAAGAGAGGTCTAGAATTCGAATATTTGGTTCTGTGAATGTGAATTTGGCAAGCAACAGGATGTTACACAAAATTGTCCTTTCTTAGAGTGACCATAATCAACAAAGCACCACAATACATGCTTCCAATGCAACGCACAGCCATTATACATTTCACTCCCAATAAATCCTGAAATATCTTGCTTTCTAGATGGAAAAATCCACACAAGAACAGAACTACCAACTTTTTTTTAAACACTTGGTTTGCAAGATAGTGCACAAGTGAATTATTTCGAAAGACACCTCTTTTGTTTTATTGGTTAAGAATGTTATGCACTGTATTAATATATGCTATGACATCACATCCTATACCATTATTTCCTGTTTTTCATGTAGGAAACAAGAAGCACATGACTCAATTCAATTACACTGCAATGTGACACAGGTCTATAAATACAGCTATCAAAAAAGACTTATAGTATGCAGATTACAAACCTAGGATTATTCATTCTATATCTATAATAACAAATGATAATGCAGTCTTTCTGTCTGTGCTCTTTGTTCACACTAGGGGGCGGTATGTGCTTGTTTTATCACTTTTATCAATATCTTTTCTGTAATATTTGACGTTAATCCATTACATATTTAAAACCGTAATATCCTATACTAAACCTAAACTAATCTTGATAAACTATATATATATAACTATATATATTGAAAGCTTAAAATCTCTAGTTTCCATATTTGGTGATACATAAATTACAAAGGAGCCGTAATTTATCAATTTGCAACAAGAATATTTTCATACTCCTAAGGCGTGTTCAGACCTTTATTTTGAAATAGTGATGGACATGAAACATCATGAAAGAAGGGTAGAAACCTCAGTTTGTTTTCATGCCAAGAGTTCAAAAGATGGCATCCATTCAATTATTTTAGAAAAAAGGTCTGAAAATGTTTTAAATATATATATAAAAGAAAATAGGTTCACCATTTGTGATGTGGCACCAAACTATAACGCACATACGTGTTCTTTTTATGTGTTTATTAGAGGTTGAATTCATATCAAAATCTGCCAAACTTCCAATACTACTTCATAAATTGTATGAAAATAGTGGAAATAATGGTTCTTCTGATCACTCAAACCACATATGGAAATGCAGGCTCCCTTATTTGGGCAGTAATAGAGTCTGGTTGTCTAGTGAAAAAGTTTGGTACTGCGCCCAAACAAAATCTTATTGAAAACTCATTTTTTGAGATATCAACCTAAAATATTTGAAACACAACTTGTACAGATTTTTGGCTTTGATTATTTTTTTTTTTGTTGTTGTTGTTGTTGCAGTTTTAGAGTCGCACAGATTTTGAAAATATATATTTTATATAAAATATGAATCAGTAATTTTTTTGCATTGTACTTTTTCATGAACTCAAACTTCTGTAATTTTTTTTCTGTTTCACTTACTTAATTTATTTCACTTCTACAAAAATCTGCCACATGTCTTATGTCAAGACCAATCTTATGTCTATATTACAAAGCATTCTTGAATTACAACCATTTAAGTTTGGAATGTGCATTCTCATGTCTATTCAAAAAAAAAGGGGGGGGGGGGTTACACTTAAAGGGTTAAACTAAAGCATACATTCAAGGGACGGTTCAGATGAAGTGGTTGCTGGTGAAACTAGAGTTTATATTTTAAATAATCCCAGACAAAAATAGACAATGTGAACGATACAGTCAGTGTACAATAACATTTCAGAGAGAATTTAGGATTTTAGTCATTTTTTCCACATTATATAAAGATTCTAACTACTATAATATAATATTGCGTTCATGTCTGTGGTATCTCTGATACGTGAGGTTAATATGGCATAAAGATATTAGATATGAGATATTATTTAAATTATAATAATATCAGTGCAATGCATAAATACTGTTTATTAATAAATATGAAGTGAGCTTGAATTCCTTGACGGGAATGAAAACAGTTATTTTTATATATATATATATATATATATATATATATATATATATATGTATATATATATATATATTGCAGGGGTATTTCCTGACCCACTTTATTATTGGTGTGTTGCGTTGTCCGTGCTGGTCTGGTCACATGAAAAATAAGACGGGAATAAGAGTGACGTAGAGAAAACCACCATGTCATATTGTAATGTGTGTTCTGCTTATAGGTTTCACACACACACACACACACACACACACACACACACACACACACACACACACACACACACACACACACACACACACACACACACACACACACACACACACACACACACACAGACTCTTGACTGTCACATTCACTTCAGCAAAGGTCATGTTATTTCAAGCTGTGGATACTTTGATAATCCAGGAAGCTTTGGCACTTACAGTTGATCAGTGGCCGTCATGTGACTCTCATATACGTCTTCATGGCCCAGGAATATTGGCCCTTAAACCAGTAGCGGCTCCTGACCATAAATTTAGGTAGGGTAGATTCTGGGTCTTAGCGGTGGTTTATGAACATTTTGTTAGTTTTATATTCTAATCGCTGAACACATTCAGACACACTTTTGGCAGTGGTTGCGTTATTCAGCCTGAGGGTGGCGCTCTAATGTCACTTGACAAGCAGTGTTGGGTAAGTTACTTTAAAAAAGTAATGAATTACTTGCTACTAATTACATTTTCGACCGTGATTGCTGTGCTAATTACTCTCTTTAAAAAGTATTGGATTACTTATTACTAATTACTTTAAATCCCATATATCACCCTCAACCAGTTGAATAATTCAAGGATAGACATGTAACTGCACTTTTAATTATTTTAAATAAACAATATACAATTGCATAAATTATTCTTTAACTGACCAAAGTGTGTAAAGTAAGAAGGTTATATTAAAAACATTAACATACATTTTTAAGTCCACTTTTGTTTTTATATAGCATTGTTCTATAGTCTATTCAGTGTTTAACCCCAGAAGAAATTAAAGTACAGAAAAATTAAGAGTAATTCCTTACTTTTCGTTATATAGTAACTTTATTATTTTGATTATTTAGTCATTCATTACACACAACACTGCCGACAATTACACACAACACGTATAGAACACTCTTGGAATTGCTTTAATTCACATGAGCATGTTTCAATTAAAGGATTCATACTTTCATTCATTTGATTTGTTACTCCACATAGGAAGAACAGCCATGCCAACTAGTAACTGACCTGATGCAAACACATAGCTGAAGTGGATTGATATTGTCTTGGTCCAGAGCAAGGTTTACGTAAAGTAACGTGAAAATCTGAAATCTGCCCCAATGGATCTCTATAAGAGGGGCGCTGCAGTTCCATTTTTCACCACAGATTTACATTGGAAAATCGTGGGGCGCTGTAGAGCTGGGGAGGCTCAGGTACCCGCTGTAGAGCTTAGTATCATTATACGTCACCATTAGACATTTCTCCATTCTGTCACCGGATGGAGTTTGGGTTCCTTGCCACTGTCGCCTTTGGCTTTTGGCTTGCTTAGTTGTGGACACTTAATATTCAACAATATTATTGATCTGCCTGCATTGACACCATTACATGAGAACTGAACTGAGCTGGACGATGACATCACTGTTTTCTCCAGAGCGGCTATACATATAAATGACCTAAATTAATAACAACATTTTTACAACAAAAATGAACCATCACTGAACTTACTTGGCGCTATTTTCTTCTGGAAACAAACTTTGTTGCAGTATTTTCTTGTTATCACTGTAAAGCTGTTTTGAGACACTCTGTATTCTAAAAAGCTCTATATAAATAAATGTGACTTGACTTGACATGCCTGCCAAAGCCATAAGTAAAATTTTAATATATCCTGCTCGCTTCACGACTTAAATACTGAACACATTTACAATTTATGATCAATTCAGGTAATATAGTGGTCAAGGCTTTGGATGAATATTTTGCCCGTACAGACGAGCAGCGGCTGCTTAATATTCTGTCTAAGGATCTGAATAAACACTGACAGGAGCAGTTTTTTTTTTCTGCTGGAAAATTTGGTGAGCAAGACACAATAAGAGCGACTGCATAATGCTGTTGTCATGCGTGGCACTCGTGCTATTGGCTTGTGTTACAGATCACAGGTGTTGAATAGGTCAGCGTGACTCTGACTCAACTGCAGTTGTTGTTGCAGTGCAAATGAAACAGCTCTGGCTTTCAAAGGCGTGATATTGACATAGTTGCACGGCAGCACAGTGTTGGTATTTCTAAGACAGCCTAGTTAGGGTTTCCTCTGAACTTCTAAATCAAACTTATATGCCCAGTTTCACAGACAAGGCTTAAGCCTAGTCCCAGACTAAAATGCATGTTTGAGCTGTTATAACTGAAAGCCATTGTTTTGTCTCAAGATGCACACCAGCAGTGTGTGCATTACACACGTTTTAAAGGCACGTTTATAAAAGGTAAGACTGTGGCTGTGTCTGAAATTGCCCCCTATACCCTCATTCACTAAAATTTCCCTACATTACTCCACTAATACAGTCCACTTGAAGGAGTGAATGAAATGAGTGAATTCGGACACTGAGTGCGTCGGAAGGGCTGCCGCTTTTGCAGAGTTTGTGCTCGCTGTTCAATTTGAAACTTAGCAAACAGGTTAGCTCCAGTAGTAAGATGATAAGAAAATAACTCTCATGGAAACTATATATAAACCTTAATTAAACAATTTAAAAATCAATTATAAAGGAATTTATACCTGAATGATATTATGCTGTAGCCAAATGGAAAATGGATAGATGGATGAGTGGGCACCATCTTCTGGTCAAACAAGGGAATTCATTCGGTGCAGATCTCTTACAGTGTATTATGGGATTGAATGTTTTTATAGTGCATTATGGGATTGAATGTTTTTATAGTGCACTTGTGTTTTAAGAACTAGTCTGACCAACTAGCAATTAGTTAGGGCTAATGAGTTTTACTATTCGGATAATGACTTTAAAAAAAATGATGACCTGTCTTGAAGAAAAGAAATGAGATGACTAACTTGCAGTTTATGCAATCGGCCACTGGCTTAATCTAAGCCTTGTCTGTGAAACCAGACCTTAATTCTTAAAGCATAATTCCGGTATTTAACACTTTGAGTCTATTTTGTTGTTTGTTTTGGATGAACTAGAGTGGTGAACACAAAAATTTTGACAATGGTTCCTGTCTCAACTTTTTGACTGTTTTAGAATCGCCTTTGACAGCTTCAGAGTGGCTGTCTATGGGCATGCACAAACATGTCCTTAAAACAACCCTAAACATTCATTTTCAAAACTGTACAACTCACCGAGTGGTTATTGGTGCTCGTTGATGTTCAGAAACAAGTAGTGTAGTGAAATACAGTTTCTGTCGTGTTTTATTTGCCATTTTGTAAAATCCCATTGATTTCTGTTGGAGGACTCATTGCTCGTTGATATTACTGCGCTACCGGAAACGGGGGTGGGGGGGGGGGGGGGGGTGCTGTTTACATTTGGTTGTAGTCTTTTTGCTCGGTTCTCCGTCTTTTTTTTACTGTCTATGCGCTAGACACCAAGTTCCGTACAGCATCCTTATGCGGCAAAGTGGTTGTCGCCGTCAAGTGGTCGGGAGTGTGCTAACGCTTCAGACTCAAATATCGAGCGGAAGTTTATACATGGTTGTGAGGTATCTGAAAAAATAGTTCCACTATAGCAAAATAAACAGATTGGAATCATACATTGTGCCGATATATTTGTTTTTAATCATCAACGAGAACCACTTACCACTCAGTGAGTTGTACAGTTTTGAAAACGAACGTTAAGTGTTGTTTTAAGGACATGTTTGCGCATGCCCATAGACAGCCACTCTGAAGCTGTCAAAGGCGATTCTAAAACAGTCAAAAAGTCAAGACAGGAACCATTGTCAAAATTTTTGTTCACCACTCTAGTTCATCCAAAACAAACAACAAAATAGACTCAAAGTGTTAAAAACCGGAATTAGCCTTTAAGATATTTCAGTTTGACCACTGAAAGGGATAGTTCACCCATTCCAAACCTGTATGACTTTCTTGCTTCTGTCGAACATAAAATACTATTTTGAGAAATTTTAGTCTTAGATGTCAAGTCAAGTCAAGTGTATTTATATAGCGCTTTTCACAATATAAATTGCATCAAAGCAGCTTCACAATTTCAATCAAATAACATAACAATGTTTGTTTCTTAGTGAAAAAACATCCACGTTTGGTAGGGCTGATCAATGGTATTAATGCTTGGTTAATTATTTTGAATATCCCCGATGTGCTAACTATATTATTTTAAGTTATTTAAGTTATTAAGTTAAGTTATTATTTTATATATATATATATTTCTTTATTTTGTAAAGGACATTGTGAAAGAATCATTCCAGATGCCAGTTTCTCATGTGTATGTTTATGAAATCAAAGAAGAAAAGAAATTCAGTGATACAGGATTTGAGATCATAAAATTATGAGAGTAACTTGATGACTCAAGCCATCCTAGGTGTACATGACTTTCTTCTTTCAGACAAATACAATCAGAGTTTTTTTTATAGTTTTTTTTTTATATCCTTCCAAGATTTATAATGGTAGTAAATGGCACTCCTGATGCAAAAAACTTGGCACTCCAAGTCCAAAAAAGTGCATCCATGCATCATACAAGTACAGGGGGTTAATAAAGGCTTCTGAAGCAAAACAATGGGGTTTTGTATGAAAAATATCCATATTTAATCTTTATAAAGTAAAATAACTAGCTTACGGCAGACGGCCTACACAAATCGCTAAATAGACATGTGCCGGTATTCGATAATGTGAAAAATCGCGGTAATGAATATGCACGATATTGTTATCGCGAACACTTAAAAATACTGAAAAATAATAGATCCGAATTTAGATTTTTAGAATTAGCGCATTAGCTTATTCAACCGCTTAAAAAAACACTGCATATGTGCTGCGCAAAACAACGTGCGCCCCCTGATGTAAACAATCGGCACATGTATAAGCACTGTGTTCATGCGCGCAGTGCGCACTCTAGTCTGATGTCAACAATCCTCACATTTTATCCCCCTTCTAAAAGCAACAATCACGCATTCAGCTCGAGACTCACGCAATGAACACTTTTCACACGCTCTCACGCCACACATCCATTTTCTCCTGCAGAGAAACATCGTGGAGCAAAGAGGACACTGACACCAATACAGTAGACAGAGCAGGATACTTTATTACGAAATTCAGACAATAAATACCATTTTGGCGCTTGTAAATTTGACGTGAAAGATCGCTGTAGCGCCTCAGTTCAAGTAAACCGATCATCTGTTACTTTTTATTTATTTACAGTACAACTTACCGAAAGGTATATGCCTCGTACATAATATTGATCAATCAGTGTTTTCAGCCACGGAAAGAGGTCAATAAAACTGCAGGAGAACAATTACGTTACAGAACGTTACATTTACCTCAGGAAAGCTATTTAATGACCAGCACGTTAGTTGACTAGAAAAAATAGCTATAGAGAGTATTTTGCTAAATGTGCATTATATTACATATTTATTGAAATATTATGAAAACCGCATTATATTTAATTTCTCTCTGTATGTTTACAGCATTATTTGAGATATATTTTTTCTTGAGAAAATTAACATGCAGGCTATCTTACTGCGGCCTACCTAATATTTATCAAAATGATTCAATATTGAATCAAGAATTGAATTTAAATCGAGAAAATTGTGTTAGGCAATAGTGCAAACATTAACCTACCAGTCATTGTACCATGTAAACATTGTAACGTGTCACTAAACTTAATAAAATTCAGTTTACCAAATGTTTTTACGATCATAATTACTCAATGTGATGCAAGTTGTTTTTTTCTCTTCTGCAGTTAAAATATCATGATAATATGTATACCGTGATAAAAGCCCAATCAATTAATCGCAGCATGAAATTTGATACCGGCACATGCCTAATGCCAAAAGAGTAACTGGTATAGGTGACTGACAGTAACACCACACTGTAACACCACTGACACTAACACCATCGACAGTACCAGCACTTACAGTACTGTAAGTGGTGGTACTGTCGATGGTGTTAGTGTCAGTGGTGATACTGTGTGGTGTTACTGTCAGTGGTGGTACTGTCAATGGAGTTAGTGTCAGTGGTGATACTGTGTGGTGTTACTGTCAGTGGTGGTACTGTCAATGGTGTTAGTGTCAGTGGTGATACTGTATGGTCAAGTCAAGTCAAGTGTATTTATATAGCGCTTTTCACAATATAAATTGCATCAAAGCAGCTTCACAGTATCAATCAAATAACAACAATGTTTGTTTCTTAGTGGAAAAAACATCCACGTTTGGTAGGACTGGTCAATGGTGGTATTAATGCTTGGTTAATTAATTTGAATATCCCCAACTGAGCAAGCCAAAGGCAACAGTGCAAGGAACCGAAAAACTCCATCAAGTGACCTACTGGTGTCCTAAAACTCCATCAGGTGACCTAATGGAGAGAAAAAAACCTTGGGAGAACCCAGGCTCAGTCGGGGGCCAGTTCTTCTCTGGCGTTTATGAACTAGAGGCCGGATTTACAGTAACTGTAATTTGATACAGAATTTTGTTTTATTTGATCACTTCGGGGTGGGTACACGAACCGGAATCACAACATTTTATCTGTAGAGTGGGAAAGGGATCCTCTATAGGGAGAGGCTAGTTGGCACTTCAGCACTGCGTTGTCATCGGGTCCGGGCAAAGCTCCTAGTCAGATCTGGATACGGCCTGGATCCGCTAGGCTGCGGGAAAACCTCGGGATAAACAAAGACAATAAATTTAGCGTAGATGCCATTCTTCTTATGATGATGTAACGACTATCAGGATTTAAGGGAAGTGTTCCCAGTTCCGGCTGACCTAACATTGAATTATAGAAGTCTATAGTGTATTATGTGTATGCTAGGTCAAAGAGATGTGTTTTTAGTCTAGCCTTGAACTGACAGAGTGTGTCTGCTTCCCGGACAATGGTAGGAAGACTGTTCCAAAGTTTTGGTGCTAAATAGGAAAAGGATCTACCGCCCGCAGTCGATTTTGATATTCTAGGTATTATCAACTGGCCCGAATTTTGAGATCGCAATAGACGTGAAGGACTATAATGCGTTAAGAAATCTCTTAAGTACTGCGGAGCTAAACCATTTAGTACTTTGTAAGTAATCAACAATATTTAAAAATTTATACGATGTTTAATAGGCAGCCAATGCAGTGTTGACAGAACCGGGCTAATATGGTCATATTTCCTGGTTCTAGTAAGAACTCGAGCTGCAGCGTTTTGGACCAGCTGTAGTTTATTTATTAAGCGTTAAGGGCAACCACCCAGTAGAGCATTACAATAATCTAGTCTTGATGTCATGAAAGCATGTGAACTAATTGTTCCGCATTTGTTAATGAGCATATGTCGTAATTTAGATGTTTTTTAAGATGGAAAAATGCGGTTTTACAGATACTAGACACGTGACTTTCAAATGAAAGATTGCTATCAAAGAGCACACCCAGGTTCCTAACCGACGACGAAGACTTAATAGAGCAGCCATCAGGTGTTAGACAGTATTCTAGGTTATTACATGTGGAAGTTTTTTGTCCAATAATTAGAATCTCTGTTTTTTCAGAATTTAGTAGTAGGAAATTACTAGTCATCCAATTTTTTATATCAGCTATGCATTCCGTTAATTTTGTGAATTGGTGAGTTTCGTTAGGTTTTGAAGAAATATACAGCTGAGTATCATCGGCATAACAGTGAAAGCTAATTCCATGTTTCCTAATGATATCTCCTAATGGTAGCATGTACAGAGTGAACAGCAGCGGTCCTAGTTCTGAGCCTTGTGGTACGCCATACTGAACTAGTGATTGATAAGACATCTCTTCATTTACTGCTACAAACTGATAACGGTCAGATAAGTATGATTTAAACCATGCTAGTGCAATTCCACTAATGCCAACATAGTTTTCTAGTCTATTTAAAAGAATGTTGTGGTCAATTGTGTCAAATGCAGCACTAAGATCAAGTAACACTAATAGAGAGCTACAACCACGATCTGATGATAAAAGTAAATCATTTGTAACTCTAATGAGAGCTGTCTCAGTACTATGGTGCGGTCTTAATCCTGACTGAAAATCCTCGCAGATATAATTTCTTTCAAGTAAGGAACACAGTTGTGAGGATACTGCTTTTTCTAATATCTTTGACAGAAAAGGCAGATTTGAGATCGGCCTGTAATTGACTATTTCTGAAGGATCAAGTTGTGTTTTTTTAACAAGCGGTTTTATCATAGCCAGCTTAAAGGTTTTTGGTACGTATCCTAGAGACAAAGACGAATTAATGATATTAAGAAGAGGATCTATGATCTCTGGAAGCATCTCTTTCAATAGCTTAGTCGGTATAGGGTCTAACATACAAGTTGTCGATTTAGATGAATTAAGATGAATTTGCAGAATTCTTCCTCTCCTATAGCAACAAATGAATACAATTTTTCCTCGGAGAGACTACAATGCACTCCCTGATGCGATACTGTAGTAGACGGTTGCATAGTTATAGTTTTGTCCCTGATATTATCAATCTTATAAGTGAAGAAGTTCATAAAGTCAGTACTGTGTTGCCCGGAAACTTCTGTGCTTGAAGCTTTCTTTTTCGTTAGTTTAGCTACTGTTTCAAATAAACACCTAGGATTATGTTTCTTTTCTTCTAATATGGTTGAAAAATAAGTAGATCTAGCAGCTTTTAAAGCCTCTCTGTAAGCAATCGAGCTCTCTTTCCATGAAATCCAAAATACCTCTAGTTTTGTTTTCTTCCAGTTGCGCTCCATTTTTCTGGCTGCTCTCTTAAGGGCCTGAGTGTGCTCGTTGTACCACGGCGTTGGACTATTTTCTTTAATCTTCTTTAAGCGCAATGGAGCAACTGCGTCTAAAGTGCTGGAAAAGAGAGAGTTAAAAGTTTCTGTTGCAATATCAAGTTCTTCTAAGCTATGCGGGATGCTGAGATGATGAAACTGACTAGGAAGATTATTGATAAAGCAATCTTTAGTGGCAGAAGTTATAGGTCTAACATATTTATAACATAGACTCGGCTTTGCAGCCTTGGCTAAATGTAATTTACATGAGACTAGATAATGGTCTGAGATGTCATCGCTCTGCTGCAGAATTTCAACAGCATCAGCATCTACTCCATGTGATAATATTAGATCTAGAGTATGATTACGACAATGAGTGGGTCCTGACACGTGTTGTCTAACTCCAATTGAGTTTACAATGTCTTTAAGTGCCAATCCCAATGCATCTTTTTCATTATCTACATGTATATTAAAATCACCAACAATTAGTACTTTATCGTTAGCCAATACTAATTCTGATAGAAAGTCCGCAAATTGTTTGATAAAATCTTTATGGTGCCCTGGTGGCCTGTATACAGTAGCCAGCAAAAATCTCAAACGTGATTTATCGTTTACACTATATATTTTTACATTAAGCACCAACACTTCAAACGAAGGATATTTAAAAATAGATTTCTTAGTGGTTTTGAAAATATTACTATAAATTACAGCAACACCTCCCCCTTTGCGTTTTAGACGAGGTCCATGTTTATAATAGTAATCTTGTGGGGTTGACTCATTTAAAGTAATGTAATCGTTTGGTTTTAGCCAGGTTTCTGTCAAACACAGCACATCTAGATTATAATCTGAAATCATATCATTAACTATGAGCGATTTTGAAGTAAGGGATCGAATATTCAGCAACCCAAGCTTTATCATTTGCTCATCTGCATTATATTTGTTTTTTATTTGTTGAACACCAGTTAAATTTTTTACCTGACGTTTTTTGGATTTCCAAATTCGGGGAGGCAGATCAATAATATTGTTGAATATTAAGTGTCCACAACTAAGCAAGCTAAAGGCGACAGTGGCAAGGAACCAAAACTCCATCAGGAGACAGAATGGAGAAAAAAACCTTGGGAGAAACCAGGCTCAGTCGGGGGCCAGTTCTCCTCTCGCCAACAGAAAGAACAGCATAAGTCCGATTGGGAAAGATTGGGACATTCAAATATTTAATCTTGTTCCATCTGGTTGAAGATCGGAGTCACGCCGGTATGGAGACGAGTTTGTTTAAGATCTGTGGCACTAGCTGGCGTGCCAATGACGCCTTCACAGGGGAGAGTCTAGTTGACACAATCTCTGCTAGTCTGTGTGCAGGTCCTCCATTTTATCTGGATACGGCCCAGATCCGGCTAAATACGGTAACCTTGGGATAAAAATGTATAAAGATTTATGTTAGCGTTTATGACATTATGATGTAAAATGACGGTCTTATGATGTAACAAGTGCATTGGGTGACCTAGTTTACGCAGCCTGACGATTATTTTACTCATTTGAATTATAGAAATTGATAATTGTATGGATAATAGTAGTGTTGCTATTGAAGGTTTTACTGTAGATGTTATTACTGTCATGGTTTTACTATTGGTGCCGTTACTGCCAGTGGTTTTCAGTGCTGCCATTACTGAACATGATGTTACTGTCAGTGTTGTTCCTGCTTCCCATTTAACTTCCTATTTTTTCAATTATTTAGTGTAAATACTGAATGAAATTAAAAAAGATAATATAAAATAAAACAGTAGATTTAATGTCATTTTTATTTCGACCATTGAAAATAATGTGTTGCCTGTATTTTTACACTACGTGAATCCCCCTTGGGAAAACCCTATCTTAAAGGGATAGTTCACCCAGTAATAACTCACCCTCATGTTGTTCCAACCCCGTAAGACTTTCGTTCATCTTCAGAACACAAATTAAGATATTTTTGATGAAACCTGAGAGCTGGTTCACTGCTTCACAGGCTGCTAGATAATTTCATCTGCCGGCCCAGAAAAGTTATTAAAGACATTGTTAAAATAGTCCAAGTGACTACAGTGGCTCAACCTTTATCAAGCAACAAGAATACTTTTTTGTGCAGTGGGGGGCACAAAAAAGTATTCTTGTTGCTTGATAAAGGTTGAGCCACTGTAGTCACTTGGACTACAGTGCCCCCCCCCCCCCCCCCCAAATAACGACTTTATTCAACTATTAATTTTCTTCCGTGTGGGCCTCTGACGTGAGTTCACGAGAGCACCACGACGCATGCGCGAGAACTGCGAGAACCAGCTCTCAGATTTCATCAAAAAATATCTTAATTTGTGTTCCGAAGATGAACAAAAGTGGTGAGTAATTACTGACAGAATTTTAATTTCTTGGTGAACTAACCCTTTAATATATGAACTCATATACTCATTTTCATCTTTTCTACAATTTGGTGCAAGAACACTTTCTATAAAGCCTGTTTATATAATGAATTCTAAAATCAACAGTTCTGGTCCTGGCTTATTGGTTTTCCAAGAGAAAAACTCGACCTGTGGGAGCTAAACTTTACCCCCTAAACAAGTGTCATAATGTCAATGAAATATTGTATTCCTTTAGTAATTGTAAATTAAATGTGGTTCTGTCAATATACTTTGTTATAGATAAGAGTTCTGTTCTCTTTTGATTTACAGGTACAGTCATGAAAATGGACTTTCCGTCCTACAGATCTGCATATATAAGCAGCACAATATCGTCAAGGACAATATGAACCTTCACCAGAGCAGCACTACATGGGACAAAACAAACTCCACATGTTCGCATTTCAAAAGCATACATTTTTTTCCTATCTAAGGAATTATGTACAACGCCTCAAAAGGATCATGTTGTCTAATGTGGAATATAATCGCGAGGAAACGTGGACAGCGTGATATTGTGATAAAGATAAAGGAAGATGCTTTGAAGCGCATTGAGGTACAAACAATTTACTTGAAATCACAGATTACATGCACAAACAATTTGTGAGATGCTTCCTGATGTTTATTTGCCCCCAAAACAACAGGTGTGTGAGTGTGTGCGTACACGTGAATATGTATACATATATGTCTTCAGACCAGCAGTATGTCATGTTTAGACATTACAGATCAAGTGCTATACCAAAACATATTATGGCATGCATAGAAAGTTGGGCATGGAATAAATCTTGATTATTTTGTTAAAGGTATAGCGGAGGATTTTCTTTTTCCGGGTTGGTAGCCTATACTATTGGTCCACCTAAGTGTCAATCATTCTCGTGATATGTTTACGTAAGGCCGTCGTACGTGCTCGACCCTATGTAGTTTTCGCTTTCTGCGCATGCGCACTTTCAGGTGTATTATGTGTGATGAGTTACGATTTCAGCCATTCCTTTGAAAATGGCTGAGAGTCGCAAGAGAAAAAATGTATAGGAAGTGTATGATAAGAAGAGAAAGGCTGCAGAATATAGAAACAAGACCAGAGTGATTTTGGGTGAATATTTCACATGCTGGCGTGCGCTAAAAGCACAGGTTGGGCTTCTCACTGATGCCGCAGTCGCGAAGATTCTACTAGACAGGTAAAGTTTGTCATGCTATTTGGAGAAATCCATTTAAAAATCACTGCTAGTAAAAGTTAATGTAAGCTATGATTAGCGATGCTAATAGGCGTTCCCTCTCGGGAGCAAAAAGAGTGTTGCGCATGTGCATTTTTAAAAAAATTGGAGAGGGCGGGTCTTCTCTAAAATTCGGAAAGATCCTCCGCTATACCTTTAATTTATCATTTAATTTAATTTATTGTTTCGGTCAAAAACTCACTAGTCAACGGAAACAACTACCAATGACACTGAATTACTTGACTGTTGAGGTTACCATTGTTAAATATCTATTTTTTTTAAAGTGTTGTAGGTTTTATATAAAAATGGAATCGGTTAAACTGGTGACAGGTTATTTTTCTAGCTTTTTTAAATTTTGCTAAATAATTTTCAACATTCTTTCTATTTTCACTCGGTATAATTTTGCCTAAAGTGAAAAGACAATGTGTAGACGTAGAAATTCTGTCATGATCATGGCACCTTTCCTTATGCAGTACAAACACTGAAGCACAAATGTTGCTGCAGGTTTGTGTCTTTAATTCTTTTATGATTATTGTTATAGTTTCAGAATCACCCATCACTATTACTGAAAGCATCTACCTCGCTGTTTTACTGTGCGCTTACCTCTCTGTGTTGAGTTACTTCAAGCAGATCACAAGCCTTATTTCTGGAAACAACTCGAGCAAACAGTATGTTGCATTTCCCCTTATTGTTGGATGTGTGTTCTGGCTTTTTCCATCCTGGTTTTGTACTCAATGCTAGAAGTCCAGGAGAAATATGACACTAATAGTATATAATAGTATAACTAATAGTATATAGATAGCAAGTTAGAATTCATCCTAACATGCCCCTCAACAGAATTAAATTCATTGTAATGTATTAAGCCTGTTTTCTGAAAATAGCGACTATGAAGTTGAAAAATATAAATATATTTTATTAGGCCTAGGTAAAATATGGGAAGTTGCAATGTGACAGAGCTTATGTATGCTGCTCATGATACTGATTGTATGACATTATATTTCCCTAGACGAAATGTAAGCCTATTTAAATGAAGAATTATTCTCATGTCTGTTCACAAGCACAGATGGACTGCGTCCATTTTAACTCCTGAAATGCTGACTTTTCACATACATACAGTATTGAATGTCTGCATCAGGTCAAATGAATGTCCACCATCCAGGACATCATTTCGCTAGTCTCTGTGCATCTGAAAGCTTCAGTGCTCCGGGGTCTTCCATGTGAAAGCTTCAAGATGCTTGATAATGATTTCTTTACACGGCCATTATTTTCTCTTTCATTTCATTTACAAGCTAGTTTCGATAAATAAACATGTATCATTTGTTCTCTGCATCTAAATTGGACATTACTGTTGGATAAAAATAGGACAGACAGAGCAGTAATGACTGGCATTGATTCATTTTTGTGGACAGTTTATTTGAATGAACTTTACAGCACAGTTTATATAAACTTTTATATATAAACAATCATTAAAAAGGCCGAATCATTTGTGAATTATAAATCAATATTATGTTTGGTCCATCATTTCATATTTGTGTGTTGATATATTAATCATGCCAATATAACATGCACAAAACAGCTTTATTAATTTGTTTTAAACATGGTGGTTTTCATGTTCACTGCTGCCCAGTGACTAGATGTGATATTGCAACTCTATCTCACAACCAGTTCGTACGAGTAAGTACGAGGTGGCTAATTCGTATGACCTAACTCGTACGAATTTGTCTAAACCCCAGTGATGGGTAGGTTTAGGGGCGGGGTCAGGGGTAGGTCATTCATACGAATTGGGCAAGTCGTAAAATACGTATGAATTGCCGCGAGATCGGGTTGGATATTGAGATGTGATACAAACATTTACTTACTAACACGTTCATTTTATCATTAGCAAACTGCAATGGTCTATATGAAAAGAGGCCCCAGGGTAGGGGACATCAGAAACAACTGACACACAGTCACAAAAAAGCCAGAGTGACATTTATTCTATACTCTCTCAGTTGTTAGAAGAAGAAAAAAAAGATTTTGAGGCAAGCCTATTTAGTATTTTAAGTTTGGATCCCAAATTCAAGCCAAGCTAAGTTGTTGACTTAGTTAACATGATGCTATTAGCATCATGCTAACACTGCTAACACTATCCATCCCGGATATTGCCATGGTGTGTAACACTAGTTAGGAAACAAGAATTTGAATTTTAGAATTGATAATATACATTATTTCATAAATATTTTCTAGTTGACTACTGTTGAACTCATCAGCTAAGAAAACCTTTTTAGTAAAAATGGTTTAACTCATTTTAAAATAACAGAAGTAGTATCCACCTTATTTTGAGCAGGCACAGCCATTTTTAACTTTTAAAAAAATGTTTACAGTGTCGAGGCTTCTGGGGTCAGTCGCTTTCAGTTATTTTAGCTCAACAGTTAGTTTTGATACTTGATATACCATATTATTTTAATCATTGTTATCATAAACACACTGGTTTGTTATTTAAATGGTTTTACCACTTAATTCACTTTCTTATTCTTCTAGTTATTTATCTGTAGAGTGCTGCAATGATGACGGATTTTTGTAGGCCAACTCGTACGTTAGCATCACCCTGGTTCCCTCGACACAAACCCAATAGGATTTTCCCATCAGCTTTTTGATCACTACAGAAAATATGCCTTGTGACCAACCAATGGACATGGCATTTAAGTATTTTGAAGTCTAAATACAATCGCCAAAAGTAAAATGCTAAATGTAGGCTACAAACGAACTGCACCATGGT
Organism: Meda fulgida; assembly: GCA_030578275.1. Lineage (NCBI taxonomy): Eukaryota > Metazoa > Chordata > Actinopteri > Cypriniformes > Leuciscidae > Meda > Meda fulgida. The sequence continues at coordinate 19,342,362 of CM060619.1, forward strand.
CGCATAACTTCCGACAACTCTTTCAGTCTTTATAAAAAAATTATGAAAATAATAAATGAAAAAACCTTCTGAAAGTTTGGGTTAGAATAGTTTGCAAGAGCATGGTTATAAACACAATGAGGCTGTAAAAGCAGACTAGAGTGTAGATGAGTGTAGAAAAAACCTTTGACCCAACATAATCTCATGGCAATTCGTATACATTTTGGCAAATTGGTGGTTAATGCATATGAATTTGTGCAATCTCATTCATACGTTTTCATATGATCTGCTTGCCCCCCAGTGACTGTGTTTAGGGCTAGACCTTCATGCTTACCTTTTCTCTAAAAATCGTAAGATTAGCCTATTAATTCACATATGAAATATGCCACCTTGTAAAATGGTTGGTTTACTATGGACCTTCTTTTAGGCATTTAACCAAAAAAAAAATAAAAAAATTTGCAAAACCCATTGACTTTAAGACGATAGAATCGGAAGTGCTAAAGTTCAGAAAACTCGTTTATAGGTTTTTGCCTACAAAAATATTTCATTCCTGCGGCACTCTGTTGTGGCTAATGAATCGGAAGTCTTGGACATTGACAGGAAATTGAAATTGAATAGAAACATGTGATTTCTATGCTATGTAGATGTTTTGTCATATCTTTGCTGACTGTTGACTGCATGTACATGTAACTACACTGTGTACAAAGCAAAAAACACATTTTGGACATGTTCCTTTAATACCACCTTATTTATATACGGCATCTTAAATTAAGTGGTGTATATGCAAGAAGGGAAACATATTCTCAAGCACTCCATTACATAAGCTGAGTATATATTTATGAAATGTTGTGAGAAATAATTAAATATGGCCAAAATGTTGCACAGTATATCCATCTGTTATTTGCTCATAGTAAGCAATAATGGATGGTAAATCGTATGAATACAATGAGTGAATTATTGTTGCTTTGCACATGATTTTAACTGGTTGTTCATGTAAATATCTTTCTTTACTAGTGCCTTATATCATGTATCATATCATTAGTGTTTAAAACTGAAATTGCTAACCATTCTAGATTGAGAAAATTATGTCATTGATTCTTTCTGTAATATGAAAATGTATTGCACTCAAAGTCTTCCTGGGATTGTAATATTCTTCATATACGATCATGTTACATCCTGGGTTTCTAGGATTGATTCCCATGTTTCAACTTTTTAGCAACGCCAGTACAAAGACTCTTCTCGCCAACATTTTTGAATTTGTTCAAGAGCAAAGAATCCCTTCATTCATCAACTCACTCTTTTTGCAGTTAAAGAAAACTTCCAGGTTTCCAAGTTAAACTCAATTGACAGCACTTAAGGCATAATGTTGATTACTCACACACACGTTTTATGGGGACTTTCCATAGACATACTGATTATTATACTGTATATTATAACCCCTAACCCTAAACACCACCGATCACAGAAAACTTTTTTTGCATTTTTACGTTTTCAAAAAAACATAATTTAGTATAATTTATCAGCTGTTTTCCTCATGGGGACCAAAACATGTCCTCATATGGACAAGGATTTTAGATATTGGCATCTTTGTGGGGACATATTGCCCTATAGGGTTTACCAGGACCACACACATAAAAGTCGATTTCTTTTTCTTGGTTACAGTGAGGCACTTACAATGGAAGTGAATGGGGCCAAATAACCTAGATTTTTAAATTTTTTTTGTGTAATAATCAACATTATGCCACAAATTCTGTTGAGCTTGTATATAACTCAGAATTTTAATTTAAATCAATAAATTTGGTGGTGTAAATTTGGTTTTCAGGAAAATCTAAAATGGTAACAGAATGCATTTAGCATTAAACCACATGACAATAGATCTAGTTGTGCAATAGTGCTAACCAATCGTGGCTTAAAATATTTTCAGTTCTCATATTTTCTGAAAGCAACAATGCCTGATGCGACACATTCGGACTCGTAACCAATCAGACCATAGTTGATGTCTATGTGAAAGCAGGATTTTAAAACCAATGAGATTTCACTGTGGGTGGGGCTACCCTGCATGATGCAGAACAAATACAAACCAAGCAGAGTACAAACAATGTTGAGCTTCAAACATGTCAGATTGTCCACTCCTGTGTGTTTTTATACGTTTTTGTGTAATTTAGCTTGTGTCCATCTGAAGAGCCTTAGCACTCTGTTAACACTGTAAAAATGATGTCTGATATGTCCAGTATGAAGTGTATGAGTAGTTCCTGTACAAACTATTGTCAGCTGTAATGTTTTCGCTGCTACTGTAATGAATCATTAGAAATTCTATCATGTAAAAATACATCAGAGACCTTGAGTGACTTAAGTTTCATTCAGGAATCTGTTCAAATGTGCAGTACTGTCTTCTGTCTAGTCTTCTTACCCAGAAGGGTGATTAATTAAATGTCTAGTTGATGATGTAAATGTATGGCGTACAGTAATTCTGCTAAAAATGTTGTCTTAGAGAGTATGTTGTATACCTGAGGTAATATATATATATATATATATATATATATATATATGTATATTTATATATATATATATATATAAATCATAAACATATAGAATGTATGCAATAAATCCCTTTGAATACAATTTGTCTGATCTCCTACATTTAGGACTTGGATTTGTCATTACAGCAACATGTACTGTACAAAAGATTCTTTTGCATATGCAGTATAACAACTTAAATTCCTTCTTTTTTGCACAAGGTATCAAGTCAAGTCATCTTCATTTATAAAGCACTTTTAACAGTATGAATTGTTTCAAAGCAGCTTTACAGTGATAATAGAAATTACCGTTACAGATTGTTTAGGCTTTACCACAGCTCTAGGATAAAGTTATTGTCCAGCTAAAGATAGTCTTGATTGATTCACTTCCGTTGCAAAGATCATTAGTTATTAACTTAGGGTTAGTACGGGCTAATACGACACCGTTCTAAAAGAAAAACCCTTAACGCGCTCCGGCCACCTGGTGTCTCGAGAATGCACTCCCTGAAATAAGTTCGAAGGTGCAAACTATTATCTGTTTTCTCTGTGCAAACCTCAAAAACGCAAACCCGCGAAAACGCAGACGGCGTGCACATGCGCATCACGTGTTCAGTCGATAGGTATGCGCATTTGAATATATGTGTGGAGGCGTGCAGTCCTTCTTCCCAAATCAACCCTCAACAAACTACTTGTCTGGCCTTAAAAATGTATAATACATACATTATAAAAAATGTAAAAAAAATTACATTTTGTACATTTGTACATAATACATACATTTTTGTCGCATCTGCGTAGCTATGCAAACCGGAATTATACCGACAACGTTTTATCTGTACAGAGGTGAAGGGAAGGAGGCCTTCACAAGGGAGAGACTAGTGTGTTGTCGTCGTGTCCAGGCGCTGGTCCTTCATCAGATCTGGATATGGCCTGGATCCGGTGGGCTGCGGTAAACCTCGGGATTAACAGAGAGACTAATATTAGCGTAGATGCCATTCTTCTTATGATGTAACGAGTACATCAGGATTTATGGGAAGTGTTCCCAGTCCCGGCTGACCTAATCTATGCAGCCTAACATTGAAGTCTATAATGTATTATGTGAATGTTAGGTCAAAGAGATGTGTCTTTAATCTAGATTTGAACTGACCAAGTGTGTCTGCTTCCCAGGACAATGTTAGGAAGACTGTTCCAAAGTTTTGGTGCTAAATAGGAAAAGGATCTACTGCCAGCAGTCGATTTTGATATTCTAGGTATTATCAACTGGCCCGAATTTTGAGATCGCAATAGACGTGAAGGACTATAATGCGTTAAGAGCTCGCTCAAGTACTGGGTAGCTAAACCATTTAGTGACCAAACCTTCAAACATGGATCTAGCAGTTTAATCCTCTTGCCCATGACGGGCTCCCTTTTTTGGAATACTCTGTTCGCTTCTGTTTGTTGGCCCAACACATCTAGATGATACCACTATAAAATTGATATACTGGATAGAAGCAAATTATTATCGCCTGCTGGACTTGACTGAGATGGAGAATCTATTACATTGCCTTAATTAAGCGTGTCTGTTAATGATGTCTTCACCCACAAACCCAACTGACCCAGAAACAGAACCCAGCCAACACCTCCACATGCCCACTCCGAAACCCAGAGCCAGTGCCAAAGCCCACTAAGGAGCCAATGCCAGTGTCTGACCAAGTGTGTGAGCCGGCCCTATTGTCCATCCAGGAGCTCAAGCCTGAGCAATGGTTCATCCCGGAGCCAGATTTTGCACTCCCAATGTGTAAGGACAATGAACCAGAGCCCACCACAGACCAAGAACCCCAACCTAACCAATCTGATCAGGTGAGTCGGTTGTCTTGTCAATTGCTGAGGGTGTGTTGGTGGAAGTGGATATTATGGAACTGAGTACCAACCATTATCCTACCCCTGAAGTGCAAAATCCTGGATTCCCTGATCCCAGCCTACTTTGAGTCCTGTCTGTGCCTCTGGTTCCACCCAGCACCAAGTTTCTTTTGGACTTTCGTTTTAAATGGTACCTATATGATGTATTATAAGTCTCAGGTGCCCCCAGAATGTGTCTGTGAAGTTTCAGCTCAAAATACCCCACAGATAATTTATTATACCATGTTGTAAATACCATTTTTGAGAGGAAAAACATGCTGTTTTTACGAATGTATCTTTAAATGCAAATGAGTTTCTGCTCCCCACGCCACTTTCCAGAAGAGAGCAGAGCGTTTACAGCTCGTAATGTAAAATGTAAAAAAAGAATGTAAAAAAATAAATAAATAAATGGACAGTAAAGAAGTCAGCTAGCAAACTAATCAGCCTACTGGCAAAGTATTTTGAACCAAAATCTCACCAGATGGACAGGAAAAAATTAAATGGACAGTGAAGGCGACAGCTAGCAAACTAATCAGCCTATGTTGTGACAAGTCTGTCATCATAACTCTCTCCATGATGCTGAGGAGAATGCTCAGGAAATCACGTCCATAATTGGAACAACCCCTTTTATAATTATTATTTTGTGGTCATTAAAAAAAAATGTTAAAATGTGTTTGTATGAGAGTACTCACGTGTCAAAGCCTCATGGCTAACCACCCTTCCCCTACCCTACCAAAATCTATTCAAATTTAAATGTAGACTTTTATGTTATTGCTTACTAGACTTGACAGTCTCTACACAATAGGAAATGTGTTGGCATAAAACATTTTTATTTTTAGTCAAACCCTTATGTACACACACATACACACACAAACACACAGCCAAACCATAATAATAATTAACCCAAGGAACAATAATAAGCACTAAAGAATGTCATGCAAATATTTAAACATTACATCTGCATTTAAAGCTTGAAGCTTGCTTTCATTGCTTCAGCACGACGGACGAACCTTCCAGTGGATGGATGTTTTTGGGATCATGCTGAGGGGTTTGAGGTATCTCGTTTTTTTGGATGGAGGTGTGTAAGACAGGGGAAGGGTGTCATCATGAGGGGTATGATGCCTCACATCCTCCAAAAGGTCGCTCAGTTGAACAGTCAAGGAGTTTAGAAATGGCTCAACCTGTAGATGGTAAGTGAGATAAGTGCAGTAAGCTCCCACACTTCTGCCTTTTCTTTGTCTTGCTAGTATCTCTCTGTTAGGATTGCTGGTGTCTTTGTGAGTAATGCTGCAGTCTCTGGGAAATCCGGTCATTTCAGAGCTAAGAAAACTCATCGTCCACACCAAAAAGCCTTTTGGTCTTTTGTCCAAATGACAAACTTTGTCGTCCTCCTCGAAACCCCTAAGATGGCGTTGTTCTCCAAGAATTGTTTATAATTTGTGCTTAGATTTCACAAGACTTGCGTCACTCCCGGTTGTAGCTGAATCCTTTCTAGCCACAACCCAGAAAGCTGGATATCAGATGGCGCATCCCGTGAGTATTAAACGAAGTTCCCTTTCACATCTTAATGCGCTTAAACTGTGTGTATTTGACAAAGCTCACATACACACAGGCAGTTATGTCTGAATATAAACAGCAGGGAAAGAAATTACATGTGTATATTAGATCAGTGTATTAAAGTGAAAGCAGCATAATATACAACACCGACTGCTATATGCTGTTAATATGAATCAAACAACAAAAGAAAAACAGAAAATCACTGAACAGGCTTGTTCTGTTATCAATGAGGTTGATCCTCACCAAGAGGGTCACATTGTTCAGCAAATTGCAGCAAACGATTTTGCGCTACTTCAAACAGTGTATCAGGAACATGCACTCATAGACATTATGAGAAAGTTTGCCATACATGTATTAAAGCCAATTAGACTTTTCCAAATCCCACAGAATCCTTCATGGCCATTTGCATTAATTCTTTAAACATCGCCCCTTCTGTAATGCTTCTTGGCAGGTACAAAATGAGGGCACATGTGGAAGAATATGGAATTCGTTGGCTTCAAGGTTCTTGATCATAAAACGTCTCGGTTACGTATGTAATCCTCGTTCCCTGAGTAGGGAACGGAGACGTTACGTCGGATGACGACGAATGGGGTTTCGCTTAGAAAGCCTATCAGCTTCGAGTATTTAAAAACGAGCCAATGGCAAAGAAATGCCATGGGTCTGCGGAATTTGCATGACGTAACTACGCCCCACCTCGTGGGTATATAAGGAGGACGCCGGCAACATGCAGTTATGTTTCTTCGCTGAGGAGCCAAGACTGAACTCAGGCGATCCCCGCGGTACAGCGGAAGTGGCAGGAAGACGTAACGTCTCCGTTCCCTACTCAGGGAACGAGGGTTACATACGTAACCGAGACGTTCCCTTTCGTTGTCACTCCGAGTTACGTCGGATGACGACGAATGGGGTTACCAGTCTAATCACGCCACCTTCACAGCTGTCTTCCAGTGCCCTGCGCAAATCTGAGCCCTCGATATATTTTAGGACGAAGGACCGCTATTTAACACAGGAATACCAAGGTACACTGGGAAGCATATCCCATAGGTTTAGAGGAAATATGCAATTATCACCAACCCAGTTGGGGGGGGGCATTTGAAAATACACATATGACCCGAAGGAAACATATGTAGAAACTCTGAGGTGTCCAGCCGCATTTGGAATATTTCAACCTCAGGGATGGCAAGGTGGCTTGCCGAGGGAAAGACACATGCTCAGAGAGGCTTACAGTGGAAAAACACGTGTGGGGGTAGCTCCGGGGAGGGACCATGCACACGGGAGGCACCTAGCCGACGCCCAGGCAATAGACACTGGCGCTAGCATCAGGGGTGCTGGAGGAACTCAGGGCTTGCGGAGAAGCTCACCTGAGCAGAATATCGCACGTATCCAGTCCGTAGAGTGGAATGGCGAGCAAGCGAAGACACCTGAGCGGGTCCGGTACTAGCTAGTTGAAGCGAGTACATGAGAGGACACTGGCTCCACTCGGAGATTGTAGAATCTGGCGAATGTGTTCGGTGTCGCCCAGCCTGCAGCTCTGCAGATGTCTGTTAGCGAGGCGCCATGCGCTAGAGCCCAAGAGGATGCCACACTCCGGGTGGAGAGGGCAGTCACACCAAGGGTTCACGGTCGACCTTGCTACTGGTATGCCAAAGCAATGGTGTCAACTATCCAGTGAGACAACCTCTGCTTTGAGAGAGCCTTTCCCTTCAGCTTCCCACCATAACAGACAAAGAGGTAGTCTGAGGTCCTGAAACACTGCGTCCTGTCTACATAGGCGCGGAAAGCGCGTACTGGACAGAGCAGTGCCAAGGCTGGGTCTGCCTCCTCCGAGGGCAGCGCTTGCAGGTTCACCACCTGGTCCCGGAAGGGAGTGGTAGGAACCTTGGGCACATATCCAAGCCGGGGTCTCAGGATCACGTGAGAGTAAGCCGGCCCGAATTCCAGGCACGCTTCGTCAACTGAGAATGCGTGCAGGTCCCCGACCCTCTTGAGAGAGGCCAATGCAACCAGGAGCGCTGTCTTCATTGACAGGAACTTAAGCTCCACTGATTGCAGAGGCTCAAAGGGAGCACTCTGCAGGGCACTTAAGACCACTGAGAGGTCCCGAGAGGGAACGAGAGGAGAACGAGGAGGATTCAGCCTCCTCGCCCCCCTCAGGAACCTGACGATCAGGTCGTGCTTCCCTACGGACTTACCTTCCACTAAGTCGTGGTGTGCGGCAATAGCAGCAACATAAACTTTGAGGGTGGAGGGAGACAGCCTTCGCTCCAACCCATCTTGAAGGAAGGAAAGCACGAAACTGATCGAACACCTCCGGGGGTCTTCTCGGCGAGAAGTGCACCAGTTGACGAAGAGGTTCCACTTCAACGCGTAGGCGTGCCTAGTGGACGACGCTCTAGCGGAAGTGATGGTAGCCACCACCGTAGGTGATTCTCCGAACTAGTGCTCCTCGCGACAGCACCTCCTTGGCCAATTCCTCTGAGGAAGGACCTCCTTTCTCAGGGAAGGGGCACCCTGTGGCACCCTCGTCCCGATCTCTGGAACCTCCACGTGTGGCTCCTGGACGGGACGAGGTGCATGTCCATTGCACACGCGCCCCAGCCCGTGGTGGAGGCATCTGTTGGGACAACAGCATGCCGAGACACTCGTTCCAGGGGGACACCAGCCCTGAGAAAACTGAGGTTCAACCACGGGGTGAAGGTCTGACGGCAGGTCGGAGTAACTGGTACTCGGAGCGTGCCTTGTTGCCATGCCCACCTCGGGACTCGGTCGCGAAGCCAAAGCTGAAGCGGTCTCATATGAAGCAATCCGAGCGGCGTCACCGCGGCTGCAGATGCCATATGCCCCAGGAGCCTCTGAAAATGTTTCAGTGGAACCGCACTCTTGCCCTGTATTTGTCTCAGACAAGTCAGCAGTGACTGCGCGCGCTCGCTTGTAAGCTGCGCGGACATGGCGACCGAGTCGATGTCCATACCGAGAAAAGAGATCCTCTGCACGGGGCAAAGTTTGCTCTTCTCCCAGTTGACCCGAAGGCCCAGACGAGCTAGGTGCCGGAGCACAAGGTCCCTGTGTTCGCAAACCTGATCCCGAGAGTGAGCTAGGATCAGCCAGTCGTCGAGATAGTTCAGGATGCGAATCCCGTGAACCCGAAGGGGAACAAGGGCTGCCTCGACGACCTTCGTGAAGACGCGAGGAGACAGGGCTAGCCCGAAAGGGAGAACCGCGTACTGGTATGCCTGCCCCTCGAAAGCAAACCGGAGGAACGGTCTGTGTCGAGGAAGAATGGAGACATGAAAGTAGGCGTCCTTCAGGTCGATCGCTGCAAACCAATCCTGGGGCCGCACACATTCGAAAATGCGTTTGACGGTGAGCATTTTGAACGGCATCCTGTGAAGGGAGCGATTCAGTACGCGCAGGTCCAGGATTGGTCGTAACCCACCGGTTTTTTTTGGGGACAATGAAGTAAGGGCTGTAGAAGCCGGACCTCATCTCGGCTGGAGGGGCAGTCTCGATTGCACCCTTCGCCAGCATGGTGGCAATCTCTGCTCGCATGATGGGGGCATTGCCACCGACCAAAGTGGAGCGGACTCCCCTCTAGCGGGGAGGAGACCGTGCGAACTGAATCGCATAGCCGAACCTGATGGTGCGGGCGACCCAGCGGGACAGTTGGGGAAGCTCTAGCCAGGCTCCCAGGAACTGAACCAGCGGGGTCATGCGGACCACAGGCGTCCCCCCAGAGGTGCAGCGAAGCGGAGTAACTGGCCCGGACGTGGACGGCATAGCGATCCGGTGTGGGGGCACAGTTAACATCCGCGCCCTGACAGAGGAGGCCAGGGAAGGACCAGCGTTCCACGGGGGCCTGCTCTGCCAGGGGTCTGGCGACAGAGTGGGACAGGGACGAAACGGTCCGTGGACGGCACGCCGTGTCAACCGACTCTGGGACAGAGGGGGACGAGGAGACCACGGCTTGTGGGCGGCGCTCTGTGTCATCCGAGAACTCTGTGTGCTCAGGGATGAGGGGTTTGTTTCTTTCTTTAACCACATTAGGGTGCTGCCCACCCGTGGGTGAGCAGCAGGGAGTGGAGAACAAAAGATTCTCCCCCGGGCCCTCCACCGGGGACAGGAGTGGCCCTGCTACCATCTCCTGAGAAACAAACGTCATCCCTGAGCAGCCCGTCTCAGGAGCGCCGCTTGGCCCGGCGCTTGGCGGGGGGCGGGGCGGGAGAGGGCTGTGGCGCCTTCCTTCGGCTTCCTCCGCGACTGGGCCTGGGTGAAGGCTGCTGCTTTGGCCGAGCGGGAGGGGCGGGAGCCTTAGGAGGGCGCCCTCGGCGGGAAACAGGCTGGAAACAGGAAACTTAGGCGTCTGCCCGGCCGACGTCGAGGCAGCAGCGGGTCGGCGGGGCAGAATGTGTTTGATTGCAAAATCCTCAACTGCGCCGCCGAAGAGGGCGGCCTGGGACAGGGGCGCATCGAGCAGACGAGTCCGCTCGGAATCCCACATGTCAGCCAGGTTCAGCCAGAGGTGTCTCTCCTGGACCACCGCAGTGGACATCACCAGACCGAGGGAGCGCGCGGCTACCTTCGTCGCCCGGAGAGCGAGGTCGGTTGCGGCACGCAGCTCATTGAAGAGCCCTGGGTCTGTCCTGCCCTCGTGCATGTCTCTGAGCATCTGGGCCTGGTAGACCTGCAGAGTGGCCATAGCATGCAAAGAGCCGTCTGTCCCGCCGCTCTGTAAGACTTCGCCACCATAGATGGCGAAAATCTACAGGCCTTGGATGGGTGCTTAGGCTCGCCCCGAGAAGAAGCACTCTGAGGACACAGTTGCATCGCAACAGAGCGTTCAACCGGGGGAAGCCCAGTGTACCCACGGGCGGCCGCCTCATCGAGGGGAGGAAAGGCGGATGAGACCAGCGAGCGGTCCCGGGAAGTCTTCCAGGACTTCGAGATCTCATCATGCACGTCCGGGAAGAAAGGTATTGGGGTTTTCCGTGGACCACGGGGGTTGGCAGCCTTACCCAAAAACCAATCATCCAGCCGCGAGCGCTCAGGACAGGGTGGAGGCCTCCACTCTAGACCGATGCTCGCGGCTGCCCGGGAAAGCATGGCCGTCATTTCCGGATCCGATTCAGGCACAACCGTATGCACACCGGAAGGTGGCAGCTGCGCTGAATCTTCACTTCCGGAAGAATCAAGCCCACCTTGTGATGCTGCTACAGACATTGCATCTTCCTCTGTAGCTTCAACCGAAACTCGCGGGCCACCCGAAGGTCGACCCGCGGGAATCGGAGGTTCACTAGCGGGCACCGTCACTGAAGAGGGGGGCTGGGGTCGCGGACACATAGTCGGCGCCTGGTTCCAGACCGTAACCCTCAGGTCACCCTGGCCACCAGCCGAAGTAGCACTCCTCGGGGGAGCGTTAGATCGGGGTGTGGATGAGGGGACTCTCACTCTTGCGAGTTCATTGAGTCTCGACCTTAGTGACGCGATGGTCATGTTCCCGCAGAGAGAACATGACTCATCCTTGAGCGCTGCTCTAGCGTGATCCATGCCCAAACACACTAAACAGCGCTTGTGCCCATCAGAGTCAGACACAAATCTGCCGCAACCAGAAGTGCACGGGCGAGGCATCTTTAAAAAGACGTGCCGCGTGCAAGCTCTTTTAAGAGAGAAACACTCTAGTGTTGAAGCGCCCGGGGAGACACGCACTCTCTGGCAAACCACTGCACCTATAAGCAGGAAGCGCGCGCTCGCTGGATATTGCCGTCACACCAACACCAGAGGAACTCGTTCGTGAAGCTGACAGTTCAGAGATGGCTTTGTGGAGTGAAGAGAGACTCTTGGCTCCGAAGCGAAAACATAACTGCATGTTGCCGGCGTCCTCCTTATATACCCACGAGGTGGGGCGGAGTTACGTCATGCAAATTCCGCAGACCCATGGCATTTCTTTGCCATTGGCTCGTTTTTAAATACTCGAAGCTGATAGGCTTTCTCAGCGAAACCCCATTCGTCGTCATCCGACGTAACTCGGAGTGACAACGAAAGGGAACTGGATTTCACAGTTGTGTGGAAAACCCAGTGGGGGTACAGAATCTGATCCGGTTACAAAAATGAGGATGTCCTCCAAAGTAACGTCTAGCTCGTTATCTATATAAACAGAAAAATAAAAAATGTTACATTAACCTAATCTTGATTAAACACCATATAGAAACATTTGCATAATGCATTTTACACAAATGACTAGGCTACTTACTTTCAATTGACATCAACCACCACTCCCAAAGAAAGATGGCATCCTCCTCCTGATCTCTTTTGTTGCTGCCTTGCGGACTCCATTTAATGTCGAAGAGTCTTCGCATATCATTCCGTGATAGCTTTTTAGTTAAATGTGTGAATAGTGGTGCAAAGGTTTCCCAGTTTCTCTGGACAACTTGCCACATCTGGCCACAAGCATTCATTCCGGCAATGAATTGCTGTATCATACTGGAAACCATAAATTAAAACAATTATCTTTTAAGGTGTTGGTATTTAATTGCGTTTCAAACATCTTTTTGTGATCATACCAGAATATGTATGTGCTTATCAAATTGTATTATGGCTAAAATAACATTATTAATGACATTTGAAGAACTGCCAGTGACATGAAGTTGTCAAAATGCCAAACTATTTGTTAATACTTAGCCAGCCATATATTTACATGTATAAATAAAAAGAATATGCACATGACATTACATTTAAATGCCTAACCTGTGGTACATGTAGTGGGTGATTACTTGTTGGTAAATATTAGGAAAATCAGCAAGTGATTCAAAATATATGTTGGGGATCCCACATTCAGCAACCCAGTCGCCCTGTTCTGTTTTGAAAATCGCTGTGGTCTTGCATTGTAACATTTAATTTAGTTAAAATTGATAAAAACACTGTTAAAATCCATAATTATAACAAAATATTCTACTCATGACATACAGACGTGCTCAAATTTGTTGGTACCCCTCCACAAAAAACGAAGAATGCACAATTTTTTCTGAAATAACTTGAAACTGACAAAAGTAATTGGCATCCACCATTGTTTATTCCACACTTAATAGAAATCAGACTTTGCTTTTGATTTTTTATTCAACATAATATTGTAAATAATAAAACAAATGAAAATGGCATGGACAAAAATGATGGGACCGCTAACCTAATATTTTGTTGCACAACCTTTAGAGGCAATCACTGCAATCAAACGTTTTCTGTAGCTCTCACTGACACTTCTGCACCTGTTAACAGGTAGTTTGGCCCACTCTTCCTGAGCAAACTGCTCCAGCTGTCTCAGGTTAGATGGGTGCCTTCTCCAGACTGCAAGTTTCAGCTCTTTCCATAGATGTTCGATAGGATTCAGATCAGGACTCATAGAAGGCCACTTCAGAATAGTCCAATGTTTTGTTCTTATCCGTTCTTGGGTGCTTTTAGCTGTGTGTTTTGGGTCATTATCCTGTTGGAGGACCCATGACCTGCGACTGAGACAGAGCTTTCTGACACTGGGCATGACGTTTCGCTCCAGAATGTCTTGATAGTCTTGAGATTTCATTGTACCCTGCACAGATTCAAGGCACCCTGTGCCAGGCGCAGCAAAGCAGCCCCAAAACATAACCGAGCCTCCTCCATGTTTCACTGTAGGTATGGTGTTCTTTTCTTTGAAAGCTTCATTTTTTCATCTGTGAACATAGAGCTGATGTGACTTGCCAAAAAGCTCCAGTTTTGACTCATCTGTCCAAAGGACATTCTCCCAGAAGGATTGTGGCTTGCCAATATGCATTTTAGCAAATTCCAGTCTGGCTTTTTTATGTTTTTCTATCAGAAGTGGAGTCCTCCTGGGTCTTCTTCCATGGAGCCCACTTTTGCTCAAAAAGCGACGGATGGTGCGATCAGAAACCGACGTACCTTCACCTTGGAGTTCAGCTTGTATCTCTTTGGCAGTTATCCTTGGTTCTTTTTCTACCATTCGCACTATCCTTCTGTTCAATCTGGGGTCGATTTTCCTCTTGCGGCCGTGCCCAGGGAGGTTGGCTACAGTTCCATGGACCTTAAACTTCTTAATAATATTTGCAACTGTTGTCACAGGAACATCAAGCTGCTTGGAGATGGTCTTGTAGCCTTTACCTTTACCATGCTTGTCTATTATTTTCTTTCGGATCTCCTCAGACAACTCTCTCCTTTTTATTCTCTGGTCCATGTTCAGTGTGGTGCACACAATGATACCAAACAGCACAGTGACTACTTTTCTCCATTTAAATAGGCCGAATGACTGATTACAAGATTGGAGACATGTGTGATACTAATTAAAGAAACTAATCAGTTGGAAATATCACTATAATCCAATTATTTATTATCTTTTCTAAGGGGTACCAACAAATGTGTCCAGGCCATTTTAGAATATCTTTGTAGAATAAGCAATAATTCATTTCTTTTCACAGCTTCTTTGCTTTATTCTATGACATACCAAAGGCATGCAAGTATACATGATAAAATAGCTTTTAATTTCATCACTTCTCAGGAGGAATGAAGCATTATTTCAATGAGCTGCAAGGGCACCAACAAATTTGAGCACGTCTGTAATCACTCTGTGTATATGAAAGTGTTTAATATACAAAAACATGCATTTTCATTTAAAAATATACATTATTTATCTGGAAAAGTGATTTAACAAATAGTAAACTATTTACCAGTATATATGTGATGTATATCACTCAATATGTTTTTTTTTTAACAGAATCATTCTGAAAGTCACATTGCACGTTTATGTGACTTGTCCTCTCCTTCGTCTGCGGTAGGCCCATCACTTCTTCTGCTACTTCTAAACATTTGGAATCTACAGAATATAAGAGATGTTATAATAATATAATAACAATATTGTGCTTATATGTAAGTGGGAAATAATTATAACATAACTTATAGCCTACCAATATATTATTAACAGTACACTCTAAAAAGAGATGTGCTAAAAAGTACACCTGTGTAATTGTGTGCTCAGGGACAATACATGTTGTGTTGAATTTAACACGCAACCGGTGTAATTTCTCAACACATCTGTGTTTATATAAGGACTGCACATTTTGTGTTACCTGTAACTCAACTAATGTGTTATTCCTCTAACACAGAAGTGTGTTGAAACCTTTTACACACTAATGTGTTATAGTTATTACACAACTTGTGTCTGATATGTGTTACATGTGACTGTAAATGTATATTAGCTAGTGTTTCTTCCTGTGTTTTTACAACTGAGGATGGTTTTGGATGACCGGAATGTATTTTTAACTTGCTTTTATGTAATCCAGTGACGTTTAATAAAGAGTTTTGTTTGAACATTTTATTACCTGGATGTTTAAGACATCATTTAGACAATGTGCATAGACAAGCTCTTAAGAATTAACAGGTTTGAAGTTGATATTTCATTGAATGTTTTGTTTGAAGTCACCAGAATTGTGATTAGTGGCACCTGTATTTGGGCTCTTGACCCTTAACTCTTATTTTAATCCCTCTCTGGCTGCTGTAACTGTATTTTAATAAAATATGTTATGGCAAGAGAAAATATGATCAGATGTTTATTGATGAGATCATCATCAAGTACTGATCTGATCAAGTTTGAGGATGGTGTGCATTTATTTTATTTTTTTGCTGTTAGTTATAACGGTCTTGTAAAACTACATCATGATAATCAGCAGTACAGTACAATTTCTTAAAAAAAAAAAAGTGTTTTCAGGAAGTTGAGTTGCAGCAGAAACTAGTCAAATACAGACATCAAGAATCAGCGTATGAATCTCAACAACGCTGATAAACGAATAGCTTCATGCCGCGAGTCATGGAAGAGTTTATGGTGGCACCCAGCATGCATTGTGGCATGAAGATTTTCGTTTGTCACCATTGTTGAGATTCATGTGGTTATTCTTGATGTCTTTGTGTGCCTGTTTGACACCGTAGAAAAGAAGATCCTGTACACACTCTGTCTTTAAAATCAAATTTGAAGAGATGCTAATAATAATCTCTTGCAACATGCTAATGTCGTGCTTTAAAACCTCATTAATAAAAACCTTTTTTAAAGTCATCTTCCTGATATTAAACACGTACTGAGCTTAACAGAACAACATGATAATATTATAATCTGATCATATTTTTCTCATCGAAATTCCTGCTGCTTCAAATGAGCAAAATAAACAGTTACAGCACACAAAGAAAAACTAATGTTAAAGAGTTAAGGGTCAAGAGCCCAAATAAAGGTGCCACTGATCATGTTTCAATAAAACCTCAACATCTAAACCTGTTAATTCTCAATAAGAACTTCTGTAGACGTCTGACAGAAATAAATCAATTTGGTTAGTAATAACAAGTGAAAAGTATGGTGAAATCAGCATTTGAAAAAGACATTGAAAAAGAGGCATGACGTTGCCAAAAAACACCTGTCAATCTTAAAGTTTTTATAAATTTTATTAATTTATTTAATGTATTGTTTTATTGATTCTGGATTGATTAATTTTTTTTTTTCAAATGCATCGCGATTCTCTTTCAAATCTTTTGTGAGCTTAGTTTTTAACAGCAGGTGGCACTGCGTGCTTTAGAAACAGCTGTACTCTGCTGGCTTTTAATACCTTAAACACACCACTTGAACCTTCTATGAAATAATCATTCATAAAGTTTGAAAAGATTTGAATAACAAGGGTGTTTAAAGTGGGCGGTTTACATTTAGCTCACGTCATAAAAGCATTCTGAGGTGCAAGTACATTCTTAGACCGGATGCACAAGCGCTCTTCTTCGTGAGAATTTGAGCATGTGGTTTAAATACCCTTGAGCACCATCTGCTGTTAAAAACTAAGCTCAGAATCAATTCGAGAATCAAAAATTGGAATCGATCCATGAATCATGATGCATCAATTTATTGTTCATTCCCTAGTAAACAGTGAGCTTTATTGACAGCACTGAGCAGATTGGTGAAAATGCAGTCAAATTGACAATGCAGAATGAGAATAGCTTAATAATGAGGACTTGCCTTGTTTACAGATGCAGGAGATTGTGGATGGCTGGATGGATGATGGCTGGATGGATGACAGGATGGACACACACACCTTGTCGTGGTTGGTGAGTAAAGGTCTTTTGCAGGTTGATGAATGGAGAACACAGGAGACACAAGGGAAAAGAAGGTGCTGGAGTACAAACGCTGAAGGTAAACGCTGAAGGTAAACGCTGAAGGTAAACGCTGAAGGTAAACGCTGAAGGTAAACGCTGAAGGTAAACGCTGAAGGTAAACGCTGAAGGTAAACGCTGAAGGTAAACGCTGGAGAACAAGTAGGTAGTCCACTTCATTGAAACAAGACTGGACAATGAATTGAGAAGAGGTGTGTGAATTTATAGGTGTTCTGATAAGGGTGCCGATTGGTGGCAGGTGCAGGTAATCAGTATGCTGGTTAGAGTGTGCACTGTGATTGGGAGCCAGGAGGGATTATGGGGAATGCAGTGCAGAAGTGCCAGTCCCAGTGACAGATCATGACAGTTTGCTGGTTTGTCAATTACAGTGACAATGAATGAAGAATTCACTATTTGTATTATAGCCTATTCATATATTAACAATGTAGAGACTACAATATATAAACTATAAATTAACTATAAACTAATAGTTTGCTAATTATTTGTTAGGCTGGTGAGAGTGTGCTCTGTAATTGGGAGCCAGGAGAGATTATGGGGAATGGAGTGCAGAAATGACAGTTGAGATCGTGACAGTACTCCCCCCTCCTGGAAGGCACAACCTCGCGGCAAACTGAGTCCAACCTGAGGAGGGAGGGAGGGTGGGCGCCCTGGAGTCGGGAGAGGCACAGGTAGAGGACCAGTAACCAGTACAGTGCTAGCAGGGAGTCCTCCAGGGCAGCACCAGTGATGCTGGATGCCAAGGAGGTGCCATCAGTTCAGGGAGTCAGGGAGACACCATCAGTTCAGGGAGTCAGGGAGACACCGGGAGCCGAGGAGGAGGCGGCAGTTCAGGGACCGGGTGCGTCAGAGAAAGCAAAGAGAGCGTTGAATGTTTTTTCCATTTGCGATTCCCGTGTCTTCGCCGTGTTTGTCCAGCAGTGCTGTGTTCAGCGCCCAGACCTTTTGTATCAAGGCACTGTCACATCAGGAAAGGTATAAACCACGGTAATCTGTGCCTCTTGTGGCGCGAGTGTGCCGACTGGGAACACCCTGGTAAGGACAGCATTAGTCAATGCCATTTCCCTTGCAAAAAATCATTGATTTTAAATGATTTTAATATACACAACGACTCGGATTTTTTATTTATTGTTGAAATATGGATGAATACTGATGATCTCACCCCTATTATGGAAGCAACCCCGGCTGACCGTGACTTTTTTTTACCTCTCTCAGAAATTCTGGTCGGGGTGGAACAAGCGTTTTAAATGTCCCTTATTGCCATTTATGAACTATCAGAGCCTCGAAGCCCAAGTGATGATGTTGGATTATAAGAATCCGGTGCTTTTTGTAAATGTTTATCGTGCACCTAAATATCAAAAAGACTTCATTGAAGAATTCTCGGATTTTCTGTCTCACATTGTATTACTGTCTGATTCAATCTTAATTGTTGGTGATTTTAATGTACAGGTTTGTTGCCCAGAAAAACCTATGGTAGCTGAATTCCTAGGAATGTTGGACTCTTTAAACTTATTCAATCTGTTACGAGTAGCACACATGAACTTGGCCACTCTCTCAATCTCTAACTCTTTTATTGCCTCTCCACAAATCCCTTGTATCGAGTCTGCATCTCCCTCTGTCATCCAGATGAGTTGATTACAACGTTTAATTCTGTCTGTATGAACATCATGGACTATGTTGCTCCATATGAAACGAAGGCAGGAAGAGCCAAAACACAACTCAAAATGAAAGGTGATCGTGCTTTCACTGTCGCTGGTCCTAGATTGTGGAATAATCTGCCATTGGATGTTAGATCTAGCCTCGTGAGACCATCCTGATCTCGTGAGCTGTCAAGGTTTCACTCACAGATCAGTTTAGATACTTTCCGTTAAAGAAATTTTGGGAGCAGTTCACCAAACGAACGTCCAATCAGCGTTGGCTTTGAGGCGGGTTGAGGTGTGACGCAACGAGAAGCGCGACAGTTCAGTCTAAAGAACATGGCGGCTTCAGCGGATGAAACTAGCATCAGCGTGGCTATCGAGCAAGTTTTATCGGAATTACAGAGTATTTCTTCACTGAAAGAAGAGCAAAACACTGCTCTGGAGGCTTTTCTCAGAGGAAAATATGTTTTTGCTCTTCTCCTGGCTGGTTTCACCAAGAGTTTGCTTCGTTGATCTGATTGGTTGATTTGGCCCGTCTATCACCAACATAGGCCAATCAGCTAACCAGTATTTTCGCCCCTTACCAAAACTACTTCAACGGAAGGTTTCCAGATGGATATGCGGAGCAAATCCATCTGGCGGAGTCAGGTTATGTTAGATCTTCCTTGAATCTAAATGTTTTTAAGGACTGCTTAAACTCTAATCTGTCCTCTCTGGCATTTTAGTACATGGATGTTTTTATGTTTTGTCTTCTTGTTCTGCTGGTTTCTACTGTAATGTAGAGCACTTTGGAACTACAGCTGTAAGGTACTACATAAATAAATTGACGAACAAGCTGAGGATCGGCCTCCGTGGGCTGTGCTCAAGGGCTGAAGCCGACACTGGACTGTGCTCAGGGGCTGGAGTGAATGTGTGTGTGGCCCAGACATACATAAATGCTAGAGCCATAATGAACAGTGCATCCCTCTTTGGGTTGAGCTCTATAATTTCTCTTACTGGAACAGGCTTGGGAATTTCTCTCACTAAAATGGACTCAGGAATATCTCTCACTGGAACGGACTCTGTAATTTGAATTACACTGGAGGGATCTGGAACTGCTTCCTCTACTATAGGATGATCCACTCAACCAATATATTTCTTCAAGGAACATGTTGTCTTGCCGCTGGTACTTGCCTAAAAAGACAATCATCCAAGCCACTCTAAAAAAATGGTCATGAGGGTGCTATCATTCAAGGGTACCTGATTCGAAAGCTCGAGGAGCTCCTCTACATAGTCCTCAATGGGGCAGCCATTTTGAGAGAGGGAGAGAAGCAGATCAGCGCAATCAATAGGGGTGGAGAGAATGCTCATGTTGCTGTTGTTCTTTTTTGGTCCAGTCTTCTATTACGGAATTCAGACTCGGACACAACCCTACCGTTTACTGCATTTCTCTGAGACAATAAATTGATGGATCATGAATCGAGAAATTATTCTGGATCGATTCCATTTTTTTTTCAAATGCATCACGATTCTTTCTCAAATCGATTCTGAGCTTGATTTTTAACAGCAGATGGCACTGCGTGCTTTAGAAACAGCCGTACTCTGCTGGCTTCCAAAACCTTACACACACCACTTGAACCTTCTATGAAATAATCATTCATAAAGTTTGATTTGAATAACAAGGGTGTTTAAAGTGGGCTGTTTACATTTAGCTCATAAAAGCATTTTGAGGTGCAAGTACATTCTTAGACCGTATGCACAAGCGCTCTTCTTCGTGAGAATTTGAGCATGTGGTTTAACTACCCTAGAGCGCCATCTGCTGTTAAAAAATAAGCTCAGAATCAATTCAAGAATCAAAAATTGGAATCGATCCATGAATCGTGATGCATCGATTTATTGTCCTACCCCTAGTAAACAGTGAGTTTTATTGACAGCACTGAGCAGATTGGTGAATATGCAGTCAAATTGACATTGCAGAATGAAAATAGTTTAATAATGAGGACTTGTCTTGTTTACAGATGCAGGAGATCGTGGATGGCTGGACGGATGACAGGATGGATACACACACCTTGTCGTGGTTGGTGAGTAAAGGTCTTTGAGGATGCCGATTGGTGGCAGGCGCAGGTAATCAGTATGCTGGTTAGAGTGTGCACTGTGATTGGGAGCCAGGAGGGATTATGGGGAATGCAGTGCAGAAGTGCCAGTCCCAGGCCAAGTCCCAGTGACAGATCATGACAGTTTGCTGGTTTGTTTGTTTATTCAAAATTCTAAAACCTTATTTATATCTAGATAATTCAAAAATAATAAATGGTTAATTACAGTGACAATGAATGAAGAACTCACTGTTTTTATTATAGCCTATTCATATTTAACAATGTAGAGCCTACAATATATAAACTATAAATTAACTGTAAACTAATAATTGGCTAATTATTTGTTAGCAATTTATTACTGTTTACTCATTATAAAGTGTTACCTAATTTCATAATTCATTACTAATCACAACATTACCATGTGTCTGAGATAAGTAAGCAATTTTGTTTTTTTTATTCTGAACATGGTCATAAAATGCATCACTAATTACACATGTGTTACTTAGTCACTCTGCAGGAACTACTAGTGATATGTACCATTATTTTTAATATATATGTAAAAAATAATGTTTTTCTGTAACCATTTACAAAGTCTGCAAGTGTATGATTCCTTTAAAAAAAAAAAAAAATCTGTTCAGATTTTAAAAGTAATTTAGGTCTGGTTTCACAGACAGGGCTTAGATTATGCCAGGATTAGACCTTATCTATACACCGCAGGTCCCCTTACATTGAAAAAGCCAGTTTGCGCCGTTATGTTTCTACAACGCTATCTCACGACCAATTCGTACGAATTTGTACGAGTGATTTAAAGGTGGCTAATTCGTACGAATTCATACGACCTCACTCGTACGGATTCGTACGATTTGTCTAAACCCACGTGATGGTAGGTTTAGGGGCGGGGTCAGGGGTAGGTCATTCGTATGAATTCATACGAGTTTAGCAACTCGTAAAATATGTACGATTTAGCAAAAATCGTACAAATTCGTACGAGTGAGGTCGTATGAATTGTTACGAATTAGCCACCTCGTAAAATTTGTACAAATTGCCGTGAGATCGGGCTGGTTTCTACAGTAGCCCTAAACGGACAAACTGCTCTACAGAGTGCGTTTCGTCACTATGTTGTTCTTCGTGCAAAGAAGTAGCTTTTACCAAAGACTTCACTAAAGTCAGCGAATAAAACACTGACACAATGATGAACAAGTAACAATAATATTCGCAATAACAAATCCTGAGTAATTAAGTAGATATAATTTATCTTTATAAAGAAACCTCATTGCTTAACTGGCTACTTTAACTTTACTGACATCTTTTTCTGTCAGCCACCGTAACTTCTGTTGGTTGCAGTTTGCAACCTCACCACTAGATGCTGCTAAAATTTGCACTCTGCACCTTTAAATAGCTTTTATAAATGTGCCTGTGAAAAAATATCACTGGTGTGCATTTTGAGACAAAACAATGACAGTGACATATTTTAAGATATGCCAGTGCAAGTTGCTCTCAGGTAAAACAGCTCAAAAATTCATTTTTCCCTGGGACTGATCCTTAAACCTTGTCTTTGAACCCGAGGGTTAGTGTATTCCAGCCGTTGAATGAATGAAATGACTCGAAAAAAGATTTGTTCATTTTGATGAACGAGTTCGAACAGGAGAGTCACGAACGCGCATCACAGAACAGAGCAAGGCGAGCATTTGTGCCTATAAAACTTTAACTTTTTTATTTATTTTTGAAATGACAGATCGTTTCGCTAGATAAGACCCTTATTCATCGTCTGGTATCGTTTAAAGGCCTTTGAAGCTGCACTGAAACGGTCATTTGGACCTTGAACCGTTTGGGGTACATTGAAGTCCATTATATGGAGAAAAAACCTGGAATGTTTTCATCAAAAACCTTAATTTCTTTTCGACAGAAGAAAGAAAGACATGGACATCTTGGATGACATGGGTGTGAGTAAATTATCAGCAAAAGTTTTTTTTAAAAGTGAACTTATCCTTTAAGGTGGAATCACACCATGTTCGTTCGTTTGGCCAGAGAAGAACTGGCCCCCTGCCTAAGCCTGGTTTCTTACAAGTTTTTTTTTTGTCACAGATGAAGTTTGAGTTCCTTGGAACTGTCACCTTTGGCTTGCTTAGTTGGGGACACTAAATATTTAGTAATATTAGATCTGAACTGTGCTGGACGATGACATCACTGTTTTCTCCAGAGCTGCTTATAGATGAACTGAACTCATTTCATAATTGATTATCTTTACTAGTTACTCCTGAATAACTAACTGAATCAAAACTGATTTCAACTGAATAATGACTATTTTCTTTTTAGAGAGCTGCTTTACAGCAGAAATTAATTCTATTTGCATCATTATTTTTCTGTTTTGTAACAACGGAACAACAATCTGTATTGTATAAAGCGATGTATTATAAAAAAAAAGGTGACTTAAGAAAAATATTATATTATTGTAAATTTTATTTGTAAATTCAACTACAATGCTAATAGACTTGGTAAACATCTAACCACTGTAACTATTTAGGAGAAATACCAAGGGATTTTATATACAAGTTGACACATATCAAACCATTTTGGTCTGTATGTCATTCAAGTTTGAAAGACTTCTCAGTTTAGAACTCCTGACGATTTGAACATTTTTATGATCATCACAAGATGTACACTCTGGACTTTGAAATCTCTTATTCATTATGCTGCTATCAGGGTTTGGACAACTAAATGCGTTTTGTTTAATGATTCAACAACAGGATCTTATTAGAATTCATAGGTATTCATACATAACTATAATTCATTTTTATACGTTTGGATAGACACTAATACATACAATATCAATGTATGGCCAGCTTCTAAAACATAGACCTATACAAACATAACTTTAAAGACTACAGTACAACTATTTACAATACTGTGTCCTGAACTGCCCTTTGTGTTCTCAGTAGTATGTGTAGTTTTACATGTAAAATATACAAATAAATGTAATGTAAGCTAATTTTTTTAAAAGTTTAAACTCACGACTAGTCTTTAGAGAGATGCCGGTGTCATGGGTGTTGCTACCAGGAAGCGCACGAAAACTAAGTCTTTAATCCAGATATATAAAAGGAGAACTCAGAGAAACGGACAAAACGAACCTCAACATTGACGAGATCGGACCAAGAACTGAAAGACGGGCTGAATTCGAAATCGCCCCCTAAACCCTCAATCACTATTCCCTACATTAGTCCACTAATACTGCTCACTTGAAGGAGTGAATGAAAACAAGTGAGCGAATTTGAACAGCCGTTGAGCATACATCGGCTGTACACTCGTTATTATGGTGCAATGTGGGATTTAATGAGTATAAATAATGCCCGAGGGTATAAGGGGTGATTTCTGATTCAGCCAGGGAGTATATATACTAGAACAAATGAGGGAGCTAAATGAGATAATTGATTAATACCAGATGAACTGAATGAGAACGAATCAGACATGAAAACTAGGCCACAGGAACCATAATCCTAACAGTATGTCCCCCTCTGTAAAGGTGTGTCCTCGCGCCGTATAAAGTCGAGTCAAGTCACCCATATTTATATAGCGCTTTTTACTATACTGATTGTTTCAAAGCAGCTTTACAGTCATAAAAGGAAAACAATGCAACCAAGTTTGTTTCAGCTATACAGCAGGTCTACACGAAAATAGCATCATAGTCCACCTTAATTAAGTTCAGTGATGGTTCATTTTTATTACAAAAAAGTTATTCATTTAGTTCATTTATATTATATAGCCCCTCTGGAGAAAACAGAGATGTCATCGTACAGCTCAGTTCAGTTCTCATGTAAAGCAGGCAGATCAATATTGTTGAATATTAAGTGTCCACAACTAAGCAAGCCAAAACCAAAGGCGACAGTGGCAAGGAACCCAAACTCTATCAGGTGACAGAATGGAGAAAAAAAAAAACCTTGGGAGGAACCAGGCTCAGTTCCATCTGGTTGAAGACCGGAGTCACGCCGGTTTTGTTGAGGATCAGTGCCGATGGCTGTCTTGTCGATGAGGCCTTCACAGGGGAGAGTCTAGTTGACAAAATGTCTGCTGACACTTCAGGACTGCGTTGTGGTCGTTTCTAGGCGCAGGATGTATCAGACGGATCCGGGCCGTATCCGTCTGATACATCATGCATTGTGGTCGTGTCTAGGCGCAGGTCCACCATCTGATCTGGATACGGCCCGGATCCGGCTGCCTACAGTAGACCACGAGATAAACAGAGAGACTAACATTAGCGTAGATGCCAAACAAGGAATGCAAAAAGGGCTGCGCGGGGTGAAAATTCAGTATCTGTGCCCTTTGGGTGTAGGGATGGTTTAGCTCATAAAAAAAACAATCCAAGGCACTCGAGTAAATTATTTTTAGAAAGCCTTTATTCTATCATGGCTTAAGTATTTTAAAAAAACAGGTCAGAGTGTGAGCAACAAACACAATCAGAGTTCTTTTAAACAGCAATCAATTAGTCACATGACGATCACCTGGTTATGCGGCAAACAGAATATATATACATAAAAGAATCAACAAATCAATAATGTATTCTCAATCTATTGATTTGTTGATTCTGATTTGTATACCTCTTCATGATATTGTTGATTTGTTGATTCTGATCGGTATATTCTGTATTTGTTTTCTTTTTTTCTTCTTAAATATAAAGTTTTGGAATTGTATACTTGATTTAATTTATGAAATTTTTGACTTGTGGATTTTGATACATACAGTATATTTCTTTTTTTTTATTACAATGTGTTTGTAATAAACCTTTATTTTTTATATATATTGCTTGGTTTAGTCATGTTTTTTGTAATGTTTGAACTTCTCTCTTCTGTTTGTCCTGTGCCGCATAACCAGGTGATTGACGTGATTAATTGATTGCTGTTTAAAAGAACTCTGATTGTGTTTGTCACTCACACCCTGATGAAGGCTCATGAGGCGCAACACATTGGCGTGCCGTTGCTTGTCACCTGTTTTTAAAATACTTAAGCCATGATAGAATAAAGGCTTTTCATATTTTTCTAAAAACAATTTACTGGAGTGTCTTGGATTGTTTTTAAATTAGCGTAGATGCCATTCTTCTTATGATGTAATGAGTACATCGGGTGTTCTAGAAAGTACTGTACTGGTTTCGTCTGACCTAGTTTATCCAGGTCCTTGCACACTGAATTCGAAATCTTCGCATTCGTTTTTTTGTATTCGTCATTCGGTGGCTCTCAATTGTCATAACACCATTCAAAATGCTTGTTTTTCTGTGAAGAACGCAGAAAATCGAACCCGATCCGAATTTTTTTATGACGGACGAAAGTTTCGGAGGCAGCGTGTAAGCGTAATTGACATAACTTGAGGTTGCCAGGTTGAAGTGATGTGCTTATAGTCTCGATTTAAATTGACAGAGTGTGTCTGCTTCTTGAACAATGCTAGGAAGACTGTTCTAGATTTTAAGAGCTAATAGGAAAAGGATCTACCGCCAGCTGTTGATTTTGATATTCTAGGTATTATCAATTGGCCAGAATTTCGAGATCACGCAATAGACGTGAAGGACTATAATGCGTTAAGAGCTTGCTTAAGTAGTCAAGTCAAGTGTATTTATATAGCGCTTTTCACAATATAAATTGCATCAAAGCAGCTTCACAATATCAATCAAATAACATTACAATGTTTGTTTCTTAGTGAAAAAACATCCACGTTTGGTAGGGCTGATCAATGGTATTAATGCTTGGTTAATTAATTTGAATATCCCCAACTGAGCAAGCCAAAGGCAACAGTGGCAAGGAACCGAAAAACTCCATCAAGTGACCTACTGGTGTCCTAAAACTCCATCAGGTGACTTAATGGAGAAAAAAAAACCTTGGGAGAACCCAGGCTCAGTCGGGGGCCAGTTCCCCGTTTATGAACTAGAGGCCGGATTTACAGTAACTGTAATTTGATACAGAATTTTGTTTTATTTTATCACTTCGGGGTGGGTACGCGAACCGGAATCACAACGTTTTATCTGTAGAGTGGGAAAGGTATCCTCCATTGGGAGAGGCTAGATGGCACTTCAGCACTGCGTTGTCATCGGGTCCAGGCAAAGCTCCTAGTCAGATCTGGATACGACCTGGATCCGGTAGGCTGCGGGAAAACCTCGGGATAAACAAAGACACTAAAATTAGCGTAGATGCCAGTCTTCTTATGATGATGTAACGAGTACATCAGGATTTAAGGGAAGTGTTCCCAGTTCCGGCTGACCTAATCTATGCAGCCTAACATTGAATTATAGAAGTCTATAATATATTATGTGTATGGTAGGTCAAAGAGATGTGTTTTTAGTCTAGCTTTGAACTGACAGAGTGTGTCTGCTTCCCGGACAATGGTAGGAAGACTGTTCCAAAGTTTTGGTGCTAAATAGGAAAAGGATCTACCGCCAGCAGTCGATTTTGATATTCTAGGTATTATCAACTGGCCCGAATTTTGAGATCGCAATAGACGTGAAGGACTATAATGCGTTAAGAGCTCGCTCAAGTACTGCGGAGCTAAACCATTCAGTGCTTTGTAAGTAATCAACAATATTTTAAAATTTATACGATGTTTAATAGGCAGCCAATGCAGTGTTGACAGAACCGGGCTAATATGGTCATATTTCCTGGTTCTAGTAAGAACTCGAGCTGCAGCGTTTTGGACCAGCTGTAGTTTATTTATTAAGCGTGCAGGGCAACCACCCAGTAGAGCATTACAATAATCTAGTCTTAATGTCATGAAAGCATGAACTAATTGTTCCGCATTTGTTAATGAGAGCATATGTCGTAATTTAGATATATTTTTAAGATGGAAAAATGCGGTTTTACAGATACTAGACACGTGACTTTCAAATGAAAGATTGCTATCAAAAAGCACACCCAGGTTCCTAACCGACGACGAAGACTTAACAGAGCAGCCATCAAGTGTTAGACAGTATTCTAGGTTATTACGTGTGGACGTTTTTTGTCCAATAATTAGAATCTCTGTTTTTTCAGAGTTTAGTAGTAGGAAATTACTAGTCATCCAATTTTTTAAATCAGCTATGCATTCCCTTAATTTTGTGAATTGGTAAGTTTCGTTAGGTTTTGAAGAAATATACAGCTGAGTATCATCGGCATAACAATGAAAGCTAATTCCATGTTTCCTAATGATATGTCCTAATGGTAGCATGTACAGAGTGAACAGCAGCGGTCCTAGTACTGAGCCTTGTGGTACGCCATACTGAACTTGTGATCGATAAGACATCTCTTCATTTACTGCTACAAACTGATAACGGTCAGATAAGTATGATTTAAACCATGCTAGTGCAATTCCACTAATGCCAACATAGTTTTCTAGTCTATTTAAAAGAATGTTGTGGTCAATTGTGTCAAATGCAGCACTAAGATCAAGTAACACTAATAGAGAGCTACAACCACGATCGGATGATAAAAGTAAATCATTTGTAACTCTAATGAGAGCTGTCTCAGTACTATGGTGCGGTCTTAATCCTGATTGAAAATCCTCGCAGATATCATTTCTTTCAAGAAAGGAACACAATTGTGAGGATACTGCTACTGGGGATACTGGGGAGCTAAACCATTTAGTGCTTTGTAAGTAATCAGCAATATTTTAAAATGTATACGATGTTTAAAAGGGAGCCAATGCAGTGTTGACAGAACCGGGCTAATATGGTCATACACTCTTAAAAATAAAGGTTCCTAAATAGGGGTCATAGATGAACTATTTGGTTCCCAAAAAACCTTTTAGTGAATCGTTCTAAAAATAACCATTTTTTGAACATATTAATAATCTAAAGAACCTTTTTCCACTATAAATAAACTTTTGTGGAACAAATTGTTCTTTATGGAGTCAATGATGCAGATAAAGAACCATTACAATAAATTTAACAGAATGATTATTTATCTTACACAAACCTTTCTCAAAGTTAATAAAAAATTGACTTTTGGATTTTTGAACTGACACTAGGTCAAATGAGCGGCCAAATCATCTCAGAAAATGGTTCTTTTTAGAATGATTCACTAAAAGGTTTTTTGGGAACCAAAATGATTCTTCTATGACCCCTATTTTGGAACCTTTATTTTTAAGAGTGTACTTCCTGGTTCTGGTAAGAACTCGAGCTGCTGCGTTTTGAACTAGCTGTAATTTGTTTATTAAGCGTGCAGGGCAACCACCCAGTCGAGCATTACAATAATCTAGCCTTGAGGTCATGAACACATGAACTAATTGTTCCGCATTTGTCATTGAAAGCATATGTCGTTATTTATTTATTTATTTATGTCGATATGTTTTTAAGTTGGAAGAATGCGGTTTTACAGATGCTAGAAACGTGGCTTTCAAATAAAAGATTGCTATCAAAGAGCACCCCCAGGTTCCTAAATGACGACAAAGACTTAACAGAGCAGCCATCAATTGTTAGACAGTATTCTAGGTTATTACGTGCAGAGGTTATTTGTCCAATAATTAGAAACTCAGTTTTTTCAGAAATTACTGGTCACCCAATTTTTTATATCAGCTATGCATTCCGTTAACTTTGTGAATTGGTAAGTTTCATCGGAGTGCGAAGTATCATCAGCATAACAGTGAAAACTAATTCTATGCTTCCCAAGGGTATGTACAGGGTAAAAAGCAAAAGTCCTAGTACTGAGCCTTGCAGTGCTCCATACTGAACATGTAATTAATATGACATCTCTTAATTTGCTGTTACAAACTGATAACAGTCAAATAAGTATGATTTAAACAAAGCTAATGCAATTCCACTAATGGCAACATAATTTTCGAGTCAAAAGAGTGTTGTGGTCGATAGTGTCAAATGCAGCACTAAGATCGAGTAACACTAATAGAGAGATACAACCATGATTGGATGATAGGAGCAAATCATTTGTAACTCTAATGAGAGCAGTCTCAGTACTATGATACAGTCTAAATCCTGACTGGACATCCTTGCAAGATACAATTTCTTTCTAAAAAAGGAACAGTTGTGAGGATACTGCCTTTTCTAGTATTTTTGACAGAAAGGGTAGATTTGAGATCGGCCTGTAATTGACTAATTCTCCAGCTTAAATGTTTCCGATACATATCCTAATGACACACCCCTTACCAACCGAATGAAATTTAAATCAGATTTGACCAGTTCCGATTGATGTGGATTTTTTTATTCCGACTGTGCTAGCCTGATCACAAACGGATTATTAGGGTCACAGCTACTGACAGTAAAAACATCACTAATATATTTTTCTTACCAATATGCTTCCTCCATAACTCTTTCATTGACACTTTGATGATTCCATTGCTAATCACTTTTCAAATGCTTCTATTTTTTCTGCCATTGATTGATTTTAGCTGTGATTGATCTTCCCACATGAGAATGACAATGGAGAAACCCAATATTAAGGGGTTTGGTGCAAACCAGAGGGCACCATACAGTCCACAGGGGTACACAAGGTGCTCTAATTCTTGGGTCCAGAACTAAATTAATCCTACAAATGCTATAGTTCCTGAAAGAAAAGAAAGAAAACTGGCATCACTTTCAACACCAAATTGAATTGCACAAAAAATAATGACTGTTTACAAAGATTCCTATCACTGCTACGCTGATGACACACAACTCTACCTCTCATTCCAGCCTGATGATCCGACGGTAGCTGCTCGCATCTCAGCCTGCCTGACAGACATCTCTGGCTGGATGAAGGAACACCACCTTCAACTTAACCTTGCGAAGACAGAGCTACTTGTGGTATCCAACACTTCATCACAACTTCACTATTCAGCTAGGTCCGTCATCCATAACTCCCTCAAGGTCAGCCAGGAACCTTGGAGTTGTTATTGATGATCAATTGAACTTCACAGACCACATTACTAGAACTGCCTGGTCCTGCAGATTTGCCTTGTACAACATTAGGAGGATCAGGCGCTTCCTATCAGAGCATGCTACACAACTCCTTGTCCAAGCGCTTGTTCTATCCAGACTGGACTATTGTAATGCTCTTCTGTCTGGTCTTCCAGCTTACCTAATCAAACCTCTGGAGCTAATCCAAAATGCAGCAGCTAGAGTGGTCTTTAACAAGCCGAAAAGAGCACACGTAACTCCTCTCCTCACAAAATTGCACTGGTTGCCAGTTGCAGCTCGCATCAAATTCAAGTCAATGACGCTTGCCTATAGAACAACCTCTGGCTCTGCTCCCTTTTACCTAAACTCATTACTTCAGACTTATGTGCCATCCAGAAACTTGCGCTCTGCAAGCGAACGTCGTCTTGTAGTGCCATGTCAAAGAGGCACAAAATCTCTTTCTCAGACCTTTACCATGACAGTTCCCCGCTGGTGGAATGACCTACCCAACTCAACCAGAGCTGCGGAGTCCGTAGCCATTTTCAGGAAACGGTTGAAGACGCATCTCTTTCGGCAGCACTTGTTCCAGTAATACTAACACTTTTCTCTTCCTTTCTTAAAAAAAAAAAAACCTTTACGGGTTCTGCGTTAGATTAGACTGAGAAAGGTTATAGCACTTACATTTTGTGGTCCTACTTTTAGTTTAACTGCTTCTATTGTTCTCATTTGTAAGTCGCTTTGGATAAAAGTGTCTGCTAAATGAATAAATGTAAATGTACAAAGAGGTTTCCTGATCCCTCCCCATTTGCCATTGGTCAAAAAACAGATAATCTTACCCCATGCCATGGTTGAGCCAGGTACTATGTCAAGCTGGCCAGTATTGTTTAACAAACAAAAATGTATGAGAATTTATAAATTCTGTAAGAGAATAAAATGAGAATAAAAATAAATCTGATTGCATGTGGAAATCCTATATTTACATTTTACAGATATTTTTTGTGTGTCAACAGGACTCCCATGGGACAGCAGACATGGGACCTAAAAATAAACCCAATGACGACATTAGTACATTCTCTTGTAAAGTCAAATGTGTACGCTCAGCTAAGCAGTCTCTGGGACAGAAACTAATTTGAATACGTTGTAGAAAATGAGGTAAATGATGTGTCTTGTGTGTTTAGCGCAGAATGGTGCAGTGCAGTAAATCTGGCCGTTGTGCGCTTCATGATGCAATCACCACATACACACACACAGAAAAGCACATTACCAATGAATGCACACACACACACACACACACACACACACACACACACGCACGCACACACACACACACACACATCTGTCAGTTCTACTCCATTTCCTTTGGTTGTGGTGTGACACGCAGCTAATAATAGCACCTAACGGTCTGACCCAACAGCCCCTAGGGCTCCAGCGTTAATCTTGAAGGGCACCGCGTGAGTCTCTTGCCCATCTTCATTGCTACGGCTCTTTTAAATAGAGCACTAGTGTTATATAACGGCCCGGTGCATTCATGAATGAGAGTGGAGGAGGGGTGCTACATTCATACTGTAAGACTGCACCTCTCCTCAGCTGTCCTTCTGCTGAAATGAATGCAGGGAAGCTAAATGCTGCTCGCAGATCTTATTCGTGTGAGGGGATCTGTGGGAGTTTACGAACTGGACCCATAATCCTCAAGAGCGTTCACGTAAATGTGATCACCCTTTCAAATGAAATGAGCCCTGCGGAGGATCCTTGAAATGAAATGAGGAACAGGGCTGTCAGAGACGTGTAGTACACTAGCGATTGTTGCTAGGCAAAAAGCAGAGGGTCCACATCAGCAGGTTTCCACACGAGAAATACTCTGAGGAATTTGTTTCATGTAGGCTAACACTCGGTCGTGAGAGTATTCCTGAATCTACGTTTAATTACATTACATTGTTTTATTCATAAAGCTGCAGCTGAAATAATTGCTCTTTTTTGGGGGAGGGGGAATTTAGAGTATCAGGTTGATCCCTGTTAAAACATGTTCTTGTAATTGATGAAAGGTCATGCAACACACTTATGAGTTTATCATTTTTTAAGAAAGCACGGCATGGTCAGATAACAGGAGTGAGTTTTGTGGTGAGGTGCTCTTTAATGCAGTCTGACCTTGAATTAAATGCATTTTTTTTAATCTGTTGTGCTTTTCACAATACAAACTGCTCCCAAGCAACAGCAAACATGACCGGGTCAAATTTAACCCCAAATTCGATTTGTATATTGCTAAAGTATTTTCATTACAGTTAGCAAATTTTCCTCAAATTCTTTATAAGCAAAATTAAAATCCTTAAAAAATAATAATATTTAAACTGTACTATACATCATTGTAGGTTTTTTTTATGTATGGTCATAACGACTGCATAATGGCATAACTGCTCTTATACTCACTCAACTGAACTGAAATGTCTTATTACTTGTTTACTTCTTTTAAATGTTGATTTCTGCCGTAACTTCCCCAAACATTATTTAATGTACACTTTAAAGAGTGGGATATAACCAGGAAAAAGAGGAGGTACTGATGAACAACTGCCATACCTGAAGCATCTGAAAACTGTTCATGTCAAAAGGATGATATAGCAGAATAGGTTATACACAGCAACACAACAACAACAAAATATTTGATTAAAACAGGACTTTTATTCTTCTCTTTTTGACATCTTTAAGTATTTATGTATATGTCTTATCTTCATTTCTTCTTTTGGACCTTTGAGCGTCCTGATTTTGCCGTCTTAGGACATGTTCCTGGGTCAACATATTTTGTTGATCCTGGACCAACATATCCACCCCTAAACATAAAAACCATGGAAAACTATATCCCTCCCCCTAATCCTAACCCTACTCATAAATTATCCCTAAAATCCAAGAAACATTCGAGAGAAATTATAGGTGAATCTTATTGGTTGATTGGAATGTTGATCCAGGATCATGTTGCACTTGAAATCAGATTCTTCAACCTTTCCAGTGGACTTTTAAAAGTCAAGTAAAGTCAAGTCAAGTGTATTTATATAGCGCTTTTCACAATATAAATTGCATCAAAGCAGCTTCACAATATCAATCAAATAACATAACAATGTTTGTTTCTTAGTGAAAAAACATCCACGTTTGGTAGGGCTGATCAATGGTATTAATGCTTGGTTAATTAATTTGAATATCCCCAACTGAGCAAGCCAAAGGCAACAGTGCAAGGAACCGAAAAACTCCATCAAGTGACCTACTGGTGTCCTAAAACTCCATCAGGTGACTTAATGGAGAAAAAAAAAAAACCTTGGGAGAACCCAGGCTCAGTCGGGGGCCAGTTCTCCTCTGGCGTTTATGAACTAGAGGCCGGATTTACAGTAACTGTAATTTGATACAGAATTTTGTTTTATTTTATCACTTCGGGGTGGGCACGCGCCCCGGAATCACAACGTTTTATCTGCAGAGTGGGAAAGGTATCCTCCATAGGGAGAGGCTAGTTGGCACTTCAGCACTGCGTTGTCATCGGGTCCAGGCAAAGCTCCTAGTCAGATCTGGATACGGCCTGGATCCGGTAGGCTGCGGGAAAACCTCGGGATAAACAAAGACACTAAAATTAGCGTAGATGCCATTCTTCTTATGATGATGTAACGAGTACATCAGGATTTAAGGGAAGTGTTCCCAGTTCCGGCTGACCTAATCTATGCAGCCTAACATTGAATTATAGAAGTCTATAATATATTATGTGTATGCTAGGTCAAAGAGATGTGTTTTTAGTCTAGCTTTGAACTGACAGAGTGTGTCTGCTTCCCGGACAATGGTAGGAAGACTGTTCCAAAGTTTTGGTGCTAAATAGGAAAAGGATCTACCGCCAGCAGTCGATTTTGATATTCTAGGTATTATCAACTGGCCCGAATTTTGAGATCGCAATAGACGTGAAGGACTATAATGCGTTAAGAGCTCGCTCAAGTACTGCGGAGCTAAACCATTCAGTGCTTTGTAAGTAATCAACAATATTTTAAAATTTATACAATGTTTAATAGGCAGCCAATGCAGTGTTGACAGAACCGGGCTAATATGGTCATATTTCCTGGTTCTAGTAAGAACTCGAGCTGCAGCGTTTTGGACCAGCTGTAGTTTATTTATTAAGCGTGCAGGGCAACCACCCAGTAGAACATTACAATAATCTAGTCTTAATGTCATGAAAGCATGAACTAATTGTTAATGAGAGCATATGTCGTAATTTAGATATATTTTTAAGATGGAAAAATGCGGTTTTACAGATACTAGACACGTGACTTTCAAATGAAAGATTGCTATCAAAAAGCACACCCAGGTTCCTAACCGACGACGAAGACTTAACAGAGCAGCCATCAAGTGTTAGACAGTATTCTAGGTTATTACGTGTGGAAGTTTTTTGTCCAATAATTAGAATCTCTGTTTTTTCAGAGAAGAAAAGAAAAAGAAAAGAAACTAACAACATTGTGATCAACAACCAATATAATGCCAATCTGTACACAAGTAGCAAAGTATATCTACACAAATTGCTTAAATTAAATGAAGAAGTTACATTTTATTTTACGCTGTAAATGAGTGTGAGGTTTGTTGTTTGTGCTGTAGTGACAGCAGCGGTGTGTAAACCTGTTTTCCCTCCTCCTCTCCTCACTCTTTTACTAACTCCTGGTTGCCATGGAGAATTGTGTTGATCTCTTGTACCGAGAGCGATTGCGCTGTCTGCTGAGGACTGGATGATATTCACAGAGCTACAGTCTTCACATTGTACATCTTAATGATGCTTTAACCAAACTGGTTCCCATTTCTACATGAAAAGGCATCTAAATGCAATCTATTGCAGAAAACTATTAACCACCACAAACTCACAGGTGAATTATTTGCAATCTAATTTAAGTATCAGTTGGAGACACAGATGTCAAGATAAGTTAAACACGAATAGGCCCTGATTTATTGCACACTTTGTATGTAAATATGAGCAAAATAAGTAGATCATTGTGCTAGCAAAGCCAAGGTCACAGGTATGAAAATGCAAGTGCAGTTGTTTTTTTACTTCATCCAACCCTTTAAATGGTACCTTTGTTGGTGGAAGCAAATTACATACGATTGCTTGAATCATAAAGAATATTTTATTGAATCATTGTTTTAATTTAGATGTAGCACATTTTAAGGTGTTTATGCCTCGAATACACATTAAGTCTGCTCAATGCTCCAAAAGAATGTTCTTAGAGTACTGTTGAATTTAAATGAACATTTTTACTCTAAATAAAATACCAAAAGTGTAGAATTCTGGTTTAAGGTTGCATGCAAATTAACACAATCATATATTTAACTTTATTAGTATGTACATGTTAATCTGTTTTTATGGCAATTTGTGAACAAAAAGACACACTAATGATAGAAACAAATACCATTTAAACAGGAATTTCTCCTTCAGCTGTAGTGTGTGTCCCATCTGATGTGTGGAAAAGGACATTTGGCAACATACTGGAGTCTGTCTGCATTGCGCATTACACATCCACTCACTCACTCACCCACTCACTCTCTCTCTCTTGCTCACCCTCCCTCCGTCTCTCTCTCTCTCGCTCTCTCTGTTTGTGTCTCCACTGTTCTGCTGCACTGGTTTGAGGAGCACTGCAAGTTTGCTGTTGTCTGACGGCCGTAGGATGTGTATTGTGGATGTATTTTATTCTTGCTGTATGAATGTGAGGCTGTAATGTAAGATCTATTTTTAATTACACA
This sequence comes from Meda fulgida, assembly GCA_030578275.1. NCBI lineage: Eukaryota > Metazoa > Chordata > Actinopteri > Cypriniformes > Leuciscidae > Meda > Meda fulgida. Next base: position 19,378,753 of record CM060619.1, read on the forward strand.
TAGGAGGTTTTGCGCAGATCTTTCCTGCACTGTTTCTCAATCTGACTGCCCACGTAAGTACAAAGACAGTCATTTTATAACATCCCCATTGGCATAATTTGGTATCACTCTCATTCTCTTCGTTATAAATGAATATTATTCATATTGGCAAATAGTGTCCTGGTATTTGCTGAGAGCTAGTTAAAAAAATAAATATATTAACTATAATGATAAAGAACCATATTGCATGTTTTGGGTATGTGTGTGTGTGTGTGTGTGTGTACAGTATATATACAAGAGCATATGTTTTCTACATAGCTGTCTCACAAGAGGATATGTTCTGTGTGCTTTTGTAGGGTTAAACTTGCTTTCAGGACACTTGGATATCTATTTGACAAGCAAGTCCATTTCAAATTCATTTCACCCAATCAGATCTTATTTGATCCTTAGAATCGTATTAAATATTATTGTGCAGTCTTAGAACGTTACGTGCATTGTACTAGAATATCTATCTTGGTAGTAGACTGAAGAAATTCACAGAGGAAAGATGAATTAGGATCAGTAGAAATTTCTTATCACTTCCCTGTGGATTTTTTTTTTTTTATCTAGGTACAGGACATATTTCATCTCTGTCATGGTATCTGAGGTATCCCATTACTCCCCTTAATTTTCTGTCTGACTATGAAGTAGATGCAGAGCTCCATTGGACATGGAGATGGTCGACATTTGGTGGAACATGATGCTGGATGTCCTGTTGGGTCATTGACTATTCAAACGGCAGGGCATTGGATGCGTACTCAACCCACCTGAACATCCACTGCCATCCACTGTACTGCGAGTTTGATCTCCAGGATGACTGTGGTGGTTGCTGGAGATAATATAGACGAAACGTCCTCCACTCTGCAGGGGCAACCGCAGGACTCGCAGTATTCCCCCGAGTGCTGCGAGCGGGTGGTCATCAACATCTCAGGGCTGCGCTTTGAGACACAACTCAAGACGCTTGCCCAGTTCCCAGAGACCCTACTAGGCAACCCCAAAAAAAGGATGCGCTACTTTGACCCTTTAAGGAACGAATACTTCTTTGACAGAAACCGGCCAAGCTTTGATGCTATCCTCTACTACTATCAGTCAGGAGGGAGGTTAAGAAGACCCGTCAATGTACCCTTGGATATGTTCTCTGAGGAAATTAAGTTTTATGAGCTTGGAGAAGAAGCTATGGAAAAATTTCGAGAGGATGAGGGCTTTATTCGTGAGGAAGAGCGCCCCCTGCCGGAGAATGAGTTTCAGAGACAGATTTGGCTGCTGTTTGAGCATCCCGAGAGCTCAGGACCTGCCAGAGGGATCGCGATTGTCTCCGTCATGGTTATTCTCATTTCTATTGTCATATTTTGCTTGGAGACTTTACCAGAGTTGAAAGAGGATCCACATGGACGGCTCCAGGTGATAGGCAACAGCACATTCTACTACAAACCAAATATTTTTACCGACCCGTTCTTTGTCGTGGAGACACTCTGCATCATTTGGTTTTCTTTTGAGTTGATTGTCCGTTTTTTCGCTTGCCCAAGTAAACCTGCCTTCTTCAAAAACATGATGAACACGATCGACATAGTGTCCATCATTCCATATTTCATAACGCTCGGAACGGAGTTGGCAGAGGACCCCGACGGTGGAAAGGAGGTGAAGGGTGGAGGAGAGCAGGCCACGTCTCTTGCCATTCTCAGGGTTATCCGCTTGGTTAGGGTGTTTCGGATATTTAAGCTGTCCAGACACTCCAAGGGGCTTCAGATCTTGGGCCAGACTCTGAAAGCCAGCATGCGTGAGCTAGGACTTCTTATCTTTTTCCTTTTCATCGGCGTAATCTTGTTTTCCAGCGCGGTGTATTTTGCCGAGGCCGAAGAGAAGGATTCCTTCTTCACAAGTATCCCAGATGCTTTCTGGTGGGCGGTGGTTTCGATGACAACCGTGGGATATGGAGACATGTACCCTGTTACGATTGGGGGCAAGATAGTAGGCTCTCTATGTGCCATTGCTGGAGTGCTAACCATTGCTCTTCCAGTGCCTGTGATTGTGTCCAACTTTAACTATTTCTATCACAGAGAAACCGAAGGAGATGAACAGGCACAGCTCCTCACAGTGAGCAACCCGAACATCGCGTCCGACTCCAACTCCAGTCGTCGCAGCTCGTCTGTCGTCAGCAAGTCAGAATACATGGAGATTGACGATGACCTAAATAACAGCATTGATAATTTTCGAGAGGCGAACCTGCGAACTGGGAACTGCACAGTTGCGAATCAAAACTGCGTAAATAAAGTGAAGCGTCTTACAGATGTATAGATTTCCAGTGTCATTTTAGGCCATTACAAGACTGTACATATTGTAGTCTATTCTTATATCAGAATGCTTAAACTGGTCCTCTGATAATGTATTATTTCATTGCGTATGTTTGATCTCAAGTCCACAAGAGTTGCTTTGATTCTGTTTGAAGAATGGTAGTCTAAAATATGCCTATGGACAACAATAAGTAAAAGACAGAATAACTATAAATCGGATGGTTAGAGTATTTGGATATATAAATGCACCTTACCCCAAAATATTATTAGTTATTCAGTGACTCATTTGCAAAAATTACATTTGCATGTAGAATTACTTTTTTGTACCGTATGTTCATAATTTATGTACTTGTTTATTTGCTCATTAAGGCTACTTTAAGTCATTTGCAAACTGAATGTTGATTAATTATGCAGATCATGGTATGTTTTATGAAACGTTGAGGTCTGTTTGATATGGTACTATGTATCTTGCTTTAATAATACATGACATTAATATGAATTTCATCACTTATAGCCAAGCCGACAGTACGACTCTCCTGGACACCAACCACTGCCCATTAAAAGCACAACTTTCTTAAACATCTTAAAAAAAAAAAAAAAAAAACTATCTAAAGTCTGTTCCAGGCAGTATTACATTTTTAAAAGTATAACTTCATTTGTTAAAGCTTTTTAAATGTACATAGTCAACACTATGCTTAATTAATCATTTGATTTATTTATCTATTTAAATAATTGTAATTATTATTTTGAAATATATATTATATTTAATACATTGATTACATATTCAATTATTATTTAAATAAATAATTTAAGTGCCTTCAGTCCTCTAGCTGACATAGAGTGTCTCTACATGCAATAGTTACTGTAAAACATTTGCAAATCTTAAGCATATGATGTGTCGAGGGATATTCCAGAGCTGCTGGGGATTGAATTTCAGGACATAGTCCCTCAACATCCTTGTACATAAAATAGAATTAAGTACATCTCGCTGCATCAGACATTGCTTTTCAAAGAAGTATGAAACGTGTTTTTCATCTTTATGTATTCTTTTGCAATGGCTGTTTTTTGCTCATTGGTTTCTTTGGATCTACCTCAGTGTGGTCATGCATACTATGCTTGTGAATGCACAACTTCATATCCAGTCAAATGATCCTGTCCTGTGGGTTTAGCGAGTTGGGGCAAAGTGAGTATGCAATAGAAGTGAAACACTTCCATTTAAAATAAGTCCACAAAACTATAATTACAAACAAAGTTTAGAAATAGTACACAGTTTTTGTCAAAAGCAATTAGACGATTCTGAGTTATGCCAAACACAAGCGCTAATAGTGCTGTTTAATACGCACAGGTCTGCATCAGGGACTGTAATTGGTAGAAACTGCCATTACTTTAATATGCGTATATCAATGTGAGTTGCGGTCTAAAAAGAAAACCTTTCATTTGAGTGTACATGTTGTCTTTTAAAATCTAATGCACTTTAATGAGAATTTATGTATTTATAGGTTCAGCAACGAGAATGACATAAAAGTACGAAAGATCAAATAAAGAATCTAAAGACTAATAAATCTTTTGATTTGTCCACGCTAAGGATGTGTGTTAAGCACCTTAACCAGCATAGGTGTTTTACAACCCTTTAATTTGTTCTTTGGGGCATTTATTATATTAATTGAAATACTACATGTCACAACTGTTATGCTTTGCCAGCAGGTTAAATAGCTGAGATAAAAACTCTTTAAGAAACTACATTTTTTACAAAGACAGTGTGTTTATTCAAGCCTGTAAAAGTAATGCATGCCAGAGTGGTGTTTATTTACTGTTAATATAGATGTCTGCAGTTTAAAAAAACACTCACGTTTATATAAAACGTTAAAGAATAAAATAAAATACAATACAAAACAAAACAGTGGACCAAAAACAGTTTTTCATGTAATGTATGTAATTATGAATATGGAAATAAAAATGGCAATAATTAAAATTTGTCAATATAATATTACAGTAAATCAAATTCGAATTTACCATCTGTGATATAGAATGGATTAAAAAAATAGAAACAAGATAAATAGGGTTCTGAATCTTTATTATGTGTGGGAATTATTCTGTGTATTTACATAATCATCCAGGCTTCTAACTTTGTTAGCATTATTTTGATTTCTTTTGAAGATGGACGCGGTTTGGTATCACTGCTGAAAAATCCAGCATAAACCAGCATGAATTCCATATTGGTCATGGCTGTTTTATGCTGGTTAGAGTTGGTATAGTGCTGGTCTAGCTGGTGCAGAACAGGGGATATATCTAACTGCAGAACCACACGTCACAGCAGTTTTAGGACAGCAGCGTCAGACCTGGTGCTGACGATCGCATATCCCACCCCAGCCACTAAACCCACCCTTTACTATAAATATAAGTTCTACCTTAATGAATGAACCCACTGAACCTACCCTTAATGATGCTATAAGCTCCACACCAACACTGGTCTGAGACTGCTGGCTTGGCGTTGCTGTCCTTAGACTGCTGTATGGTTATAATCGCAAAACATACCTTATGCTGGTGAATTCATATGCATTTCTGTATTAAACGGCTGTTTTTAAAAACAAAGCCTGGTTTCCATGTGTTATGCCATAAAATTAAACTAAAGCACTTTGATATTATGCATGCAGGCAGCTCTGGGCTTACGTTGCTCTGACATGAATCATGTAAATGCTGGGAAAAGCTTTTTTTAAATTATTCTTAAATAATCAAATCACTTCATTGTTTTTTTGGTGGTTGGCATCCTTTTAATATGTGTTGATTATGTATGTGCTGATAAGGTGTATTCTATAACATGACACTGACCATTTTAAGTCACTTTTTTTTAAACAGTTTTTAAAGAATGTTTTTCTAAATTCATTTCAACTCAAACTTTAAGATAAATTAAAAGCTTCAAGGATTCACATTGATAAATAAAAATAATTAAAATCCTCACCATGCCTCAGAAAAGAGTTGTTATTTCTGTTCCATTTCAAAAGTTTAAAGGGCACGAAACTGATGTTACGATATTATCTATTGTGTGACGTATCCGAGTGAAATGGCTTCTGGAATGAGAAAAATGTAGGGCGGGATTTGATTTCATCACTCGGAAAGTGATTGCATCGTAGGAAGTTGGGCGTTGCTAAATAAAGGAAGGCAGATCTGAATGCCAGTTTGCATTTGGTTGTTGACGATATTTTGCGATGTCAAAGAAAGCCAGAGATATCGTCAAAAGCATATCAGCCATATCAAGATTTAGCATTTCCAATGAATGTATTAAATTATTATTATAAGGCTACTTTTATTATTAAATGAATGTTATAATTAAATTGCCCCGCAATAATTTCATAGTGCATCATTGCATAACCGAAGCGCTGCGAGGATAATAACAAGATGTTAGATTAGCTTACACCCCATTTCAAAAGCAACTTGTTTAACACTAAATACTTCTCGTGTTTCACTAACTATAGACTACAAGAGAATTATTAAGAAAATAAATAAGGCCTATATACCCACCGTTATCAGCACAAGTGGATTCAGCGCTCATCATCTCTGATGAATCTGCGGCATTAATGCAGTGGTCAGTTTTTACTTTCAGTTTCTGTAGTGACTAGGGTTTGAGACTTCTTCACCAGAATAGAGCGGGTCGAGTAGGACCGGTTACAAATGGTGAACTGTTAGTTGAACAAGTGAGGTTTGGTACAAAAATGTGTAAAATGTCCTAATTTTGAGCAAGTCTTTGGAGAAACTCATCGTTTCATGTTTCTACATAAATTTTTAACAAATATTGATTGATTGTTTATCTACTAAAATTATTTAAGCCCTGTCTTCACCTTACTGCAATCAGACATTTGGCATTATTATACCATATATATATATATATATATATATATATATATTATTTTTTTTTTATATTATATATATATATATATATATGTGAGCATCAAATGCAAAGGGCAAATTCAGAGACTAATAATGGTCCACTTGTTATTTTTACTACCTTTAATACCCAGTACAATCAAAAGCGATCTGGTGTGTATTTTCTATTGAGGATAGAATGCACATGGCTTAAGAAGCAGGACGGTTTGGCAGAGGCTTGAGCTCTGTGCATGTGAGGTTGGCGTGGGAGGAGAGAAGTAGGGAAAAAATATACAGACCTGAAGAGAAGAGGGTGAGCGAGAGACTAAAAAATGAGAGTGAAAAAAAGGAAGGTGAGGTAGCCAGAAAAGAGGAGAGGGAGTGAAGAGCTAGTGATTCAGCCACAGAACGATGAAACTGGGGCCTGCACGCCTACAGGGGAGAACGAGCTTGTGTGCTCTTACACACACGGCCAGAGATGCACAACCTAACGTGAATGCACTGACTAAAAGCTCGCTACCACAGGCATTCTGGGACTTATTGTAGACTAGGCTAAAAATACAGCGTCTTTTATGCCGACATATGTTCGCATATGGGGAAGCACAGCAGGAGGAGAGCATATTCACGGATGTCTTAACTTGTGAATTCACAGGGCTACAGAAAGCACTGTAATGACCTTGGTGACAAGATGTGTCTATATAGCAGCAATTTACACTTATATTTGAAATCTTTCCACAGACCTTCTTCCCACACACTCCCAGGCAACCGTCCCCTGGATCAGCCTCTCTTTCGCTTCGCTGCCCTTCCCTCTGGCAGCCCACTCGTAAGGCCAGTTGCATAACACCACCGGTCTGTTCAATTATTGAGAGTTCTTCCATTTCTCCATTGTTCGGGTGGAAATCAGTGAGCTGATCTTTGTGAAACCAAACCCTTGTGAATGGGCTTTGTCCCCCAAACTTCCCCATTGCTTAATCTAACCTGACAACAATTGTTGGATTGATTGATTGATTGATTGATTGATTGATTGATTGATCCAATGGTCCAGCTTTGATTCAAGCACTCGTCTCGACCTACAGTATCCAAATACTGCTATCAAAGCTAATGTGACAATGAACATGTTAGGTCACAAGCTTGTAAGACTTAATTATGTTACATTAAACATTGAAACTTGTGTATTTACAGATGGTTCCAATCACAACCTTTAAACGCAGATGAAATCATTGGAAAGTAAGTCCACCAAAAAGACCTCTACACCGGGGGAAACTGCTCATAGGGCTGTTATAGTCTGACAGGTGAATCAGCATAGTCATGCTGTTCTCAAGCAAAACTGAGCTGGTGTAGTTGGTTCATCAGCGCTCCCACTTCCCATAAGCAACCAGCATCCCACGCAAAACATACCTGGTGACCAGCAGGGCTTCATTTTTTTCAGCAGAGCAGTATTCAATAACTTCTTAGTTTTAATTTCCCCTCGTACACGTTCATGTTATCACACTGGATGTCACATGAAGAAGAATGGTAATCTGGAAAGTTCCACAGAGTTAGTAAGTCTGCCATCAACAATGGTCTGTGAGAATGATTGCTGTGCATGGATCAGTCAGGTGGGCTCAGAATGACTTCTCAAAATAATATGAGCCACCTGGGGTCAGGTACTGCACAAGCTCGCCCTCATAAGCTCTGATGACAACACAGCCGTTTTATGATTGGACATATTCACTAATGACAATGATCACATGTGTTTTGTATTTTTTTTAAATGAAAACGCCATTTTCAAATGTATCCGGATTAATGAAGACAAAGCCTAAAACACTGGACTATTTATACACAGATAATCTAACAATTTAAAAACGGGAAACAAGAAACACCTGGAGATACAATCAAGGGAACCAATGACACAAAAAAATACAAAGGGACTACACACCCTCACAGGAAACAGGAAATACCACATAAAAGTCCAAACAAGTGGAAAACATGTTACAGACATTAAGTGCTATTTAAAATATCTCAGAATGTTGCTTTTTTACCTTTTTAAACTTTATCTCACAACTACCTGTTTAATTGTTTTACTCTGAGGTGGAATTGGGCTATCATAGCAAAGGTTCTTTATTGAAAACCAACAATCATTTTATGTGTACGTAGCACACTTGCTAATTACATTTAATAAGCAGTAGTTGCAAAGGATTCTGTACATTTACAAATGTTTTCATGGTGTAATTACATGTATGTTACATTTGTGAAATATATAAAGAGTTTAAGGAGATTACAAGTCTTTTTTTTACATTCACTAACTGAGCCAAGCCATGTGAAGATGTGTGAAGCTGGTGTCCTGTTTCCACTTGGATTCATCAGGTAATAAAATATGTATGTTCTTTCAGAGAGCGATTGGACTTTCCTACAAGGCTCAAAGCCTTCAGTGTTCTGACCTTTTCACCTCTCAGAGAACTCAAATATCCATAAAAACTGTATTTGGGAGAAGATGAGATAAACACGCCATAGGATCATGGATTTGGATGTTGTATTTTAAGTCAAGTCAAGTGTATTTATATAGCGCTTTTCACAATATACATTGCATCAAAGCAGCTTCACAATATCAATCAAATAACATTACAATGTTTGTTTCTTAGTGGAAAAAACATCCACGTTTGGTAGGGCTGATCAATGGTATTAATACTTGATTAATTAATTTGAATATCCCCAACTGAGCAAGCCAAAGGCAACAGTGGCAAGGAACCGAAAAACTCCATCAAGTGACCTACTGGTGTCCTAAAACTCCATCAGGTGACTTAATGGAGAGAAAATAAAAACCTTGGGAGAACCCAGGCTCAGTCGGGGGCCAGTTCTCCTCTGGTGTTTATGAACTAGAGGCCGGATTTACAGTAACTGTAATTTGATTTTTGTCAAAATTTTGTTTACAGAATTTTGTTTTATTTTATCACTTAGGGGGGGGGGGTACGCAAAACGGAATCACAATGTTTTATCTGTAGAGTGGGAAAGGGATCCTCCATAGGGAGAGGCTAGTTGGCACTTCAGCACTGCGTTGTCATCGGGTCCAGGCAAAGCTCCTAGTCAGATCTGGATATGGCCTGGATCCGGTAGGCTGCGGGAAAACCTCGGGATAAACAAAGAGACTAAAATTAGCGTAGATGCCATTCTTCTTATGATGTAACGAGTACATCAGGATTTAAGGGAAGTGTTCCCAGTTCCGGCTGACCTAATCTATGCAGCCTAACATTGAATTATAGAAGTCTATAATATATTATGTGTATGCTAGGTCAAAGAGATGTGTCTTTAATCTAGCTTTGAACTGACAGAGTGTGTCTGCTTCCCAGACAATGGTAGGAAGACTGTTCCGAAGTTTTGGTGCTAAATAGGAAAAGGATCTACCGCCAGCAGTCGATTTTGATATTCTAGGTGTTATCAACTGGCCCGAATTTTGAGATCGCAATAGACGTGAAGGACTATAATGCGTTAAGAGCTCGCTCAAGTACTGCGGTACTGCCATTTAGTGCTTTGTAAGTAATCAACAATATTTTAAATTTTTACAATGTTTAATAGGCAGCCAATGCAGTGTTGACAGAACCCGGCTAATATGGTCATATTTCCTGGTTCTAGTAAGAACTCGAGCTGCAGCGTTTTGGACCAGCTGTAGTTTATTTATTAAGCGTTTAGGGCAACCACCCAGTAGAGCATTACAATAATCTAGTCTTGATGTCATGAAAGCATGAACTAATTGTTCCGCATTTGTTAATGAGAGCATATGTCGTAATTTAGATATATTTTTAAGATGGAAAAATGCGGTTTTACAGATACTAGACACGTGACTTCCAAATGAAAGATTGCTATCAAATAGCACACCCAGGTTCCTAACCGACGACGAAGACTTGACAGAGCAGCCATCAAGTGTTAGACAGTATTCTAAGTTATTACGTGTGGAATTTTTTTGTCCAATAATTAGAATCTCTGTTTTTTCAGAGTTTAGTAGTAGGAGATTACTAGTCATCCAATTTTTTATATCAGCTATGCATTCCGTTAATTTTGTGAATTGGTAAGTTTCGTTAGGTTTTGAAGAAATATAGAGCTGAGTGTTATGATGTGGTTTTGTGTCCTGTCATGTTTAGTGGTTCCCTGTCTTGTCATTTAGTTATCCCAGGTGTTTCTTGTTAGTTCCGCCCCCTCGTTATCCTGTAAGCTCGTTTGTCCCCTATTATTTAAGCCCTGTGTTTCTGGCCTGTCTTTGGGAGTTCTTGTCAATGTTACATGTTAGTGTTGGTTTTTCCTGTTCCTGTTCCTGTTCCTGTTCCTGTTCCTGTTCCTGTTCCTGTTCCTGTATCCTGAATTTTTGATTAAAGAGTGCTGCAGTTGGATCCAGCTTCATTTCTGCTTCAACCACGCCACTCGTGACAGAAGAACTCCCCGCATCGTGATCCAGCAGCCATGCCTTTCTGGAGTCCAGACGTCCAGATTATCCGTCTCCGTCAGGAGAACCGTTCGATTGAGGAGTATGTGGAAGAGTTTATCAAGCTGGCACCCTTCACCTCGATGAGCGAGGAGTGCCTGATAATCTTCTTTCGAGGAGGACTATCAGAACCGCTCAGCACATTCATGCCCTGGCATGAGTCTCACGAAACCTTGGAGAGCTATATTGACCGGGCTCTTCTGTTAAGCGGTTCTGTGTATACGGTGGGTGTGGTAGAGGAGGAACCCTGTGTATCCACTGTATCCGTCCAGCCAGAGACCGTCCAGCCAGAGACCGTCCAGCCAGAGCTTCACGTCAGCCACGTCCGGCCAGAGCTTCACGTCAGCCACGTCCGGCCAGAGCTTCACGTCAGCCACGTCCGGCCAGAGCTCCACGTCAGCCACGTCCGGCCAGAGCGTCACGTCAGCCACGTCCGGCCAGAGCGTCACGTCAGCCACGTCCGGCCAGAGCGTCACGTCAGCCACGTCCGGCCAGAGCTTCTCGTCAGCCACGTCCGGCCAGAGCTTCTCGTCAGCCACGTCCGGCCAGAGCTTCACGTCAGCCACGTCCGGCCAGAGCTTCACGTCGGCCACGTCGAGCCAGAGCGTCACGTCGGCCACGTCCGGCCAGAGCGTCACGTCGACCACGTCGGGCCAGAGCGTCACGTCGGCCACGTCGGGCCAGAGCGGCACGTCGGCCACGTCGGGCCAGAGTCTGCTCCGTCTGTTCCCGAGCCAGAGTCTGCTCCGTCTGTTCCCGAGCCAGAGTCTGCTCCGTCTGTTCCCGGGCCAGAGTCTGCTCCGTCTGTTCCCGGGCCAGAGTCTGCTCCGTCTGTTCCCGGGCCAGAGTCTGCTCCGTCTGTTCCCGGGCCAGAGTCTGCTCCGTCTGTTCCCGGGCCAGAGTCTGCTCCGTCTGTTCCCGGGCCAGAGTCTGCTCCGTCTGTTCCCGGGCCAGAGTCTGCTCCGTCTGTTCCCGGGCCAGAGTCTGCTCCGTCTGTTCCCGGGCCAGAGTCTGCTCCGTCTGTTCCCGGGCCAGAGTCTGCTCCGTCTGTTCCCGGGCCAGAGTCTGCTCCGTCTGTTCCCGGGCCAGAGTCTGCTCCGTCTGTTCCCGGGCCAGAGTCTGCTCCGTCTGTTCCCGGGCCAGAGTCTGCTCCGTCTGTTCCCGGGCCAGAGTCTGCTCCGTCTGTTCCCGAGCCAGAGTCTGCTCCGTCTGTTCCCGAGCCAGAGTCTGCTCCGTCTGTTCCCGAGCCACTGAGTGTGTCTTCTGTTCCCGAGCCTGTGAGTGTCGTCTGTTCCCGAGCCAGTGTGTGTGTCGTCTCCAGTGTGTGTGTCGTCTGTTCCCGAGCCAGTGTGTGTGTCGTCTGTCTCCGAGCCTGCGAGTGTGTCGTCTGTCCCCGAGCCTGCGAGTGTGTCTTCTATTCCCGAGCCAGTGAGTGTGTCGTTTGTCCTCGAGCCTGTGAGTGTGTCGTCTGTCCGCGAGCCAGTGTGTGAGTCGTCTGTCCCCGAGCCAGTGTGTGTGTCGTCTGTCCCCGAGCCAGTGTGTGTGTCGTCTGTCCCCGAGCCTGTGAGTGTGTCTTCTGTCCCCGAGCCTGTGAGTGTGTCTTCTGTCCCCGAGCCAGTGAGTGTGTCGTTTGTCCTCGAGCCTGTGAGTGTGTCGTCTGTCCGCGAGCCTGTGTGTCGTTTGCCCGCGAGCCTGTGTGTGAGTCGTCTGTCCCCGAGCCAGTGTGTGTGTCGTCTGTCCCCGAGCCAGTGTGTGAGTCGTCTGTCCCCGAGCCAGTGTGTGTGTCGTCTTTCCCCGAGCCAGTGTGTGTGTCGTCTTTCCCCGAGCCTGTGAGTGTGTCTTCTGATCCCGAGCCTGTGAGTGTGTCTTCTGTTCCCGAGCCAGAGAGTGTGTCGTCTGTTCCCGAGCCAGCCAGTGGGTGTGTCGTCTGTCTCCGAGCCAGTGGGTGTGTCGTCTGTCTCCGAGCCAGTGAGTGTGTCGGCTGTCCCCGAGCCAGTGAGTGTGTCGTCTGTCTCCGAGCCAGTGTGTGTGTCGTCTGTCTCCGAGCCTGTGAGTGTGTCTTCTGTCCCCGAGCCAGTGTGTGTGTCGTCTGTCTCCGAGCCAGTGTGTGTGTCGTCTGTTTCCGAGCCTGAGCCGGTGTCTGCTGTTCCTGAGCCGGTGTCTGCTGTTCCTGAGCCGGTGTCTGCTCCGCCCTGGCCGCCCGAGGTGTCTGCTCCGCCCTGGCCGCCCGAGGTGTCTGCTCCGCCCTGGCCGCCCGAGGGGTCTGCTCCGCCCTGGCCGCCCGAGGGGTCTTCTCCGCCCTGGCCGCCCGAGGGGTCTTCTCCGCCCTGGCCGCCCGAGGGGTCTTCTCCGCCCTGGCCGCCCGAGGGGTCTTCTCCGCCCTGGCCGCCCGAGGGGTCTTCTCCGCCCTGGCCGCCCGAGGGGTCTTCTCCGCCCTGGCCGCCCGCGCATCCTGCTCCGCCCTGGCCGCCCGCGCATCCTGCTCCGCCCTGGCCGCCCGCGCATCCTGCTCCGCCCTGGCCGCCCGCGCATCCTGCTCCGCCCTGGCCGCCCGCGCATCCTGCTCCGCCCTGGCCGCCCGCGCATCCTGCTCGGCCCTGGCCGCCCGCGCATCCTGCTCGGCCCTGGCCTTCGCCTCGTCCTGCCCCTCCCTGGCCTTCGCCTCGTCCTGCCCCTCCCTGGCCTTCGCCTCGTCCTGCCCCTCCCTGGCCTTCGCCTCGTCCTGCCCCTCCCTGGCCTTCGCCTCGTCCTGCCCCTCCCTGGCCTTCGCCTCGTCCTGCCCCTCCCTGGCCTTCGCCTCGTCCTGCCCCTCCCTGGCCTTCGCCTCGTCCTGCCCCTCCATGGCCTTCGCCTCGTCCTGTTCCGCCCTGGTCACCCATGCACCACGGCCCAGGCCCACCTTGCCCGTATCCTGGTCCCAGTTCCCAGTGCGGGCCTGGCCCCCCGTCCCTCCTCCAGGACCGCCCTCCTGTACTGTTTTGCTTGTTTAGATGGGCGTCGGGAGCCGCCCATAGGGGGGGGGGCTATGTTATGATGTGGTTTTGTGTCCTGTCATGTTTAGTGGTTCCCTGTCTTGTCATTTAGTTATCCCAGGTGTTTCTTGTTAGTTCCACCCCCTCGTTATCCTGTAAGCTCGTTTGTCCCTTATTATTTAAGCCCTGTGTTTCTGGCCTGTCTTTGGGAGTTCTTGTCAATGTTACATGCTAGTGTTGGTTGTTCCTGTTCTAGTTCTAGTTCCTGTCCTTGTATCGTGTATCCTGTTTCCTGAATTTTTGATTAAAGAGTGCTGCAGTTGGATCCAGCTTCATTTCTGCTTCAACCACGCCACTCGTGACACTGAGTATCATCGGCATAACAGTGAAAGCTAATTCCATGTTTCCTAATGATATCTCCTAATGGTAGCATGTACAGGGTGAACTCAGCGGTTCTAGTACTGAGCCTTGTGGTACGCCATACTGAACTTGTGATCGATAAGACATCTCTTCATTTACTGCTAAAAACTGATAACGGTCAGATAAGCATGATTTAAACCATGCTAGTGCAAATCCATTAATGCCAACATAGTTTTCTAGTCTATTTAAAAGAATGTTGTGGTCAATGGTGTCAAATGCAGCACTAAGATCAAGTAACACTGATAGAGAGCTACAACCACGATCGGATGATAAAAGTAAATCATTTGTAACTCTAATGAGAGCTGTCTCCGTACTATGGTGGGGTCTAAATCCTGACTGAAAATCCTCGTAATATATCATTTCTTTCAAGAAAGGAACACAGTTGTGAGGATACTGCTTTTTCTAATATCTTTGACAGAAAAGGCAGATTTGAGATCGGCCTGTAATTGACTAATTCTGAAGGATCAAGTTGCGGTTTTTTAACAAGCGGTTTTATCATAGCAAGCTTAAAGGTTTTTGGTATGTATCCTAGAGACAAAGATGAATTAATGATATTAAGAAAAGGATCTATGATCTCTGGAAGCATCTCTTTCAATAGCTTAGTCGGTATAGGGCCTCACATACAAGTTGTCGATTTAGATGAATTAACGAGTTTGCAGAATTCTTCCTCTCCTATAGCAACAAATGAATACAATTTTTCCTCAGGGAGACTAGAATGCACTCCCTGATGCGATACTGTAGTAGACGGTTGCATGGTTATAATTTTGTCCCTGATATTATCAATCTTATAAGTGAAGAAGTTCATAAAGTCATTACTGTGTTGCCCGGAAACTTCTGTGCTTGAAGCTTTCTTTTTCGTTAGTTTAGCCACTGTTTCAAATAAATACCTGGGATTATGTTTATTTTCTTCTAATAGGTTTGAAAAATAAGCAGATCTAGCAGCTTTTAAAGCCTCTCTGTAAGCAATCGAGCTCTCTTTCCATGAAATCGGAAATACCTCTAGTTTTGTTTTCTTCCAGTTGCGCTCCATTTTTCTGGCTGCTCTCTTAAGGGCCTGAGTGTGCTCGTTGTACCACGGCGTTGGACTATTTTCTTTAATCTTCTTTAAGCGCAACGGAGCAACTGCGTCTAAAGTGCTGGAAAAGAGAGAGTTAAAGGTTTCTGTTGCAATATCAAGTTCTTCTAAGCTATCCGGGATGCTGAGATGATGAAACTGATTGGGAAGATTATTGATAAAGCAATCTTTAGTGGCAGAAGTTATAGGTCTAACATATTTATAACACGGAGTCGGCTTTGCAGCCTTGGCTGAATGTAATTTACATGAGACTATATAATGGTCTGAGATGTCATCGCTCTGCTGCAGAATTTCAACGGTATCAACATCTATTCCATGTGATAATATTAGATCTAGAGTATGATTACGACAATGAGTTGGTCCTGACACGTGTTGTCTAACTCCAATTGAGTTTACAATGTCTTTAAGTGCCAATCCCAATGCATCTTTTTCATTATCTACATGTATATTAAAATCAGCAACAATTTGTGCTTTATCGTTAGCCAATACTAATTCTGATAGAAAGTCTGCAAATTCTTTGATAAAATCTTTATGGTGCCCTGGTGGCCTGTATACAGTAGCCAGCAGAAATCTCAAACGTGATTTATCGTTTACACTATATATTTTTACATTAAGCACCAACACTTCAAACGAAGTATATTTAAAAATAGATTTCTTAGTGGTTTTGAAAATATTACTTAAATTACAGGAACAGACGAGGTTCATGTTTATAACAGTAATCTTGTGGGGTGGACTCATTTAAAGTAATGTAATCGTTTGGTTTTAGCCAGGTTTCTGTCAAACACAGCATATCTAGATTATAATCTGAAATCATATCATTCACTATGAGCGATTTTGAAGGGATCGAATATTCAGCAACCCAAGCTTTATCATTTGCTCATCTGTATTATATCTGTTTTTTATTTGTTGAACATCAATTAAATTTTTTACCTGGCGTTTTTTGGATTTCCAAATTCAGGGAACAGTCACAGGCCGCTAGCAGACGGTCGGTTTAGCCAGTCTGTCTGCTTCCTGACCTGAGCCCCAGATTGTCATGTTTTAGCTCTAAGACTATGTGCCATATTACTAGAGAGAAGAGCAGCACCATCCCAGGAGGGATGAACACTGTGGCGGGGGAGGCGTGGTTTAGCGAGGTCTGCGACGAGAGAGAGAGTGGAGAGACGAGCGGCGGGAAGTAGGTCAAGTGTAAAATGACTGACACCTGCGTCTCGTTGCAGTAATTGGCGTGGGGAGGCCGTATAAAGCAGACTGGAACCAGCGATCGGGGGGGAGAGAAGGGCTGAGGGCTCGTGGGAAACAGGAAGAGGTCTTGGAGGAAGAAAACCGTGATCGAGTATTTTTGAAACTGTGATTTATGTTCGACGTGCGCATGTGGCGCCAGAGCTTTGAGTTAATAAATAAAATACCCACGAGTCTCAGCCAGCTGACCCCGGTCTCCTTCCTTCACACTCACACGACAAGGGCTTATATTACAAACACCATCTCTTATCAGCAGGTCAGGCTTGCCCCAAAAACTTTTCCAATTGTCTACGAATTCTATACAGGTCCTTCTCAAAAAATTAGCATATTGTGATAAAGTTCATTATTTTCCATAATGTAATGATAAAAATGAAACTTTCATATATTTTAGATTCATTGCACACCACCTGAAATATTTCAGGTCTTTTATTGTTTTAATACTGATGATTTTGGCATCCAGCTCATGAAAACCCCAAATTCCTGTCTCAAAAAATTAGCATATCATGAAAAGGTTCTCTAAATGAGTAATTAACCTAATCATCTGAATCAACTAATTAACTCTAAACACCTGCAAAAGATTCCTGAGGCTTTTAAAAACTCCCAGCCTGTTTCATTACTCAAAACCGCAATCATGGGTAAGACTGCCGACCTGACTGCTGTCCTGAAGGCCATCATTGACACCCTCAAGCAAGAGGGTAAGACACATAAAGACATTTCTGAACAAATAGGCTGTTCCCAGAGTGCCGTATCAAGGCACCTCAGTGGGAAGTCTGTGGGAAGGAAAAAGTGTGGCAAAACACGCTGCACAACGAGAAGAGGTGACCGGATCCTGAGGAAGATTGTGGAGAAGGACCTATTCCAGACCTTGGGGGACCTGCGGAAGCAGTCGACTGAGTCTGGAGTAGAAACATCCAGAGCCACCCTGCACAGGCGTGTGCAGGAAATGGACTACAGGTGCCGCATTCCCCAGGTCAAGCCACTTTTGAACCAGAAACAGTGGCAGAAACGCCTGACCTGGGCTACAGAGAAGCAGCACTGGACTGTTGCTCAGTGGTTGCATGTCATTCGGAAATCAAGGTGCCAGAGTCTGTAGGAAGACTGGGGAGAAGGAAATGCCAAAATGCCTGAAGTCCAGTGTCAAGTACCCACAGTCACTGATGGTCTGGGGTGCCATGTCAGCTGCTGGTGTTGGTCCACTGTGTTTTATCAAGGGCAGGGTCAATGCAGCTAGCTATCAGGAGATTTTGGAGCACTTCATGCTTCCATCTGCTGAAAAGCTTTGAAGATTTCATTTTTCAGCACGACCTGGCACCTGCTCACAGTTCCAAAATCACTGGTAAATGGTTTACTGACCATGGAATGACTGTGCTCAATTGGCCTGCCAACTCTCCTGACCTGAACCCAATAGAGAATCTGTGGGATATTGTGAAGAGAAAGTTGAGAGACGCAAGACCCAACACTCTGGATGAGCTTAAGGCCGCTATCGAAGCATCCTGGGCCTCCATAACACCTCAGCAGTGCCACAGGCTGATTGCCTCCATTCCACGCCGCATTGAAGCAGTCATTTCTGCAAAAGGATTCCCGACCAAGTATTGAGTGCATAACTGAACATAATTATTTGAAGGTTGACTTTTTTTTTTTTGCATTAAAAACACTTCTTTTATTGGTCGGATGAAATATGCTAATTTTTTTAGACAGAATTTTGGGTTTTCATGAGCTGTATGCCAAAATCATCAGTAATAAAAAAATAAGAGACCTGAAATATTTCAGTTGGTGTGCAATGAATCTAAAATATATGAAAGTTTAATTTTATCATTACATTGTGGAAAATTAACTTTATCACAATATGCTAATTTTTTGAGAAGGACCTGTATTATTCAACGGACACCACTTAGATAACCAACCACTGAGTGAGGCCAATCTGCTAACTATCTCATCACTCCTGCGAACAGGAAGGGGGCCAGAGCAAATTACAGTGCCTGACATCGTACTTGCGAGTTTACACACCTCTTTAATATTAATTCTGGTGATCTCCGACTGGCGGAGTCGAACATCATTAGTGCTGACATGAATAATGATCTTAGAGAATTTACGATTAGCATTAGCCAGCACTTTTAAATTTGCTTTGATGTCAGGCGCTCTGGCTCCCGGCAAACATGTGACTATGGTGGCTGGTGTCTCTATTTTCACGTTCTGTGTGATCGAATCACCAATTACCAGGGCACAATCAACAGAATTGTCAGTGGGTGTTTCACTGAGTGGGGCAAATCGATTTGTTATGGTAATCGGAACGGAACAGTGGTTTTTTAATCCGCGACTAGAGCGATCTCTCACGGTCACCCATCTGCCCTGCTGTATGGGTTCTACTTCAGCCAGAACCGAATCATGTACAGAGTTCATTATGCTAGGCGCATCCAAAATAGTATCTAAAAGCTCTAGTACTATCCTCAATTAAAGTTTGGATGCGTGTCTCTAGCTCTGAAATCTTCTCCGTCAGCCTGACTGTCTCCTGGCATTTATTACAAATAAATCCTATATTGCCATCGGAGAAGGCTATACTAAACATATGACATGTGACACAGGTGACAATAACAGGACAAGACATTACTCACCGTTTGTGTTGACTGATTCTTACTTACCCTGGCTTTTATGAACTCAAAGGCACGGGCGCGCGAGAGAAAGTAAATAATAAATGAGCGCGGGTGGCGCGTAAACTAGCGTGCTGTGCTAACAATAACGGAAGCTAGCGATGTAAGGTTAATCTGAGATGGTGGGTAAACTGTATTAAGTAATATAAACAACTATAAATGATAGTAAATGATGGTTCAAAACAGAAAGAAATACAAAGCTAATACGAGGCTTAGAGCTTACAGCCTCGACGCAAACAAACTCACAGCAGGCAGAAAAGCAGACAGGAGCAATCGATCAGTGAACAGCAGATCCTTAGTCTTGGATTTCTTGGATTTCAGCAGATTTTAGTCTTGGAAGGTTTCAGGCTTGTTATACAGCTGTGACATACTTGTTTTCTTCCCAAGAATCTGTCTATAGATAGTCTCAAAATAAATGTGAATAAGACAAAAAATAATTACACGACTTTTAAAATAGTAATAGGAACAGATTGCTTAATTTAAAGTGTATGGGTGTTGTGGTCTTGCTATAATTCACACAACATAAACTATTACTATTTGTGGATTGATTGTACAAAGCTAGTTCCATTCAGTGGCGTAGCAAGTCAGCCCTTGGCCCGTATGCAAAACATTTTTAACGGGCCCCCTCAGTTGAAATAGCATTCATTCGCTGACTACAACCCCCTTCCTGCTGGACGGTAAAAAATCCCATTAAAAAAAAAGACAATTTCTCACATCTCAGACACACTAATGTTGTAACTAGTACTTTAATTAGTATTACTTTATCATTTGTCATAGTTAGTTATTAGTTCTTAATGAGGCTAATCTCATTCAGTAAGTATTGATTACCAAATAATCTAGATGTGCTGTGTTTGACAGAAACCTGGCTAAAACCAAACGATTACATTACTTTAAATGAGTCAACCCCACAAGATTACTGTTAAAAACATGAACCTCGTCTAAAACGCAAAGGGGGAGGTGTTGCTGTAATTTATAGTAATATTTTCAAAACCGCTAAGAAATCTATTTTTAAATATACTTCTTTTGAAGTGTTGGTGCTTAATGTAAAAATATATAGTGTAAACGATAAATCACGTTTGAGAATTCTGCTGGCTACTGTATACAGGCCACCAGGGCACCATAAAGATTTTATCAAAGAATTTGCAGACTTTCTACAAGAATTAGTATTGGCTGCCGATAAAGTACTAATTGTTGGTGATTTTAATATACATGTAGATAATGAAAAAGATGCATTAGGATTGGCACTCAAAGACATTGTAAACTCAATTGGAGTTAAACAACACGTGTCATGACCTACTCATTGTCGTAATCATACTCTAGATCTAATACTATCACATGGAATAGATGTTGATGCCGTTGAAATTCTGCAGCAGAGCGATGACATCTCAGACCATTATCTAGTCTCATGTAAATTACATTTAGCCAAGGCTGCAAAGCCGACTCCGTGTTATAAATATGTCAGACCTATAACTTCTGCCTCTAAAGATTGCTTTATCAATAATCTTCCTAATCAGTTTCATCATCTCAGCATCCAGGATAGCTTAGAAGAACTTGATATTGCAACAGAAACTTTTAACTCTCTCTTTTCCATCACTTTAGACGCAGTTGCTCCGTTGCGCTTAAAGAAGATTAAAGAAAATAGTCCAACGCCGTGGTACAACGAGCACACTCAGGCCCTTAAGAGAGCAGCCAGAAAAATGGAGCGCAACTGGAAGAAAACAAAACTAGAGGTATTTCCGATTTCATGGAAAGAGAGCTCGATTGCTTACAGAGAGGCTTTAAAAGCTGCTAGATCTGCTTATTTTTCAACCCTATTAGAAGATAAGAAACATAATCCTAGATACTTATTTGAAACAGTGAAACAGAAACTAACGAAAAAGAAAGCTTCAAGCCCAGAAGTTTCCGAGCAGCACAACAGTAATGACTTTATGAACTTCTTCACTTATAAGATTGATAATATCAGGGACAAAATTATAACTATGCAACCATCTACTACAGTATCGCATCAGGGAGTGCATTGTAGTCTCCCTGAGGAAAAATGTTATTCATTTGTTCCTATAGGTGAGGAAGAATTCTGCAAACTCGTTAATTCATCTAAATCGACAACTTGTGTGTAAGACCCTATACCGATTAAGCTACTGAAAGAGATGCTTCCAGAGATCATAGATCCTCTTCTTAATATCATTCATTCATCTTTGTCATACGTACCAAAAACCTTTAAGATGGCTATGATAAAACCGCTTGTTAAAAAAACGCAACTTGATCCTTCAGAATTAGTCAATTACAGGCCGATCTCAAATCTGCCTTTTCTGTCAAATATATTAGAAATAGGAGAACTTCTACTCCTCTGTCCTGCATTACATCCTGCACAGTTACCTATCAATAACAGAATACGTGTTACCATTTTTATCCAACCATCCATAGCAGCATCCATTGCAGTCTGATCTTGATCACAGTTTAAACAAACGTAGGTCCTTTCTCTCTCTTACCCATACTTTCATCACATGTTCAAATCTCTTCCAATGTCTTCAGTTGAAACCTGAGGGACTTGTATCTTTTTGATCAGTGGCATGCAGCCCTTGTACTTGCGCACACACAGAGGTCAAACTTGTGCATGACCCGCTGGGAGTGAAACTGATCCGGTTGCTGAAGCCAGGTAGAGGAGATGCTAATTACTGATGTAACATTAGCCTGGTGGGAAGGCCAGGTGAAAGTGTTTAGATTGAGGCCAACAGAACAAATGACATCACATGAGCCAGTGCGCACAAAGAAAGACTTTACACTGTAGGTATGCTTTGGGGTAACTTTAACCCCCAAAGCCTATTTGGCCTGTTTAAAACATGGAAGTCACCTTATATTTGAATAGCTATACTGCTACAGAACATTTTCATACATCTATTGAGGTAATGGAAAAGCATTTTTGATTTGAGCAGTCAATTTCTTCAGAGCAGTGATTCTGTATTTTCAGCATCTTTGGGTTGAATGCAAATTATTCTTACAGATGAATGACGTATTAGCAGCATTTAACACAGTAGATCATGAAATCCTTTAACAAATAATTAATGTAGCTGGGCTTCATGATAATGTTGCTGGGTTTCAGGGACATATGCTGAAGTGTAGTAGGGAAATGTTTCTCATCTCATGCTCAAATATCTTATATTGTTCCGCAGGGTTCCATTTTGGAACCCTCTTGCGCTATATGCTTCCCCTAGTTCATATTATTCAGAAACACAACATATCATTTCTATGCCAATGACACTCAGCTTTATCTTCCTGTTAAAAATAACAGCTGTTAGATCGCTTGCAATTTTTGCAAAATTCTGCAGCCAAATTACTGACTGGCATTAGAAAACGTGAGCACATTACACCTGTGCTCACCTCTTTACACTGGCTACCGGTCAAGTTCCGTGTTGATTCTGAAATTCTACAATTTGTTTTTAAATCTTTGCATGGACTTGCTATATATATATTACGATAAATATGAGAAAATAATAGATATTTTAGTTACATTTTTTATATTGTGAAATAGTAAATTATATTTATTATAATATTTATTATATCTGAAAGACAGAGAACACAACATAAATGCAAATAATAATAAATAAAATAAAATAAATGTATTCAACACATTGGTTTGAACATTTATATAAGTGTTAGATCTCTCAAACTTTGATACATGCTAGCCACATTTGTCTATTACAAATCAAACAACTTGGACATGTACTACACAATCACAAGTGAGTTAATGTAAAAAATAAAGAGTTCCATTGTTACAATCTACCCCTCTGAGGACTTGGCTTTAACTTTTTGGCTCACCAGCCACTGTGGCTAGTGGTTCCCATTCAGTCAGTCACTACACATTACGTCAGTGACTGACGAATGGGGATCGCGCCTGGGGATCGCGCCAGGTCCTATCACCTTCGAGTGTTAACAGAAACAGCCAATGGACATTGGCGAGTGAGATTTGTATCGCAAACCATGCCCCTTGCTGCGGGTATATAGGAAGCGTGCAGAGAGACACTCACCAAGGTTTCGCTTTGGAGCCAAATGTTTATTGGTTAATTCAGCTCTGCTTTTCATCTACGAGTGTGGTCTTCAGAAACCCGGAAGAGTTCCTGTGTTGGTGTGACGGTGCGTCAGCTGTGATTGCCTTAGTGAGAAACTCTGCACAAAAAGAGCCTTCTCTGCTCGCTGAGCAGGCTATCTACCACTGTGGACCTCAGCACAAAATACCTTTTCCATTCTGAAAGAGTAACACGGCTGTGCTTTCGTCTTTTTCAAGATGTCATTCCACCCATGCGTTTCTGGATGCGGTCGTTTCCTGGCCCCGGTTGACAGTCACGACCACTGCCTCTCGTTTCTGGGTGGTAAGCAGGCTGAGGTAGCAGCCTCATTTGTGGATCAGTCATGCACCCACTGTGGGTAGATGACTATCTCGATGCTGAGATCGAGACTCCAATACCTCGTAAGAGGTGGGGTCCCCTCCGATGTCCCCTAATCTGAGGATTACAGTGGGGGCTCTTCCGCCGGGACAAAATCAGGAGTCTGGACAGTTGTGGCGCCTCTCTCACCCATATTCCAAATATTATTTCCATCAAAGCTGCGCATTTCAATCACCTTTTCAAGCTTATTGAAGAACATCACATTTGAAGCTTGTGAACCGAGACGAACTAGTTGCCTGTGCACTTCTGATAGACAGAATTGGATGGCGTTTCATGAAGCCTGAAAACCAGTCAGACAGTATTTACATTTACTATCCACTTCCAACTGGTATGCAAACTTCTTTACCTAAAATCAAGTCAACAGTAAACATGTTATCCTCATGAATGATGTATGACCCCTTGGGCAATCAGTGATAAACAAGCCATAACAACCATAGCATAAAATCTATTGGTGTCTACCTCTTCATAGTGGGGACATATAATTGTGGAATGAAATATTTTCAAGTAACACATTTTTATAAAATAAAGCCTATCTTGTTGATCCATAGTACAGGTCAGCTGCTTCCTTAAAATAATCAGTCAAGAGTTCCTCCTGTGCCTCTCTAAAGACTCTCTGACTAATAGGACTGCCCACGACTAAAGATTTTTCTACTAATCGTGCGTGTACATTAATAAGCCATGCGTAAATCATAAAATGAGCCTTTATTTGCATATGCACACATAAAGCTTACCACAAGTAACCAGCAACCGTCATGATTATATGAGTGTGTCATGAAAAAAACAGAAGGAGACTCTCCAAACATTTTAATAATTTATTTATAATGTTTTGGGTTTTTGGGCTGCAGAGATTAAGTCATCAATAAGCCCTCTGCTCTTGGCTTCTGTGAGGCTTTACAATATCTGTACAGTGTAACATGACAGATGGAATGGGCCTGAGCAACTAATATCACTGATTTCTATGACTTCAATTGCAGCTTTTCTCAGAATTTCTGCAGGGACAAAAGAGTAATATGTAAATAGTATCACTGGAGTGATATGTTATCACTTATAGTGTGGGAGCGGCAGCGGGTAACCAAGAACCTTCCTGAATACAGGGTTCCCTTTCGAGGGAACTCGCGCTGCGTCGAGAATCGTCACATTGGGGAATGCCTTCAGCGTGATGCGTCTGAAGCCTGTATGGAACTTCTTCAGCAAGCATTCTGTGTACTGTTTGTCTTATTTAGTGTTGTATTGTACGCTCTATATATCTATAATAATTTTATTGTTTGTCTGGGAGTGGAGCATCTACAGGCAGTGCTCTAGGGCACTGTCTGTGCTAACTGTGAACTAATGCCCCTGAGAACACTCTGCTCCCACCTGAGCCTGTTCGATGAATCAGGCCAGGCTCGCGCTCCCTGTGGATCAGGTCCCGCGTCTGTCAGGCAGCGTAGCGCTTGCATTCATGGGGAATCGCAGAGGGAGTTGGCAGATGATGTTGAGACGGCCTCGGCCCTTTCTCAACATTCATCGGTCAGCTCCTGTGGTCCCGCTCAGGTTGAAGAGACATTTACATCTCATCTCTCGCCCAATGCTGCATCGTCCCTGAGAGCTCCGGGGCTTCCCTCCAAGCCCTGCCGTACAACATCGGCCTTGGTTGGGAAAGCTTATATGGCAGCAGGTCGGGCTGATGCATGCCTGCACACAATGGGGCTTTTGAAGGCATACCAGGCCGAACTTCTAATAGTGGTGGATGACAGCGGGGAGGTCGCCCTCGACGATATTCAAGAGATGCGTCGAGCGGTCGACTTGTCTCTCCCTGCTACCAAGGAGACGGCCCGCGCCATCGGCCACTCTATCGCAGCTTTGTTAGCTATGGAGAGACATTTGTGGCTGAATCTGTCGGGCATTGGGGACAAGGACAGGGCCTTTCTCCTCGATGCCCCGATTTCGCCTTCTGGCCTCTTCGGCGACGCAGTCAATTCTGTACAATACTATTGGTAAGTTTCGTTGGGATGTCCTACCTCCCTGTCAGCATATGTATTTCCAAATCTCTGCGCACCTTGCTCAAGCACATATCATACGTCTTCAGCGTGTTCGGTAAGGCTTCAGACAGTTACAGAGCACCGCAGACAAACAGCAGCTACCTTTTACAGTTCCTCCTGAACTAAAACAATGAGCTTACAACGAGCGAACAACGAGTTTGAGTCATGTTGTAACCGTAATTACAAGATGGCTACCCATTGATATTCTACCCGTAGCTTTTCACGTCCTCGGCTCAGACTTGGATTTATGTCTTTCTCTGGCAACACTATCAACTCCGAATCTGCAGAAGTCAGGTGGTACCAGTCAGAGCTCTGTAAGTTGTTTACGTGTTAATGTTATGTGCTTTTAAGACAGCAGGTATTTTAGGTATTTTAAAGCCATCTTTCGTGACGCTTTGCTGAATCTGCTTCGGCTGTGCGTTCATGTGTTTTGAAAGAGCTTTGGAGACGCTCTGAAGGGAGGGTAGGATCTAATGCTTTCAAAGCCAGCTTGCTATTGCTAGTCGCTCTGAAATGGCCTATCCTTCCTTCAAATGTAGCACAATATGTAATATGATGTTTGAAGACAAACGAGATTCATGCAGTTGTATTTGTCTAATTCTGGAGTAAAAGCAACAAGGACGTCATGCAGTTGATGACTCAAGTGATTTTAAGAAGCTTTTAAAACAATAACTCATTGGCAAACATAAATACAACCAAATGGCATACATGCTGTATTAAACAAAATACAATAATAAAAGGCCTTTTTTTCTCACCACAATGGAATGATTATGACCTATACCAGAAGCTAACTGGATCATGCTAACCAATCAAACCTAGACCCCTTGCTTTCATTTAGAAAATTTGGACATTGTGCACAATGTACAATTCATACTACAAACTGCATAAATAGTAATACTTTGTTACTTGTTACTTTGTTACTTTGTTAGCATGTTACAAACAGTTAAACAATGCTCGCAAACTGTGAACAATTAAAAATAGTGCTAAAAGCTATTGTTAGCAGCTCTGCATTCTTCTGCCTCAGACCTGACCTATATTGAGAGCACATTACATAATGAGTGAGTGTAGATGGATAGAGCTAAAACTGTGTTTGCCCTCAAGTGCCTACAGATGCTTCTCACACACACACTGACAGAGGAGGACTCCATGTTATGGTGATTCAATACAGTAAATCAACAGTGCATTGAAGGACGGATATAGGACGGAATAGAGGATTTTTTAATATAAGTGAAGTTCTGAAATGTCAAGTCACCTTCAATTATATAGCAATTTTTACAATAAAGATTGTTTCAAAGCAGCTTTACAGTGAAAATAGGAAATTAATGCAACAAAGACTGTTTTGGCTGTTCAGCAGCTCTAGAAAAAGGTCATTGTCCAGCTTAAGTAGGTTTTTGATAAGTTAATTTCCTCATGGAGGCAACTAAAATCATTAGATATTAACTAATAACTACTGCTTACGCAACAGTTTTTACAGAAAACATAAAACTTTTAACGTTTTGATGGCCTGAGAACGCAAACTTTAAAATAGAGTTTTGGAAGCGATACTTCAAAAACGTGAATCATAAACTTCAAAAACTTGTAAACTGTCAAAAAATTGTAAACTTTCCATTATGCATAATACAGCGTTTTTAGTTGTTTCGATGGATCCGTGTGAACGGGAATCATTTTGATAACGTTTTCACTCTTTACAGAAAAAAAAAAAACTTTTGTCATGTCGATGAGGCCTTTGCAGGGGACAGTCTAGTTCAGTGATTCTCAACCGGTGGGCACCGGCCCTCTAGTGGGCCTCGGAGCGCCATCTGGTAAGCTACCCCCAGATTAATTTTTCTTTGTTTTTTTTAATTGACAAATCTTATTATTTTCTAATTATCTGATTGTTCTTATGCATTTATATGATCAAAAACACTCAAGTCAAGTCATGATGCATTATCTAAAAGCTAATTTTGGTTTACATATCGCAACACCAATCACGTCGCAACGTCAGATTGAACGTTTGTTCGATCAGATGCAAATGAATCGTTCTCTGAAAAGAAACGCAGATTCGGGAGAAAGACCTGTGCAAGCAAAAGCTGCGAAGTGTGTGGTGAGAAAATATGGCGCTGAATACATTAAATTTGGATTTTATAAGGGCAGGTACTGAGACTAAAGGGGGTCGCACACCGGACGAGAAGCGCAGCGTCGCGTCTAGGGGCCTATTTACACCTGGTCACTTCATGTGTTTTTACTGATCAGATGGATATCTGATTTATCAAAACGATTCCATTTACACCTGGTCACATAAATTTGCAAAACGGATATAAATCTAAATCTAAATATATCAAGGATATAAATCTTCAATTCCCGCGCTATATGCAGATTTAATGGAGTACACGTCACCGAAATCAACTGATTTGAGCTGCAATTTATTGATCATCAGCTAATTTCCAAATCAAAGACCACAATAGGAGAGAACGGCAATGGCACATACTTTTAATGAAGATGATTGTGTTAAGCGTCTGCAACTTACTTTCACTTTGATTTGCGATAGTTGAACGTTGGCTTGATGTACTTGATGGCTCAGCTGCTCTCATCTGCGGCGATTCATAGCCTATACTGCAGTAGCGCCGTCATATCTGGCTATAACATGACATGTAGGCCTAGCCTATTACACGCTCTCACACGTTTATTTTTTAGCATTGTTTGGAGGACATTGTTGGGAGGTAATTAAATTACCTTAATTTAATATGTTATGATTGTACTGTAGCTACAATTAAATACAATCCATGCTGAGTCTGCAGTCTGAACACTTAACCTCAGGACGTACATTAACGGAATTAATTGAGAATCTCACCTGAAAATCCGATAATTTTCATCCACGCAGCTGATTTCTGTAAATGATTGTAAAACTAAATGTATCCTGCAGAACAGGGTGAAGTCATTATAAACATTAACAATGATTTGAGACAAATATAATGTAAATTTAATATAAAATATAGCTGCAAGCAGCCATTACCGGGGCCAAGCGCAAGAAGCGGCAACAGATGCCATTATGGGCGGGAGTGGCAGACCAACTGCAGCAAGGAGCAATTAAAGACATTTTAAGAGAAGTTTGGGCAAATGGCTAAAAAATCATATATACAGTAACTTTTAAGATGATTTAATGGATTATCACTTTCGACCAATAGGTGGCGCAGTTACGAAATCCATGTGATGTGGTCAGAGTGAGGTGACAATGACACATACAAACTTTGGTGTCAAAATGTCAAGGCATTGCAGAGATAAAGCCCGAGTAGTCATTTTGGCAGCATGCCTCAACTTTGCTGCTGCGGTATACGAAAACGGTTTTGTCTATCGTCACGAAATCCATAACTTTTAGTCGGCACGGTCTGGAGATGGTAGGATTCGATTTTGGTGAAAATCGGACAAACAGCCTTGAAGGAGTTCGAAAAAGTAGGTATTCAATGAAAATCAAGATGGCGGACAGGAAGTTTCTCCAAATACGTCAAAATTGGTATCCATGTTCTCGGCATGACCCAAGGAATCTATTAAGACCAGTGTCATTACAATAGGCTGTTTTATTCAAAAGTTATTAGCATTTTTGGAAATGTAATTTGAATTTTTGACCAACAGGTGGCGCTGTCTCAAAATCTTTTCAGTGCCTTCAGGGTGAGGTGCTGGTGGCAATTTCTGAGTTGCATAATGTTACAGCAATGCATTCATTAAGTATAGCATTTTACATCACAAAACTGTATTGAAATCAATGGGAATTTCACGTTTTGTTCTATTATAGCGCCACCAAGAGGTATAATCCTACAATTTTTTTTACGTGTCCTCAGAGTGAGCCCATACATATGTGTGTCGATTTTGGTGAAAATATCTCAATTCGCTTCGGAGTTATAGACATTTATGTGAAAAAACACGTCAAAAATGACTGACACGTGACTTTGATTGAATTTTACGACCCCTTACTATCAATATTTGGGCATTTGGGCATTGACAAATTGCCAGCGACCTATGTTTCCAAACTTCTGACGGTGGTTTCGTCTTGATCGGACTAGCGGTTTCGAAGATATCGGCAAATGTTTTTTAAGCGCTAAATTGCAACGCTGCACAAACCATATGCCGAAACCTAGGCAAGTCTGGTATCGTTGGACTCGGAAAGGATTCAGGAGACTAATAATATGACGTTCGTGAAAATACGTCAACCACAGCCAGAGTTATAAGCATTTTAGATTTTAATTTTACCACTAGGTGGCGCTGTTTCGAAACTTCTCAGGCTCCTTCAGGGCATCGTACTGATGACCCATACCGTGTTTCGTAACAATTCGTTGATGCGTTCAAAAAATACAGCATTTTAGCACATAATTCAAAATGGCCGACAGCCAAAATGGCCGATCTGGGAAAATTGGATATCAGTCGACTCGGCATGAAGCCCTGAATCTAACGAGACCACTTTTATGATTTTTAGACAAACCGTTCAGAAGTTAAGAGCAAAAATAGCCATTTTTCATATCTCCGGACCAGTAGGTGGCGCTGCGCCGAAACGCAGCATGTAGCCTCAGGTCATGCTTGTGATGACATGTACCAAGTTTGGTCTGAATACGATTAAGCGTTGCGGAGATACAGCCTTACGTCTGTTTTCGCAAGCGCTTCGTAAAATTAGTTTGTGCGTTTATTCGAAAACGGTTTGACAAATCAACTTGAATTCCATAAATTTTTGTCGGCCCTGCCTGGAGATGATCTGGTGCAATTTTGGTGAAAATCGGACAAACCGTCTAGGACGAGTTCGCAAAAGTAGGTTTTTTGGACAATTCAAAATGGCGGCCATATATTTATGACGGAAAATGACGTCATAGGATGCAATCGAATTTTCATGAGCTCAGGAATCAGAAGAAAAAAGAATTTTGTTGATAGGCCTTACGGTTCAAAAGTTATTAGCATAATAAAAGTGAAACTTTGGACAGGTGGTGGCGCTAGAGGGAATGAGTTAAAGACACCAAAATTGGTGCAATTACTGTTGGGACTGTCCTCTATCAGAATGTCAAATCGGAACAACTTTCCCGGACACGGTTCTATGGGCTGCCATAGAGGCCCAGTCGGAAGAAGAAGAAGAAGAAGAAGAAGAAGAAATATAGCTGCAAGCAGCCATTACCGGGGCCAAGCGCAAGAAGCGGCAACAGATGCCATCATGGGCGGGAGTGGCAGACCAACTGCAGCAAGGAGCAATTAAAGACATTTTAAGAGAAGTTTGGGCAAATGGCTAAAAAATCATATATACAGTAACTTTTAAGATGATTTGATGGATTATCACTTTCGACCAATAGGTGGCGCAGTTATGAAATCGATGTGATGTGGTCAGAGTGAGGTGACTATGATACATACAAACTTTGGTGTCAAAATGTCAAGGCATTGCAGAGATAAAGCCTGAGTAGTCATTTTGGCAGCATGCCTCAACTTTGCTGCTGCGGTATACGAAAACGGTTTTGTCTATCGTCACGAAATCCATAACTTTTTGTCGGCACGGTCTGGAGATGGTAGGATTCGATTTTTGTGAAAATCGGACAAACGGCCTTGAAGGAGTTCGAAAAAGTAGGTATTCGATGAAAATCAAGATGGCGGACAGGAAGTTTCTCCAAATACGTCAAAAATGGTATCCATGTTCTCGGCATGACCCAAGGAATCTATTAAGACCAGTGTCATTACAATAGGCTGTTTTATTCAAAAGTTATTAGCATTTTTGGAAATGTAATTTGAATTTTTGACCTACAGGTGGCGCTGTCTCAAAATCTTTTCAGTGCCTTCAGGGCAAGGTGCTGGTGGCAATTTCTGAGTTGCATAATGTTACAGCAATGCATTCATTAAGTATAGCATTTTACATCACAAAACTGTTTTGAAATCAATGGGAATTTCACGTTTTGTTCTATTATAGCACCACCAAGAGGTATAATCCTACAATTTTTTTTACGTGTCCTCAGAGTGAGCCCATACATATGTGTGTCGATTTTGGTGAAAATATCTCAATTCGCTTCGGAGTTATAGACATTTATGTGAAAAAACACGTAAAAAATGACTGACACGTGACTTTGATTGAATTTTACGACCCCTTACTATCAATATTTGGGCAGTTGGGTATTAACATATGGCCAGCAACCTATGTTTTCAAACTTCTGACGGTGGTTTCGTCTTGATCGGACTAGCGGTTTCGAAGATATCGGCAAATGTTTTTTAAGCGCTAAATTGCAACGCTGCACAAACCATATGCCGAAACCTGGCAAGTCTGATATCGTTGGACTCGGAAAGGATTCAGGAGACTAATAATATGACTTTCGTGAAAATACGTCAACCACAGCCAGAGTTATAAGCATTTTAGATTTTAATTTTACCACTAGGTGGCGCTGTTTTGAAACTTCTCAGGGTCCTTCAGGGCATCGTACTGATGATCCATACCGAGTTTCGTAACAATTCGTTCATGCGTTAAAAAAATACAGCATTTTAGCACATAATTCAAAATGGCCGACAGCCAAAATGGCTGATCTGGGAAAATTGGATATCAGTCGACTTGGCATGACGCCCTGAATCTAACGAGGCCACTTTTATGATTTTTGGAAAAACCGTTCAGAAGTTATAATCAAAAATAGCCATTTTTCATATCTCCGGACCATTAGGTGGCGCTGCGCCGAAACGCAGCATGTAGCCTCAGGTTATGCTTGTGATGACATGTACCAAGTTTGGTCTGAATACGATTAAGCGTTGCGGAGATACAGCCTTACGTCTGTTTTCGCAAGTGCTACGTTAAATTAGTTTGTGCGTTTATCGAAAACTGTTAAGCGAATCATCTTGAATTCCATAACTTTTTGTTGGCACTGCCTGGAGATGATCTGGTGCAATTTTGGTGAAAATCGGACAAACCGTCTAGGACGAGTTCGCAAAAGTAGGTTTTTTGGACAATTCAAAATGGCGGTCATATATTTATGACGGAAAATGACGTCATAGGATGCAATCAAATCGTCATGAGCTCAGAAATCAGAGGAAAAAACAATTTGGTTGATAGGCCTTACGGTTCAAAAATTATTAGCATAATAAAAGTGAAACTTTGGACAGGTGGTGGCGCTAGAGGGAATGAGTTAAAGACACCAAAATTGGTGCAATTACTGTTGGGACTGTCCTCTATCAGAATGTCAAACCGGAAAAACTTTCCCGGAAACGGTTCTATGGGCTGCCATAGACGCCCAGTCGGAAGAAGAAGAAGAAGAAGAAGAAGAAGAAGAAGAATAAGAACCGGAACAGATACAATAGGTGCCTCCGCACCTTCGGTGCTTGGCCCCTAATAATAATAAGAACCGGAACAGATACAATAGGTGCCTCCGCACCTTCGGTGCTTGGCCCCTAACTATGTAAATGGCGCTCTGTGGCGTGGCAGGATTTTGAACGGTCCTGAGCCGTAGCTGGCCGAATGGCGCTGCTGGTGTGTGTACACTCATAGAAAATAATGCTTCTCGTGTGCGACCCCCTTAAGCCGAAGGTGCAGTGTGTTGAATGTGGAGACATTTTGTTAAACGAGGCGCTAAAACCATCAAAGCTGCAGAGACATTTGAACTCAAAACACCCGGGCTGTGTTGGGAAGCCAAAAGAATGTTGTTTTAAACAGTCATATTAATATCGCTAATTGTATTTGATAAATTATACTTACAGTATGTAAATTGGGGTGACTGAACTTTGTTGAACATTTCTGCTAATGAATAGAGTGAATGTTCCCCGTGTGTCTGACCTGTTGTTACAGGTATAGGAATGTTAGCCTGTTATTGTTACAGGAATGGTTACTGAGTAAACCTGCCAAGTCTTTTTTATCCAAGGACAGTTTTCAACTATTTAGCTGACTTGATCTAGTCTGCTACAGTGGCATTAACAGATTAACAGCAGAGTATATCATTGTACTTTTTGAATTTTCTGTTATTCTGTGTTCATACTATCATATTTGAAAAGGTGGTCCTTGGAATGTTATTAAACAGTCATTGGTGGGCCATGAGTTGCAAAAGGTTGAGAACCTCTGGTCTAGTTGACACTTTAGGGTTGCATTGTGGTCGAGTTCATCTGCATCTGATCTGGATACGGCCCGAATTTGGGGATCGGCCCTGGGATGAAATCTCCAGGCTCTGAGCTGCAACTGAAATGGTCTCAAGTGCAGAAGGCCCATAGGTATCAATGTGGACACAGCTGCCATAAGATCCAGAACTCTTTGTTTGAGGTGGCGGTGTGAGGGTGTCTGAAAGGAGCATGTTTATATGTTGCATGCTCCAGTGCGCTCCAGAAGCAAGCTGGAGAACCTCTCGATCTGGTGAGAGGACAAAAGAAAGGGGAGGACCTGTCTCTTACCCTTCAGCCAGTTTGACATTCGAGCCCCAAGATCTTAACATCGAGGACACGCAGGCTTGCTCTTCACAAAAGAAGGTGAGTCTTTGTGAAAAGAAGTTAAGTCAAGTTATCTTCATTTATATAGCGCTTTTAACAATGTAGACTGTTTCAAAGCAGCTTTACAGAGATAAACATATAATTTAAGGTAATAGAAATTGTTTTGGCTTTATAGCGGTTCTTGAATAATGTTATTTTCCAGCTAAAGTTAAATTTTGATTGATTTCCTTCCATCAAAATGATCATTTGTTATAAAATTAGGGGCCGTTAAGACGACACCGTTCTCTCTAAAAATACTAAAAACGCGAACCTGTGATAAACACTGATGGCGTTCACATGCACATTAAGAATTTATTTCATTTGAATATGCATTTGAATATATGTGCGCAGGTTTGTAATTCCCTACAAATCATGCCTAAACAAACTACTTGCCTTGCCTATAAATTTTGATACAGAATTTTATTTAATTTTATCACTTAGGGGTAGGTACGCAAACTGAATTTGCCCACAACGCTTTATCTGTAGAGTGGTAAAGGGATCCTCCATAGGGAGAGGCTAGTTGGCACTTCAGCACTGCATTGTCATCGGGTCCAGAAGAAGTTCCTTCGTCAGATCTGGATACGGCCTGGATCCGGCAGGCGGGAAAACCTTGGGATAAACAAAGACACTAAAATTTACGTAGATGCCATTCTTCTTATGATATAACGAGTACATCAGGATTTAAGGGAAGTGTTCCAAGTTCCGGCTGACCTAATCTATGCAGCCTAACATGGAATTATATAAGTCGATAATGTATTATGTGAATGCTAGGTCAAAGAGATGTGTCTTTAATCTAGCTTTGAACTGACAGAGTGTGTCTGCTTCCCAGACAATGGTAGGGAGACTGTTCCAAAGTTTTGGTGCTAAATAGGAAAAGGATCTACCGGCAGCAGTCGATTTTGATATTCTAGGTATTATCAACTGGCCGCAATTTTGAGATCGCAATAGACGTGAAGGACTATGATGCGTTAAGAGCTCGCTCAAGTACTGCGGAGCTAAACCATTTAGTGCTTTGTAAGTAATCAGCAATATTTTAAAATGTATACGATGTTTAATAGGAAGCCAATGCAGTGTTGACAGAACCGGGCTAATATGGTCTTACTTCCTGGTTCTGGTAAGAACTCAAGCTGCTGCGTTTTGAACTAGCTGTAGTTCGTTTATTAAGCGTGCAGGGCAACCACCCAGTAGAGCATTACAATAATCTAGCCTTGAGGTCATGAACGCATGAACTAATTGTTCCGCATTTGTCAATGAGAGCATATGGTGTAATTTAGATATATTTTTAAGATGGAAAAATGCAGTTTTACAGATACTAGACACGTGACTTTCAAATGAAGATTGGTATTGTTGTGGCAAAAATTCTAGTTAAACGTCATCACTGCGTAAGAGACGCTCAGAGTCAAATTAATAAAAAGAGAAGTATTTATTCTTGCAAGAATAGGCCCAGTTGCCAACACAGCAGTTAACCTGTGAAGTGAGTGACGCACACCAGGAAGACATGAGACAGCCTTTATACTCTTTTCAAGGTTCCTCCTCACCCGCTGTACCTTTCACCCACTCAGACAAGGTCCCCACTGCTGTTCAGTTTCTACTTAAGGACACAAACTTATACTGAAATTAACTGGCCAAAAACTGATCGTCCCTAAGGTCAGAGGTCCTGTCCCATATGTTCCTGAAACCTCACGCACAAGCACGTACACATATATACTTTTACACATTGAATAGGTTCTCTCTCTTATGATATGTGTTAGGAATAAATGACTATTAAAATTTCTACAACAATTCCCCACTTTTTATAATTCTGATTACCCATAATCACAATAATAAACAAAAGGACAAATTTTAAGTCATATCATCACGCTACTCTTCATCTCTGGTTTTCACATAACTGATCACTCTTCATAAACATTTGTGAAATATTATTTAGAAAATTCCCTTAAGTATTAGCAAGCAAGTAAAGACTTTATCCGAAGCCGTGCTGAATGAATAAACACTGTTATTGCACTCTCGACCTAGATCGAACCCTCAGTCACCTCAGTTAAACAAGTAATAGTGTACAGATTAGTAAGAAAAGCAAAACCATCAATTCACACTGGTTATTTTAGCAGTTCATTACAAAGAATAAAAGTAGAATAGAATCCTTCATTTCAAACCCTCTCCTTCTACGTCATCTCATTGCGGATAACCACAGCTTTGGATGACTAGTAATTTCCTACTACTAAACTCTGAAAAAACAGAGATTCTAATTATTGGACAAAAAACTTCCACACTTAATAACCTAGAATACTGTCTAACACTTGATGGCTGCTCTGTTAAGTCTTCGTCGTCAGTTAGGAACCTGGGTGTGCTCTTTGATAGCAATCTTTCATTTGAAAGTCATGTGTCTAGTATCTGTAAAACCGCATTTTTCCATCTTAAAAATATATCTAAATTACGACATATGCTCTCATTAACAAATGCGGAACAATTAGTTCATGCTTTCATGACAACAAGACTAGATTATTGTAATGCTCTACTGGGTGGTTGCCCTGCACGCTTAGTAAATAAACTACAGCTGGTCCAAAACGCAGCCGCTCGAGTTCTTACTAGAACCAGGAAATATGACCATATTAGCCCGGTTCTGTCAACACTGCATTGGCTGCCTATTAAACATCGTATAAATTTTAAAATATTGTTGATTACTTACAAAGCACTAAATGGTTTAGCTCCGCAGTACTTGAGCGAGCTCTTAACGCATTATAGTCCTTCACGTCTATTGCGATCTCAAAATTCGGGCCAGTTGATAATACCTAGAATATCAAAATCGACTGCGGGCGGTAGATCCTTTTCCTATTTAGCACCAAAACTTTGGAACAGTCTTCCTACCATTGTCCGGGAAGCAGACACACTCTGTCAGTTCAAAGCTAGACTAAAAACACATCTCTTTGACCTAGCATACACATAATATATTATAGACTTCTATAATTCAATGTTAGGCTGCATAGATTAGGTCAGCCGGAACTGGGAACACTTCCCTTAAATCCTGATGTACTCGTTACATCATCATAAGAAGAATGGCATCTACGCTAATTTTAGTGTCTTTGTTTATCCCGAGGTTTTCCCGCAGCCGACCGGATCCAGGCCGTATCCAGATCTGACTAGGAGCTTTGCCTGGACCTGATGACAACGCAGTGCTGAAGTGCCAACTAGCCTCTCCCTATGGAGGATCCCTTTCCCACTCTACAGATAAAATGTTGTGATTCCGGTTCGCGTACCCACCCCGAAGTGATAAAATAAAACAAAATTCTGTATCAAATTACAGTTACTGTAAATCCGGCCTCTAGTTCATAAACGCCAGAGGAGAACTGGCCCCCGACTGAGCCTGGGTTCTCCCAAGGTTTTTTTTTCTCCATTAGGTCACCTGATGGAGTTTTAGGACACCAGTAGGTCACTTGATGGAGTTTTTCGGTTCCTTGCCACTGTTGCCTTTGGCTTGTTCAGTTGGGGATATTCAAAATAATTAACCAAGCATTAATACCATTGATCAGCCCTACCAAACGTGGATGTTTTTTCACTAAGAAACAAACATTGTTATGTTATTTGATTGATATTGTGAAGCTGCTTTGATGCAATTTATATTGTGAAAAGCGCTATATAAATACACTTGACTTGACTTGACTTGACTTGTAGTTTAAGGTGAGATGTTTGAACGGAGGTGTCACAATCTCCAACCTTACAGCCTTGTTTGTGGAGTAGAACATTTCCTTGGCTGCTGTCACCTGCGAATGGAGACCCTGAGTATTCTGTTAGTGACCGCTTGTCTAGCCGGTCGTCCCTTCTGCTGTGACCTGTTGAATTTTCACTATTCGTTTACATTGCTGATGATATTCATTGTGAATTTCAAATTTATTCTCAACATTTGCCCAATTCAACAACCTGAAACATATTATCAGCAGATCATTTCTTGCTCACTTAATAGCACTCAGGGTCCTTTTCCCCTGAAAAAACACTCAACCCACTTTGCTCATGTCGATATTTACACATTTGGAACAGAATCAGTTCTGTTTGCTACAATCCATCCTGACATTCTGCAAAAGGAAAATCTTAAGTTATGCGCTGCGCAGGTGTGGCCCTGTTTCTTTCTGCCACAATAATAACCCAGGCCAGGATAGTTAGCCAAATTCATCCATAGCCATCATTTTATTGGGCACTTTCTGCCCTTTATCAAAAGTCTGCATGATCTGTAGAGAAAAACAAATGTCGAGGTTATTTTCAGATAGTAAAGTACACGTAGTTTCTTTTGTCTGCTGTGCTGCCGCAGCCTTCACTGCTGCATCTGCCCTGGCGTTCCCTGTTGAAACAGTCCTGCAAATACATTTACAGACAGCAAATTTGTTAGGGACGGCCTTTTACCCAATTAAGCCCAATGTCCTCCCAACATATATTGTCCCTTAGTAAACCATATTTTGTCAATTGTTACCATCCCCCTTTTGATGCATGACTCAACTCATGCATCAATTTAACATAACTGTGTTTCTATAAAGTTTGCCATCATCACTAACCCAAACGTTATCCTAAAGCCAAATTTCCTCCAGACATCTTTCTCTGCCTCTTGAAACAAAAATATTACTTAAAGCCACAAACACATCTTCTTATCAGAGTATTTGAAGGGCAACGGCCCTCAGTCTTACAGTGTATCCTGCTTTTCAGGCCTGTTGTTTGGTCTCTTAATGTCAGTCATCTACATTCTCCCCCTTTGTTCACAATAATCATAAATGTGAAGGTCTCTCTTGATAATTTGATATTGACTTAGCCAATGTGTCACTTTGTTGTTGCCGTCAAATCTATGACATTTTAGTTTATTTCAACCCATGCCAGATGGTGATCTACAACTCCACAATTCCAATTTACACAAATACTTAAACTGATCCAGAACGTAATTCAAATCAATATCATAAATGACAAAAGTAATTACTACCAGATAGAGCTTGATGATCAATAGCCTTAAATCTCGTCCCTTGATCTGTATCATCTTTTCATCAGAATTGACTCAAACTTCTTTAAAGTTTGTGGTTTCACTTAACCCATCTGTAATGATAAAACACTCATTCCAAAGGTTAATGACACAATATCCACAAAATCAGGAAATAATAGTACCACAAACCAACACATAAAAGACATAAAGTGCAATCACCATCACACACACTCATACTAGACACGTATATTAACTGCTCATTTTCAATGTTCGCTTTTCAATATATCGTCTCTAAAAAGATAAAAAATTTAAATAAGATTTTAAACTTCACATTTTTCTCTAGGTTTACCTAATTTTACATGGTCTCTTGACCAGTTTCAAATCATGTCTGTTCATTATTCATTTGATTTTTAGAAAAGTCAGCTGGGTTGTTTTGGTTCATTATCACTATTTTGCTCAAGCTTGCTTTAGCAGGCTGATAACAGAAAGACAGACAGAGCACCATCCCTGCCTCCACCCAAGCAGTCTCTCTCACTATAAACAAATAATCTTTTCAACAGCCTCACAAGACTGTAACTTAGACAAAATTTGAATTCATTACAATAACCTTTGACCATTCACTTTGTTATGCAGACTTTTCTTAAATCTACAAAAGCTGTCTTCATCTTTAGCCACCACCATGTCTAATGACCTTCAGGAGTTAAAACTATGTTATAGACATATTAGTTCAAAATCAACACTTCTATGCATTTTCTTGCCTGTAAGGCAACCAACAACACAAAAGTTTTGTTACTGTCTCCACAACAAATAATGGCAATCCCCTCATGGTCTCATCTGACTTTTGAAAGCCCATTCCCATTGGCTCTATATCTATAATCTCCATCAGGGTGTCGTCCCCTGGCATAGTTGCAGACACTTGTCACAATGAAAAACAAGCCATACAATGAATACGGTTTCTGGTGAGAGGTATAGAGGAACTCACGTTTCTGGGTCAGACTGCCGTAACTCCTCACAGCTCATCCGCCCGAACGATAAAGGATGCTGTTGGCCTCTCAGACATCTGTTCGACTCTGATACCCATCTCACATAAAACACCCCCCTTCAGGAGATGCCCAGTGTCGGCGGTGACCCCCTGGCTTAGGTTGTCCTCTGTTAGGCCAAAGAAGATCTTACCCGTCTCTGAGTAATCACCTCATGTACACCGGTAACCGCTCTGTCCCATCACCAAATCAGTTTTCTTCAACATAATCAGTTGTTTTCTGGAGCTTTAAGAAAGGCACATTCAAGAGTCAGCAGAGCCATTCGGACTGCCTAATAGTGTTCACAAAGAGAGACAGGTTAATAACAGCAGTATTTAATCACTTATATCCATTAAACATCTCTATATCAGCAACCTAGCTATGCTTAGATTATACTTAGTAAATTTAGTTATCACAACCATCCATTCAGTGTACTGTTACCTCTTTAGCCGGAGCCATTGGCCCTGTTCCATGGTGGAGACTAAGATCAGACAAAGAAGTTACTGGTCCCGAAATAATATAGTCAAAAACTTCACTTTTTTCGTTTAATGTCTGCATTATTATTTTAAAGACTTCTTTAAAGTCATTCAGTTTTACTTTCAAAACATTTACAAATACAAATTGCCCTCTGAATGGCAATGATTTCTTTTAACATCTCTGTGTCTATGATTTTCAACTGAAACACTGTGCTTTACTATAAATAGCACTTATAACACAGGCTCAGATAACAGCTTTTAGCTAACATTGAATGAGAGAGAGGCTCTGAGGCCTTCAGGACTGGTACACTGCACTCTCATAAGCGTCTAACATCAAACTTTATCTACCATCTTTTAACTCTATCCCAGCTTAAGGCATCTTTGCCAGAAATTACATGCGTTTTCAAATAAACATATTTTTTAAAATTTGTCTTTTGCCCATACATCAGGTAATTTAGGCATTACAAATTTCCACTCAGATTGAGTCTCTGTCGCACTGGCAGTTTCAGCCACATCACACACCTGATTCAGATAAGCGAACTGTTTCATTACAGCCAATAACAAACTTATCTTTTGAAAGCAAAACATCAGCTTCTAGTTCTTTCATGGTCAAAACACTAACAAAACATACGGTTTGTTTAATCAGTTGCCTTTCTACACATTTTACATTTCACAACTGTTAATTCAGTAGCCTACTACTTCTGTTTATTTGATCTTAAATACAAATAATTATTCTAGTTCTCAATAACGTTTCATTTCATCTCAATTTTAGTTGTCAAATTCTCAATTACCATAGTTTAATATCTGACTTCAAAGTTTTTTCTAGGAGTTTATCACTCTCCAATTAGAATTAACACTAACTTTGACGAAAAGTCACTCTCTGCTTTTGATACATCTTTTGCAGTTATTAGAAATCATCCGTGAGTTAGTCTCTCTATATAATCTAGAGTATATATATTACAACTCACATTTGTCGGAGTCATTCATTCTACATCAAACTGTATTCATCATTATCATTAGCAGGACATTAATTTACATAAACTGCACGGGAATGCAAAACAAATATTCTAACTTGTTTTCACAAAGTTTCTCTTTATATAATCGCTTGTCCAGGGAAATTATCCCCGACCCAGAATTTCCTTTATAAAACAGACCGACATTATACATTATTGATTTCCAGAATCTTTGGACATAGCTGTCTTTACATTTTACTAATTTGATATTTTCATCAACAACACTAGTTACAGAACAAGTACATATCTAACATCCGGAAGCCGGGCTGAATAAGCAAACACTGTTGCTGTACTCCCAGCATAGCTGGACCCTCAGTCACTCCTCAGATATTAAATACAGACATCGTCTACAATTGAGATTTGCCCACACTGGCTGTTTCTGTTACTCTGTGGATTTCTCCGTTCGACGCTGCATCTAATAATCTGTTGGAAGTCTCCACCAGATCTGATCGCTTAACCCAAGACCAGACAGGGCGCACCCAGTGCTTCCTGGCAAATCGATTAACTCCCAGTAAACTGCTACGTGAGGATCCCTCGATTTACAAAACCGTTAACCCGTGACTTGTTTTGTAAATACGCACCTCACGCTGTTAGCCCTACTGTATTAACCCTGACCCGCCCGTAAGTCTCAATTGACCCCAATAAACTGCTGCACGAAGATCCCTCGATTTACATAACCGTTACCCCGTGACTTGTTTTGCAAATACGCACCTCGCGCAGTTAGCCATATTGCATCGGTACTCTTGACCTACACCACAGAAACGAACAGACTCAGCCACTATGGTTTTACTCACAAATTGAAAAACATTTTAGCCCAAAAGAAAAATATTTTAGCCGTCTCTTACCAGAGATGTCTTGGATTGCCACGGGTTAGTTTTCATTTGATTCCAGTGGAGTTTCTCCTAGCCCTGATAGCGGTCGCCCCCTCTCTCTGAAACTTACGAGGTAGAGCTGGAACTGCTCAGTCCAGGTGGCCAAACACCGTCCGCTCTCAGGTCCAGAAGGCACTTCTAAGGAATCCCACTCTTCTGACACCAAATTGTTGTGGCAAAAATTCTAGTTAAACGTCATCACTGCGTAAGAGACGCTCCGAGTCAAATTAATAAAATGAGAAGTATTTATTCTTGCAAGAATAGGCCCAGTCGCCAACACAGCAGTTAACCTGTGAAGTGAGTGACGCACACCAGGAAGACATGAGACAGCCTTTATACTCTTTTCAAGGTTCCTCCTCACCCGCTGTACCTTTCACCCACTCAGATAAGGTCCCCACTGCTGTTCAGTTTCTACTTAAGGACACAAACTGATACTAAAATTAACTGGCCAAAAACTGACCGTCCCTAAGGTCAGAGGTCCTGTCCCATATGTTTCTGAAACGTCACACACAAGCACGTACACACATATACTTTTACACATTGAATAGGTTTTCTCTCTTATGATTTGTGTTAGGAATAAATGACTATTAAAATTTCTACAACAGTATCAAAGAGCACACCCAGCTTCCTGTCATGTTTTGGTCTTGTCTTTGTTTTGGGTTTGTTCATGTCATGTTTCCATGTCTGTCATGTGATCCCTTGTAAGTCATGTGATCCTGCCATGTGTTCCCTTGTCTGATGTGTCATGTTGTCATTGGTTCATTGTTTCATTGTTCACAGGTGTCCCTTGTCTAGTTATTAGTCTTGTGTGTATTTAAGCCCTCATATTTGCCATGTGTCTTTGTCTAGTACTGTTTCCTGTTGTCCACGGTTTGTAAGACTACGTTCCTCTTCATGTCTTGATTTTGAGTTTTTCATGCCACGCCATGTTTTTGTTTCATGTTTGATCTTAGAAGTAAACTGCACTTGGGTTCTCTCTACAACTTGCCTCTACTGGATCCTTACAGTTCCTAACCGACGACGAAGACTTAAGAGCAGCCATCAAGTGTTTGACAGTGTTCTAGGTTATTACGTGTGGAAGTTTTTTGTCCAATAATTAGAATCTGTTTTTTTTTCAGAATTTAGTAGTAGGAA
Source organism: Meda fulgida (assembly GCA_030578275.1). Lineage (NCBI taxonomy): Eukaryota > Metazoa > Chordata > Actinopteri > Cypriniformes > Leuciscidae > Meda > Meda fulgida. The sequence continues at coordinate 19,422,088 of CM060619.1, forward strand.
ATTACTAGTCAGCCAATTTTTTTATATCAGCTATGCATTCCGTTAATTTTGTGAATTGGTAAGTTTCATTAGGTTTTGAAGAAATATAGAGCTGAGTATCATCGGCATAACAGTGAAAGCTAATTCCATGTTTCCTAATGATATCTCCTAAGGGTAGCATGTACAGATTGAACAGCAGCGGTCCTAATACTGAGCCTTGTGGTACGCCATACTGAACTTGTGATCGAGAAGACATCTCTTCATTTACTGCTACAAACTGATAATGGTCTGATAAGTATTTTTTTAAACATGCTAGTACAATTCCACTAATGCCAACATAGTTTTCTAGTCTATTTAAAAGAATGTTGTTCAATAGTATCAAATGCAGCACTAAGATCAAGTTACACTAATAGAGAGATACAACCACGATCGGATGATAAGAGCAAATCATTTGTGACTCTATCGAGAGCTGTCTCTGTACTTTGGTACAGTCTAAATCCTGACTGAAAATCCTTGCAGATATCATTTCTTTCAAGAAAGGAACACAGTTGGGAGGATACTGCTTTTTCTAATATCTTTGACAGAAAAGGCAGATTTGAGATCGGCCTGTAATTGACTAATTCTGTAGGATCAAGTTGCGTTTTTTTTTAACAAACGGTTTAATCATAGCCAGCTTAAAGGTTTTTGGTATGTATCCTAGAGACAAAGACAAATTAATGATATTAAGAAGAGGATCTGTGACATCTGGAAGCATACAAGTTGTCGATTTAGATGAATTAATGAGTTTACACAATTCTTCCTCTCCTATAGCAACAACTGAATCAAATGTTTCCTCAGGGAGACTACAATGCACTCCCTGATGCAGTACTGTAGTAGACGGTTGCATAATTATAATTTTGTCCCTGACATTATCGATCTTATAAGTTGTCACGGGGTGAAGAATCACATGACAAGGACAGCTCATGCAAAGTGCCCACGAGTGGATTTATTTACAACATGAAGAAAGAAACTAAGAAAAACCCGGTGAAGTGTGTTGCCTCTTCCGTGTAGTGCAGCAAGTCTGGGCTGTGCTTCTTGGAGGCTGAGCTTTGCTTCTTTGCCAGTGGCCACTAGGGGTGGAAAAAGCAGTTTTAGGTTTTGCATTTTCAGAGAGCGGTACCTGCCAGTAGCCCTTGGTAAGATCCAGTGTTGAGATGTACCGGGCCCTTCCCAACCGGTCCAGTAGCTCATCGACCCTAGGCATGGGGTAACCATCGAATTCAGAAACCTCGTTGAGGCGACGGAAGTCATTGCAAAAGCGGAGGCTGCCGTCAGGCTTCGGGACCATCACGATCGGGCTGGACCATGGGCTGCGTGAAGGTTCTATCACCTCTAACTTCAGCATTAGTTGTACTTCCTCCGCAATAGCCGATGGGACACGGCAAGGCCGCTGCCTGACGATGACTCTTGGAGGTGTGCGGATATCGTGCTGCAGGACGGTGGTCTGCCCGGGAAGAGAAGAGAACACGTCAGAGAACTGATCAATTAGGCGTTGCAGCTCCCCCTTCTGAGCAGCCGAAAGATGGAGGTTGACGTCTACCACTACGGGGTCAGAGGTGGCGAGGGCGGCGAGCTGGTCTCTAGTCCCCACCCATTTTTTTAGGAGGTTGACGTGGTACAGCTGCTCGGCTCGTCTCCTTCCCGGCTGCCGCACACGGTAGGTAACCGGTCCAATTCTTTCTATCACCGTGTAGGGCCCCTGCCATGTAGCCAGGAATTTGCAGGCAGCGTTGGGGACAAGGACCATTACCCGATCTCCGGGCTGGAACTCTCGTGGTTGGGCCAGTCCGGTTGTAGTGGCGCTGTTGGGCCTGCTGTGCTTTCACCATATGTTCCCTTACCAGTGGCATGACTCGATCGATCTTCTCCCTCATCTGTTTCACATGGTCCACCACGGAGCGATGGGCTGCAGGCTGTTGCTCCCAGGCTTCTTTTGCTACATCTAGGAGGCCGCGGGGTTGTCGGCCGAAAAGGAGCTCAAACGGGGTGAATCCCGTTGAGGCCTGGGAAACTTCGCGGATTCCGAAAAGGACATAGGGTATCATGAGGTCCCATTCGCGTTTGTCCTCCGCGACCACCCGTCTCAGCATCTGCTTTAGGGTCTGGTTAAACCGTTCCACCAAGCCATCAGTCTGGGGATGGTAGACGGTCGTCCTCAACTGTTTCACCCGCAGTAGGCTGCAAAGACTAGCCATTAGCCGGGACATAAAGGGGGTACCCTGGTCAGTCAGGATCTCTGCTGGGATGCCGACTCGGCTGGAGAGCAGGAAAAGCTCCTGAGCGATGGCTTTGGCAGTGGCCTTTCTGAGGGGGACTGCTTCTGGATACCGGGTGGCGTAGTCGACAATCACCAGGATGTGTTCATGTCCCCGGGCAGACTTAGGCAGTGGCCCCACAAGGTCCATCCCGATGCGCTCGAAGGGCACCTCAATTATGGGCAGAGGAATCAACGGAGTGGGGGGTGGAGTCCTGGGTGACGTCACCTGACAGGTCGGGCAAGCCTGGCAGAAGCGCTTTACTTCGGCCTCCAAGCCTGGCCAGTGGAAACGGTCGTGGATCCGCTGAACGGTGTTAGCGGCCCCCAGATGTCCCGCCATGGGGTGTGAATGTGCGAGTTCTAGCACGGTCTCCGTCCTTGTGCGTGGCACGACTAATAATGCTTTCTCCTCTCCCCTTCGCTGAGCGACACAATAGAGCAGGCCATTCTGGACAATGAAGTGTGGGAAAGGATGGGGGCCAGGCTGAACTTCTTTGCCCTCGATGATGCAGACTTGGGTCCAACAGTGTTTCAGCCTGTCATCCCCACGTTGTTCCTTGGCGAATGAGCCCCCTTGCGTCACCTGTTGGAACACATCATAAAAAGGGTTAGGATTTTGCAAGGGGGACTCACCGTCTCTTCCGCTGTCCGAGGTCAGGAGGACGGGGCGCTGACGAGGTTGCCGAGTCAGCCTCGGTCTTTGGCGGCTCCTTCTACGGCTAGCAGGCAGCGTCAAGGCGGCCAACAGGCGGTCAAACCCGGGCCAGTCTCTCCTAAGCAGAACGGGAACCGGCAGATCCTTCATCACTCCTACCTCCACCAGCCAGGTCCCGGGGCCAGCTGAGATGGTCACTCTGCGAGCTGGTACTTGTCGGGTATCCCCGTGGACACAGGTTATAGGGAGGAAGGCGGAAGACTCCGATCGGGGGGACAGAATGTTCGAGTGGACCAGGCTTACCGCACTGCCGGAATCTAGGATGGCCCGAACCGGCTTCCCGTTGATCCTGACGTCGGCTTCCGAGGCTCCAACTGGTAGGTTGTTATGAACAATGCAGCCAGCGAGCCATGTTCAGCCCGGAGGTGTAGAGGCCGCCGTTGGCATGGGCTCGTCCCGAGGTGAGGGAACTGCTGGCCTGTCTACTTGTCCCCGAGTGCTCTTTAGCGTGCGTTGCTCGAGGGTCAGCCTTCGAGGAAAGGGCGGCGCTCGCTCCCCAGCCTCTCGTTGTAGGGCAGCATCTGCCAATTCGATGGCTTCAACAAGTTCCAGGGTGGTGGTTGGGTTTCTCATCCCGACCGCCTGTCGGTGTGAACGGGGAAGAGCACGAAGTAGACGGTCAATGACAACGCGTTCCGCCACTTGACTGGCCGTTGGATCACCCTCCAGCAGCCAGTGCTGCGCGAACCGTGTGAGCTCAGCGGCCTGGGGACGGGCCGGTCGACGGGGCTTATACTCCCAATCAAAGAAGTATTGAGCAGCGCATACTGGAGACAAACCCAGGCGGGCCAGAATTTCCCGCTTTACTTCGTCGTAGCGCTGGGCGGTGGCGGTGGGGAGAGAAAAGTATGTGCGCTGCGCTTCACCAGTTAGGAGAGGGGCCAATACCTCACGCTGCCAACCTTCAGTGGTGGCTGTGACTTCAAACATCTATAGGTACGCTTCTATGTCATCGTGGGGGGTCATCCTCAGTAACAACTTGGCGGCTTGAGTTCGGGGGTCCGGCAGTGGGACGCGTTGAGCGGCATGCATTGCTGCGAATCCCCTCTCGCTCTCATCCTGGCGGGTAGCGAGATGCTCAACTATTCGTTGATGGCGGATGCTAACCTCGGTGAGCCGGTTGAGAAGTTCCTCCATGTTGGGGTTGGATCACTCGCCTATGGCAGAACCGGGAGGTATAATAATTTTTTTTTTTTTTAAACAGACGTGCAGGAGCACCTTTGTGATTTTTTTTTTCTCTCTTTTTTTATTTTTTCTTCACTCTCTTGCCCGCATTCTCCACCAAATGTCACGGGGTGAAGAATCACACGACAAGGAGAGCTCATGCAAAGTGCCCACAAGTGGATTTATTTACAACATGAAGAAAGAAACAATGAAAAACCCGGTGAAGTGTGTTGCCTCTTCCGTGTAGTGCAGCAAGTCTGGGCTGTGCTTCTTGGAGGCTGAGCTTTGCTTCTTGGAGGCTGAGCGGTCAACTGCTGCTTTCTGGAGAAAGATAGAGAACAGGCATTAACGTTCTGTCTCGTGCAGAGATCTTCCCCTCTTTGACAAAGTCCATGTGGCTTTTGTAGCTGTTTGCTTGATGGAGCACGGCTGGGGCTGATCAGCCTGTGACGAGGGCATGCAGGTGTTCCTCGTCTGTTTCTAGGGCGACGCTGATGAATCCCCTGGGTGCTCGTCACAAAGTGAAGAAGTTCATTTAGTCATTACTGCTGTGTTGCTTGGAAACGTCTGTGCTTGAAGCTTTCTTTTTCGTTAGTTTAGCCACTGTTTCAAATAAATACTTAGGATTATGTTTATTTTCTTCTAATAGGGTTGAAAAATAAAAAGATCTAGCAGCTTTTAAAGCATCTCTGTAAGCAATCGAGCTCTCCTTCCATGAAATCCGAAATACCTCTAATTTTGTTTTCTTCCAGTTGTGCTCCATTTTTCTGGCTGCTCTCTTAAGGGCCTGAGTGTGCTCGTTGTACCACGGCGTTGGACTATTTTCTTTAATCTTCTTTAAGTGCAACGGAGCAACTGTGTCTAAAGTGCTGGAAAAGAGAGAGTTAAAAGTTTATGTTGCAATGTCAAGTTCTTCTAAGCTATCCGGGATGCTGAGATGATGAAACTGATTAGGAAGATTATTGATAAAGCAATCTTTAGTGGCATAAGTTATAGGTCTAACATATTTGTAACACGGAGTCGGCTTTGCAGCCTTGGCTAAATGTAATTTACATGAGACTAGGTAATGATCTGAGATGTCATCGCTCTGCTGCAGAATTTTAACGGCATCAACATTTATTCCATGTAATAGTATTAGATCTAGAGTATGATTACGACAACGAGTAGGTCCTGACACGTGTTGTCTAACTCCAATTGAGTTTTCAGTGTCTTTAAATGCCAATCCCAATGCATCTTTTTCATTATCTATGTGTATATTATGTAGTGTTTATACGCACGTATAAATTATTATTCATAACGGATTATGATCAATAATTAATAATTTAATTATTTTCAGAATTTACTGTAGCAGAATCAATAGGATGATCATTTTATCAGTTCATCCAATGAACGGAAAGCATAAACAATTATTAATTCTAGGAAATATAATATCTTCCCGGCCAAGAAAGACTAATTCCCAGCTAACAGCTAAATTAAGAAATTAGTCAAGGGTAAAAGCATAAGTAGCTAAGATCGCAGTTCAACACAATAAATTCGTAAGCACATAACACAAGTAATGCTTCTCTTTTCAAATACAAACAATACTTTATTGATTATAAGCCTATGACTAACACATAAAATTAAAATCTAACACAAACAAACAATACCTTATTGTTTATAAGACTAACACATAAAACTAATATCTAACACACACACACATTCATACGAGTTGCAGAAAGAAAGAGAGTGAGGAAGAATAAGTTTAAGAGTGAGGTGAAATCCCAATGCACTTATAAGACACCACCTGAACGAACCATCAATAATTAATTTCACCCTTTTATCGTTCCTTAGGCGGGTAATTCAATTTTATATCAATGCACCAGTTCAGTTAAGAGTCTGGAGGCTACTTGCTTGTCCTTGCATTGCTTTGGGGATTCCCTTTTGTCGGTGTAAAGGGGTTTCCCGGGTCCGTTGCTTGGCTGGCGGTCTCCTCGTGCCTGCTAGATCTTGGGCAGCCAATCACGTGGTGTATTGGCGGATGGATAAAAGTCTTTGAAGTTAGAAGCGCGTTGCAGTCGAAACGTTTAAACGAAACTTTGCAGCAAAACTTAACTTAGAACCGAGACTTTTAACGGAAAAGAAAACAAAGGAAAAGAAACGTGAGACGAGTTAGATGGCTTGAATAAATCTGTTTTAACCCTGATCTTGATTTGGGTCATTTGTCTCTATGCGTCTACATGGCTACTATAACCATCGTCTGCTCCACCCGACTTGTTCTGCCGAGACCTTTTCCGAGGGAGAGAGCGGGGGAGAGACAGGGCAAGAGCACCAGAAAGTAGAGGGCCAGAGCCCCAGAGAACCAGAGAGAGCACAAGAGCAAGAGCGCACACAAGAGCAGCAAGAGACAGCGAATCTGTGTTCGGGTCTAAGATTTGAAACTCAAAGTTTGTCCAACCTCCCAGATGGGTTCTGGCCAATTAGGAGGTTGCCCTATTTTCTTCTTATCGTGATTCATGGGTTATATGAGATCTCCTTGTTCTCCAGTGCTAGCAGAGAGAACAATAGGCCACAATTTAGACATTATTACTATTATACGAATACAAAACATTTTACACAGATTTCAAATCAAACCATCTTTTGAATTAAAAATACGATCCTGCTGACAGGAAACACGGCACACTTTCATTCACCTAATATTTATAACAATTATGGATTGAATGGCATCTAAGCATATGAGACACACACATATATTGTAGGAACAACATAGAATTGTGCATGATGTTTGATTATAAGTCCATCGAGAATTGTTCTGGGATGAGTTTTATAGATTTTGATATGTAAAGTGTTTTAGCGTGTAGAGTTTGTGGGGTTTAAGCCATTCCGGTCTGAGGTCATGGAATAGTTTGTTCATCTCTCATGGGACCTCTGGTCCTTAAGAAAGGGTAGTGTGTTAGTCGCAGGGGTCAGGTGACCTCTTGTTAGGGCCTCTTGTTTCACCATTTCTGAACAGATCTGTTCTTGCCAAATTATAAAACATTGACAACGTTCTTCCTTTAGTTAATCAATAAAAAGTCTTTTTTGGTTTCAGAGCCTGGGGCAATCTGGAATGTGAAGCCTCTTTTGTGTGATTATGTGTGGACAATCACCTAAAAACGCTTTTAGTGTTTGGTTCAAACTTGTGTTTGGTTCATTCTCGTAGTCGCTACAATTAAAATTACTAACAATTAGTACTTTATCTGCAGCCAATAGTAATTCTAATAGAAAGTCCGCAAATTCTTTGATTAAAATCAACATATTTGTTTGTGTGTGTGTGTGTGTGTGTGTCTATAGGAGAAAGGTCTGGAATGCTAAAGTTATTGGTGTGAGTCAAAGATGGATGAGCGTGGCTGGCGGAAAGCTGTCAGACATCACTGCTGTCAGGCTGGAGCTAGACAGGAAACACCATGTTGCATGGGGTGAATGTTGTGTGTGTGTTTGAGATTATGACACTCTGACACTGGCATAATGTGTATAGCAAGGTTGTGCACAAGTCAGAAATTAAAGCTTTAGCAGTAGTTCTGCCGGGAAGACTCAATTGTTACGTCACTTATTACCTTCTCATCTATCCAATCACGTTCTAATACTCGAAGTATAAAAGATCCATACTTGCACTCGTCTGAGTTTGCAAATGCTGACGCTTCCACCATCCTCCCCAACACCACCAAGACGGTTTCTTCCCTCCATCCTCTCCACCACCACCAGGATGGTCCCTTCCCATACCTCATCTTCAGGCAGGAAAAGCTGAATCCGTGACCTCGGATCGTGAGTTACGGACGGGGCCTACGCCAAAGAACTTTATTGCATATATTGCTCGCTGGGCTGTTAATAAATGCATAATTGTTACAGTATTATTCTCCCGAGTCTTACTGGTAGTACTGATTGGACAATTACTTTTTTAATTCTTGAATTCCAATTACGGTAGTAAACAAGATGCAGAATTGTGTACATGGAGTTAGATGTCGCAAAATGTACACTGTAAAGCAGAAAACAGTTCATGACATGTAGCAGTAAAAATATTAAAGGTAACATACAAAAATCTAACCATTTGTCCCAAAAACGCTGTAATTAATAAACTGTATAAATGTAAAACATTTTTAAAGAATATTTGAATTTTAACATTTAAAATCAGCTTCCTTGGTTGTTCATTTATGAAATATATCCTTGTCGTGAGACCACAGTTCAACTTTTACGTTTAAATCTATTGAAATTTCACAAAAATAACTAATAATATTGTAATATTACTGAGATTAACCTGATTTGAGATAGTTTAGCTGTAGTTAGCTGGTTTTCTATCATGCCCAAGTAGTCCTTATTATGATTTTTTTATAGTTTTTTGGGTACTTGTCAACTGAGGAAGCTGGGAGACCAGCTAAACAGTCTAAGACCAGCAAACATGCAAATAAGCTTCAGGTGGAGATAACAGTGGCTTATAACAGCAGTGAGTTTGAGAGAGCTCAGGTATTCAGAATAGTGTTTCTGTATATCAGCATCTCACCACAGCTTAGCAGAGAAAATCCTCCGGAGAGAGAGACAACCGCAGGCCACCATAAAAACACCATGAGTCACAGTATTCCCTTCTCTCTCTTGCCATCATTTCTCATCTCATGTGCTCTCCCTGTTTTTTTTTTTTGTTTTGTTTTTTTACAATTCTTCCACTTTCACTGTAAAGTGTAAAGCACTAGGGGTTTCCAGGTCTTAGGTGAATGTAAATGAATAGTTGACACCGAAATGAAAATTCTGTCAGTCATAATTTATTATCATTTCATATGTGAGGTTGTCTATACAATGAGATTCAGGTCCAATGTTGTTGGTCTCCATCAGGGTCAAACATTTACTTTTTCATATTTTCCCCCTGGAATTGATTATCAGGGACATTTTTTGAAACCCCTGTAAAGACAATTTTTGTAATCATCTTATTAAATGTATCTGTGTTGTCTTTGTCTAATACTTGTATTAATTATTTTAATCAGTCAGAAAGAATAAGGCTATGGACCCTTTTTACATTTCCGGGTTTCTCAGAAGCGGAAGTCATCGTAGTTGGGTAAACTTCTATAGCGGTGAATGAGAGACTTCATTTAAATATTGTTTGTGTTCCCATTTGCTCAAATAGCAAAAGAAAACACCATATTAGTGTTCTCACAACTTTCAAAAAGAGGAAAAAAGAGAGATTGATAATGGCAGTCAGTAGAGAGAAAGATTTCAATTTTACCATCACTCCCACAGCTGCTGTATTAGAAACACCCTCACAGCAGCGTTAAACTGTTTCTTGTAATATGATGCAAAGGTAATATAATACAAAGTATACTGTGTATAAATACAATATTGATGACCGCTAAACGGTGTCTGTGAAAAGGGTTCATTACGTAAATGTGATAAACATCAACAAAAGTCCTCTTTACACAGCAAAGGTGGCATAGAAGCTGCATCTGACATGACATGTTTATTCACTCAGACTGCTTAATGCTGCTCAAATGTGGCATACATCAATATCTTAATATTATGAGATATGTACTTGTACTTCATTTCAGCCAATATGAAACAAGCTTATATAAATTCTAAAATAAAGACTAGGACAACTTTAGAGATTAGGGCTGCACTATGACAAAAATCACTATTGTCGGTTGGTTTCCTTGATATTGTAATAATGATTATTATGTTGATTAGTATAATAAAAATAGTTTTATGGGTGTGGGGATGATACATGCCGTAGGCTATACAGACAAAACAATTTGAGAACCATTGACAGTTATTTTTCTACCTTTTAGAAGATCAAAACTTCACACTGGTTATCTTAGTTGCATGAAAAATAAAACGGTGTCTGAGCCCCGAACATATTCGGGAAGAAACAGAAAAGCAAATGAAGAATAATTAGTGTAGCTGCTGTTCATAACATTTCAAGTCAAGTCACCTTCATTTATAAAGTGCTTTTAGCAATATAGATTGTTTCAAAGCAGCTTTACAGTGATAATAGGACATTTAAGTAACAGAGATTGTTTTGGCTTTACAGCAGCTCTAAAATAAAGTTATTGTCCAGCTAAAGTTAGTTTTGATTGATTCACTTCATTAGTCATCAGTCATTAGTTACTTGGGGGCCGCTAACAAGACACCGTTCTAACAGAAAGCCCTTGACGTGCTCCAGCCCGCTAATTTGTACAACAACAGTGGCTAGAGAACGCAAACCCTGAAATAGGTTCCAAGGTGTAAGCGGTGAAAATTTTGAAAAACATTATCATCTCTGTGTAAACTTCAAAAAAGGCGAATCTGCGAAAACGCTGACGGTGTACACACTTCAAGAAAAAGATAATCATGTGCATCCGATCTGATATAACTGGAGTAACAAGGCTATGAGATGCATTTTGTGAATGCTTGGCTAAAGAGATGTGTCTTTAATCTAGATTTAAACTGGGAGAGTGAGTCTGAGCCCCAGACATTATCAGGAAGGCTATTCTAGAGTCTGGGAGCCAAAGGTGAAAACGCTCTCCCTCCTTTAGTGGACTTAGATATCCTAGGTACAACCAGAAGCCCAGAGTTTTGCCCAGAGCGTGACGGATTGTAGTGCATTCAATTTCACTTTAATCATGAAAAATAGATTTAGTTTAGATTTTGCAGGGGCATTTTTTTTGCCCCTTATCTTGAATTTGGGGGCCATTTAGTTAATTTTACTGGCTTTTTGTCACATGTTAATTTCTGATTCTGATCCTCATTGTCATTGAATGTTCAAACAGTCTTCAAAATCTCTTCTTTTGGGTAAATTATTTTTCATTTTTTGGTGAATTTTCCCTTCATGACTGCAACATGACTGATATTCACCCTGTTTACTCTAGAAGAACTGAGACTGCATGTTCCTATCTCAGATTGGACTGTGAGGCCTTGTGGCTAGGATATGTCATATGAGAAAACGTTGAGTTTAGCTATGCATGACACTTCTTTTGTCATCACCTCACTAATGAGCCATCTCAGCTAAAGACAGAACGGAGAGACAAAACATGACGGGTAAAAATAGCACCACGTGGTCAAGAAAAACGTTCTTCGTTTGCCTAAACACTTGTGTGGAATCATAAAGATGTTTGTTTTAATTGTTTATTTTTTGACAGAACTTATTCCTTTAAGATCTCATCTTAACTACAGTTCAGACATCTCTCTCGCATGTTCTTGTTTAGACCGATTGAAATGGCAGGAATTCTACAGCAGAATCGACCAGTATAGCCCACTGTGCTGTGGGTGACTTACATACTTGCAGAAGAGACTTCACAAGTGAAGATGACTAATGACTAATATAGCAACACACATCTAGCATTTGCTACATGCAAAATGCCAACACATTGTCATCTGATTTTCTTAAGGCATTCCCTGAAGTCCCACAAAGTCTTCACAACGTGGTTTACTGACCTAAGACAGGTTTCTGGATCATTGCTTTGTTCATCCTGGAGCAACATTCTTGTCAACAATTGATCACAAAGGGTCACTAGATCAGTTAATGAATCTGTTCTCTTTGGTGAATGGATTCAAAATAATTGAGTCACAGGGAGGATTCAAAATGCTCCACTAATTTAGGAATATTTCCTACTTGGGTAAATTAGGTTAGGTGTCCCCTAAATATTCTAGAAATTCTAAAACAGTGTCTCTCTTATTTTACAAATATCTACAGTTTTTGCCAAATATTAGTGGAGTCATTCTTCATTTGGGGTGGCAAGTGGTGTCCCTCTACTTTGCAACATTCTGTGGGCTGAAAACAATTTGGTAAAAGTTCATTTTTTTTAGTTAAAATACATAAAGTTTGAGATATTTCATGTATAACAGAAGATTCATGTTCTCGCCATACCGCAACAATGTATTTTTTTATTTTTATTTGAACAAATTGGTTATTCTGTGAGTATAGATTTTATTGAACATGTACAATTGAATTAAATTGTTTAAAAATTTTCACCAATGGGGTTTCAGTTCCTTGCAACTGTTGCCTATGGCTTGCTTAGTTGGAGACATTATATATTATTGTACCAACACTATTGGATGAGAACTGAACTGGGGTGCGTTTCGCCTTACAACGACGTAACTCGCTGCTTAACTACCATAGTACGATGCATCGTTGAAGGAAGAACAGGAGGATGTAGATCAGGTTCAAAACGGCTTTAATAATCCACATTATTAAATGTGTTGCAAACGATACAAAAGGCAGACGCTAGCTGCACAACACTAGCATTAACGTGACCGGGCAAACTGAGGGTACATGTACACGACAACGATATGCTTAAAACGGAGAAGTTTTTCCTTTGAGTTTTTCGTGTAAAGACGACACCATTGTCAAAACGATCTCCCTTCACACGATCCACGAAAACTACTAAAAACGCTGTATTCTGCTGCCAGGTCATTAGATGGTGATGAAACGCATAAAAAGTTTTATGTTTTTAGTTGAAAACGTTGTCGCGGAAACAGCCCCTTAAAGGAAACACACCTGGCTCTGACGATGGTAGTTGGCCAATAGCGCAGACCCAGAGCTCAGCAGGTATGACAGCCCATGGCGTAGTCGAGGGAGGGAGGAGCAAGGTGCAGCTGTGGCTGACGACATCCTGGTGACGACTGACGGAGGCGGAGCCGATGGATCCCAGGGCGCATGCGGAGATCCGATGGAACACCATAGCAGGGCATCCTTAGAGATGGCGAAGGGCTGCAAACCTCCAACAGAGGCAGGGTTGGAGGACTGGCTGAGCTCTGCCGTGATGGTGACAGAGGTAGGCTTGACGAAATCAATGATGGTTATTCCAATTTCCTACAGGTTAATGAAACAGTCTCAGTGCAAACTAAAAGGGAACACACATCAACTTTAATACTAAAGATAACGAGGTGTAGACAGCTGAACCAAACTAAATAATAACAGTGACCATGGAACTAAGGGGCGGGAAACAAAGACAAAGAAACATGTGATGAATGAAAAATTAAAAGTCCATGAAGGCAAACTGACTGAACATAATGGTGACATCAGCATATTAAACTAATTTTAAATACATAGCAATTCATTCTTCTTCATACTCCAGTATAAATCACCAAAATACCAGTTGAACAAAAGGCATTGGGCAAAGATTATAAGAAAAAGGGGGAATTTAGTGAAAAAAGAAATTCATTTTTATTTTAAAATATAATAATTTCAGTTCTACCAGAAAGACTCGGGGAATAAAATTAAGTAACAAGCATTAATTTATTGGCAGCCCAGTAAGCAATTATTTGTAAAGTTCTTTGGCGTAGGCCCCGTCCATAGATCGTAATCCGAGGGTAGCGGATCAGCATCTCCTGCCTGAAGACGAAGGCAGGGGCGCAGCCGACCCCCCGGGGAAGTATAGACGGGACCATCCTGGTGGTGGTGGGGAGGGTGGAGGTTGTCGCGTCAGCATCTGCGAACTCAAACATGTGTAAGTACCGATCTTTTATACAATAAAAATAAGGGCGTGATTGGATAACTTGAAGGTAACGAGTGACGCAGTAATTGAGTCTTCCTGGCAGAACTTATGCTAAAGCTTTCATATCTATTCATTTTAAGCATTTGCATATTTTTCTGAATAATGACACTGATTAACTTTAATAGACTGACATTTTTGACACTGGATAGTTAAATTTGTATATTTATGGGTCGATGGGTTTAACTCTTAGAATTATGAGTGTAATAATTCTTAGTACCACATGACGCCAGTAGAGGACGGAGTTTGAATTTGTTATTGCCTGTTGGCTCTGACTACAGAGGTGAATCAGATTGCAGCAAGCACACTTTTATGTACATTAGAGGTTATTTGTCTGTTTCATTGAGCATTTCAGTAGTACTTGTTGGCACAGGGTTCTCGGTGTTAGTATGATAAATCATAAATTTCCAATTCACATGTCCTGTATTCTGCACATACTCATGTGCAATGCTGACATCTTGTGCAAAAGCTGATTTAGAGAACATCTGATAAACTCTTTAAGTATAATGCAATAAAAAAAAGAAAGATAAGAAACAAAGTCTTAATTTTGTAATTCATCACCATGTGAATTTTTTTATTTTTTTTATTGGCATGACCAATAGAACATGGTTAATAGAAAGATAATTGTAGTTTTCACTTTATTTACAGCATTGTGAAATATATTTGAACTTGCACTTTAGGCCTGCTGCTTATTATTATTATTATTATTATTATTATTATTCTTTCAAGTAGCTTCCTGATAAAGAACTTGATGTGTATTTTCCATTACTGACCAGTAGGGGTCACTCAGTATTTTTGTACATTTTCTAATCTGGTTGTCTTTGAAAGTGTTTGATTCTTACTGTTTACTGTTACATTCCCATTCATCTCAAGGACATTTTCACTGATTGCTCATACAGCCCTGGGAGTGCTATAATGAGTTGTGAAGACAGCAGGCAGAAAAAGTCAATTTCATGCTTTCAAGAGCTTCCAATTAACTTTAACATATCACATTGCTTCTTAAAGGGATAGTGCACACAAAAATTAAAATTCTGTCATCATTTACTCACCTTCATGTCGTTCCAAACCCGTAAGACTTTAGTTTCTGAAGAATTAGAGAGCTTTCTGTCCCTCCATTGACAATATGCAACTACAACTTTGACGCTTCAAAAAGTTCATAAAGAGATTGTAAAACTAATCCATATGAATTGAGCGGTTTAGTCCAAATTTTCTGAAGAGACTCGATCGCTTTATATGATTAAACAGATTTAATTTAGTCTTTTAACTATCTCTAGTTGAAAGACTAACTTTCCCTAATGACTGTTGAGGCTTTTTTTCTGACAGAAATATGTTTTTCCTTAATGATGCAGTGAGCATATACCAGGGGCTTACTGTCTATGCTAACCAGCCAAACCCTAATTTCTCTGATATGATGTGAATAATGTATTGTAAACACTAATTTGGGCACTAACAAGGGCCTTAATCCACTACATACTGGGACACTGATGACTCACTGACCTGAAACACACACTTAAAGTTAGTATTTATCAGCATTGCAGTATTTTGTATTTGTCATTCATTCTGGTGGTGTTATAATGTGATTTGCGCTCTGTCTTTCTGCCTGTTTGTTTACAGTGTTCCAGGATATAGAACACAAGAATGGCCAAATGGAGTGTCAGATGATGGGCTAGATGTTTCATGCCTCTCCCACGCTGCACATATGAGCTGTTAGCAACATTGAAATTATGTTATAAGAAGGAGTTAAACTAGTATAATGAAACAGTATAAAAACTACTGCTATACTTTTCATATAAAATGGTCAACTATTTTCCAGGAATTCCTCAATAAGGGTGTCTGTGATGGTGTGATTTTTACATTAAAAAACAGTGTGTGTATATATATATATATATATATATATATATATATATATACACACACACACACCATTTGTATATTTTGTAAAAAAAAAAAAAAGAAAAGAAAAAATGTCTGCCTTCCAATAGAAATGTTAGCTTTTCTAGACAACATTAAAGGTTCTTTTGTATGTAAAGCGTCCTTTGTTTTTAAATGATTAATTTGAATAATTATTAAATTAAACATTAAATTATTATTCCGAATTTTTTCAAATATATATATTTTTCACAAATATATGAAAAAAAGTTTTTTTCTGTCTGTCTTGAGAGACAAATAGGATTTTGTGCTATATCATTCTTAATCTCTATAAACCGAAGAGAGTCCTCAGAGTGGGGCGTCCTCTTGAGTTCTGTCCCAAATCCCAGTGGGCTGTCTGTAGGGCTCTCGCGTCACTCCTTCCATCAGTCTCATGGGGTCCGACATCTGCCACCAACCACAGCCCAATTTTATTATCATACACGAACAGTATTCTGTGACGCATAGTAAAAGTCATATTGTGAGTTTTTGTAATTAACAAAAGCATATGATTTTTCTAAAAGAAAGAACCAAACAAAACATCCTTAAAACAACATTTACTGTATAATTTATGCAAATCCTTTACATTGATGCCTGGTTCTAGATACATTCTCTTTTTACAAGAAAAGAGAAAGATACTCATTAAGAATATGATTGTTTACATTATCTGGTCAATTTAAATGTTTGCCCATGCATGTTCATATTCAAAATTCATCCAGCATACAGCAGTATTTGCTCATAATTTAGACGGCTACATGTGCATTGAGGGCATCTCTGTAAATCCCAGTAGATTGAAAAGCAATGATCAGACAGTGTTATCTCCAGAAAACACACACTCTTTCCACATGTTCAGGAAGAGAAAGACAGGAAAGGACATCAGCGTGCAGGAATGCTCTGGCTATGATTTCCTCCTGTCGCTCCTCTTAATTCCTAATCTGAGGGGAAAGCTGTCTATCTAGGGGATTTGTACAGCTGTCAATTAAAATCCCTTGACACAACCCTCCCCCTCTCTCTCCCCCTCTCTTTCTCTTTAATTCACTGCTTTTCCCTTTCCCTTTGTTTCTGCTCTTCACTGCGGCTGTGTAGTCTTTAAAGTCAATGTGAAATAGTCAGAGACGATTGCAATTCGGAAGCACATTTCAAAGAAACGGTCTCTTCATCCATTATCACATGCACCTGTGTCTCATTATCTTGTTTAGCTTATCCCTTATAAGCCTGGTTTTCTCATTCATTATCTGCAAAGTCTTGTTTAGTGTTACACTGCAATTCTGAACATTCGCCCTGGTTTCATATCTCTTGGTTTTTGGATTTCTTGCCTGTTCCGTGGATTACTCTTTTGCCCTTGTTCCCTGCCTTGTTGTGTTTGTTATTGTTTGGACTGATTAGCCGCTGTTTATGACCTTTGCCTGTTTTCGTCTGTGGATTACCCTTTCAATAAAACTGCATTTGGATCCTCAACCTTCGTGTCTTGGAGCAGTTTGTGACATCTACAATGTCAGACACAAAACGCTAATTAATATGATTAGCCTTTGGCTTGACTATGTTATCAAACAGCTAATAATGTGTAACCAATGTTACATAAACCATTTTCCCATTCACCACCTCAGAGTCAGACAGCAGCCTTCTAAAAATCAGCATCCTTAGAAATGCTTTGAACAACGTAGAACTTCATTGGAGAAAGGCATATAGTTCATATAGGCATGTCATAACATCGTAATATACACTCACTTAAAGGATTACTAGGAACACCTGTTCAATTTCTCATTAATGCAATTATCTAATCAACCAATCACATGGCAGTTGCTTCAATGCATTTAGGGGTGTGGTCCTGGTCAAGACAATCTCCTGAACTCCAAACTGAATGTCAGAATGGGAGAGAAAGGTGATTTAAGCAATTTTGAGCGTGGCATGGTTGTTGGTGCCAGACGGGCCGGTCTGAGTATTTCACAATCTGCTCAGTTACTGGGATTTTCACACACAACCATTTCTAGGGTTTACAAAGAATGGTGTGGAAAGGGAAAAACATCCAGTATGTGGCAGTCCTGTGGGCGAAAATGCCTTGTTGATGCTAGAGGTCAGAGAAGAAACGGCCGACTGATTCAAGCTGGTAGAAGAGCAACTTTGACTGAAATAACCACTCATTACAACCGAGGTATGCAGCAAAGCATTTGTGAAGCCACAACACGCACAACCTTGAGGTGGATCGGCTACAACAGCAGAAGACCCCACCGTGTACCACTCATCTCCCCTACAAATAGGAAAAAGAGGCTACAATTTGCAAGAGCTCACCAACATTGTTGACAGTTGAAGACTGGAAAAATGTTGCCTGGTCTGATGAGTGTCGATTTCTGTTGAGACATTCAGATGGTAGAGTCAGAATTTGGCGTAAACAGAATGAGAACATGGATCCATCATGCCTTGTTACCACTGTACAGGCTGGTGGTGGTGGTGTAATGGTGTGGGGGATGTTTTCTTGGCACACTTTAGGCCCCTTAGTGCCAATTGGGCATCGTTTAAATGCCACGGCCTACCTGAGCATTGTTTCTGACCATGTCCATCCCTTTATGGCCACCATGTACCCATCCTCTGATGGCTACTTCCAGCAGGATAATGCACCATGTCACAAAGCTCGAAATTTAATTTCAAATTGGTTTCTTGAACATGACAATGAGTTCACTGTACTAAAATGGCCCCCACAGTCACCAGATCTCAACCCAATAGAGCATCTTTTGGATGTGGTGGAACGGGAGCTTCGTGCCCTGGATGTGCATCCCACAAATCTCCATCAACTGCAAGATGCTATCCTATCATTATGGGCCAACATTTCTAAAGAATGCTTTCAGCACCTTGTTGAATCAATGCCACGTAGAATTAAGGCAGTTCTGAAGGCGAAAGGGGGTCAAACACAGTATTAGTATGATGTTCCTAAGAATCCTTTAGATGAGTGTACATCATATACAGGGTTTGAAATGAACACCCGCCTCATTAGCTGTGCCTATGCACAACTATAATGGGGATAGCATTATTGACTTTATGGACTTGTTTAGCCAGATACAGAGGTGTCAATCATACGGGGTGCATCCTAAAACTCATAGACTTGTCAAGTGTTAATAATTCCTTGACCATTTTCCAAGCTCATATGCCCCGGGACAAGGAAAGTCCCAACCTTTTTCAACCTTCCTCCCTTCCTTGTTGGCCCAGCAGAGTTCTAAGGTTTGGCTAAGTCAGCTTCTTTAGCTTGACACAGCTATTTATGAATACTGACCCAGACAATTTTTATAAGCTACCCTGGCCTACCACTACCAGAAGAGGGGGGAAACAGGTTGCCAGGTTCTAAGGGAGTGGTTTAGGCTCCAACAGGGAATAGAGGTCCCTACATTAAAACCCTGATACTATTGGAAGGGTTCTACTCTACACTCATCCCAGAAAGGACTTCCCAGACTTGTCCAGGGTACCAATTCTCCCAGCACCTGACAATGGTGCCTGAGAAGAAAAAGAGCTACTAAAAAGCAATTTAACCTCTACTTGTTAGGTTCCACAGGACTAGTTGAGGCTCCAACGGGGAGTGGAGGACCCTACTTTAAAACCTAAACTGAGGGCTCTACTCTACAGTCAAACCTTTCCAGGGTCCCAAGACTCCTAGAACCTGACCAATTGTGCCTTCTAACGAAAGCTGCTAAAGGCAAATTATCCCTACTTGTTTGGTTCTATGGGGCCCTTTGAGTTTCAACAGGGGGTGGAGGATCCTATTTTAAAAGGGATGTCACTTCTCCTAATTTTGGTCTTGTTTACCAAATTTTCCTTCAATTACTTCCTCCTAGTGTACCGGAGGTCTAAATCCATGGTGCAGCATGGCTCCACGACCGCTTCACAGAAGACAGTCTCTGCCCTGGTCCAAGTCTTTAAGCAGATCCGCCTGGTAAGCTTGCAACACCGTCATCGCGTGCAAGGAACCACCGGCTGACCTACCGCTGCATAAGTCCTGCCGTAGTCAAGGACTACCTTCCGACCCGAACCACGGGGGGTAGGTGCTCAACTCTCATCCCTCAAGAAAGAGTCAAGCACAGGTGGAGCTTCTCACTGTGACTGCATCACAAAGTATTCATTCAACTCCTTCGAGACCCGAACAAGCTCCATTCAAAGCCAGATTCGTATCACTCAATCCGAATTGAAGCGTGAACAGAGTCTGCTACCACAAATGGATTGCTATCAGTGCCTTCAACTCCCTCGAGAGCCGAACGAGCTTGTATAAATGCTGACTACTATCCCTCGGATGAGAATCAAGGAAGTTTCTTTCCTGTCTCTTTCAGTCAGTCTCACGAATGCATCATAATGAGCACATCCGGCTTCCTTGAGGAGTCGAACGCACTCCACTCACAGCGTTTGCTTTAAACAGGTATATACACGAGCATCTCCTTTAGACAAAAGAGTTGAGAACATACACACATGCGTTCTGGTAGTGACGTCATGCACTGTCGTTGGCCAGTGAAATTGTCGTGTGTATACACATGCTTCAGACACCGGTCACATAGATTCTGTTCCCCATAGCTTTGATCCAGGGACAACATCACTTTATGTTGAGTTCCATTTTGAAAGGGAACCTTATTATTCTTTATAACAGTTGTATTGAAATGGTGAAAAAATTACAAATTTAATTACAATATGCATTGATTTTCATGCTAACAATAAATAAAATAACATAATATTAATTTGTCATTGTCCACCCTTATCACAAAATGTCTGTTTGTCAGTATTAGAAAAATTAGTATTTCAAAATCAATCACCTATCACCAAAATATACTTTGAATCTATTGGTACCCATTTCCCCTGCCCACACAGTCATTGTGATATCATCAGAAAAGGAAAGTCGTTTCAGAGGTGGAGCAAACTAAATACATTTTTAAAAACAATTGGAATAACTTGCACTGATGCTAATACATAATGCTGTTCGACCATGAAAGTCTATTAAGAAAGTACATTTTTATTCATGTTGGATGTAAAGGGCAGTTTAGTAGGCAGATACAGGCTGTGCATGAGTGGCTACATTCTTACTGCTACAAGAAGAGCTGCAGACAGACTTTAGCCTTGTTTAAAGCAAGAGAAAGACCCATCCTTCCACTGACATGATGAAGGGATGACTCAATTGTCTGTGCTGCGCAGAAGGGTTTAACCCGTTCATGAGCTTCAGGAACAGGCAGGACTCCCAACGATGACAGCAGTTACTGACTGACTCTTCAAAAGAACTCATATTACTGATGCTTTATGTAATGCTCACATGAAACATACCATCAAACCCTTAAGCATCACACCCAAACTGATTAGGATGAAAGCATAGAAACAATTAATGTACAAATAGTTAAAAAACACTGTATAAACAAACATTGTTATTGTTATTGTTAATATTATTATTATTATTTGTGTGCCTCATATATTGGAGTGTAAAAAAAAGAGTTAATTTTAAAAAGTCATGTCTTCACAAGCATGGTAAAAATGTGAATGCTCGATTTCACATTTTTAGGCAGCATCACCAAATCTATTTATGTTTTACAGTAGAGTGTGGCAAAAATGTCACCAGTTGAGAAACAAGTTTTAAAGTGATAATACTTTAGAGCTTTATAATAGTAAGAAATAATTTCTAAAACATATTTGTGTCGTGTTTAGGGGAGTATTACTCATGCCGTTGCGTTTTGTTGGTACATATATGCCCTGACATCAGCTCAGATCTGCTGTCAGGATGCTTTACCTTCATAGCAGTGCACTCAAACCAGCCCTCACCGGCTAATTCTCTCTCTCAGTGCACAGATGCCACAGGCTCTCTGTGTTTGCTCTGAGTGCATGATGGTCAGTGTTAGTCATCAGCCCTTCTGTTCCCTGCAGGTACTTCATGACTCTTTTTTTCATTCCAACTTCTGTCTTTACTCAGTGCACTGAAAGGGGCTTCAGATAATAGCACTTTAAAGGGCTTGTGTCGTGAGGAAACTAATTTCCTTTGATATTTTCAGATAAAAGATTTAAAACATACTTTGAATTTCGAGCGTCGATCCATTTATTGAAACTAAACTGCACATATTCAGCTCACACAGTAGAGCATGATGCTAGCAACACAAATGACATGGGGTTTGATTTCCAGGCAATGCATGAATAGATAAAATGCATACTTTGAATACAACTTTATGCAAAGTTGCTTTGCATAAAGCAGTGGTTTTCAAACCCTGGGTCGCGATTTTAAAAAAAAAGTAATTTTCTTTTTTAATTCCTTTTTCTAATAATTTAGCTTTGATTAGAAGTACACAAAAATAAAAATCCAAAATAATAACGCAAAATAAATAATCCACGTGTCACCTGACCGGCTGACCGACATACTCGTAGCCCTAGGCAACAACAACAACAAAAAAAAAAAACTTGTGCGCATGCAGCCTTTTTTTTTTCCCATGAGATGATGAAAATATTCGGTACCGTAACATTAGTAGCCCGTAATGAATTTATTTTATGCTGAACATGAGCAAACCAAAGTCAAAAAGCATTTATGATTTTTTCACAAGAAACAGAGGGTCAGAGACCGAGATCCCTTTAAATGAAGCAGCAGAAAACGCGGTCAGCCATCAAACCCTGCCACAAACAGTGGAGATCAGCAGGGAAGATAATGAAGGCTGTGCATGTCAACTTGCCCAGGAAAGAAAAAGTAGAAACCCGGAGTAAGGCCATATAAAGATGATTTTTTGAAGTTTGGGTTTGTTTACTGTTCGGACGCACTCCATGCAGCAATACCAATGAGCGTAATATGCGGTGAAAAGTTGGCAAATTAAAGTTTGAAACCAGCGAAGTTGGAAAGACATTTAAGTATACGCCATGCAGATCTTTTAGACAAACCGTTATCTTTTTTTCAGAGGAAATCTCAAGAAATTCAGTCATCAGCTCAGTTACTCAGCAGAAGTGTGACATCGCAGCCTGTTCATTATAGCCAAATAAAATATGATAATAAAATAGTCAACCTAATATAAAAATCACACTGCTCTATTTAAATAGTCAGTAGTACTATTCGTACCATTCAGCGTAAGCACCGTTCCACTGTGATGTTTCCAAGCACATTTTTGCGCATGTGAGAAGGATACATTTTTTCCTGTCGATATTGCAACGTGAGAGAAGTTGCTACAAAGCCTATAATAAAGAATAGTTTACCATCAAATACATCGCGAATGTTGAAACATTTTGATTCTAATGAGAGAGTTACGTTAGCATAATGCCCCTTAATTTTACTTTCGCTTTAAATTATTTCGTTTTGGATTGTTTATAGTTTTTTTGTTTTAATTCTTGTTCTGTTCTGAATATTACATTTAAAGAGTTTGTTGTGGAATATGTTTTTAGTGTATAAGTGTTTATTTAGTGTTAACCATGCATCAAACAATAGGCTATTAATTGGTTAAAATTCCTGTATGTAGGCCTATAGCTTGATCAAATTATTTCAGAATCGACTTTGCGTTGCAATCGCGTCAAGGATCAGCAAGTGCACGTGCATCATCAAAAGTGGTTAAAAAAAGTGCTGAGCTGATTTGTTTCTGCGCACAAGCCTATGGGTCGCGTCAAAAAAAAAGGGTCCCTCTTAAAAAAAGTTTGAAAACCACTGGCATAAAGAATATCCCTTTAGTTATCCTTACTTTAAGGCCAGACACTATAGGCAAAAACAGTGTTTTTTCATGCATCTGTCAATTTTGAGATTTTGGTCTTTTTGGCTTTTCATAAAGTTCATAAAACTAGTGGACAGAAAACATCCAAATTAGACTTTTAACTGTTTCTTTTAGAGCACTTTATATATTTGCGTCTATAGATTTCAATTACAGTATATATCTTTAAAGGACTGTAATTTCAATTACAGTATATATCTTAAACTATAAAACCTGCCCAAAACAAAGCCGCGTCAGCTTCGTAAGGTCTGAACAAGTCACTTACAGGCACGAAGGAGATATGGCAGGCGACGCAGAGTCTCGTTCCCTCTTCAGGGAACCGAGGTTACAGTCGTAACCGAGGCGTTCCCTTTCAAGGGAACTCGCGCTGCGTCGATTGACGCTAAGGGAACGTCTGTACCAACGCCACCATAGCGAGAAGTGCCTGTCCAGTGTGAAATCAGGGCGAGCAGCACTAGGACGAGAGCACTCGGGACCCTGGTGTAGAGTCCAAGTCCAGAGAATAAAACCTGACGAATGTGTGAGGTGAGGACCAGCCTGCCGCATCACAGACATCTTGTAGAGGTACTCCTGACAATAAGGCCTTAGAGGCCGCCATACTCCTAGTTGAGTGAGACCGCATAGCCATAGGTGAAGGTTGTATGGTCGACTCATAAGCAAGTGAGATAGTCTCGATCACCCACTTCCTCATTCTTTGCTTAGATGCTGGTGACCCCTTGTTATGGGGTCCAAAACAGACAAACAACTGTTCGGATTTACACCACAGGGCAGCTCTGTGGACGTAAGTATCTAATGCCCTGACCGGGCACAGCAAATTGTGCGTTTCCTGGTCTGCATCCTGGAAGGGAGGAGGACAGAAGGCCTGCATCACTATAGATCGAGCCACATTAGTGGGGACCTTGGGAACATAACCTGGCCTAGGATGAAGGAACGCTTTAACCATGCCGAGCTCAAATTCCAAGGACGAGGGTGCAACCTACAGAGCCTGAAGATCTCCTATTCTCTTAAGAGACGAAATAGCGAGGAAGAGCAGCATTTTCAACGTAAGAAATCTGGCTGGAACCTCTTCCAAGGGCTCAAAGGGAGCCTGGTTAAGGCCTTAGAGGACAATCGCCAGGTCCCAATTCGGAATCCTTGTGCGTGCAGCAGGCCTCAGCCTCAATGTGCCACGGAGGAAACGAGATACCAAGGTGTCTTTACCCAAAGACATTCCACCCAGAGGAATGTGGTAAGCACCTATGGCCGCCACATAAACCATTAAGGTGGATGGGGATAGACCTGCAGTGAGTCGCTCCTACAGGAACTCCAGCACTGTACCAATCGGGCAGTTAACTGGGTCCAGCTGATGGTCACTACACCAAGAAGTGAAAACCTTCCACTTCAGGGCATAAAGTTTCCTCGTGGAGGGAGCTCTGGATTGTAGAATGGTCTCCATAACCTCGGTTGAGAAACCTGACCATATGAGCTGGGCCCCCTGTTCCAAGCCCGCAGGTTCCACAGTTCGGGACGAGGGTGAAATATAGAGCCCCCTGCTTGGGACAGAAGGTCTCTCCTGACAGGAAGCTCCAGAGGAGGCCGGATGAGGAGAGACACTAGATCTGGAAACCATACTCTGCCCGGCCACTGGTGTTTCTGTGTGGACCAAGAGGCATCTGTCGTTAGCAACCTGCGACGATAAGAAGCCCCCAACATGGGGCCCTAGGACAGGAACCAATGTTTCTTCCACATAACCAGGGCACGTAAGCAATGCCGCGTAACCTTGATCATGCAAAAGGGGTTGCCCCTCAGGGAAAACCCATTGGTCCTGAGCCACCACTGCAAAGGTCTCATGTACAGCAGGCCAAAAGGTATCACGTTGGACGCTGCTACCATCAGACCCAACAGTCTCTGAAACTGTTTCACAATGAGTGACTGGCCTAGCTTTACTCTTTTCACAGCTGCTAAGATGGAATCTATGCGTGCCGGAGACAGATGCTCCCACATCAACATGGAATCCCATACTACCCGTGAAAAGTGGTCTTTTGTAATGTAGAAAGCACACTCTTCTTGGCATTTAGCCATAACCCCAGCTCTTTTATGTGGGCGAGGACGACATCTCGATGCCGAAATGCCAATTGATGTGACTGAGCTAGAATCAACCAATCGTCAATGTAGTTCAATATGTGAATACCCTGCAGACGCAGTGGCGCCAGAGCTGGATCTACGCATTTCGTAAAAGTGCGGGGTGATAGTGCTAGGCCAAATGGAAGAATTCAATATTTGATATGCTTTGCCCCTGAAAGCAAACCTCAGGAACTTCCTGTGATATGGAAGGATGGAAATGTGGTAAAAGTATGCGTCCTTGAGATCTATCATGAAAAACCAGTCCTCGGATCTGATCTGTGACACGATTTGTCTCAACTTTAACATTTTGAACTTTAGCTGCATGACTGATTCGTTCAGAACTCTCAGATCCAAAATGGAACGCAACTCCCCATCCTTCTTTGGAACGATGAAGTACCGGCTGTAGAACCCGGTCTCCCTGCTGGAGGGAGGTACATATTCTATGGACCCTTTGTTTTGGGCAGGTTTTATAGTTTCCTGGTTCATGAAGTCACCCGCCTCTGACGTTCCATCACACCATTGGACTGATTTTACATGTGCTTCAATACATCATCACGCAAAGCGCTCCCTTAGTGTCAATCAACGCAGCGCGAGTTCCCTTGAAAGGGATCTCCACTTAAGTAGCACTTACATTCACAAAACTTTTTTTATTCTTATCTATATTCTGAAGGTTTTTACAGAGGGGTTTGTTCATATATAATTTTCCAGATTTTATACAACATTTTATTCGAAAATGGCGAAAATTTATTTATTTTACAATTAAATGGAGATATCCAAAATCCCCCGTGAAAACCTTTGACTCTATTATATCTAAAAAAATAAACGAAAATTTTGAACCTGACTTCAATCAATGTTCAGATTTTTGTTCTAGAAATGTATGCAGATTAGAGCATCTTTAATTAGATAGTGCCACATTTGCATATTTAAACATAACATTTCAGAAAACTTGTAATGGTGAAGTGTGATATTTATTATCCATATGTGCTTACATATGATATTGCTTGTTTCTGCTTCTTTTTCGCCTGTGATTTGATCAGGAGATACTGTACTCTTTTTAGAAGATGTGTCAAAGCGCCCCCCACAGTATAACAGTAAAAACATGGAAAGCCATAAATTTCATTCAAAAAGGAAGTAATTAAAGCATTTCAGGAAGCGTTGTCTCCTAAAAGATGGAAATTTCTGTCAGTAGTGGGGAATAGTTAAGTTGAGCTAACTAATGTCCTGCAACTTAGAAGTTCTCAGTTGTATTTACTTGAACAGTGATATGATTTACTTGTTAAAACCATGCAAACAGATTGCCTTAAAAGGCCAAGTGTTACTCCAGTAAATGAAGTGCTTCATTCATCCAGCTAGCAATAGCATGCGCATGCATGTGCTGGAAATGTTTTTCATCTATGATTGTTATTCTACAATGTCAAATCATCTATAATCTATAGAGCATTAAAAAATTGGTTCAGAATGCCATAGCCAGGCTTTTGATGTGTATACGTAAATATGAACATATCATCTCTATCTTATTCTGGCTGCCGATAAAATTCTAGATTTTCTGTTAAATCACTAAATGGGCTAGCTCCTGAATATCTTTTTGAAATGCTAATATTCCACATAAATCAAGATCGGTTAGGGTGCTTTCACACTTTCACTTTGAGTCCGCTCTTGGTTTAATTTAACTTCGGAGTTCGGTTTGCTGGGATGATGTGAATTCTGTTCCCTTTTGAAAAGGAACTCACGCTGCGTCCTCTATGGGTCGCTATGGGGAATGCTTCCGGCATGACAGATCTAAACATGACAATGAACTTGACATTGCCTGCCTGAGGCAGTGGAGGAGCTGTGCCATTCCACAGATTTGCAACGTAACATTCTCATTTTCCACTACATCTCATCAGCAATTTCGATTTTGGCACGTTCCGGCAGCAGCTGACCACTAAGGAGTGAATGTACAGTGATGTGACATAAATACCAGATTTGATCACTGGCGCTGAGCCAAAGACAGACACGCTCGTCATATATCACAACTACTCATTGTTTTTAACCACATAATGTTTATTTTAGGTTTCAGACATATAATTTATAGCAAATCAATACGTTTATAGTTTGTAAAATACACAAAGGTGTCTATGGAAGCAGCAATAACAAATATTTGCCTACGTGTTTTATTCATATTAGATATGACAGTGTAAGTAACTATAAAGTTTACTCTATTCTTCTCCCAGTCCAGTAGTGGCCGGCACTTATTTCATGAATTTCGGGAGAAACTGGTGAATTCACATGCTGTAATAAATCCAACAGACTTGAATCCTCTGAACTGAGGCCCAAACAAACATGGTGGCACCCATCTCACGTTACAGATCAAGATAATTTCTAAAGGTTTTTTAAACGATAAAACAAACTCACACGTATTTGAGCATCGGAATGGAAGATAGTTGATGACATGGTAAGCAAGTTTGTTCATATTTAGAAATAAAAGCGCTACATCTGTCATACAGCGACGCTATTTTGGCTGTGGTGAATCACATGCCAAGCATGTGGCAAGCAAGGCCTCCTCTTTTCTCAATGTGTCAGCATATTGAGGCCTCCTCTCGTCTCAATGAGTCAGCATATTGAGGCCTCCATTCTTTGAACTAGAATTGGACAGTAGCGCTGGGTCGTAGGATCCTTTCTTAACCATTGTTTATTTGCTCCCGTGAACTCCATCTGCTATATCAGTGTCAAGTTGTTGCTTCTTTGGCCTCTCCCTGACATACATTGGATGTAGCTAGTCTTCCTCTCTTGTGAGAATCGGTATTTCAAGGCCTCCGTCTTCCAAGTTCAGCCTGGGACTAAGTTGTTAGGCTCTCTGTTAACCTCCTTGGTCACTGTTAGCTTTATCTGAGCATTGTTAGGCCTCCTCTCTGCTCCTTTGAGCTCCGCTGATTATTATGCCAGACTGCAAGCTTTGTTATATAATAGACTGAAATAGAGCTTGGCCAGCCTGTTTGCTAAGTCGTTATGCTTTCTGTGAGACTCCTTGGCTTCTGCAAGCGCTGTTAGGCCTCCTCTCGCTAGAGAGAGTTATCCTACCGAGGACTCTTCTTCCCAGAGCTCCACTAGGATAGCAATTTCTGAGTTGTAGGCTCTCTGTGAGCCTCCTTACAAGATATCCTGAGTATGGGTCTCCGATCCCTTTGAGAGTCGTTATGCTGAGACCTCCACTCCTAAAGCTCGGCTAGGTTGTTTGCCAAGTAGTTAGGCTTTTTGTGAGACTTCTTGGCTGCTGTGAGCATCACTAGGCCTCTTCTCACTATATCTTATTGAGGCCTTTGCTCCCCAGAGCTCCGCTAGGATAGCAATTGCGAGTTGTAGGCTCTCTGTGAGTTTCCTTACAAGATATCCTGAATGTGGTGTGTTGTTATGTCTCTGGTCGTTTTAATGAGAAGTCATGCTGAGGGCTCCATGAGGTGTTTACTGAGTCGTTAGGCTCTCTGGGACCCTCCTTAGAAACTGCGAGCATTGTTAGGCCTCCTCCACTAGAGAGAGTTATCATATTGGAGCCTCTACTCCCCAGACCTCAGCTAGGATAGTAATTTATGAGTTGTAGGCTCTCTGTGAGCCTTCTTACAAGATATCCTGAGTGTGGGGCATTGTAAGGTCTGCTTTTGCTTTAGAGAGTTGTGATGCTGAGACCTCCATTCCTAGAGCTTGGCTCGGTTGTTTGCCAAGTGGCTTGGTACCTGTCCTGCCGAAGGCATTTCCCATAGGGGACTGCTTATTCCTTATTCTTAGGGAACCATGGTTACATGGGTAACCTGAGACGTTTTCCGAACTCTGATGCGCACCCACGAACCGTACCCTAGTCCGCATAAAAAGGGTGGTCTGGGGTACAGTTCATGTGATCTCCGTTATGGATCACTGCTGATATGAACGCAATCGTACTAAATCATCTAAGTAAGCCGCTATTGATGACGTATGATTTGATGAAACTGTGTGTTTGTGTGTGTTTCACTCCCTTCCTGGCAAAGCATGACTACATTGACTACCTGACTACAATACAATGAGAATGTATATCTCATTTTGTTCCTTAGTTCGTGGCTGATAGACGCAAGTGTTGTTTTGTGGTGACACTTTGAAAACCAAACCAAAGGTTCAAAACCAAAATATAAAAGCAAGGTAAGCAACGCTGCTTTAATGAGGCAAGGATTTAGGATTGCTGGATCTGTCCGTAACTCTAGACTGAAACATAGAAGGAACCGAGCCTTTGGTACTGCCGGCCCTAAACTTGGGAATAACCGGCCACTATCTATCAGAACAGCGCCATCTCTTTCTGTTTTTAAATAAAAGCTCAAAACTCACTTAATTACTGTGGCATTTAATCTTTGTTCCATTAAAGGGAAACTGAAACGAAATAGGAAGTTAAGGTCATATAACACATGTGTTATCATTGTTATTTGTGGTAGGACAATTAAAACTCCTGAAGTAGTTACAAGGGGGGATAAAAGATATGTTAGTTTGTTGTTTTGTTACTAGGGTGCACCCATCTTGATTTTCGACGATCCGTGACATCACTGGCATGGTAGGCTACCTTGACAGCTCCAGCAAAATGGCATCTCAAGAGCGTCACAGATCGAGAGGGGGGTCTCATTGCATTGCACCCGGCTGCCACCATGAATTGAACAGGACAAAGGTAGCAGGCCAAAACGTTCATTACCATCGGTTACCTCTACGGAGAAAGGCGGCCCAACAATCTTAGCTAGCAACGTTTTAATGTGGGTTTAGGGTCTGTAGTGCCCACTTCCAAACATCAGACTATGAGGAGAGCTACACTTTTGATTCGAGTGATAGACTGACGAAGACCAAGTCGAACACACTCAAGTCTGAGGCAACACCTTCTGTCTTTGACTTTTCTAGCTACAATGCAGGGCAAACTGACAGACCGACACAGGGCACCATCACATCTAGCACTATTAGCTGCAGGGAAAGAGCGCTAAAACGCATAAGTCAGGCGGAGGACAGAGAGGTAGGTTTAGCTGTTATCCATGATGCTAAATTAAGTCAAAAACTAGTTAGGGTTAGGTTAGGCTAATCAAGGTTAAAAAATGGTGATCTGTCCAACAAGCGAATTGTAACGATGCAGCAAGGAAGAAGCGGAGAGAGAATTCAAATGCAAGCACTTTAATAAAACGAGCAGGTAATTCAAAGGAATTCAGGACAGGGACAAGACCAGAAAACAACTTCAACGACAGACAAACACCAACTGAAGAACATGGGTATAAATACACAGGCTAAATCACCTTGCTAAATTAATACGACATCAAGGTACTATCCAATATAAGCAATATCCATCGAACTGTGTATAAGAGACGCATCGGCGCACAGGCACACGCCTAAGTCCTCTTACATCCTCTTTTTCCCGGACATGTCCTCTTTTTGGACCTAAAAAAATGCGTCCGGCCGGGATTTCTAGATCACCCCAAATGTCTTTTGCTTTCTACAGTCGGAATTTTGTTTCAATCGGACTGAATTCATTATATTGATAAATCTGAATGTAGTGTTTAAATGAACGCTAAACATGTGATCGGGTTGATGTGCGTTTTAGCATTGCTTTAGGTCCCGCTTTCTCTCGAGCCACCATTGGTCGGTCGGTCATGTACGTAACGCAAACATTGGTCAAACTGCATCTCAGTCATTGCCCTCAGTACCACGGCTTGCTTGTCAATAGTGGCACATGGCTCCCGTGTTTTCGTTTCGGTCGGGTTCCGTGTAAAGCAGAATGCATGACCTGCAAAGCTGGTCATGCAAAAGCTATTTCAAATGTAGGCACGCAGCAAGCGTGCTCATAATTGAAGAGACTTTTCAGAATGCCACAAACAGGTCATGTGTCAAGAAACAACCAATCAGCTTCACCCTTTCCGTAACAACATTGAAAGCTCAGTCAACATGAAGGATGGAGGTGCACCCAAACACTACGGGTGTTTTTCTCTTCTCCGTAAATAAATCTTGTAGCAGAGTTACAGCAAGCGTTTTTCGGTGGTGGAAATCCATTAGCTACTAAAACTTCTTTGTCATTGTGGAGAGTGCAGTGCATGGTTGTATAGCAACGACGGACACCACAGGAAAATCTGATCGAATTTTACTAATAATAATAAAAGATAAGCTAATGTGCATTTTTTTTACTCATTCTTTTTATAAAAATGATTTAAAGGCTGAAATATGCAAGGTTTATAGTTTTATAAAACCTTTTTTGTAAAACCGTTATTTGAACTTGTATGTTAGATAACATGTTGCAAGACACTCCTTTAAAATCTGGCCATCATTTTTAATGTTATTATTTGAATGTTTATGTAAACAAAAAGTGCATATTGATGCTGATTTTATTTGTTATTTGCTGGTTTTCGACATACAACTTGGTGAATTGATTTTATCGTGTAGTATTAGTACTTTTTGAACAGGATTCTGTGATAACCGTTATTATTTTGGTCACTATAATAATGAAATTAAATTTTCATGCCATTTCATATCTAATTATGATGCACTATAAAATCAACAGTAATTATGTGTTTTTACAATATAATATGCAAAGTACAATTTTCTATAAAAAAATGAATCTCTGATTCTGTTCTTTACTCTGACATTTAAGGGTGACATATATAGGCCTACAAAAACTCTTTTAGGTCTAAAACAGTTTGGATAGTTGTTAATATGAGATTTATGAGACTTTATTTAAGAGATTTAAGTATTGAATTACATGAGTAGCTCTCGCCACTTTCATTTTTAAAAAGAAGCTCTCAAATGAAAAAAGGTTGGAGACCCCTGCTATATAGCGACCTAGAAGCCTACATAAGGAAAATATACAAGAGAACAATTTCTGGTTCATCATCATCTAACGTTACTAGGCCTACCTGGAAACCAGGCGCAATCGGCATCTCCCTAACTGGTTCGAATGCGTAGCCAACTGGATTGACAGGCACAGGCAGGAAGTCTCTGTCCATACTGTCAAATTGAGTCAGTTCAGTCAGAGTAGCACTAGCGTAGCCTGACATAACGCTAGTAGCCTACAGTGGTACCATGCCAGTGACGTCATCGAACATGGCTGCGCTCTGATGACAACAAATATAAATTTCAGTATTGGGAAAAACTTCATATATGTTTTGCTTTTAATATTATTTTTGAATTCATTTGTTTACTATTTTAATAACCAACATCATTTCAGTTCCCCTTTAATCTTTAGTCTCTCTGTTGTTTTTTTACATGGATTGTTAATATGTATTAAGTTTGATTTTCCTTATTTGTTCATGTTGTTTCCGTACCGCACTTTGGTCAACCTTGAGTTGTTTTTAAATGTGCTTTGTAAATTAATAATGAATGAATAAATGAACATAACCAACAGGGAGACTACCAATGCATCAACGAGTGCAGTTACAGCGTTTTAAATAAAGCAGTCTTTGTTTGTAGGCTCATCCTCGACCTAACCACATTTTACTGTAATCTGTAACAAGCCTGGTTTATAATTATTTGTAATTTGACTCATTATCTCTACCGAAGCGTTTAATAATACACAATATTTGAGACACAATATCATCATGAATTGTAACTGTAAAAAAGGCTTACATTCATTATAAATGGCTCTACTCTTCAGCACAATTTAAACCAACTATAACAGAACATTGACACTAACAGATCTCCCCCTATATTAATATTGTGCATAAACACATGCAATACCACTTAATTTCAACATTTGCTCCTAGAGTCTGAAGCAAAGCATGATGGGAACTAGAAATCTGCAGTAACTGATTTAATAATTCATGTGTATTGAATTTCTGCACCCTTTTTGACCAATAGCTGTAATTATATACAGCTGAAATTACATAAGTTTCGTAATGAATTAATTAACATTGTTTTTATTACTGTGAAACTTTGAAAAAGCTTTTTTAAATTTATTTGTGAATTGTGGCTTTCTCTATATGCTCCAAAAACAGATTAATTGGATAAAAACACAATGATTCTGAAGCACTGGGACAAAAGACTTAATAAATATGAAAGAATCTGTTCAACATGTTCAGATATTTATAAGAGACATTGAAAATCAAGTCTATTTAGAACCACCTGGTTAACTGAATGAAGGAATGAAGACTGTAGCAATGTTCAGGGAAGAAGGAGGCGGGAACCGGCGAACAATCAAAATATAATTTATTTTAAACTAAAACAAACAAACAAAAATACCGCCAGCAGCCCCTCGCGGACGACTGCTGGCTACCGAAAATAAATATAACTAAAGTAAAATACAAAAACAAAACACAACTAAAACACAGGCCTGTTCCTCTCTCGATCATCAACGTCGTCGCTCCTCCTTTATGCTTCCGCTCCTCCGTGAGAGATGCGAGACCGGTGTGCTTCACAGGTGTTGCTCATTAGCAATCGCACCACCGGCCTCGCGCCGTTCTCTCACGTCCCTCGGCCGTCCTGTTCGCCACATACCCCCATCGCCCCTCACAGGCCGGGGGGTACTCACGAGCCTGTGCCTACTCCCCCCCCGGCGGCGGCGATCCCTGGGGGGTATGGACAGACAAACCGAGGGAAACGGAGACGGAAGCATGAGGAGCGACAGATCGAGAGAGGGGAGAGAGGAAAAAAAAATTGGTCCGGTTCCCACAACGCGCTGCCATCTGGTCCCCCACCAGCTAGGCGATCTCCTCCGCGGTGCCTGGCGGCGACGCTGGGTAGCCCTCGGTGGACGGCTCGACGCTCCTCCGCCGCCCGGTGGACGGCGACGGCTCCTCGGGTGCCTTGGGCAGACGGTAGGAGTCCCCCGCTCCCTGCTCCTCCCCTTCACTGGTGGACGGCAGCAGGCTCCGGCCCACGGCGAGCGGCGGCGACTCCTCCTCTCCCTCCCGGATGGCAGCCGCCCCTCCAATACCCAGGCGGCCGGCAGCGAGCTCGACCGTCCCACCGGCAACTCACTCCAGCGCACCGCCTCGAGCGTCCGTGGCCGCGAGTCCCCCGCTCCCTGCTCCTCCGCTCGCTCGGCGGATGGCAGCAGGCTCCGGCCCACGGCGAGCGGCGGCGACTCGCGCACCATGCTCGATGGCACCGCGGATTCCCCACACCGGCGAGGACTCTCTGACAGCGCGTTCCTCCCTCTTCCCGGGTTTCGGCACCAGTGTAGCAATGTTCAGGGAAGAAGGAGGCGGGAACCGGCGAACAATCCAAATATAATTTATTAAAAATAAAACAAACAAACGAAATACCACCAGCAGCCCCTCGCGGACGACTGCTGGCTACCGAAAATAAATATAACTAAAATAAAATACAAAAACAAAACACAACTAAAACACAGGCCTGTTCCTCTCTCGATCATCAACGTCGTCGCTCCTCCTTTATGCTTCCGCTCCTCCGTGAGAGATGCGAGACCGGTGTGCTTCACAGGTGTTGCTCATTAGCAATCGCACCACCGGCCTCGCGCCGTTCTCTCACGTCCCTCGGCCGTCCTGTTCGCCACAAAGACCAACTGTTATATTTCCTGATTTTAAAATGAATGAAATGAACAATGAACGTCAGTAATACTTCTTTTCGATAGTCTACTTTAGACACTCTACTGACTATAAGTATCTTTGTAACTACATCAACTTCTACTAACTCTAACCTAACAATCTACTAACAGTCTACTACTAGTCTGCTAATACTCTAATGAGAGTTAGTTGACATGTAGTTGCAAAGTTCCCTTTCGAGGGAACTCTACACTGCGTCGAGAATCGACTCTTTGGGGACGCTCCCTAAGCGTGCGCCTCTGAAGTATGAATGAAACTAATCCAATCCTGATTGGTGTTGCGTCGTGACGTAACATGTGACGGCATACCCGAAAGTATAAAAGTGACGCTGTCACAACACACACTAGCTTTCGCTCTTCAGCAAGCGCTCTGTGTTGAAAAACTGTCTGTCTTATTTGGTGTTGTTTGTCCTTATATCTTTATTATGGCCAGCGAACAATTAAAAAAATGTGTGCATCCTTGCCCTCGTTATATTACGGGTGAGGACACACATTCTTTATGTGTGAATTGTTTGGGAGCGCAGCATGCACGGGCAGCTCTCGAGGGAGCTGCTTGTGTTGATTGTGAAGCACTTCCCATTAGACTGCTGCGCTCCCGGCTGGCGTGCTTTGATGAGCACGGTCAGGCTCGCGTTCCCCGCGGTTCTGGTCCCGCGTCTGTTGAGGCAGCGCGGCGATTGAGATCGTGGGGCTCGCAGCGGGATCTTTTAGATGAGAATGAGGCTGCTGAGGCACCTTTTCATTCTTCATCTGAAGATCCCGTAGCCCCTGAGAGTGGTCCAGGAGCCTGCATCGCGGCTTCTCCTGCCCACGATCAGGTCCCAATGCTTGAGCTCTCTGCTTCTGAGGAAGTGGATTTGCTCAGCATTTATGCGGATGACCGTGATCTTGGCGCGCCAGATCACGGCCAAGGTTTTGAGGAGCTGATAGAGGTTGTGACTTGTGCGGTGGCCAGACTTAACATTAGCTGGCCACATGATGAGCAGGGAACGCAAGCAGAAAGTATGCTTGATGAGCGTTTCCTGCAGCACAGAGCACAACCTCAGTGCCAGGGTTTGCCGTTTTTCCCCGATCTCCACTGTGAGATCTCGAGATCGTGGGATAAACCGCACTCGTCCCGTGTCTCCAGTCCCAGTGTTTACAGCAATGTTGTGGGGGCACGGGACAAGGGTTATGGGAAGATGCCTAAGATAGAAAAGGCTTTAGCAGGTTATCTTTCCCCTGAATCGGCATCTTCCCTGGAAACCCCGGCGCTGCCTAGTAAGCCCTGCAGAGATACATCTGCTTTAATAGGCAGGGCTTACATGGCGGCAGGTCGGGCTGGTTCATGTCTGCACTCTATGGCTATCTTGCAGGCATACCAGGCCGACCTCCTGAAAGATTTGGATGAGGGGGAGGGGCCAACTCCTGAAGATATTGTAGAGTTAAGGAAAGCCACAGATTTGTCAGATCGGCCATCAGCCAGCTCCTCACACCGAGCTGAGCAGAGAGAGAGCGTTTCCTCTAGAGCCCCTCCTCCTAGAGTTTGGCAACAGAGGAAGCGCTCTCAGAAATCGAAGTTCTCCAGCCAGAGAGGCGACCTGAGGGAAGTCTTTCAGGCTAGGAGGGTTTCGGGAAGAGGTCCTGACCGAAGTGGTAGGACCTCTGAGGGCTGTCCCCTCCACTGCAGGGCAACCGAGGTTGTTCTCGCAGCGGAGCCCTCTAGGAAACAATGTAGATTGCCCGCCGTCAACGACGCTTCGGGCCGCATCTCTTTCCAGCGAAAATATTCTAATAAAGAAAAAGCATCAGTTATGGTCACAAGAACCGTATCGACTACAGCCTGCCGGTATTCCGCTTCAGGGAGTCGAGAAAGATGCTCGAAAAACACCAGAGGCCAGTCTCGAGAGGCTGGTACCCCTAGTAGTTTTTGTAGAGGCATGCTATCATCTTCCCAACATATCTGCGTGGGTCCTGCATATAATAGAACTGCAGTTTGCGCACCGCCCTCCCAGGTTTTAAATTGGGGTGGTGCAAACTACAGTGGTTCCAGAGCAGGCTCAGGTGATGGAACAAGAAGTACAGACTCTGCTACTAAAGGAAGCCATGGAACGTGTTCATCCTTTAGACAGGGGGTCCGGGTTTTACAGCCGGTACTTTATAGTTCCAAAGAAGGGTTTTGACCCGATCTCTAAGGAGGTTCAGGTTCAAAATGTTAACCATTCCTGCAATCGTGAGTCAGATCAGATCCGAGGACTGGTTTGTCACGATAGATCTAAAGCACGCCTATTTTCTCATCTCCATCCTTCCATGTCACTGAGGTTTGCTTTCGGGGACGAAGCTTACCAGTATCGGGTTCTTCCGTTCGGCCTAGCACTCTCTCCCCGCACATTCACCAAATGTATGGATGTAGCTCTTGCTCCACTGAGACTTCAAGGCATTCGTATATTGAATTATCTCGACGACTGGCTCATTCTGGCCCAGTCTCGAGAAATGGCAGTTCGGCATCGAGATGTAGTCCTTGGCCACATTCAGAAATTGGGGTTGAGACTCAATGCAAAGAAGAGTGTGCTAGAACCATCCCAGTGCACGATATTTTTGGGAATCGTGTGGAGCTCGATTACGATGCAGGCACGAATGTCTCCCGCACGTGTCGAGTCAATTCTGGCGATGGTATCTGGGTTAAGGCTGGGCCAGGCCATCACTGTAAAGCAATTTCAAAGAATGCTGGGCCTCATGGCAGCGGCATCCAACATCATTCCTTTGGGCCTTCTGCACATGAGGCCCCTTCAGTGGTGGTTAAAAACCAAGGGGTTTTCTCCCAAGGGGAATCTGTTTCGTTTAATCAGAGTAACGCGCAGATGCCTTCGTTCTCTGCAAATATGGAAGAAACCTTGGTTCCTATCCCAAGGGCCAGTGTTGGGAGTGTCATGTCGCCGGAAATCCATTTCGACAGACGCTTCCCTCACTGGCTGGGGCGCGGTCATGGACGGCCGCTTTGCCAGGGGTCTGTGGCAGGACCATCATCATTCTTGGCATATAAACTGCCTAGAGATGATGGCTGTGTTCAGGGCTTTGAGGAGCTTCCTCCCAGACATCAAAGGTTACCATGTCTCAGTACGATCAGACAATACGTCGGTGGTAGCCTATCTGAACCGACAAGGGGGACTCAGATCGCGCCCTCTGTGCAGACTGGCGCATCACATTATTCTTTGGTCCCAGGGGAAAATACTGTCTATCAAGGCAATGTATATTCCTGGGGTTCAGAATCAGGGAGCAGACATCCTGTCGAGGCAGGGGCTGAGGCCCGGGGAATGGAGACTTCATCCAGATGTGGTGAAGTTGATATGGGAGAGGTTTGGACCAATGGAAATGGATCTGTTTGCGTCTCGAGAGACGTCCCACTGTCCACTTTGGTTCTCCCTCTCACTTCCAGCCCCACTGGGGTTGGATGCCATGGTACAGGCCTGGCCGAGGCTTCGCCTGTACGCTTTTCCCCCGATCGCTCTGCTCCTGGGAGTCCTGGAGAGGGTCCGTCAGGGGGGCATCAGTCTTCTTCTGGTTGCCCCAATGTGGCCGAACCGAGTGTGGTTTTCAAACATAATATCACTCCTGATAGCTCCGCCATGGCAGATTCCTCTGAGGAGGGATCTGTTGTCTCAGGCGGGGGGCACAATATTCCACCCTCAGCCAGAGCTGTGGAAATTGTGGGTCTGGCCTCTGAGGGGGTTCAGTACCTAAATGATGGTCTATCAGCTGGAGTGGTTGAAACCATACTTAGCTCCAGAGCTCCATCTACTAGGAGATTATATGGCCTCAAGTGGAATGTTTTTGTCACTTGGTGTAGAGAACATGAGTTAGATCCAGTAAACTGCCCGGTGGCTTCAGTTCTGGAATTTCTTCAAGATCGTTTCTCTGCGGGTCTCTCCCCTTCCACGCTTAAGGTGTACGTGGCAGCCATTGTGGCTTTCCACGCTCCGTTAGGTGATGGGCCTCTGGGGAGGCACCAGTTGGTCATTCGGTTTCTCCGCGGTACTTGGAGGATGAGGCCGGCAACCAGGTCTAGGGTTCCTGCCTGGGACCTGGCTATAGTTCTGGAAGGGTTATCCCTGGCCCCTTTCGAACCTCTAGAGTCGGCTTCGCCTAAGGATTTAACGCAGGAAATGGTTTTTCTCTTGGCCATTAC
Source organism: Meda fulgida (assembly GCA_030578275.1). Taxonomy (NCBI): domain Eukaryota; kingdom Metazoa; phylum Chordata; class Actinopteri; order Cypriniformes; family Leuciscidae; genus Meda; species Meda fulgida. Next base: position 19,461,087 of record CM060619.1, read on the forward strand.
CTCACTTAAGAGGGTGGGAGATCTCCAAGCCCTGGCAGTGACACCAGCTTGCTTGGAGTTTGCCCCTGGCAGAGTAAAGGCCTTTTTGCACCCGAGTCCGGGCTACGTGCCTAAGGTTCCTTCGAACACGGCTCGGTCTACAGTCCTTCAGGCATTCCATCCTCCACCTCATGTGTCAGCAGAAGAAGAGAAGCTTCATTTGCTCTGCCCCGTCAGAGCTTTGAGCGTGTACCTTGAGAGGTCCTCTTCTTGGAGAAGGTCGGACCAGTTATTAGTATGTTTTGGGTCACCTAAGAAAGGGCTCCCGGCATCCAAGCAAACTATTAGTAATTGGATAGTTCAGGCTATTACTGAGGCTTACAAGGTGCGCGGTTTGCTTTTACCTTTAGCCGTAAGGGCTCATTCAACTAGAAGCATGGCTTCTTCTAGGGCCCTTCTTTCGGGAGTACCTCTACAGGAGATCTGTGAGGCAGCCGGTTGGGCTTCTCCGCATACTTTTATCAGGTTCTACAGTCTCCACCTTCCTAGTACGCCTGGCGCACACGTGCTCAGTCCTTGCTGAGTGCCTAGACAGTTTCACTCCGGGACAGGCCTATTCGGTGCGTGGCCTAGTGGGCACTCGTTCCCCAAAGAGTCGATTCTCGACGCAGTGTAGAGTTCCCTCGAAAGGGAACGTCTCGGGTTATGACTATAACCCTTGTTCCCTGAGAAGGGAACGAGACACTGCGTCGTTCTGCCACGCCCCTTGAGGCCCTTGAGCGTCTTGCTTCATCGCGAGGCTAGTGTGTGTTGTGACAGGGTCACTTTTATACTTCCGGGTATGCTGTCACGTTACGTCACGACGCAACACCAATCAGGATTGGATTAGTTTCATTCATACTTCAGAGGCGCACGCTTAGGGAGCGTCCCCAAAGAGTCGATTCTCGACGCAGTGTCTCGTTCCCTTCTCAGGGAACAAGGGTTATAGTCATAACCCGAAACGTTTAGAATGTCGAAAGTGGACCATCAAAATAAATTGTACTACTTCTATAAGAATATCATAATGTTACTTATTATTTTTGTTTTTTTTCTTAATATAATATGCAATATGTAATTGAATCTATATAATGTATTGAGTAATGTATGGTCTAGAATTTTAGGGATTTGAGGTAGTATTTAATTCTGTGTGAATTTGTGTTAAGAACACTGTCGAGGTCAAGGCACATTTATTTGTATAGCACTTTTCAAAACAGACATTGTTTCAAAGCAGCTTTACAGAAAATTGTGATGTTAATATTTATAATATCAGTTGAGATTCGTGTATGTAGTGATTATATCAGATTCAAGTTGTTATTTTAGCAGCTAATGTGGTCTCATGTCTTATGAATAGGAAGGAAGCTGTGCTTGTGGATATTACTATCTCTAGCCTGCTGATCTGAACAACTAAATTCTTCCACTGCAATTAGAGGTGCACACCATTGTGCTCAACATGATCAACGCTGGTTGTTAGTGGTTACCTGTTGTTATGGTTACCATTTCTCTGGTTCCTCGCAACAAAATCTCCCAAGAGCTCTGTGTAAGCACCAAGACACTGCATACTGTATGAACGTGGCATTTGTCCCTGAGATGTGGAGCAGACACATGGAGACAGTTACTCAGCATAAATAAACACACACACACACGTTTGTTTCACTATATTTTGAGGATATGTTGGGGGGTTTCCATGTTTTATGGGGACGTTCCATAGACATAATGATTTTTATACTGTACAAATTGTACAATCTGTCTCTTAACCCTAACCCTACCCAAAAACGTACCCATCAAAAAAAAAATTTTTTTGGAGATAATTTGGTTACTGTATATTTTGACAGATACAAAATGATGACTGCATTCAAGGTATACTATGTTTTAATTTATTTTTAATTTATGTTTTAAATCAGTTCATGCATTGGCTGGGAGTTAAACCCACAATATTGGCATTAGTAGATTTGTAAACTTGGAAAAAACTAAATTCTGCTTTTTACGTTATTTAATTTGTTTTTATTATTTTGTAAAATAACTTTTTCTATAAAGGTTTATATAAATGTTTACCATATACAGTATATTAAAGCCTGTTTCCATTTCAGCGTAACAAATAAATAAGAAAATAATATTTGTTTTATAAATAATTATATTTTTATATCTCAAAATTGCGACATTATTTCTATTTTCTATCTTACTTTATAAATACTTCACAAAAAGTTATTTTTTTCACAAAAAACATTTTTTTACATTTTTTTTTAGTTAGAGATGTAAACCTGCATACACAGGTAATTACGCTTTTTACTTGTGAAAAACATTTTTGCACCAGTTTACAGTTTGATAACATGCATTAATCTAGTTTTTTTACAAATGTTTTAAAAATGTTAATGCTAAGATAAATTATTAAGCAGTTAACACAGTTCTACTGTATATATGACTTAATATAAAATATATATTAATAGTGTAGTTTTGGTGTTTGGGGTTGGTAAATAAGATGCATGCGATAAGAAAATTTAGTATCTAGTGCATGAAATTGTAATGCGGCTAGAGGCCAATTACGCTGCCACATTAGCTGCTGTTGTGTGCTTTTATATTAGCACAGGCCTGCGGACAAAACCTTTATTTGAGTCAAGAACATGCAGATTCTCACAAGATTAAACTGGATGAGAAGATAAACATACATTTAACAATCACAGTCATCAAAGCAGCAAATGCACTGGAAGCTTTTAAACAGGACATACATAAAAAGGAAGCAGCCATCATCTGAGCTGTGGTCATCTCTCGATCATGTCCAGAGCTTGCGTCTTTTTTTATTTGCATTTCACTGAAGACTGCCATTATTGCTCCGAGCAAGCTTTCATGACAGTTAATGCAAAGATGAGAAGAGCTGTGTCACGTGTGTAGATTAGAGTCTCTCACAAAAGCCATGTATTCAGACTTCAGCCCTTGGCATCTGCTGCACTCTCAGCTCCTGCTGAAACAAGAAAAAGAGCTTCTTTAAATCTCCGTTGACTTACCGCTCATTCAGAATGCCTAAAGGGAGATAACGCAACAGAAGAATAAAGCTCTTTGCTGTGTAAATATATATGGGGGCTGGCTGGCAGTACCACCTCAAACAAAAATCAATAGTACAAGAGTAAAACTTGAGAAATATTAGGAAAAATAACATTAAACAGCATATTATTAACCACCAATTGTTCTTATCTGTCCAACAGCTGATTGAGCAGAAAAAAACAGCGGGAGCCTAGCATGTTGTGCGTAGTTCCCTTTCGAGGGAACTCAACACTGCGTCGAGATCGACACTTTGGGGACGCTCCCTAAGCGTGCGCCTCTGAAGTATGAATAAAACTAATCCAATCCTGATTGGTGTTGCGTCGTGACGTAACATGTGACGGCATACCCGGAAGTATAAAAGTGACGCTGTCACAACACACACTAGCTTTCGCTCTTCAGCAAGCGCTCTGTGTATGAAACTGTCAGTCTTATTTGGTGTTGTTTGTCCCTATATCTATATATCTATATATATATTATGGCCAGCGAGCAGTTCAAGAAGTGTGTGCATCCTTGCCCTTGTTATATTACGGGTGGGGATACACATTCTTTGTGTGTGAATTGTTTGGGAGCGCAGCACGCACGGGCAGCTCTCGAGGGAGCTGCTTGTGTTAACTGTGAAGCACTTCCCATTAGAGTGCTGCGCTCCCGGCTGGTGTGCTTTGATGAGCACGGTCAGGCTCGCGCTCCCCGCGGTTCTAGTCCCGCGTCTGTTGAGGCAGCGCGGCGATTGAGATCGTGGGGCTCGCAGCGGGATCTTTTAGATGAGAATGAGGCTGCTGAGGCACCTTCTCATTCTTCGTCTGAGGATCCCGTAGCCCCTGAGAGTGGTCCAGGAGCCCGCATCGCGGCTTCTCCTGCCCACGATCAGGTCCCAATGCTTGAGCTCTCTGCTTCTGAGGAAGTAGATGTGCTCAGTATTGATGCCGATGACCGTGATTTTGGCGCGCCAGTTCACGGCCAAGCGTATGAGGAGCTGATAGAGGTTGTGACTCGTGCAGTGGCTAGACTTAATATTAGCTGGCCACATGATGAGCAGGGAACGCAAGCAAAAAGTAAGCTTGATGAGCGTTTCCTGCAGCATAGAGCACAACCTCAGCGCTGGGGTTTGCCGTTTTTCCCCGATCTCAATTTTGAGATCTCGAGATCGTGGGATAAACCGCACTCGTCCCGTGTTTCCAGTCCCAGTGTTTATAGCAATGTTGTGGGTGTACGGGACAGGGGTTATGGGAAGATGCCTAAGGTAGAAAAGGCTTTAGCAGGTTATCTTTCCCCTGATTCGGCATCTTCCCTGGAAACCCCGGCGCTGCCTAGTAAGCCCTGTAGAGATACATCTGCTTTAATAGGCAGGGCTTACATGGCGGCAGGTCGGGCTGGTTCATGTCTGCACTCTATGGCTATCTTGCAGGCATACCAGGCCGATCTCCTGAAAGATTTGGATGAGGGGGAGGGGCTAACTCCTGAAGATATTTTAGAGTTAAGGAGGGCCACAGATTTGTCTCTCCGGGCCACAAGAGAGACGGCCCGTGCCATTGGCCGCTCTATGGCAGCTATGGTAGCTACGGAGAGACATCTGTGGCTGAGCCTATCTGGTATCAAAGATGGAGATAGATCTTTTCTGCTGGATGCACCGCTCTCGCCTTCTGGCCTGTTTAGTGACGCCGTTACATCGGTCGTCGACAGGGTTCAGGAGGCGAAGAAGCAATCTGTGGTGTTCCAGCAGTACCTCCCCCGTAAGGCAAAATCCAAATCGAGTAGGGTGGGGCCGAGTGATCAGCCCCAGCCATCAGCCAGCTTCTCACACCGAGCTGAGCAGAGAGAGAGTGTTTCCTCTAGAGCCCCTCCTCCTGGAGCTTGGCAACAGAGGAAGCGCTCTCAGAAATCGAAGTTCTCCAGCCAGAGAGGCGACCTGAGGGAAGTCTTTCAGGCTAGGAGGGCTTCGGGAAGAGGTCCTGACCGAAGTGGTAGGACCTCTGAGGGCTGTTCCCTCCACTGCAGGGCAACCGAGGTTGTTTTCGCAGCGGAGCCCTCTGGGAAACGATGTAGATTGCCCGCCGTCAACGACGTTTCGGGCCGCATCTCTTTCCAGCAAAAGTATTCTAATAAAGAAAAAGCATCAGGTATGGTTAAAAGAACCGTATCGACTACAGCCTGCCGGTATTCCGCTTCAGGAAGTCGAGAAAGATGCTCGAAAAACACCAGAGGCCAGTCTCGAGAGGCTGGTACCCCTAGTAGATTTTGTAGAGGCATGGTATCATCTCCCCAACATATCTGCGTGGGTCCTGCATATAATGGAGCTGCAGTTTGCGCACCGCCCCCCCAGGTTTTAAATTGGGGTGGTGCAAACTACAGTGGTTCCAGAGCAGGCTCAGGTGATGGAACAAGAAGTACAGACTCTGCTACTAAAGGAAGCCATGGAACGTGTTCATCCTTTAGACAGGGGGTCCGGGTTTTACAGCCGGTACTTTATAGTTCCAAAGAAGGATGGGGGGTTAAGGCCAATTCTAGATCTCAGGGTTTTGACCCGATCTCTAAGGAGGTTCGGGTTCAAAAAGTTAACCATTCCTGCAGTCGTGAGTCAGATCAGATCCGAGGACTGGTTTGTCACGATAGATCTAAAGCACGCCTATTTTCTCATCTCCATCCTTCCATGTCACAGGAGATACCTGAGGTTTGCTTTCGGGGACGAAGCTTACCAATATTGGGTTCTTCCGTTCGGCCTAGCACTCTCTCCCCGCACATTCACCAAATGTATGGATGTAGCCCTTGCTCCACTGAGACTTCAAGGCATTCATATATTGAATTATCTCGACGACTGGCCCATTCTGGCCCGGTCTCGAGAAATGGCAGTTCGGCATCGAGATGCCGTCCTTGGCCACATTCAGAAATTGGGGTTGAGACTCAAGAGTGTGCTAGAACCATCCCAGTGCACGATATTTTTTGGAATCGTGTGGAGCTCGATTACGATGCAGGCACGAATGTCTCCCGCACGTATCGAGTCAATTCTGGCGATGGTATCTGGGTTAAGGCTGGACCAGGCCATCACTGTGAAGCAATTTCAAAGAATGCTGGGCCTCATGGCAGCGGCATCCAACATCATTCCTTTGGGCCTTCTGCACATGAGGCCCATTCAGTGGTGGTTAAAAACCAAGGGGTTTTCTCCCAAGGAGAATCCGTTTCGTATAATCAGAGTAACGCGCAGATGCCTTCGTTTTCTGAACATATGGAAGAAACCTTGGTTCCTATCCCAAGGGCCAGTACTGGGAGTGTCGTGTCGCCGGAAATCCGTTTCGACAGACGCTTCCCTCACTGGCTAGGGCGCGGTCATGGACGGCCGCTTTGCCAGGGGTCTGTGGCAGGATCATCATCGTTCTTGGCATGTAAACTGCCTAGAGATGATGGCTGTGTTCAGGGCTTTGAGGAGCTTCCTCCCAGACATCAAGGGTTACCATGTCTTAGTACGATCCGACAATACGTCGCTGGTAGCCTATCTGAACCGACAAGGGGGACTCAGATCGCGCCCTCTGTGCAGACTGGTGCATCTGATTATTCTTTGGTCCCAGGGGAAAATACTGCCTATCAAGGCAATGTATATTCCGGGGGTTCAGAATCAGGGAGCAGACATCCTGTCGAGGCAGGGGCTGAGGCCCGGGAAATGGAGACTTCATCCAGATGTGGTGAAGTTGATATGGGAGAGGTTTGGACCAATGGAAGTGAATCTGTTTGCGTCTCGAGAGACGTCCCACTGTCCACTTTGGTTCTCCCTCTCACTTCCAGCCCCTCTGGGGTTGGATGCCATGGTACAGGCCTGGCCGAGGCTTCGCCTGTACGTGTTTTCCCCGATCGCTCTGCTCCCGGGAGTCCTGGAGAGGGTCCGTCAGGAGGGCATCAGTCTTCTTCTGGTTGCCCCAATGTGGCCGACCCGAGTATGGTTTTCAAACATAGTATCACTCCTGATAGCTCCGCCATGGCAGATTCCTCTGAGGAGGGATCTGTTGTCTCAGGCGGGGGGCACAATTCTCCACTCTCAGCCAGAGCTGTGGAAATTGTGGGTCTGGCCTCTGAGGGGGTTCAGTACCTGAATGCTGGTCTATCAGCTGGAGTGGTTGAAACTATACTTAGCTCCAGAGCTCCGTCTACTAGGAGATTATATGGCCTCAAGTGGAATGTTTTTGCCACTTGGTGTAGAGAACGTGAGTTAGATCCAGTAAACTGCCCGGTGGCTTCAGTTCTGGAATTTCTTCAAGATCGGTTCTCTGCGGGTCTCTCCCCTTCCACGCTTAAGGTGTACGTGGCAGCCATTGCGGCTTTCCACGCTCCGTTAAGTGATGGGCCCCTGGGGAGGCACCAGTTGGTCATTCGGTTTCTCCGTGGTACTTGGAGGATGAGGCCGGCAACCAGGTCTAGGGTTCCTGCTTGGGACCCGGCTATAGTTCTGGAAGGGTTATCCCTGGCCCCTTTCGAACCTCTAGAGTCGGCTTCGCCTAAGGATTTAACGCAGAAAATGGTTTTTCTCTTGGCCATTACCTCACTTAAGAGGGTGGGAGATCTCCAAGCCCTGGAACACCAGCTTGCTTGGAGTTTGCCCCTGGCAGAGTAAAGACCTTTTTGCACCCGAGTCCGGGCTACGGCCTAAGGTTCCTTCGAACACGGCTCGGTCTTTAGTCCTTCAGGCATTCCATCCTCCACCTCATGTGTCGGCAGAAGAAGAGAAGCTTCATTTGCTCTGCCCCGTCAGAGCTTTGAGCGTGTACCTTGAGAGGTCCTCTTCTTGGAGGAGGTCGGACCAGTTATTAGTATGTTTTGGGTCACCTAAGAAGGGGCTCCCGGCATCCAAGCAGACTATTAGTAATTGGATAGTCCAGGCTATTACTGCGGCTTACAAGGTGCGCGGTTTGCCTTCACCTTTGGCCGTCAGGGCCCATTCAACTAGAAGCATGGCTTCTTCTAGGGCCCTTCTTTCGGGAGTACCTCTACAGGAGATCTGCGAGGCAGCCGGTTGGGCTACTCCGCATACTTTTATCAGGTTCTACAGTCTCCACCTTCCAAGTACGCCTGGCGCACACGTGCTCAGTCCTTGCTGAGTGCCTAGACAGTTTCACTCCGGGACAGGCCTATTCGGTGCGTGGCCTAGTGGGCACTCGTTCCCCAAAGTGTCGATCTCGACGCAGTGTTGAGTTCCCTCGAAAGGGAACGTCTCGGGTTATGACTATAACCCTTGTTCCCTGAGAAGGGAACGAGACACTGCGTCGTTCTGCCACGCCCCTCGAGGCCTTTGAGCGTCTTGCTTCATCGCGAGGCTAGTGTGTGTTGTGACAGCGTCACTTTTATACTTCCGGGTATGCCGTCACATGTTACGTCACGACGCAACACCAATCAGGATTGGATTAGTTTTATTCATACTTCAGAGGCGCACGCTTAGGGAGCGTCCCCAAAGTGTCGATCTCGACGCAGTGTCTCGTTCCCTTCTCAGGGAACAAGGGTTATAGTCATAACCCGAGACGTTTCTGGTTATTTTTTGGGAACTAATTCCTAATGTTTTAGGTTCTTTGTGAAGGCCTTCCTCCTATCCCTTACCTCTCTACAGATAAAGCGTTGAGGGTTGAGAGACAAGTATGTTGAGGGTTGGTTTTTTAGGGAAGGACTACATGCCTGCACACATATTATTCAAACGCGCATACCTATAGAATGAACTCTTAATACGCAGAAAATCGAACCCGATCCCAAAAAATGTATGACGGACGAAAGTTTCGGAGGCAGTGTGCAAGCATGATTGACAAAACATGAGGTTGTATTTATTTTTTAGCGTGCGAAAATTTCGGACGCGAATTTCAGACTCAGTGTGCAAGGACCTTTAGGTGGAGACGGAAGTTCCGAGAGCCAAGGCGGAGCCGGCAGTGACCAGGATGGAACCAGCGGAGTAGAAGGGCCCACAAGGTGGAGCAGGATGGAGCTGAAGATCTCAGGAGACCACCAGTGTGAAGCAGGCCGGGCAGAAGACCACCACAGCCAAGTAGATGGGACCCAAGACCCCCACAGTAGAGCAGAAGACCCCCATGACTGAGCAGACAGGACTGAAGACCACGGTGGATCTGGCTATTCTTAAATCATGGACCATAGAACGATGTCGGTGCTGGATACCACAGCAAAACTTAAACATAGAGAGATTATTGAGGCGTCAATGGCTGTAACAGGGAGTTCAGAGAGTTCAAAACAGGCAGATATTTTATAGATGGCCTCCTTTGTCATGACAGGGCAGACAGATCATATTCATCATATTCGGCCTCCTTGGCTGTGATTGGGCAGAGAGATAATTCACATTTGGCCTCCTTGGCCGTGACAGCGATAACTGGGAAAACAGGTTAAAAAATGGTTAACAAGCTGACGTCTCGGAAAGAGTTGTCGAGGAGCTATAGGGGTAGCTGCCTCCTCGGAAGGAGCTTTAGACGTAATCATGACGCTCAATACAAAGATGGGGACAGAGATGGGTGCGAAGTTCTAAGCTTGTGCAGAGATTGGGCTGGTGTCGTTTGCACCGCACCTTGGGTCACTTGTCACGTTCTTGAAGAACTCGTGATAAGGGAGGAATATGGGAGATCACCGCCGCCTTTTGATCCATCTCCTTTGGGATGGTTGTTGTTTCTGGAGGTTTCGTGGACGGAGAATCGTTGGACATGTCTTTTGTGTGCTATACCTTAGCACACATCCGCTGACACTCTGATCATCACTTATACTGACTGTTAATGTTGTTTGTCTTGTCCTGATAAATAAATATCCTGTGGTGTGTGTGGTGACTCCCTTATTTTGTTGCGACTCAGAAGAGATCGTAACAATACTTATATATATCTGGTTTAACAAGTGATAGCCTCAACAAACTACAGACACACAGAAACAGGTGAATGCAGTTCTATTTTAAACTGTTTTATATAGCTCTGGAGATTATCTTGAAGCATGAATAAAAACTGTGGTCATGTGAGCCATATTTTACCACAGAATGGAGTGAATGAGAAATACTGCAAATGCCACAAGAAGAGAAGCAGCAGCAGGTCTTCAGCCACCTCATTCAGTGTTAATACTCCACCGGGATCAGTTCTCCATCACCTGTTACCCGCTTGACACCTTCAACACATAATCTCTCTCCTTTCCTCTCACACTTAACCCACTCATTCCTTTTTTAAGCCTTTATCATTTCCCTACTTGTCTTCAATGGCAGCAGTTTTTCAGTGTTTTATTTCCACACAGGCAGATTGTTCAGCATATGGAGAAGGTAAATGAGGCAGGGTTTGAGGGATAAAGCACTTCAGTAAGATATCAGTTTCCCAGCAAAAAATAAATAAATCTAATTATAAAAGGAACATGTCAGTGTGACTGAGAAATTGTGTACTCTGGATTTTCTGCGTTTTAAAGTAACATTTCAGTAAAACGCTGTACCAAAATTGCATCCAATCGCAGCATAGAAATGTATATACTTTATAGCTAGGATGCTAGATGAAAAGTATAAATAAAGCTGTATTAATCCATGAAGGCAAGTCAAGATACAGTATGTGCAGGGCATTTGTAATGATATGTATTAGTAAATCGAATTAAGGTAAATCGGGCTTTCAGGTAAAATAAGATTTTAATTTAGAAAATAATAAATAAAATCACACTGACAATGACTGGAATTAACTTCTTCAATGATAAAAATATTTTACATTTTTATTATTTAGGGTTTGATGTCGAACACTCTATGTGGTGTTACTGAATGAACTGAACCCTAAATGAAAAACAAATGTTAAAAGTTCCTGATAATTTTAACCTTTTTATTTAGGACATGGTTGGTTGGTTCAGGCAGATTTGGTCAAAAAATATGTTTTAGTCATTTTCTATTTTGCTACCTTAATGACCTGTCATGAGGTTGGCTTCATGTGTCTCAATCAGAAGTGCTGTTGCCATAGTTTTATTTCAGTGGGAGAAAATATTCCAGATTTTGAAAAATTAAATTTAAAATCAGGCTTCAAATCAAAAGCTTTGACATTTGTGTTCATGCAAGGCTTAAAATGTGTGCAAGTTGATATTACACAATATTTGAAGAAGTAAATCTCTGGTCCTGTGAGATTTCTTAAGTAAAATTGAGCATTGTGATGCATCATGCTACATACAGGAATCATCCATGTGAATTCCTCTGTGTTCGGTTAGTTGAATGTGCACCGAAAATGAGACGCACACATTCATGAATTTACCGTGGTGATGCAATTTAGGCCAAGTCAAAATAATGTCAACTCACGTGTGAATGTATGCTAATTTAGCACAGATGCCAGAAAATAAATCACACGAGTCCGAAAATGGCAGTTGGCAGGCTTTCATATATTTCACACACCATTGTCTACAATGACCGTCTTTATTGCATCTACACATGTAAATAAAAAGATCAACAATTAAAGTAGAGATCAACATTTAAAAACTCATCTTAAATAGGCTATTAAAAATTTATTTATAGCATGTTTGATATATAAAACACATATAGACTGTTGAACGGAGGGAATCTCTCACACATTTCAGCAAAATTACTCGCTTCATTCAATTCATTTGTTTGTGACCATAGTGTTCTGGTCCTCGCGCGGCAGGTGGCTGCTTCTTATTAATAGGAATAAAATAAACATTTAGTTTGTTTATCACTACGAATTTATTTCCATATCCATCCACCTCAAAGAAAGCAGTCACAGACGAGTGATATGGGCTACACCAACGCTTTGCGAATCGATTCATTTAAAATAATCTGTTCAAAAGAACCGAGTCTTGTGAATCACCCCAGTACTTACGCTCAGAGCACACACATGTATTACCAGAGTGACGGGAGGATGTTTGGATTATGATGCACATCTTTATCCGAAGCAGAATCTAACGGAAAAGAAAACGAGTGTGGATTTATGAGTGGCTTTTTTGTTTTTAACTCTACAGGTCTTTTATTAATGAATATTTAATGGCTTGGAAATGGAGATCGCTTTGGTGAGTTTTGATAAGCGAGGAGATGGAGGCAGTGATGGAGAAACCTACCAGAACCAAAACTCACTGGATCATCCACGCTTGGTCCACAACAAAGAAATATACTCCAGAAGTCCACAACAGAGCTCATGGAAAATGAACGACATGAATAACACAATGATGGGCTCCACTGAGAATACGGTGGAGTATTACAGTCCCCATTTGTTTGATGAGGACATTCTGGATATGGATATGGACCATGAGAACAACGAACGAGTTCTTATTAATATCGCCGGGCTGAGGTTCGAGACCCAGTTGGGCACTCTGAACCAGTTTCCCGACACTTTACTGGGAGATCCTGGCAAGAGAATTAAGTATTTCGACCCCCTCAGGAACGAGTATTTCTTTGATCGTAACAGACCGAGTTTTGATGGAATTCTTTATTTCTATCAGTCCGGCGGGAAAATCCGGCGACCCGTTAACGTGTCGATCGACGTGTTTGCCGACGAAATCCGCTTTTATCAGCTGGGAGAAGAAGCGATGGACCGTTTCCGCGAGGACGAGGGCTTTATCAAAGAAGAAGAGAAACCGTTGCCACAGAATGAGTTTCAGAAACAGGTATGGCTCATTTTTGAGTACCCTGAAAGCTCCAGTCCTGCGCGAGGCATCGCTATCGTCTCCGTCCTCGTAATCACCATTTCCATCATAACTTTCTGTCTGGAAACTTTACCCGAGTTTCGCGACGAGCGAGAGCTTCCAGTGACCAGTCGCGCGATCAATGGTACTCAAGAGCGCCCGTCGCTCACATTCACAGACCCGTTCTTCATCATTGAAACCACCTGCGTGATTTGGTTCACCTTTGAGCTCTTCGTGCGCTTCTTTGCCTGTCCCAGTAAGTCAGAATTCTCCAAAACCATCATGAACATCATTGACATCATGTCCATCATGCCTTACTTCATCACACTGGGCACAGAGCTGGCGGAACAGCAGGGCCAGGAGCACAATAATGGACAGCAGGCCATGTCTCTGGCCATACTGAGGGTCATTCGTTTGGTTCGGGTGTTTCGCATATTTAAGCTCTCTAGACACTCCAAGGGGCTTCAGATCTTGGGTCAGACTCTGAAAGCCAGCATGCGAGAGCTGGGCCTCTTGATCTTCTTTCTTTTCATTGGTGTCATATTGTTCTCCAGTGCTGTCTTCTTTGCTGAGGCAGATGAACCTGAGTCTCACTTCTCCAGCATCCCAGATGCCTTCTGGTGGGCGGTGGTGACCATGACAACAGTTGGGTATGGTGACATGAGACCGGTGACGGTGGGGGGCAAAATTGTGGGCTCTCTCTGTGCCATTGCTGGGGTGTTGACCATTGCACTACCGGTGCCCGTCATCGTGTCTAACTTCAACTATTTCTACCACAGAGAAACTGACCAAGACCAGGCATCTCTCAGAGACGAGCCAAATAATGGTGGCCCTTCAAACCCATGTGATGAAATTCATGGGCTGAGGAAATCATCAACCTCCAACTCCAGAGATACAGAACACAATGAAGAAACAACGCCTGTTGAACAGACTAACATGAAAGCTAACAGCAGAATGGATATTAAACGTTCCCTTTATACATTTTGCTTGGACGCTAGAGAAACGGACCTCTAGTTCGTCCATCACCACCCCATTGCACTACCGGTGCCCGTCATTGTTTCCAACTTCAGCTATTTTAATCTCAGGGATACTGACCAGGAGCAGCGTTGTTGTGTTGTGTTGTGTCATGTGTTGAAGAATACAGAATATTCTGTATTAAGAATACAGTGAGGAATCAAACATGTTTGAGAAGACTAACGTGATAAATTGAATATTAAATGCTCCTGAGAAAGACAAACCTCTACACCAACCATGCTTAATGCACCCAAAATCTGTGCAATCCAAGGATCATCGCACTGCTAAAATCCTGGAAAGTTGCAGTTATTTTTTTTAAGTACATTTTAATCTGTTGATCTCTTGGGCACCAGCTTTTAAGCGTTACTTTTTAGATTTTCTTATTCGGAGCAGAAAACAAAACAACAATGAATTAAATAAGTAAAATAGTAAGAACTTACTTTGATGGGATGCTTTGAAATTAAAAAATCACAGGCCTTAACTCTTTTACTTATTTTATTGTATATAGTTCCCCAGTGTCTCCAACTTACGTGAAACGGCAAAATAGGGTTTCCTTCTTTTAAAGCATTTTATTTAAAAAAAAAAAATGCATGTACATAATTTTCTGTAAAATAATTGTTTGGACTTTAGGGTCTTGATCAATACCACTTTTATTGTTAGTCTAAAACACAGTTTTTGTGAAGTTTGTGGCTATCAGTATCTTAATTAATTTATAGCAATATTTTTTTCACTAAATTTTAAAACTAATTGGCGTATGAAATCTAAGCACTCCAAGGAAACGGACAACTTTATTGTGTTTTTCCGCTGAACTCACAACGATGAAGCCTTGTCAAATTTATCCCTGAAGTTTGATGTATTCAAGCAGAAATGTCCGTGTACAGGAGAGAGAAACCACTACAAATGACTGAACCATGATAATCCACTGACACCAGAGGAGAACTTGAAGAAAATCCAGTGATCCGAATTCATATAAGGTCAGTCCCCTCATTTAGTCTTCACTGTCTGTTTCATTTGCTTTCAGTGCTTTTCTTGCATTTGAAATGTTTTTTTTATATACACAATTGTAACCACAGTTATTGTAAATTCATATTTTATGACATTATAATATTTTTGTTATAGTGTTTGTTCATTTAACCCTAATAGGCCAGCCAAAAAAAAAAAAAAACGTAAAAAACGCGTAAAAAAACGTAAACCCCAAAAATGTGGAAGTTCCTATTCTTGAGTATGTTTATTTCAGAGCAGTCAACCCACACACTATGAAACATTTTCATGATTCTGGAATACCTCACTGACCCCCTGTAAAGTACCTGAAATGGCATGCTGTGGAAATAGTTTTTAATAAAAGGATCGTTCACCCCAAAATATAAATTCTGTCATCATTTACTCACCCTCGACTTCCATAGTAGGAAAAAAAAAATACTACTTTTGTGTTCAACAGAAGATAGAAACTCGTACAGATTTGGAACAACTTGAGGGTGTGTAAATGATGACAAAATATTAATTTATTAACCATCCCTTTAAATTGTTCTAAACAAGTGTTTCAATTTTTACACAGCCATTGCGTTGCATGATCTAAAATTCAGAGAATTAGTTTGTTCATATTTATTCATGTTTAGCGGTTGAATGACATCTCATAGACAAAATAAGAGTCATTATTGACACTGTGTGAACCTCCTGTATGCAAGTGCTTGAAAGAGAGCGAGGTGTTTTTAGGTGCCAGGAACCAGAAAATAAGTGTGTGTGATTGTGGCAGCGGCGATCACGCACAGGGTTGTTCTATGAGTGACATATCCGGTTTCACAGAGGATTAGATATGCCCGTTATAGGTTATATCACATAACCTTCGAGAAAGTGTTTGAGTTTGTGTACTGCATGCTTATTTTGGTTGCATAGATACATGAGACAGCTGCATTTTGGACAGTGGGCAGTGTAGGTCAGGAGTATAAAGTATGAAAAGACTGATAACACTAAAACTTAAGCTCATCCAAATGACATATCGACACTTGACTGCATGAAGATCTTCAAATGCACTCTGAACTAAGCTCTATGGTGTTTTTGTTAATTACACACTAAAATGTGAAATTTGGCTCTGTAGATACTCCCTTTAAACCCCCTTGGCTTGTTCATCTACTCATCCATCAACTTGTTTCAATTGGAAAATTTCACAGGAAATAAAACTGCAAAGTGATTTCATATGACTCTTAATAATAATGTGTTGGTGTGTTTAATGTAGTCTGGTTGATTTAGTCAGTTAAATTAGACGTAATGTCGCATTTAGGTTTTCTTTCTGTAACATTTTTTGCATTGTAGCACAGTTCCTCATTTTTGAGCAAGGTACAAACCATCACAATTGCTGGAATATTTGCAATATCATGAGGACTTCTATTGGTCAATAGACTGACCGTGATGTAGAGGAGCATTTAAAGAGATGTGGTGACTAAAGAATATTGCTCTTCATCAGCCATAGCTAAAGGCCCACTGAAGTGCCTTGTAATGCGCAGCTTTGTATGATGCGTTGATGTAATTTACAGGAAGCTAAGGCGGGACATATTGAATGGCTCCTCTCCCTTTTTAAATAGCCAGTAGCGTTTAGTTTACCTCTAGACTGCAATTTGTACTTGACAGCACCGTGGAAGCGAATCCGAGCGCTGATGATACGTTGGATTCAATAGTAGAGGTGTGAATAAATTCTAGTCATTTCATTCTTAACCAACGTACAGTTGGAAAACGGAATAAAACTAGAGCGTTTAAGCAACTGAACACTCATCTTCAACCCATATTGCTCCGTGAAGTGTCAGCGGTCACTTTGGCCAGATGGTATTTAGCCTCTGCCATACCCTGACGTGCACAAAATGTAACAACGAATCAATTCTATGCGGGCCGCAAGCGCTGTGATTGGTCTGCTAGAGCCCCTCCCCCGGGTTTCACATGCTCCCTCTGGATGTGTAATTGCACATCAATGCGGGCAACGACGCAGAAGTATAAATGAAAACCGTCGCGTATTCCACAGCATAGAGGAAACGCTGTAGGTCCGACGCAGAAATAAAAATTGGGCTTAAAGGGTTAGTTCACCCAAAACTGAAAATTCTGTCAGTAATTACTCACCCTCATGTTGTTCCAACCCCGTAAGACTTTCGTTCATCTTCAGAACACTCATTTTAAACACTACACCGAGACCCATCTGCGTCATCTTCTCAGTTCTCGCGCATGCGTCGTGGTGCTCTCGTGAACTCACGTCAGAGGCCCACACGGAAGAAAATTAATAGTTGAATAAAGTCGTTATTTTTGTTTGTTTTTTGCGCACAAAAAGTATTCTTGTCATTTGATAAACTTAGGGTTGAGCGACTGTAGTCACTTGGACTATTTTAACAATGTCTTTAATAACTTTTCTGGGCCGCAGATGAAATGACCTTGCAGCCTATGAAGGAGTGAGCCAGCTCTCA
Organism: Meda fulgida; assembly: GCA_030578275.1. NCBI lineage: Eukaryota > Metazoa > Chordata > Actinopteri > Cypriniformes > Leuciscidae > Meda > Meda fulgida. Next base: position 19,478,195 of record CM060619.1, read on the forward strand.
GATTTCATCAAAAATATCGAAATATGAACGAAAGTCTTACGTGGTTGGAACAACATGAGGGTGAGTAATTACTGACAGAATTTTCAGTTTTGGGTGAACTAACCCTTTAAGGCTAACATATTCATACTAAATGCTAAAAAACTTCAATTTTGATTTCAGGGGGCCTTTAAGCTCTTGAAAGTGCTTCATGATTGCAAACATGTCACAACTGTCTGTTTTTTTTTTAATGTGTGAAAGCTAACCATGTTAAATTTGGTTGAAGAGGAAGGTCTGAGCTCATCATAAGCATTCGCTGGAGATGTGATAAGCTCAGACCCCTCTTTTCAACCAAATATAACATGATTAACATAATGGTTAGGCTGCGAATTGGGACGAATTTGACAAGGACCAATAGTTATGGAGGCTTTCAAAGCAAGATTCACTGCACTGCAATAGTACAAAAACAGCACAATCCTTTGCCATTATAGTGAGATGAATAACATATTCTGACATCACCTGTGCTCCTTACTTCATTGTCCTTTTATAAAAAAAAAAGATTACATGTAATTGCATCACAATCATTGCATCACAATCATTAAACAGCAATTTCGTAGATTTACTATTGCCAAATAGCTATTGCTGTAGTTATGACAAATTTTTAACATTACACTAGATCCAAAAAGAATTTTTCCATTTGCTTTGGGATACAGTAATTGTATAAAATAAGCTCTGTGACAAACAAAAGATTCTGATTCTTAGACTTTTTGTTCGTAATGATAATCTTCACAAATGAACACAACATTTCTGAATTTTTAAGTCTAAATAATCGCCAGAAGTAAAAAGCTACACCGCAGTCACATGACTTAAAATCACCACCATTAAGCTTCTGACGACTCTTTATTTAAACCCCCCCCCCCCCCCCTGAAAGTCTGAGTTAGAGTTAGAGAAACACAACGAGGCAGTAAAAGCGAAGTAGTGAGTAAATGAGTTCACCTTTCCTGGCTGATGACATTTAATGTCCGGTTTCAGTTATTTAACCAAAAGCCCGTTCAAAAATCCCATTGATTTCAGGACAACAGAACCAGAAGTGCTAAAATGCCCTCAAGTTGTTCCAAATCTGTATGAGGTTCTTTTTTATGCAGAACACAGAAGAAGATATTTTGAACAATGTCCAAACAGTTGTGGGGCACCATTGACTTCCATAATATTTTTTTCTTTACTATGAAAGTCAATGGGGCCCTTCAAACTGAACAGTTGTGATTGTGAATTGCTTGCCTTTATTGAATCAGTTATCTGTATTGACCATAGAATGCTTGCTTCATTTGCAATCAAAAGGCTGTTGTATTACTCTGAATCTAACCTGTCACTGTACACTGATAGATAAGCTTTTGTCAGTGTGATCTGGCTGTTGGTGAAGATTACTGGAGTTAGTAATACCTGTTAGTAATTATATCTGCATTTCACTTTTTTGGAGTGATTATGTTGAAAGTATTCGTAGAGTATTATTTAACACAACGATTCAATCTTTCAACAATGAATATTAACTAGATTTTTATGAGGCAAAGATGGGTGGTGTTTGCATGTGCATAACTCTGTCATGATGCTAGGGTGTTTTAAATAAAGCATTGTTATAGTTTTCTTAGTGTATCATGTTGTTCTGCAATGGCTACAGTGTTCTAGGTGGTCAATAATTAGTTTAGCTTTGAAGCGCTTTTAGGCATTTTATTTGCTCAAGTTTAACTTGTTTTCAACTTAACGCCACCCTGGCTCAGAAAAGGGTTACAATTTTCTGGTGTAAAATCAGCATAAATGTGATCTATGTCATTTTGTGTCTATTCACAGTCAAAAATCTGTGTTTTGATGAATTGGATCTTAGTATGTTTTATTTTCCTAATTCTTCAGTCAAATGCATCAATATTGCGGATAAAGTGTGATTTCAGTACCACAGACAGCTCCATAAATTCTTGCAAAGCTTGTAGAAAGGACGCTATTCATTTGAAAGGCATTTAAAAAAAAGAAACCATTTGAATGGTACAGTCGTCATATAACCGATAAAAATGTCATTAGACAGGCTTTATCGAAGACTTTTAACCTCTAGCCGTTCTCATTCAAATCAGTAGTTCAACTGATTTGCCCAAGTGAAACACTCTTTATGACCCACAGCATTGCGTGTAGCAGTACAGCATCCTGCAGCTTTGTTACAATTTGAGCATGACGTTTATAGGAATGTTCAAGGTTCAATACTGGTTCAATGAACTGCAGTTCCCTTTCAGTCGGTTACGTTCGACGTAATGTCTCCAAGGGTTATATACGTAACCGAGATGCTCTTTGTACTTAACTGAAAGTAGTTTTTCAAAGGCAAAAATCTCAGTTATAATAATGCACTTACAATAGAATCAAATCAAATAATATAATTAGATTAAATACATTAACCCACCTTCACTGTATGACTTGTTTTCAGTTGAACACAAAAGGAGAAATTTAGCAGAATGTCCAAGCTGCTCTTTTCCTTACAATGGAAGTGAATGGTGACCTGGACTGTCAAGCATGATTTTCAGTGAAAAATAAAAATGTAGTCTTAAGTTTCAGTATGTTCCTTACATACAATTATATTAGGACTTCAGAAGTCTTTGAATATAGTGCACAAAGTCATAAAGACTTCTTTTACCTCAACTTTCTGTTAAGCATCTGCTTTTGTGTTCCGCAGAAGGTTTGGAAAGACATGAGGTCGATTGAATAATTACAGAATTTTTGGGTGAACTATAATTTTAAAACGTGTTCGTCCACTTAGAACCCTCCACATGTTTTAAATATTGTTTATTTTATTATTCATTTATAGGGGTGAAACGATACTGTCATGTCACGATTCGATACATGATACTGAACTTCCGATACAATATTATTGCGATACTTCAAGACATAGGATAAAAGGTTAACAAAAAATGTACTGTTGATTAAAATGCTAAATTTGATTTTACATTGTAGGTGTAAATGAATAGGCTTGAATTTGGTGCTGGTAACCCAATGCACAGGACAGTGACACCAGAAGCCATCCTCATGCTCCTTGGATATATTACCAACTCATTTGTTTTTTAAAGTGAATGATCTTGTTGCTCCTCTTGTCGTCAAAATTATTAACATGTCACTTTCCACAGGGACTGTCCCAAACTTTTACAAACAGGCAGTGATAAGCCCCATTTAAAAAAGCCCAATTTGGACCCAGCAGAGCCTTGTAACTATAGGCCAATATCAAAACTGCCCTTTCTCTCAAAAGTCATGGAGAAGGTAGTTGCTGAGCAGCTGACAGCTTTTCTAAGTAACAATGAACTCTTGGATAAGTATCAGTCTGGTTTTAGAAAGATGCACTCTACTGAGACTGCTCTCCTCAAAGTGTCTAATGAAGTACAGATGGCTGCTGACTCTGGAAGGTACTCATTATTGGTTTTATTGGATTTATCATCAGCTTTCGATACAGTGGACCACAAAATACTGTTGAACAGATTGGAAAAAGATTTGGTATTGTTGGGTCTCAGTTAAAGTGGTTTTCTTCTTACTTGGGTGACAGAACTTTTTCTGTTTATGTAAATGGTATACTGTCTGAAGGCACTCCATTCTTGAATGTTGTTCCCCAGGGCTCTGTCCTAGGTCCACTTTTACTGAACATTAGCCCTGTTGAAAAATGTTTGAGCCATTTTAACAATGTGTTATACCATTTTTACGCCGATGACATACAGTTGTATTACTCGTTCAATGATTCTGAGTTCCACAAACAAACGGATTTATTGGATTGTGTAAAATCGTGGCCTGCTAGTAACTGTCTCCAATTAAATTAGAAAAAGACTGAAACCCTAATTGTTGCCCCAGACAACAAAATCCCATCCAACCTTCAACTCCTTGGTTCTCTGAGCTCCTCTTTCCAGTCGAGCCTCAGAAATCTTGGCGTCTGGTTTGACTAGTTAATGTCTTTGGACTGCCATTCTAGACTTTTGATTAAAAATGGTTTTTATCATCTAAGAAATATTGCAAAATTGAGGCCAATTTTATCGGACTCTGACCTTGAGATGGTTATCCATGCTTTTATTACTTCACGTTCAGATTACTTTAACTCTCTTTTTACTTTTTTTTTTAACAAATCTGTTCTAAATCATCTTCAAATGGTTTAAAATGCTGTGGCAAGGCTTTTAACAGGATCTGGCAGAAGGACACACACCACACCCATTTTGTCCTTGCTACACTGGCTACCCATCAAATTTCGTATTGATTTTAAAATATTAGTTTTAACTTTTAGAGCTTTAAATGGTCAGGCCCCACAATACATTGCTGATTTGTTATGCACATACTCCCCTGGCCGTGCCCTTCGATCCTCAGGCCAGAGTCTTTTAATGGTCCCAAAGACTCACTATAAAACCCGGGTGGACCTGTCCTTTCAGGCTATAGTCCCCAGAGTGTGGAACGCCCTGCCCCTGTCCCTCCGCGTGGCCGACTCTGTCGATTCTTTTGAAAAGCAACGCAAGACACTGTTATTTAAACAAGCTTTTAGTTGACTGGGTTTTATTTTGGGCTTATTAAATTTTAATTTTTTTATTGATTGTATACTGTTTTATTATTTTGGTTGCACTTTTTAAAGCACTTTGTGGTTTTATCTGTGAAAAGCACTCTATAAATAAACTTTACTTACTTACTTGCCAGAATCAAAATATTCATGATTCTGAAGCTGGAAATACAGAATTATATTAGACGAATATATTTGCACTCTGTCACTGACTACTAGATATATTTAAAATAATGTAGGCCACTTTTTACTGGTTAACATCAGACATTTGCCATTATCAGGACCCACAAATATCCCCCCATTGCACTATTATACATTATATTCAACATCATATATAGTATTTTAATGTAGTACTGACACTAAAACTCTATAAACTTGAATTTTTTTCTCACACAGAAATTGTCATTTTGGGTGAACTATACACAGTACATATTTTGTCAGTATATCCACGATACATATTGATGCATTTTTGTATTGCGATATATTGTGACACGATATATTGTTACACCCTATTTATTTATTTATTTTTACTGAGGAACAGGCTGAAATTACACCACACACACTGTGAATAGAGCTTAACTTGTATTGAACCCAGAACATCCTTTTAATCTTACAAAGATTAGCAAATGTTTGACTCCCAAAAGTACAATTTGACTCTGTTTAAAGGAATGCAGCAAAAACTCTTTTATTAGATAGAATTGACAAGCAGCATGATTCTCACCTCCCTCTCGTGTTAGTATTTTCACAGGAAGTGTCGCACGCAGTGAAGCTGGCAGGATAAATCAGGTTCAATCTGGCAGAAGTGTGCTGCTAAACTACAGCCTACATCAGCCTATACAAAGACACTCTGTGAGGATTGTTAAAAGCTGTTACAGTTACTGGTAAATCAGTAACCAATTTGACATGTGAATCTAGCCCTTTCTGTAGACACAACATACATAGTAATGTCAAACATGACTCAGATGGAAACACAGCTAAAATTAGATCAAATCCTAATTTAGTCATATTTTAGTTTTTTTCACAAGCATTTCCCCTCACTGACCCTTAGAAATTAAAAACAATTTTTTTTTTTGTGGGAGTTTGAGACCTCTATGCGAATGACTTGTTCTCCACACACACAATGTAAAATTACAGGAGTGATAACTGGATTTAAATGTGTGTACGGCATCTTGTGTGTTTGGTATCTGCTATTTTGACCAAGGTAATATTACAGTGACAAAAGACTCGTTGTGTTCTGGAATTTTACCTAAAGTATTGTTGGAGGCATTATGGTTTGTTTATGCTTAAAGGCTCATGTCCACTTATTACAGGGCTCCAGACTAACTGTTTTTGCGAGGAGCGCTGTAGCCCCTAACTTAAAATTTTTAGGAGCACAGGCAGAAAATGTTGGGGCACACCTTAAATCAACCTGCAACTCAGTTATTCACATTTCCCCCCATTTTGACTGTATTACTGACAAATGCCTTGGTAATAAATAGACTTAATGTATAGAAATTACAGTGTGCAGTGTTATTTTAAGTTCACAGGGCTCCAGACTAACATTTGAGGGCAGCAGCACAAGAGCCACTGAGTTCTACAGAAAGTATTTGGTAGCACTGTGGGGCTGACAATAAAGCACTGAGCTTACTAACTTTAATTAGTATGTCTTAATATTAATTCAAAAGCAAAATAAGTGTGAAAATAGGCGTCCTCTGCAGCCACCTACTGGTTACAATGGTAATTTAATATTTTTTTATTTTTAAATAAGTGCGAGTTTTCTTAAATCTTGAAACTTTTAGTTTTATAAATGGGGACAATCTTTGAAGGATGAATAAAACATGTTTTGGTCATCACATTAAATAACATTTAAATATGATATTATAGTTTTGAAGTGCTGGGAAAAAGATGTGTAGTACTCGTAAGCGTTTGACTATTTCTGTCACAATACCATATATATGGTTAGTGTTACTACAATAAATTGTTGCTGATTTATGGACTTAAAACCTTCTATAATTTGTTCATTCATGACACAATGTTTCTCCTGGTTTCCACATCAGCACTGCTTGATCTGATATCTATGGTTTATAACAGAGAACTCTGCGCCGAATCTGAATGTTTCTTCACTGGATCTCCTAGTGAAGTGTATTAACAGTGTCGCGTGATCGAGATCGTCCCGCGACTGGCGAGTAGCTCGCGGCGCTTCACTATCTAGTGTCTATTATTGGTCTGAACTAATAAACGGTCCGTGAAGCACAAACGAGTAGCGCAGTTTGGCTCTGCTTTCATCTCGTTTGTCATTTAATGCTAGGCAATCTTATACCATTAGGTCGCAGTCTGGAGCCCAGTATTATAAGCGTTTTTGGGCTTGTTATTTAAGCTTGGCTCATAAAGCGATCAAGTTTATAAGAGTTTTCTCTCATATCTCTAGTCGTACATCATGAACAACTTGTTGTTCAATTCGGTTTTGTACACAGTGCGTAGAATTTTTGTAAATGCAGTTGTCACTACCTGCATTTTTTGGGAGTTAATTTCGTTGCAGAATGCGTTGTCACTCTCATAAATTACTGAAATGTGTGTGAACAGAACAGGATGACACACTAAAAGGTGAACTGGAAACCAAATTTAAAGTCCCCCTGTAGTTAATAAATGTATTCCTTAAAACTCATCTTTGATCACCAAAATTACATATTTAAACGTTTTTTCCTTGAAAAAAAATTCTTCATGGCTTAAAATAGCTTGATTGTAAATCTACACACTGGCCTCTTTTAGTATACGCGGTTCTATGAATATGCAAATTAGTCCCACCTCCACTCACTCACTCAGCTCAGAGATCCACTCGTTGACGATCACACATTGACCTGATTGGTTACATGGTAGTTTGTGACGTCAGAAACAACAGCGATTTCTAACCGTGTTTTTGAGACTGTCTTTGGTTCACTGCAGTTTTAAGGAGAAAATACTCAGCAATGATGCTGACTTATGAATTTACACATGGTTTGTCTTAAAGCATATTAAAAACACCACATATAACATATAAACAACATTAAAAGCTTGATTTGAAAAGCAAGTGTGTATGTGACCTAAATGTCGTTAAGGGCACGAAAGCACCATTAAGAAATCTCATAAAAGTGGTCCAACATAGGCAGTCATTCAATAGCTTTTTATGAGGAATAAACTGCCAAGAAAAGGAAAAGTAGTTAAGGAAAATAGTCAACCACTGGATAGTGTTCATAATCAAGAAATTATCAAGAGTGTTTACATATTACTGTATTTTTTTAAAAATGGCTACCTTTACTTTTTGCAATTGAAAACCAAAAGAAATTATATTACAATAATTTAATAAATTACACATTTTATATATATATATATATATATATATATATATAATTGGTTCTCATGTGTGGTTGCATTTAGAGTAGAAGTAAAACCATTGGTTGGTTGTGTTGTCGTTAGGTTATGTGTTAGAGTTGGATTGCTTGTTGGATTGCCTGATGTGACTGTTTTATCTTGTCTTTGTAATAGAAAAAAAGGCTTGAAGCAAGAAAACCGCTCCGGGTCTCTTATATAAGCGGCCCTTCTTCTCTGACCGCCGCTCACAGAGCGTAAATGGCCTTTCAATTAGACAAGAAAAAAGAACGTCTTAAAAGGAAGGAAACAGATTTTACTTTATGATCTGAGTGGAAGTGGATTAAAATATCACTTTAAAAAGATATACTATGACACTTTCTTTCTGGCTTTCATTTTGTTTTAAGACAGACAAAATTGTTATCACTTTATTTTGTTCCTCTCTTTTTTCAACAGATTTTACTTCTGAATTCTAACATATTTCCAAGTAAAACAAGATATTCTACGAGCGCAAAAGATATGTAAATTTAATATCATACATTGTGTTTTCGTTTATCTTATTTTGCTCTAATGATGCGTTTTGTCCAGAATATTTTTTCAAAAATGTAGTTTGTGTTCCACATAAGTAATCAATATGAGTTTGAAACAACATGAGGGTTATTTTTGTTATGTGATTTGTATTATTTGAGCTCTGTAGTTTAAATGACAACAGACATTATACCTTAAAAACGTGTCAGTTTTCTCATATTAAGAAATATGCATTCAGATATGCTTTGCAATCAGAAATGGCTTGTTTTGCTTTTAAGAGATTAGGCCTATATGAGCAGCATGAAACAGCTTGTGAGACTTTAGATGAATCGTTGGGCTGGTTGTTTTATGGCTCTGCATTGTTGTGTTTCTTTTGGATTACATGAATGAATGTGTCAACTAATGACAACTAGAGTCTGTGCAACCCCTAACACATACACATATTCTACTCTTTTAATGGGTCCTTTTCACTCATACAGAAATGAGTACCATTTCTGTATAGAGACTGAAAAGGACCCATGGGGTTACAAGCAACCTTTTTTGACTTTAAGGCCCCCACATATTATCTAACACAACAGAGTGTTGCTGTGATGCAGGGATGACATATTTTTGTTGGCCAACCCATACTTTAGCATCACTTTGGTTCCCTCGACAGAAACCCAGTAGAATTTTTTTCATTGGCTTCTGAATTATTGACGAAAATAAGCTCTGTCTCCAACGTAAGTTTGTGATTCTTGCACATTTTGTTCATCATGATAATCTTCACGAATTAACATGACTTTTATGAAATTTTAAAGCCTAAATATAAGAAGTAAAAAGCTAAACGTAGGCTTTAAATTAACTACACCATGGTCACTTGATTTCAACATCACCAGCATTTAGCTTTAAGGTCTTTATTTTTTTTAAACTAGTGAGCAGATGAGTTCGGCTCACCTGTTCGGCTGATGACGCTCAATGAAAAAAAAAAAAAAAAAAAAAACACATTTGACATCAGGACAGTAGAACTGGAAGTGGTAAAATGCTAATTGATTTCCAGGTTTTGGCTTACAAAAAATACATCATCCATTATGGCTGCAGTACTCTATATTTGAAGGCCACCCATATTGACTAAGATATTTTCTCCGGGATTTCTGCTTTAATTGTGACAATGCTGCTTGTTTGCATACGTTTTACTTATAGAAACAATAGTTATTGAGGGGGAAAATTAGCTCTGTGTCCCTTCCATGACAACAACAAAACAATGGGATTACAGTTCAGTGCTACTGATAATTTTGAATGTTAATCTCTTTATTTGTATAGATTTTTTTTACATCAGTCGAACATGGTCTTCTGAATCAGATTTATAAGGTCAAAGGTCGGGGCTGTGACCTCTTTAGATGGCAGGTGAAATTTAGTAGACACTTTTATCCAAAGTGACTTGCAGTGTATTTAAGGTTTATCAGAGCGTTTCCTTTCACTGCAGAATAACATCTGCATCTTTGAGTGCGGCTCATCAAAGAATCCTAGAAAAGGACGCTGTATTGTGGTTTCTGTATTGTGTGTGTATCATACGCTATTATAATAAAATACATTTTTAAGATGTTATTTTTAAGATGTATCAATTAGCATTTATGAGAAATACTGTAACCGCCAATATATATATATATATATATATATATATATATATATATAAAAATACCCTAGTAGTGGAGATTTATCTCAGTAATTTGAATCTTTTCAATCTGTTTACTTAAAAAGATTTGTTCATTGATTGATTTATTCAGTTACTCTTATACAGCGTTATATGTCAGTATAGTGAGTTATCTTTAGACATACATTCGGAAACTTTCCTAAGCATTTCCTGGTAGCTATTTTTGAAGTAGGTTGCGCTTAAAACTTACCCCCACACAGTTCTAGTGTATGAAAGGGCTGTCATTTTTAATTCGATATTCAAATATGCATTCGAACATGACGTGAAATATCCGCAATCGAACTATAAATAAACGTCCGGTTTTTAAAGTGCTATGTGTAGCACATTTTTTACAGTCTATGATTAGGCCGTTTGTTTTTTATTTTAGTGTTTGCCATCTCATCCAGTAGGGAGCGCTCTAAACGTATTGTAGCATAGGCCCATGACCAAATCAAGCGAATAATAGCCAATAGCCACCCTGTTTTGAAAATGGAAGATAACGCACAGAAAGGCCAGCCTGAGTGGACAATTACGACCCGAACTCATATAAAAAGTAGTGTCTGGAAATATTTGGGTTCTAGACCGTAGTTCCCTTTCAAGGGAACTCGAGCTGCGTCAAACGCTGTGGGAACGCCCCTGCGTGAGTGCGTCATGAAGCACATATGGAATCAGTCCAATGAAGAGACGGAACGTCATAGGCAGGTGATGTCATCGACCAGGAAACTAAAAAGCACCCCAAAATCACAACCGCGTCAGCTTCTGTGCCTTCAACAAGCGCTCTGTGTGTGAATATTGTCCATGTGTTTTTTGTCTGTCATTTAGTGTCTACTAGGCAGGAGTTTTCACTATTAAAAAAAAAAAAAAAAAAAAAAAAAAAAATATATATATATATATATATATATATATATATATATATATATAAATTGATAAATTGTATCTAAGCAGCTTCACAGTATCAATCAAATAACTTAACAATGTTTGTTTCTTAGTGGAAAAAAACATCCACGTTTGGTAGGGCTCATCAATGGTATTAATGCTTGGTTAATTAATTTGAATATCCCCAACTGAGCAAGCCAAAGGCAACAGTGGCAAGGAACTGAAAAACTCCATCAAGTGACCTACTGGTGTCCTAAAACTCCATCAGGTGACTTAATGGAGAGAAAAAAAAAACCTTGGGAGAACGCAGGCTCAGTCGGGGGCCAGTTCTCCTCTGGCGTTTATGAACTAGAGGCTGGATTTACAGTAACTGTGATTTGATACAAAATTTTGTTTTATTTTATCACTTCGGGGTGGGTACACGAACCGGAATCACAACGTTTTATCTGTAGAGTGGGAAAGGGATCATCCATAGGGAGAGGCTAGTTGGCACTTCAGCACTGTGTTGTCATCAGGTCCAGGCAAAGCTCCTAGTCAGATCTGGATACGACCTGGATCCGGCAGGCTGCGGGAAAACCTCGGGATAAACAAAGACACTAAAATTAGCGTAGATGCCATTCTTCTTATGATGTAACGAGTACATCAGGATTTAAGGGAAGTGTTCCCAGTTCCGGCTGACCGAATCTATGCAGCCTAACAGTGAATTATAGAAGTCTATAATGTATTATGTGTATGCTAGGTCAAAGAGATGTGTTTTTAGTCTAGCTTTGAACTGACAGAGTGTGTCTGCTTCCCGGACAATGGTAGGAAGACTGTTCCAGAGTTTTGGTGCTAAATAGGAAAAGGATCTACCGCCAGCAGTTGATTTTGATATTCTAGGTATTATCAACTGGCCCGAATTTTGAGATCGCAATAGACGTGAAGGACTATAATGCGTTAAGAGCTCGCTCAATTACTGCGGAGCTAAACCATTTAGTGCTTTGTAAGTAATCAAAAAAATGTTAAAATGTATACGATGTTTAATAGGCAGCCAATGCAGTGTTGACAGAACCGGGCTAATATGGTCATTAGTGCTGGGCAACGATTAAATTTTTTAATTGCGATTAATCGCATAATTTTCTTGCGATTAATCGCATTGTTGTGCACAAAATTGAATAATGAATTCTAAAGTACTGTATTGCGCACTTTTGATTTAAATGTACTGCTATATACACAAAAGTGCAATAACATATGGTTTGCAAAAACTTTAAACAAATTAGGTGCTTTTATACCAGCAGTATTCCCTTTACACAGTATCAATAAAATATTTCTTGTAAATCTCAACTTAAACATTAATGTAATCAAATCAAATATTTAAACAAAGCTATTTGCCACTGCCAGGGCATTACCTTTTATCTAGCTTGTTAAAACGAGTCCAGTTTTCTTGTTTTTTTTTCTGAACAGGTATCAACAGGTATCTTGTATCAGGGAGCAGCAGAAACAGAAATGAAGAAATGTAGTCAGAGGTCATGATCACTACTACAGATATAAGTCGACCAACGTTATTTCTCTGATAGTAGCTTAGTAGATCATGCCATGGTTTCCCACGTAAGATTACATTAAACAGAGTGAGATGAAGTGGTCGAGCACATGGTGCAGCGTCAAGCGGGTGCGTTCCTGTGAAACTGTTGCGGTCATGCTCGCCTCACGCACGCGCCCGCCCGTTGCCGAAGTTCAATTGTCTATTTTTGTACACGACGCGCAGCACAAATCATTGGAAGAGAGACTGATCCTCGGCTCGCTGTTTGTGAGTTTCCAGAATCTAAATAGTTATCTATAGGTTTTATAGGTACTGTATAGAGGGCCTGTCATTCACTCGTGGAGCACTGTCTCCCTTTCTTTTCACCTGAGAGAACCTGCCAAAGCCTCTCCACTGCTGGTTTGGGTGGGTTATATATCCCACCCCTCCTGTGATCATGGTTTGACTGTAGGCCTATGTGTAGTCAGAACCAGAGAGCAACGGACTTTCAAAATAAAAAAAAAGTGCGTTAACGTGCGATAAAAAAATTGTCGGCGTTAATTAAAAATGCGTTAACGCGATAATAACGCGTTAACTTGCCCAGCACTAATGGTCATATTTCCTGTTTCTAGTAAGAACTCGAGCTGCTGCGTTTTGAACTAGCTGTAGTTTATTTATTAAGCGTGCAGGGCAACCACCCAGTCGAGCATTACAATAATTGTCATTACATGACAATCTTGATGTCATGAAAGCATGAACTAATTGTTCCGCATTTGTTAATGAGAGCATTTGTCGTAATTTAGATATATTTTTAAGATGGAAAAATGCGGTTTTACAGATACTAGACACGTGACTTTCAAATGAAAGATTGCTATCAAAAAGCACACCCAGGTTCCTAACCGACGACGAAGACTTAACAGAGCAGCCATCAAGTGTTAGACAGTATTCTAAGTTATTACGTGTGGAAGTTTTTTGTCCAATAATTAGAAAATTAGAATCTCTGTTTTTTCAGAGTTTAGTAGTAGGAAATTACTAGTCATCCAATTTTTTATATCAGCTATGCATTCCGTTAATTTTGTGAATTGGTAAGTTTCATTAGGTTTTGAAGAAATATAGAGCTGAGTATCATCGGCATAACAGTGAAAGCTAATTCCATTGTTTCCTAATGATATCTCCTAATGGTAGCATACACAGAGTGAACAGCAGCGGTCCTAGTACTGAGCCTTGTGGTACGCCATACTGAACTTGTGATCGATAAGACATCTCTTCATTTACTGCTACAAACTGATAACGGTCAGATAAGTATGATTTAAACCATGCTAGTGCAATTCCACTAATGCCAACATAGTTTTCTAGTCTAGTTAAAAGAATGTTGTGGTCAATGGTGTCAAATGCAGCACTAAGATGGAGTAACACTAATAGAGAGATACAACCACGATCGGATGATAAGAGCAAATCATTTGTAACTAATGAGAGCTGTCTCAGTACTGTGGTATGGTCTAAATCCTGACTGAAAATCCTCGCAGATATCATTTCTTTCAAGAAAGGAACACAGTTGTGAGGATACTGCTTTTTCTAATATCTTTGACAGAAAAGGCAGATTTGAGATCGCCTGTAATTGACTAATTCTGAAGGATCAAGTTGCGTTTTTTTAACAAGCGGTTTTATCATAGCCAGCTTAAAGGTTTTTGGTACGTATCCTAGAGACAAAGACGAATTAATGATATTAAGAAGAGGATCTATGACCTCTGGAAGCATCTTTTTCAGTAGCTTAGTCGGTATAGGGTCTAACACACAAGTTGTCGATTTAGATGAATTAACGAGTTTGCAGAATTCTTCCTCGCCTATAGCAACAAATGAATACAATTTTTCCTCAGGGAGACTACAATACACTCCCTGATGCGATACTCTAGTAGAAGGTTGGCACTTAAATGTCTTTAAGTGCCAATCCCAATGCATCTTTTTCATTATCTACATGTATATTAAAATCACCAACAATTAGTACTTTATCGACAGCCAATACTAATTCTGATTGAAAGTCCGTACATTTTTTATTAAAATCTTTATGGTGCCCTGGTGGCCTGTATACAGTAGCCAGCAGAATTCTCAAACGTGATTTATCGTTTACACTATATATTTTTATATTAAGCACCAACACTTGAAAATATTACTATAAATTACAGCAACACCTCCCTCTTTGCCTTTTAGACGAGGTTCATGTTTATAACAGTAATCTTGTGGGGTGGACTCATTTAAAGTAATGTAATCGTTTGGTTTTAGCCAGGTTTCTGTCAAACACAGCACATCTAGATTATAATCTGAAGTCATATCATTAATTATGAGCGATTTTGAAGGGATCGAATATTCAGCAACCCAAGCTTAATCATTTGCTCATCTGTATTATCTCATCTGTATTATCTCATCTGTTTTTTATTTGTTGAATATCAATTAAATTTTTTACCTGACGTTTTTTGGATGTCCAAATTCGGGGAACAGACACAGTCTCTATATGATGATATCTAGGTGAAAGAGGCTCTATGTGATGGGATTTATCTGACCTTGGTGACGTGAGGCCGCTAGCAGACGGTCGGTTTAGCCAGTCTATCTGCTTCCCGACCTGAGCCCCAGATTGTCATGTTTTATCTAAGACTATGAACCAAACTACTAGAGAGAAGAGCAGCACCATCCCAAGAGGGATGAATACCATCTCTTTTCAACAGATCAGGCTTGCCCCAAAAACTTTTCCAATTGTCTATGAATTCTATATTTTTCAACGGACACCACTTAGACAACCAACCATTGAGTGAGGCCAATCTGCTAACTATCTCATCACTCCTGCGAACAGGAAGGGGGCCAGAGCAAATTACAGTGCCTGACATCGTACTTGCGAGTTCACACACCTCTTTAATATTAATTTTGGTGATCTCCGACTGGCGGAGTCGAACATCATTAGTGCCGACATGAATAATGATCTTAGAGAATTTACGATTAGCATTAGCCAGCACTTTTAAATTTGCTTTGATTGGTTTGGAAGCACGCTCTGCGGTTCCTTCAGGAGCTGGATGTTGCCAGTATTGAGACAGGGGATACTGAGGACTCGCCACCTTATTCCCCTGAACATGAGGAGCTTGTGGAGGTGCTTACTCGTGCTGTTTCTAAATTAAGCATGGAGTGGCCAAAACTTAGGCAGGAGTCTAAATCAAAGAGTAAATTAGATTAAAGATTTCTGCCTTCCCGTATGCAACCTCCACGTCGGTGCCTACCGTTTTTCCCAGACCTCCACACTGAGGTGTCGAAGTCCTGGAAAAAGCCGGTTTCATGCCGTATTTTTAGCCCCCAAAAATCCACCTATTCTAATATTGCGGGGGCTAAAATGCATGGTTATTGGGCGATACCTAAGGCGGAAGACACACTTGCGAGCCATCTCTCCGCCGAATCTGCATCCTCCTTTAAGGTACCGGCTTTACCCTCCAAGCCTCTAAGAAACACCTCGGCTTTGGTGGGTAAAGCATAATTGGCGGCGGTCAGGCCACGGCATGCCTGCATACAATGTCAATTCAGGGAACTAGGGTTACATACATAACCGAGACGATACCACTTCTCTCTACATTGACGCGCTAACACCTGTGTGTGCCAGGCAAGATTGTGCTCATATTCGAATATATTCGAATACATTGCTTGATATTTGATATCCGTTCGAATTAGATTTCTCAAAAGTGACAGCCCTAGTTTGATACTTTGGAGGTTTTTTTTGCAACTGGATACTGTAAAACTTCAAATAATAGCCCAGGCTTTTATTTTCCCAAATCGCCGAACTGCACTCGCTTGTATTTGAGACAGCCGTCTATATGAGACAGGCCTTTAATTTAGTTTTGAGCTGTTGTTCATTGAGTGCAAGCCTCGAGATAACGATCCAAATAGCATAGGCTGATAGACGGACAGTAGGAGGTTACCACATTAAATTACATTTTATTTATAATTCGAATGCGTTTAAAAAAATCAGTTAATGTAAGAATTAGCTTACTATATTACCATATGTTTAAAGGGGGGTCGCACACCGGACGAGAAGCACAGCGCAGAGCTACTTCGCGTCTAGGACAGCTCGAGGTATTGCACACCGGACACACACTTTCTCAGTTTATGGCCAGCAATATTGTTATGTGTAAGGACATTATGAAATTAAGACAATGTCTGTACTATGCTATGATTGTACTGTACAATTAAATACAATTGTTGCTAAATCTGCAGTCTGAACACTTTACCTCAGACCGTCCGTTAACTGAATGAATTGAGAATATCATCACAAGGTGAGGTTGAAGCAAGGAGGAAGCAGGATCCAAATGCAGCAAGTTTATTTAAATTCACTCAAACGATACAAAAAAAAAAAAATTCTCAGGCAAGGGAACAAGACTCGGGAACAGAACAACCTACATCAACGTAACAACGACACAAGAACTCACCAAGACAAGACTGGACTGAAACACAGGGCTTAAATACAGGGGCAAACGATCTAAACAGGATAACAAGGGGGCGTGGTCAATGAGAAACACCTGTGAAGACTAATAGACAGACAGGGAACCACTAAACATGACAAGACAAACCCACGCCGTGACAATCATTATACGTCCTCGAGTTGTCATAGACGCGGCGCGGTGCTGCGCTTCTCATCCGGTGTGTGACAGCCATGGGCTGAACAATACAAGTTACCGGTAATATCCATCGAGCATATGAACTTGTAGCCTGAAACACATCAACAAGAAAGGATGAAGGCTACCCTGTAAAACAACTGCAATCATGTGATACAAAATGACCCTATTCATCACTATCATCATCACTCTTGCCATGACATCCTCATAAACTGAGCTATGCAGTCTGTTGTACCAGATACAGAATTGATAAGTTCACATCTCAAGTCTCCGGTAACTTTGCCTGCCCTTCTTGCGCTAACAGCTCCCGCCCAGATGCGCAGGGCTCTCTAGCGTGAGGCTCTCTAGCGCGTCTGTTAAACAGACGATCTGACGGGTTTTAGAAGATTAAATACAACCCAAAACTAAAAAACAGACCAGGCCTCTATTTGAGACCGGCCTTTATTTATCCAAACCTGTCGCCACACCAGGCGTGTAAAAGGCGTGATTTTTCCCCCAAACCATTTGAGCGGAAATCCCGCCCTGCAGCCGATTTCATTGGTTTAGGTTATAGTGACGGGTAGGTTTAGGGATCATTGTTTGGTGTAGGCAATTAGTACAGTGATTGACATAAGCAATGAAAACTTTAGAATCGTCTGCAGGGTGGGATTTCCGCTGAAGTGGTTTGGGAAAAAAAATCAGGCGTTTAAAAGAGAAAGGCATCTATTTGGGACTCGGCTATTATTTGAAGTTTTACGGTAGTTCTTCCCACATAAAGAGGTCACACTACACATTTCGTTCCATTGACTCTCATTCATATGCATGCGAATGCGGATGATGGGGAACACAAGCTCATTCGAATTTTGCCACGTTCCAGAGATTAAGCCTGTGTCCGAAATCGCCCCCTATACACTCAAATGGGGCATTATTTGAAGGGACAGTCATTTTTAGAGGTGTCCCGAAACCATAGTGGACGTTATCGAGAGCACTCATTCAATCCCACAATGCACCGCAATAACAAGAGTACAACCGATGTATGCTCAACGGCTAGAGAATACCCATAATGCACTGTGAGAGTCACACGCCAAATTAATTCCCACGTCTGACAAGAAGATGGCACCTGCAGCTGAACCATCCATCCATTAGTAATGGGAAGTTCGGATAACTTTTTACTGACTCGGATCTTTGAATCTTGTTCATCAAAATTAACAAATCTTTTTACTGGTCATTTAGTTTATTTCAGCAGAATATAATTAAAATGTTACATGTTAATAGCCAAATTACCCAAACACATGAAATGTTGATCTCATTTAGAATAAGAAAAAAATTGCAATGCAAGGACAAAGGACAAATTATGAGACACAGAAACGATTAATTCATTGCTTATCTGGTTCTTAAGGCTATGCAGTTAGTGATGTTAGTTTACCTCACCTTCCGATCTGAGTTGTTCGTTCATCCCATGACATCCTCATAAACTGAGCTATGCAGTCTGTACTACCGGATACATAATTGATTAGTTCATCTCTCGAGTCTTTGGGTTCGAGTTATTCGTTCATCACGTGAAAGAGCCACTGGCTGAAGCTATGCAGTCGGTACCGGATACAGAATTGATTAGTTAATCTCTCAAGTCGTTCTGTCTTTTGTCACGTAACTATAAATAATTTTTGCTTTAGCAAAGTGATTTTCCCCATCATACAGATTAAGTTTAAAGCATTATCAACTCTTTATTACCACATACAATGGAAAATGAAAAACATTATGGGAAAGAACCATGACAGAAATTAAAAAACATTTTATATTGTAAGAAATAAAAAAGCTACAATTTGAGACCAGAAATGCAGCATGTAACTGTAAGAGTTACTGACTACGCACTTGATTGTAAGGAAGTTTGGGAATTGTTAACTAATTTCTGTGTCCAATACACTGTCACGTCACGTGACAAAAGAACAAAAGACTCAGACCCGAAGACTAGAGAGGTGAACTAATCGTCTCTCTTTCCGGTACAGATAGCATAGCCTCTATGGGACTGTCACAGGATGAACGAACGACTCGTACCCGAACCTGAAGACTCAAGAGGTGAACTAATCATTTCTGTCCTGTACAAGAACCTATAGGATGTTGCGCATGCGTGATCAACACAAAATGAACGAATCACTCTCTGAGACAACTTGGCGTTCCCGAGTCATATTTAAGATTTGTTCAAAATGAATTAGTCGTTCATGAACGACTCTTCACTACCATCCATCCATTTCCAAACGCTCCAATGTGGCTACGGCATAATATCATACACGTATAAATTATGCTTTTAATTGATTATTAAGTTGTTTAATTAAGGTTTATACATAGTTCATAGTTTCATTAATACTGGAATTGCCTATTTGCTAAGTTTTAAATAATTATTAAACAGCAAGCACAAATTTTGAAAAAGCGGCAGCCCTTTTGGCTCACTCAGTGTCCGAATTCACTCACTCGTTTTCATTCACTCCTTCAAGTGGACTATAATAGTGGACCAAGGTAGGAAATAGTGAACGATGGTATAGGGGGCCGATTTCAAACACAGCCTAAGTTTGGTGAACTCTTCTCTGCAAAGTAACTTGTTTGGGAGCGCATGGCCTGTGAATGCCTTGGCACCAGCAATTGTGTCCATAGAAATTTTGCTTGCCCAAATTCCAGTGTGACTGTTTTTTATTTCCCTTAAAGATGCATTCAGTGGTTATTTTACTAGACTTAGCACTGTTCTTTGTGTACTTTAAAGGCCAATTCACACTGCACAGACATACGCCAACAAACACTTTTGTTGGGTTTTGTCAGATCAGTATGTTACTCCTGTCGGCGTCTGTTGGCGTTGGTCAGGGTTTGTTTTCATGTTCAATATGTTCAATCAGCGTTTGTCTGTGTCTGTTAGGGCAGTGTGAACATGACAGACATGTTTAATAAAATTCTAAATCTTATTTGAATCCTAAAACTTTTGTTGGTGTGTTTTTTTTTTTTGCATTTTTTTTAATTGGCCTTAAGTATCAACGCCACACTCTGCACTCCAATCTATCAACGTGGTTTAGCATGATCATCTCAACGTTTTATGTAAATTACACCAATACTAGGGAGTTTCAGAGAGTGACTACTCAATAATCAATTCTCTTCTCTGTCCAACAAAAAAGAAGCAACTTGGGAATCCCTACTCAAGATTTTCTCCATCATCAAATCTTTCAAGTCAAGTCTCCAATTTTTATAGTGTTTTATACAAGACAGATTGTTTCAAAGCAGCTTCACAGTAATAAACAGGAAATCAGTCATTGGAGACGTCATCAAATATGAGAAATTCAATTCTACTGTAAAGCAGCTCTACAGAAGACATCATTATTCAACTCAATTCAGTTCGGTGTTGATTCAGTTAAGAAAGTGGTCTACGCAATTGTGTATGCCGTATCAGTTTTTACACTTGTTTTTGTCTTTGTCGAACGTATGTGTACTGATTTTCCATTGACTCAGCTGGTAAAGCACGATGATCAGTTTCTATATATGCCTTTGTCTATATGCACTCGCTCAACATAAACAATGAGATACATCCGATTCCACGAGACAAAGGGAAGCTAGTGAGGGACGACGGGCTGTGTTCCACTTCAAATATTTATGGCCAAGTCGACCAAGCAGAACTTATTCTTCATTGAAATTTGTGTCTACAAATATCAAGAGACTTCACATCAACACAGGATATAGTAAAAGGACACAAATTATGGCCTAAATAAAGTAGGAATTTTAATCCGGATTTTGTTTTAATTGTATATGTTCATCAGTAATCTCTGTCATACACATTCACGATTCTTCTGATCCCTTTCTCTTCTTATTCAAGAAGGTGATTTGTTCAATTTGACAATTTGTGAAATGTCTCACTCAGAATGCCGCTTAAAATAGTGTTCAGCAACTTCGATTAAATCAAACAATGAAATGTTCCTTCAGACTTTGGATGCGGTTTCTTCATATAGTCAGTCTTTGAAGGCATTATAGAAGTCACAAGCTCATGTATCATATATCCTTTCCTTCCAAGGTGCTTGCAATTTTTTTTGGCATCCAGGCGTCTGGTGCCCCGGGGCCTTGCAGGGTAATAATCCATCCTTGACATAACAACACAAGAACCTCATGAGCCGCAGACACACTTGAATTATTCAGGGAAACTGATCTCAGCTGCTTAGAGAAACAAATTAGTGTGTTTGATCAAGGCATCTGATATGCTGATCTAGATCACTTATGTTCAGCATCAAATATGAGGATTATAGTGCGTTCTAGCCACTATCCAGCCAAAAAACATTTTATTTTTTATTTTTTTCTTAAAAACATGATGTACCGTTATATAAGTTGAAGCAGCATATAATAGCAAAACGACCAGTGAAGCGAGTGTTGAGTCTCTATCAGGTTAAATGAAGGCATAATGATTCCCAGTGGTAGTGTGGGGGATGAGGAAAACGTCTCGGGTTATGACTATAACCCTTGTTCCCTGAGAAGGGAACGAGACACTGCGTCGAGAATTGACACTTTGGGGACGCTCCCTAAGCGTGCGCCTCTGAAGTATGAATGAAACTAATCCAATCCTGATTGGTGTTGCGTCGTGACGTAACGTGACGGCATAACCGGAAGTATAAAATTGACGCTGTCACAACACACACTAGCCTCGCAATGAAGCCAGACGCTCAAAGGCCTCAAGGGGCGTGGCAGAACGACGCAGTGTCTCGTTCCCTTCTCAGGGAACAAGGGTTATAGTCATAACCCGAGACGTTCCCTTTCGAGGGAACTCTACACTGCGTCGAGAATCGACACTTTGGGGAACGAGTGCCCACTAGGCCACGCACCGAATAGGCCTGTCCCGGAGTGAAACTGTCTAGGCACTCAGCAAGGACCGAGCACGTGTGCGCCAGGCGTACTAGGAAGGTGGAGACTGTAGAACCTGATAAAAGTATGCGGAGTAGCCCAACCGGCTGCCTCACAGATCTCCTGTAGAGGTACTCCCGAAAGAAGGGCCCTAGAAGAAGCCATGCTTCTAGTTGAATGAGCCCTTACGGCTAAAGGTGAAGGCAAACCGCGCACCTTGTAAGCCTCAGTAATAGCCCGAACTATCCAATTACTAATAGTTTGCTTGGATGCCGGGAGCCCTTTCTTAGGTGACCCAAAACATACTAATAACTGGTCCGACCTTCTCCAAGAAGAGGACCTCTCAAGGTACACGCTTAAAGCTCTGACGGGGCAGAGCAAATGAAGCTTCTCTTCTTCTTCCGACACATGAGGTGGAGGATGGAATGCCTGAAGGACCGTAGACCGAACCGTGTTCGAAGGAACCTTAGGCACGCAGCCCGGACTCGGGTGCAAAAAGGCCTTTACTCTGCCAGGGGCAAACTCCAAGCAAGCTGGTGTCACTGCCAGGGCTTGGAGATCTCCCACCCTCTTAAGAGAGGTAATGGCCAAGAGAAAAAACATTTTCTGCGTTAAATCCTTAGGCGAAGCCGACTCTAGAGGTTCGAAAGGGGCCAGGGATAACCCTTCCAGAACTATAGCCAGGTCCCAGGCAGGAACCCTAGACCTGGTTGCCGGCCTCATCCTCCAAGTACCCCGGAGAAACCGAATGACCAACTGGTGCCTCCCCAGAGGCCCATCACCTAACGGAGCGTGGAAAGCCGCAATGGCTGCCACGTACACCTTAAGCGTGGAAGGGGAGAGACCCGCAGAGAAACGATCTTGAAGAAATTCCAGAACTGACGCCACCGGGCAGTTTACTGGATCTAACTCATGTTCTCTACACCAAGTGACAAAAACATTCCACTTGAGGCCATATAATCTCCTAGTAGATGGAGCTCTGGAGCTAAGTATGGTTTCAACCACTCCAGCTGATAGACCAGCATTTAGGTACTGAACCCCCTCAGAGGCCAGACCCACAATTTCCACAGCTCTGGCTGAGGGTGAAATATTGTGCCCTCCGCCTGAGATAACAGATCCCTCCTCAGAGGAATCTGCCATGGCGGAGCTATCAGGGGTGATATTATGTTTGAAAACCACACTCGGGTCGGCCACATTGGGGCAACCAGGAGAAGACTGATGCCCTCCTGACGGACCCTCTCCAGGACTCCCGGGAGCAGAGCGATTGGGGAAAAGCGTACAGGCGAAGCCTCGGCCAGGCCTGTACCATGGCATCCAACCCCAGTGGGGCTGGAAGTGAGAGGGAGAACCAAAGTGGACAGTGGGACGTCTCTCGAGACGCAAACAGATCCACTTCCATTGGTCCAAACCTCTCCCATATTAACTTCACCACCTCTGGGTGAAGTCTCCATTCCCCGGGCCTCAGCCCCTGCCTCGACAGGATGTCTGCTCCCTGATTCTGAACCCCCGGAATATACATTGCCTTGATAGACAGTATTTTCCCCTGGGACCAAAGAATAATCTGATGCGCCAGTCTGCACAGAGGGCGCGATCTGAGTCCCCCTTGTCGGTTCAGATAGGCTACCACCGACGTATTGTCTGATCGTACTAAGACATGGTAACCTTTGATGTCTGGGAGGAAGCTCCTCAAAGCCCTGAACACAGCCATCATCTCTAGGCAGTTTATATGCCAAGAATGATAATGGTCCTGCCACAGACCCCTGGCAAAGCGGCCGTCCATGACCGCGCCCCAGCCAGTGAGGGAGGCGTCTGTCGAAACGGATTTCCGGCGACATGATACTCCCAATACTAGCCCTTGGGATAGGAACCAAGGTTTCTTCCATATTTGCAGAGAACGAAGGCATCTGCGCGTTACTCTGATTATACGAAACGGGTTCCCCTTGGGAGAAAACCCCTTGGTTTTTAACCACCACTGAAGGGGCCTCATGTGCAGAAGGCCCAAAGGAATGATGTTGGATGCCGCTGCCATGAGGCCCAGCATTTTTTGAAATTGCTTTACAGTGATGGCCTGGCCCAGCCTTAACCCAGATACCATCGCCAGAATTGACTCGACACGTGCGGGAGACATTCGTGCCTGCATCGTAATCGAGCTTCACACGATTCCCAAAAATATCGTGCACTGGGATGGTTCTAGCACACTCTTCTTTGCATTGAGTCTCAACCCCAATTTCTGAATGTGGCCAAGGACGACATCTCGATGCCGAACTGCCATTTCTCAAGACTGGGCCAGAATGAGCCAGTCGTCGAGATAATTCAATATACGAATGCCTTGAAATCTCAGTGGATCAAGAGCTACATCCATACATTTGGTAAATGTGCGGGGAGAGAGTGCTAGGCCGAACGGAAGAACCCGATATTGGTAAGCTTCGCCCCCGAAAGCGAACCTCAGGTATCTCCTGTGACATGGAAGGATGGAGATGTGAAAATAGGCGTCTTTTAGATCTATCGTGACAAACCAGTCCTCGAATCTGATCTGACTCACGATTGCACGAATGGTTAACATTTTGA
This sequence comes from Meda fulgida, assembly GCA_030578275.1. Lineage (NCBI taxonomy): Eukaryota > Metazoa > Chordata > Actinopteri > Cypriniformes > Leuciscidae > Meda > Meda fulgida. Next base: position 19,502,677 of record CM060619.1, read on the forward strand.
ACCTGAACCTCCTCAGAGATCGGTTCAAAACCCTGGGATCTAGAATTGGCCTTAACCCCCCATCCTTCTTTGGAACTATAAAGTACCGGCTGTAAAACCCGGACCCCCTGTCTAAAGGATGAACACGTTCTATGGCTTCCTTTAGTAGCAGAGTCTGTACTTCTTGTTCCATCACCTGATCCTGCTCTGGAACCACTGTAGTTTGCACCACCCCAGAAAACTTGGGGGGGGGGGGGGGGGGGCGGTGCGCAAACTGCAGTCTGTACCCTGATTTTATTATATGCAGGACCCATGCAGATATGTTGGGAAGATGATACCATGCCTCTACAAAATCTACTAGGGGTACCAGCCTCTCGAGACTGGCCTCTGGTGTTTTTCGAGCATCTTTCTCGACTCCCTGAAGCGGAATACCGGCAGGCTGTAGTCGATACGGTTCTTTTAACCATAACTGATGCTTTTTCTTTATTAGAATATTTTCGATGGAAAGAGATGCGGCCCGAAGCGTCGTTGACGGCGGGCAATCTACATCGTTTCCTAGAGGGCTCCGCTGCGAGAACAACCTTGGTTGCCCTGCAGTGGAGGGGACAGCCCTCAGAGGTCCTACCACTTCGGTCAGGACCTCTTCCCCGAAGCCCTCCTAGCCTGAATGACTTCCCTCAGGTCGCCTCTCTGGCTGGAGGACTTCGATTTCTGAGAGCGCTTCCTCTGTTGCCAAGCTCCAGGAGGAGGGGCTCTAGAGGAAACGCTCTTCTCTTCTGCTCGGTGTGAGGTGCTGGCTGATGGCTGGGGCTGATCACTCGGCCCCACCCTACTCGATTTGGACTTCGCCTTATGGGGGAGGTACTGCTGGAACGCCGCAGATTGCTTCTTCGCCTCCTGAAACCTGTCGACGACCGATATAACGGCGTCGCCAAACAGGCCAGATGGCGAGAGCGGCGCATCCAGCAGAAAATACCTATCTTTATCTTTGATACCAGATAATTTCAGCCACAGATGTCTCTCCGTAGCTACCATAGCTGCCATAGAGCGGCCAATGGCACGGGCCGTCTCTTTTGTGGCCCGGAGAGACAATCTGTGGCCTTCCTCAACTCTGCAATATCTTCAGGAGTCGGCCCCTCCCCCTCATCCAAATCTTTCATGAGGTCGGCCTGGTATGCCTGCAAGATAGCCATAGAGTGCAGACATGTAAGCCCTGCCTATTAAAGCAGATGTATCTCTGCAGGGCTTACTAGGCAGCGCCGGGGTTTTCAGGGAAGATACCGATTCAGGGGAAAGATAACCTGCTAAAGCCTCTTCTACTTTAGGCATCTTCCCATAACCCTTGTCCCGTGCCCCCACAACATTGCTGTAATCAACCACACTGGGACTGGAGACACGGGACGAGTGCGGTTTATCCCACGATCTCGAGATCTCACTGTGGAGATCGGGGAAAAACGGCAAACCCCGGCGCTGAGGTTGTGCTCTGTGCTGCAGGAAACGCTCATCAAGCTTACTTTTTGCTTGCGTTCCCTGCTCATCATGTGGCCAGCTGATGTTAAGTCTGGCCACCGCACGAGTCACAACCTCTATCAGCTCCTCATAACCTTGGCCGTGAACTGGCGCGCCAAAATCACGGTCATCCGCATCAATGCTGAGCACATCCACTTCCTCAGAAGCAGAGAGCTCAAGCATCGGGACCTGATCGTGGGCAGGAGAAGCCGCAATGCGGGCTCCTGGACCACTCTCAGGGGCTACGGGATCCTCAGATGAAGAATGAGAAGGTGCCTCAGCAGCCTCATTCTCATCTAAAAGATCCCGCTGCGAGCCCCACGATCTCAATCGCCGCGCTGCCTCAACAGACGCGGGACCAGAACCACTGGGAACGCGAGCCTGACCGTGCTCATCAAAGCACGCCAGCCGGGAGCGCAGCACTGGGAAGTGCTTCACAGTCAACACAAGCAGCTCCCTCGAGAGCTGCCCGTGCATGCTGCGCTCCCAAACAATTCACACACAAAGAATGTGTGTCCCCACCCGTAATATAACGAGGGCAAGGATGCACACATTTTTTGAATTGTTCGCTGGCCATAATAATAGATATAAGGACAAACAACACCAAATAAGACAGACAGTTTTTCAACACAGAGCGCTTGCTGAAGAGCGAAAGCTAGTGTGTGTTGTGACAGCATCACTTTTATACTTCCGGTTATGCCGTCACATGTTACGTCACGACACAACACCAATCAGGATTGGATTAGTTTCATTCATACTTCAGAGGCGCACGCTTAGGGGGCGTCCCCAAAGTGTCGAATCTCGACGCAGTGTAGAGTTCCCTCGAAAGGGAACAAATTCCTATTAAAGCTACAATATGTGATTTTTGTAGTCGCTAGGAGTCGCTAACCTCTTACAGTAACATATGGAACATGACTGTGGTATGAAGCTGGGTGCGATTGCTAATGAGAGACAGATATCAGCGCCACATGCGAGTCCTGCGGATATAAATGAATAAAGGACATTTCATTCTACCGAACTACCCGCATACTCACACAGGTCAGTTTATTAGGCGAATGAAACTTGTGAGGTAATGCAGCGCTGTCTCACTTGGTCTACACTATCACACTAAACTGCATTTTAGTGTGTTGAAAGTTATAATGTTATTCTGTGTTAGTTTGTTGGCTATATGAGACTAGCAGTAAACTAGATCAAGATTAGAACATTTCATCACGTTGAGCTATATAACGTTGATTCGTTTTATATGCATTTGCTCACCTGTCTAATAAAGCACATGCAAGAGTGGTGTCTCTGTCAAGTCAAAATTTGTCACGGATGTGGAGCTCTCGGCATCTCGAAAACGCCACGCTGATATTGATCCTCATTTTAGTTCTCCTTTTGTCCCAAAGTCTGCTTGCCATGGTCCATAATGTTTGAACAAAACAACAACAGCGTGAGCGTGCCGCTAAACGTAATGCAGTTCTGTCGCCATGGTTACTATGGCAGTACGAGCGGAAACCAGGGATAACGCGGATATTACGTCATTGACAGGCGACAAGTGAACATGGACAAGCCATTATTTAAAATTGGAATTTCTCTGAAAATAAAAATATTTGGGAACTTTTGGGATGTTGTAAGTACACAACTGCAGGAAATATATCACACTGTGCAACTTATATATTGTAGCTTTAACGTCAGTTTAATTCTCATGAGATTACTTTTACAGGTATTTAGATTACTTATTTTATCAGAAATTATTAGAGAAGCATCGATACCACTTTTTCCAGAACTAGGCTGATTAATTTTTGGTACTTTCAGATACCGATACAGGTAAATTCCGTCGATAGGCCAGTCACAGTTCCCACGTTCGGAAAGCAGAAGCTTCAAATAGGAACATGAAAAAAGCTTCCTCTTCAGCCTGTATCAATGGCTCTGCAAATAACACGGGATTGTTGTGATTTATTTTTGTAAAATTTCAGCACAGATACTTCTTTTAAAGAGTAGGCTTTTGTGTGGCTTTTAAAGACTTCTTTTCATAATTGAGTATTGTGAAGCAAATAAAAAGGTGTCATAATATTCAGAGAGTGAGTCTGATCACCTTATTTTATTGCTGCACTGCAAGAATACAAACAGCAAATCACATTAAAGAGCATTAGAATTAGACAAATCTTAAAATCTTAATTACAACTAAAGTCTATACAACTATATTTTGGGGGGATAAAATCAAAGGTTTGGGGGAATATTGCATTAAACTAATGTTCGCATTTTTTCATGCACTTACTTTACGATGCAATTATAAATAATTAGATCAAATTGAAGTTGTTTAAATAAAGGACTATTTCCAGCCCAAAAGTAAGTGGTTTGATCATCGTAAACGAATTATATCCTCTGTGTTTGAGTGCAATGATCGGATAGCATTATACCATTATATAATGGATGCGAAAATAAAATAACATAAAAAATCAAATTAAATCAGTCCAATTATTCCTTCTGGCAAGTAACTTGAATCTCATGACTGGCAGTGCTGGAAATCACGTCTCTCAGATGTTGCTCAATAAAATAAAAGATGACATACAGTTTGGGCTTTGTACGTTTTTCAAAAGAACAGCATTTATCAGAAATATAATCTTTTGTAACATTATAAATGTCTATACTGTTACTTTTGATCAATTTAATGCATCCTTGCAGAATAAAAGTGTTAATTTCTTTGTGTTTCTTCCACAAAAAAAAATTCTGGCTACTGTTGCAGGTGGAGCCAGAGGGTGTTTAGTCAAAAACAATACTTCAAAAACAATAGACGGCCGCATTGACAAGCGCTTGTGTGAGGGGGTTAAGAGAGAGCTGCAACTTTAGTTTAAAAGAAAAGAAAAGATAAATAGCACAGACACTTAACAAAGATGAAACTTTCTAGAGTGTATGTGTCGACCTCCTGCTTTCGCACATGCTATCAAATGGCGTATACTTTGAAAGGCTACGCATTCGACTATATGCATACACTTGCGTACAATTAAAAAAAAATGTAGAATTTGGGCTTGAGATCTTGGCTGATGCTTTACATGGATAAAGAAATTCAATGTGCGAAAGGGCAAGTTTTTTTCAAAATATGCTTTATTTTTTTAACTCCCCTAGATGCCACTAGTGTTGCAGAAACCACATACTGTACCTTTAAGGTGTGTTGAGTGCAGAGGTGTAAAGTCCAGGTTCAAAAAGTAAAAGTCCTCCTCAGTATTTTGTTCCAAACACCTGGATTTGCTAATTCGCACAGTTTTTCAGCCAGGAGATAGAACTAATTAGTGAAACCAGCTGGTTGAGTTCATGGGTGAAATAAACATATGGCAGGACTTTTACTTTCTGACCCCTGGACTTTACACCTACGGTTGAGTGTTTTAATCACATTGCTGAGGTTGCTAGGATATCCTATTTGGTTATTATGCAGTTGCTAAGGTTTCCAAGGTTGGTTGTTAATTTGTTGGATGTTATTTCTAAGCTGTTGCTAGGTAGTTGCTAAGGTGTTACTTATCAACCCAAGTGCCCAAATCTGTGCATGTTATAACCTTTTTGAAAAGTCCTACAGTCTATTCAGGGCCTAAATTTCAGTGTGGGATTGCAGGCATTGAACTGTGAGCGTCATAACTTTGCAAATGTTGTTTAATGCTCAAACAGCAACATTACACACCAACTAAATTTAAAAAAGTGAAATCATAATCAAGGACAATTTTTGTAGCTTTAATTAAGTAGCTTTACATTTTTACAATAAAGAACTGTATGCAGAGTTATTTTATATTTGATTATTCAGTTTCTGTGGTATTTCTTGCCTGAATACTTCTGTTAGACCTACCTGAAAACCATACAGCGCTGTTTTTTTTATTGTTTCTTTATTCTATTTTATTTTTCTGTGCTCCCTTAAATTGTGAAAAACACAAATACATTGACTGAGCAAACATTTAGATGTTTTCCAAAACGAAATTCAGGCCCTGCTATTCTAACAAACCGCCTGTAATATTTCATGTATTAGATATTGTGTTTTGCTGATTGTGTTCCTCTTGTGGTGAGCAGAAGGATTTATGCAGCTGTAATAAATGCAGAATTAGACTGAACAGAAAGAGCATAAAGGCTAGTGCTTATGTCTACCTACTTCAATCTCAAATCCTCAGGCTCTGATTTAGACACTGCGAGGTTATACTGTAGTAGTCATAATGGTTGGGAGAGATACAATCCTGTCAGAGCTGAGCTGAGAGTATACTACACTACAAACATTCAAATCAGAAAATGAGAAATGAGAACGTTCAAATTGTAAATTATGCTCAAACATTTAAGCATATCTTTAACCCAAATTCACATTCCTTTCATGCATTACTTGGAAGTTACGACCCGAGACACTGGGATGGGCTCACGACCCTACATATTGGAAGAATCGTTTTTTGAAGAATAGATAGATGACGTAAAAAATAAAAAATAAAATCCTAATGGTCCATCTTCTATTAAATGAATAGACTGAACAGACAATATTTGTAATCTTTAATTAAAAAATTGGGATGAAATGTGGCCTGCATGTTAAAATTATTAAATGAGATTTACAGTACCCAGTAATACCTGATTAATTCAGGTAATGAATTCATCATGTTCTTACACTCAAAACACTGTTTTTGAGTAAGTGTCCTATGTGAATAATGCCATGCTGTGATATGACACAAGCCTGCTCCGCTTTAGTCCACCCACATACAGCACAGCAATCACACAAAACACTTGAACCAGCCCTTCTGACTGCATGTACCAAACACATGCAACCACATAAAAAAAATCTCAAACACAAACTAGGCTGATTTATATTACATTTCTTAGTCACAAACCAAACATTCAAGTCGGGCTACTGTGACAGCATGTTGTTTTCCCTTAACAGAGAACACATGTGTGTCATGTTACCCTTTCAGGCAGAGCTTATCCAATATAATGCATCCATTGCATGTGCAGATGTAGTATTTATAACTAGCTCAGAATAAAAAACAGATTCAATGCAACAATAGCATGTATGTTGAACTGCTTGGGATCAGGTTTTGGTCAGCCTAGGTTTGAGCTCATTATGGACTCTATATCCTTTCCATATTTGAATACATTGCATTATGATCCCTAGAAAATTATGCAGGAAAGATCAGCACAGGAAAATCAGGACAAACGCATTCTAATGTTCTTTGGCTTTTCACTTTGGCTTTTCATCAGATGTTCAACAGGTCTAGGCGTTATTCAGGCCATTCAAGTTCTTCCACACCAGAACTGTTCCAACAAAATCAGAAAGTACACGATCTGGTGCATTATGATTAGTCAACAGAAATGGCTGGAATAGCCAACCCGTTATTTAGAAGGGGGCATCCACATACTTGTGTAGATCAGGTGCAAATGTGTTTCCTAAATTCACGTCAATAACTATTGACCCCAGTCACACATCCCTGAGAGGGGAATTCCCACCATTCCATTGGAGATTTCCCCATAAAGCTGTCTTTAATCTGCTTTGCATAATTAAATGGAGGTTACATTAGTGCTTGCAGAGTCCTAGGAAAATAAGTCCATGTGGGCACTGCCATTTCAATCTTAATATAGATTACACAGCTCATCTGCCCTCCATAGGCACATGTAGGCGGCAATAGTTGACAGGCTTGGCAGAGCCAGTTATGAGTCATAATCATATTGTGTCTTTTATTTCTCAGTCTTCTCAAAAGTAGCTTTGTGTCCACTAGAATAACAAAGTCATGAAAATTCATAAATGAGAGAATTCTACAATTATTTGTTGTTTTTCCATTGTTTCTCATGGACAACATACTTCAGCTGGCAAACATGTAGTGGAGTTTGCGGCTGAAGCAGACTGAGAGATGGGACCTTCAGAAACAAGATTTGAACAGTTGAGTAGTGTCACCTAGTGGCACTAGGCAAAACTTTGGTAGACAATGTACAATGTGTTTGGATATTAATCAACTACTACTACAAATTATAAATAATTTGGTTGCCTACAATCATATTTTCATATTCATTTTTCAATATGTGGCTATATGTGTAGGTCATGTCCACAAAATATAAACACAACTGTAACGAAGGTTCTTTGTGGGGGATGAAAGAAGACAAGGGTCGGCGTGACGGGGCTCGAACAGTTTTATTAAAATAAATGAAAAGCAAAGTAAAGGTGCGCCACGTGCGCAGACAGTGTAAAAACGGAGATCCTTCAACCAACAACAGATATTCTTTGTTTTTTTTGGCAGTAGCTTGCTCGATGGCTTGTTCAGAGCCCCAGTCCTTCTCTCTCTCCCTCTCTTCTGGACCAGCCGGTTTATATGCGGTCTCCCCACGCCAATTACTGCAATCAGACACAGGTGTTCGTCATTTTGCACTTGACCTACTTACTTACCGCTCGGCTCCTCCCTCGCTCCCCCACTGCAAACTCCGCGAAACCACGCCCCCCTCATCACATACCCCCACCGCCCGACTCAGGCCGGGGAGCCATCCGGCCTGCAGATCCCCCCCCCCCCCTCCTCCTGGAGAGGAAGTCAGCTACAGCCATCTGCGCCCCCGGCCTGTGGACCACCTGAAATTTAAAGGGTTGTAATGCCAGATACCAACGGGTGATCCGTGCGTTGGTATCTTTCATGCGGTGGAGCCACTGGAGGGGAGCGTGGTCCAAACAGAGGGTGAATTCCCGTCCCAAGAGATAATAGCGGAGGGTGAGAACGGCCCATCTGATGGCAAGACATTCTTTCTCAACGGTGCTGTACCTAGTCTCTCTCTTAGAGAGCTTACGGCTAATGTACAGCACCGGCCGCTCTTCACCCTCTATCTCCTGGGACAGGACAGCACCCAACCCCCTGTCCGAGGCGTCTGTCTGCAGAATAAACGGGAGAGAAAAGTTAGGAGCCTGTAAGAGCGGCCCGCCACACAGAGCAGCCTTAATCTGGGTAAAGGCCTGCTGACACCGCTCCGTCCACTGGACAGTATCTGGTGCCACCTTTCTAGTTAGATCAGTCAGCGGGCTAGCAAGGTCCGAATAATTAGGCACAAACCTTCTATAATATCCCGCTAGCCCCAGGAACTGTCTAACCTCCTTTTTGGACTTAGGTCTCGGACAGGTAGCAATTGCTGCAGTCTTATCAATTTGGGGACGCACCTGTCCATGACCCAAGTGGAAGCCCAGATACCTAACCTCCACACGCCCAATCGCACATTTCTTCGGGTTGGCCGTGAGCCCGGCCCTTCGCAGAGTCCTGAGGACAGCCCGCAAATGCTGCATATGACGCTGCCAATCATTACTATAAATGATAAGATCATCCAAGTAAGCAGCGGCATATGCAGCATGCGGCCGGAGAATTCTGTCCATCAGGCGCTGGAAGGTTGCCGGAGCCCCGAACAAGCCGAAAGGAAGAGTGACAAATTGGTGTAATCCAAACGGCGTTGTGAAGGCAGTTTTTTCTTTTGACATTGGAGATAAGGGGATCTGCCAGTATCCCTTCGTTAAATCCAGTGTCGAATAAAATCGAGCGGTGCCGAGCCGATCAAGCAACTCGTCAACCCGAGGCATTGGATACGCTTCGAACTTCGACACAGCATTCACCTTTGATAATCCACACAGAACCGGACGGAGCCGTCAGGTTTTGGTACCAAAACTATCGGGCTTGCCCAGTCCCTGTTGGATTCTTCTATTACCCCCATGTCTAGCATAGCCTCCAATTCTTCCTGAACTACTTTCTTTTTATGTTCAGGTAAGCGATAAGGCCGGTTGCGCACTATTACACCCGGCTCGGTCTTAACGTGGTGCTGAATAAGGTCGGTTCAGCCGGGCAGGGGCGAGAACACATCAGCAAACTCCGTTTTTAAATTGCGTACATCAGTGAGTTGGAACGGTGAGAGGTGGTCTCCACCAGGTGCCAGAGCGAGTGATTGAGATTTTGAATTCGTCTCTGGACCAAGATCCTCCTCCCTACTCACTACCGTTGCCAACATCACTGACTCCGCCTCATTCCATTTTTTAAGGAGATTGAGGTGGTAAACCTGATGTGCCCCACCCCTATCCGTACGAACGACTTCATAGTTGAGGTCCCCAATTCGCCGTGTGACCTCAAAGGGTCCTTGCCACTTTGCGAGTAATTTCGAACTGGACGTGGGGAGTAACACAAGTACTTTATCTCCCGGTGCAAAATTGCGTAGTCTAGCCCCCCTGTTGTAGAGCCGACTTTGTTTGTCCTGAGCCTGTAACAAATTCTCCATAGACAGCCGCCCCAAAGTGTGGAGTTTTGTTCTCAGGTCCATGACATATTGAATTTCATTCTTGCTATTCGAAGGTCCGTCCTCCCAAGTTTCCCTAAGTACGTCCAGCACCCCGTGGGGCTGACGTCCATAAAGAAGCTCGAAGGGGGAAAACCCCGTGGAGGCTTGGGGGACCTCGCGTACAGCGAACAAGAGGGGTTCTAGCCACTTATCCCAATTTTTGGCGTCTTCCTGTACGAACTTTCGAATCATTGACTTCAACGTGCAATTAAAGCGTTCGACTAGTCCGTCTGTTTGTGGGTGATAGACGCTGGTGCGGACCGATTTAATGCCCAATAATTCGTAAAGCTCGCGAATAGTACGTGACATAAACGCCGTGCCTTGGTCGGTGAGAATCTCCTTTGGGATTCCCACCCGGGAGATTAACTGAAACAGTGCGCTCGCTACACTCTTGGTTGAAATGTTGCGAAGCGGCACTGCTTCTGGGTATCGTGTTGCATAATCCACTAGGACTAATGCAAAACGATGCCCCCGTGCGGATCGTTCTAATGGCCCGATGAGGTCCATGCCAATTCTTTCGAAGGGGACCTCCACTAAAGGAAGGGGGCACAATGGTGCTTTTGGGTTGGCCAGTGGGTTTACCAACTGACATTCACGACAAGACGCGCACCACTTGCGCACGTTCTCGTGAATGCCCGGCCAAAAAAAACGGGTCATTAGACGATTTAGTGTTGCCATTTGCCCTAAATGTCCAGCCATAGGATTACAATGAGCCGCCTGGAAAAGCATTTCCCGACGGCTTTTCGGAACTAACAACTGTGTTGTATCCTGCTTTGTCTGGGCGTCCTGGGTCACCCGATACAACTTATCTTTTATAATTGTAAAATAAGGATGTGAAAGAGGTCGGTCGGGATGGAGAGGCTGTCCGTCGATTGTGCGGACCTGATCAAAGGCATTTTTAAGCGTTTCATCTCGGGACTGCTCCAGAGGAAAGTCATCACGCTCCGAAAGATCCTGTCTTTCAACAGCGTTCCGATCCTCTGGTGCAGGTCCCGATGGTCCCGGCACAGCCTCTCCTTCCCTAAGCGACCGCTCCCTTCCCTCGCTGTGTTTAAAGCGTAAATGTCCCAATAACGCTTTAAACCCCGGCCAATTGGTTCCCAAAATTAGCGGGTGCCGGAGGTGCTGACTTACAGCTACCTCTACACTATGCTTTTGGCCCCTAAATTGGAATGTGACCGGCACTAAGGGATATTCGACCACTTCCCCGTGTACACACCTTACCTTAACCATACGGCTATTATCCAATGCCCCAGGTTGAATCAGATTTTGGTGGATGGAGGTTTGGTTACAGCCTGAATCCACCAAAGCCTGAAAAGTACCCCCCTTTATACTCACTGGTATTTGGTACAACCCAGCCTGATCGGGGGTGGCCTGCTGCGTGTCAGGGACCCTTACCAGAGTCCCCACCTCCATCACTGGACAGTGGTCGACAAAATGTCCCGGGTCCCCGCAACGCCAACAGGCCGGCCCAGACCTTCCCGCCTACCCATTGGTTGGCGTGGGGAGAGTGCGGGTGCCGGGAAGGAAGAGAACCCCGGCGCGGGTCCCTTAGGCGGTGCTCTGGGCGCGGGAGCAGGCTCTGTCCCGACGTTGGTCCTCCACCGGGGCGCCGGTCTAGGAGGGAAACCGCCACGGGACCTAGGGAGAGGGACAGGACGAGACAACACAGAGGAAGGGGAAAGAGAGGGAGAAGAGAGAGAGAGAGAGGCTGCTGGCAGGGGTCGCCGACCCCTGGGCACGCCACCATCTGGTCCTCCGCCAACTGGATGGCCTGGTTCAGCGACGTCGGGCGGTGGCACTGGACCCACTGCGCGGTCCTCCGGGGTAACCGCGCCACGAACTGCTCCAGTACCACCTGGTCGATGATTGCCTCGACTTCACGTTCCTGGGCCATCAACCATTTGCGGCACGCGTCCCGGAGCTGTTGCGCGAAGACGAAGAGCCGACCGGACTCCCCTAGCTCCAGGGTCCGGAAACGCTGCCTGCTTTGCTCGGGGGTCCGGCCGACCCGCTGCAGGATGGCGCGCTTGAGGTCTTGATAGACTAGGAGGTTCGGGACTGGCAACTGCTGTGCGGCGATCTGTGCCCCTCCGGACAACAGCGGGATCAACCGCACTGGCCAGTCCCCGGGCGGCCAGCTCCAGGCCTCGGCCGTCCTCTCGAAAAGCTCGAGGAAGGCTTCCGGGTCGTCCTGCGGGCCCATCCTGTGCAGTGGAACGGTCTGGGCCGAGGCTGAAGCTGGCGTTGATGGTCTGGCCCGCCCCTCCCGGTCCATCCAGCTCCGGAACAGCTCGCGGTCCTCCTGCTGGGCTCGGAGGAGCGCCTCGAACCGACGCTCCTGTTCCTCCTTCACGGCCAGCAGGGCACGATGTTGCTCTTGATGCAGACCCGCGAGCGCGTGGATGACATCCGCAAATGGGGGCGGAGGCTGTCTGGCGGCGGCTTCTTCTTCCATCCCGGGTTTCGGCACCAGTGTAACGAAGGTTCTTTGTGGGGGATGAAAGAAGACAAGGGTCGGCGTGACGGGGCTCGAACAGTTTTATTAAAATAAATGAAAAGCAAAGTAAAGGTGCGCCACGTGCGCGGACAGTGTAAAAACGGAGATCCTTCAACCAACAACAGGTATTCTTTGGTTTTTTTGGCAGTAGCTTGCTCGATGGCTTGTTCAGAGCCCCAGTCCTTCTCTCTCTCCCTCTCTTCTGGACCAGCCGGTTTATATGCGGTCTCCCCACGCCAATTACTGCAATCAGACACAGGTGTTCGTCATTTTGCACTTGACCTACTTACTTACCGCTCGGCTCCTCCCTCGCTCCCCCACTGCAAACTAAGCGAAACCACGCCCCCCTCATCACAACAACCTTCAATATATGTACACTAGTGTAGCAGCAGCGGTAGTGATAAACAGAGAAGTCTGGTCTATTTTGGTCCATCATTTTTGTAAACCGTCTGAGGACACAGCTCCAAAAGTTCGTATTTTTCCTTGAACCCTGGACCTTACAAACACTAATTTGTTCCTAGCAGACTGATAAAACCCTGTATATCCTGACTTCTGAATGTTTCATAGTGCCACCCAATCAGATTGGAGATTGCGATATCAGCCTGGTATTCTTTTTATATGCAATATGCAATATTAGGGACAATGATGGCGAAAAACAATGTTTTTTCAGTTTTTTCCAATTAATATAAATAATGTTTTCAATATTTACTTAAATTTAGTGGTGCTGCATTCATCATCCCTGTAAGAAAAGTTATTGTAAGTAAAAAAGTCAAACAAAGAATTATCTTTAATTGAAGGAAAATACACATTTACAACAATTAAAAATCAACATTAAGTCACTAACTAACTAACTCCTACTGAGTGAGCTTAATTTAGGCTATCTGTTATGTATACTGGCTATATACTGGCTGTATATTTTATAAATGTGTCTATTTATTTCTATTTCTAGAGGTGTTCCTCAAAGTTCGCTTCTCAGTCCACCTCTCTTTTTAATTTATATGCTTCCCATTGGTCAGATTATTTGTCAGCACGGCTTAAATTTAAATTCATATGCAGATGGCATTCAAATCTACATCATAGCCTCCCATTCTATCTGGATACCTCATTTCTTTCCTTAACAAAACAGAATTCAAGATGTGAAAAAATCGATGGCTTCTGATTCTTTGAAACAATACTGACAAGACTGACATTTTGTTAGTTGTCCCCAAATATATTAAGATATTGATGATGTTTTCCTTATTCTCTCACCAACTGGTGAAAATTTGGCAGTGGTATTTGATTCCTCTCTCAGTGTTGAAGCCCGTATTACAGTTTTCTTTTTTTTCTTACAATCACTAGGACACATTTCTCAATACTTAGGTCATGTTTTCCAAACTGTTCACACAGTTCTCCTAACCAACTTTCATCTTGGCACAGCAGTTAATTTCACATTCAAAATGTACTAATCTACCAAAACACTTCATTCATGTCTCAAATGAACTCATTCTTCCAGAACACTAGCAAAGGTTTTTTCCTAAATCATAAAACACAGACCTAAAAAACACTAACATCAGGCAGCATTATACAATATTTTCTTTTGTACAATTTCTTTACTAAACAAGAATGACACTCTCTACTGTTTATAATTCACTCTAGCTTATGTTACATGATCCATGTTTACATTACAGTAAAAAATTATTCCAAAGTTTAACCCTTTGAATGGACGATGATGAAATTGAAAGACTAACACTTGTGTAGGTGTTCAGTTTTATCTAATTGCTTTGATTGTATTAGATTTTTTTAGATTCAGTATATTTAATTGCAATATTACTGTAGAAATGTAGCATATTTCTGTCTTAAGTTTTGTTTTATGTAATTGTTTTGAACTTAAGTTTACAGTTTTTTTTTCGATTGCTTAAGCACAATTTTGAAAACAGGGCCCGGTTTGTCAAAACACTACACACAATTAACACAACCCTACACCAAAGTTGCACAACACTTCAGATCATTTGCAAAATGGAACACTTTTTTCAAAACTATTCAATGTCTTACAAAAACCTTATTTTGTTGTCATAACATAACCACAACCATCATATAGTTTGACTCTGTTTGAATCAGTTAAACACTTCTGTGCTCAACCTAAAACACTTTTAGCAATTACAGAGAAAGAGTAAAAATAAATTCACCAACACCACATGACAAATTTTGCAGACTAATGAAAATATTTATTTCTTTTCATGTACTCAAGTCAGTCAATACTGAACATTTCAACAAAAAAAACATTTTCCAGTTTTCATACAGTATTACTGAACGTACCATTGTACTGTAAGCTTACAGTAATACTGTAACAAATTACATGTCCAGTTCAGTACTAAACAACTCTCCACCTAGCTGGTTCTGGCCACAGGGCCTCGTCAACATCACAGGCTATATTTTCATTTGCAAGGCAACTTGGGAAGAATCTTTTCGAGTGACGAATCCACCCTTGTATGGATGCCTCTTCAATTTGATCACATGCTTCCTCCATAGCTTGAATGAGGGGCATCTGGACATAGGGCCGGAGATCATAAACCTTCCACCGCCATGTTGAGAAGAACTCCTCGATGGGGTTTAGGAAGGGGGGGTATGATGGAAGATACTGAACTGTAAATTGTGGGTGTTGATGAAACCAGTTTTGGACCTGACCAGAACGATGGAAAGCTACATTGTCCCAGATGACAATATATTGCATCTGGTCCCTTTGGTTTGCTGCCGTGATAATATCGTGTAATCTGTCTAAATATGTAAGAATGAGGACAGTGTTGTAAGGACCCAAGTTGGCATGGCGGTGGATGACCCCATTCTGTGTAATGGCAGCACAAAGGGTAATGTTACCCCCACGTTGCCCTGGTACATTGACAATAGCCCTGTGGCCAATGATGTTTCTTCCCCTTCTTCGCACTGTTTTCAGGTTAAATTCAGCCTCATCAATGTATATAAACTCATGCGGGACTTCCTCCGCATCCATTTGCAAAACTCTCTGAAATACAGCAAAATATCACATTGTGTAGATCAATATACTGTAAGTCATAGTAAAATTACATGTACAGTAAAAAGGTTATGTGTGCAGTACACAATACTGCACTCAGTGAACAAAACGTACCACCACATATTCACGCCGCAGGACCTTCACCCTGTCTGAATTTCTTTCAAATGGCACTTTATACAGTTGTTTCATCAGAACTTGATGTTTTTTAAGGATACGGGCTATTGTTGACAGAGAGACCTGTTGGACATTATTGAAAATGAGGTGATCACTGACAATATGGGCTTGAATTTCTCGAAGTCTGATTGCATTATTGGCCAAAACGAGGTTTATGATCTCTCTCTCTTGCTCCTGTGTGAATATGGGGCCCCTCCCTCCTTGGTGCTCACGACGTTCAATCCTATGTTGGCCAACCAAAATACATAGCTTACTGTAAAATGATACATGCAGTAACCAATGGATTTTCTGTTGATTGAAGAGAAGTTTCTCACCTGTGCTCTTGACGAAATGTCCAAACTATTGATGCCACCGTGTACCTGCTTAGGTTAGGCTGTACTCTCAGTCCAGCCTCCCTTAGTGTTAGTCCATGGTTTATTACATGGTCCACAATTGTTGCACGAATTTCGTTACACACATTTGGTTGTCTTATTCTTTGTGCATGTCCTACCACTCCTCCATGTCTTCCTCTTCCTCGTCCTCTCCCTCTCCCTCTTCCACCTTCACCTTCACCTTGTTCTCTCCGGATTCCCCGTCTCATCCGCACCCTCCCTCTTCCTCTTCCTCTGACACCGTCCATTTTGAAGACAGGTGAACTTACCTGTTGCCTTTTTATAGTACTTAAACCTGATTGGTGTGTCTACAATTACAGTTTTTTTGGATCGCTTAAGCACGATTTTCAAAACAGGGCCCGTGTTTTCAAAACACTGCACACAATTAGCACAACCACACACCCAATTAGCAAAACACTACAGATCCTTTGCATAATTAAACACTCTTGTAAAAACTATACACTTCTGTTTAAAAAACACACTTTGTTACCATATGAAACACACACGTTTCACATTACTATACTCTGTTTGCACGAGTTACACTCTGCTGTGATAAACCTAAAACACTTTTAGCACTTCTACTTCCCTATGATTAGAGTAGGCTACCATTAACAAAGTACAAATATAATGTAAATTCAACAAACGCTACACAAGACCAATGTTGCAGGCTGAAGAAACTCATATATTTCTCAACACACCCAAAATGTTGACATGGAGATTCATAATACGGCAACAATATGTCACTTTACGTATTGTACTGTAAGTTTACTGTAAAAAAAAAAAACTAGACATTGTCTCTTCGCCTAGCTGGATCTGGCCAGAGAATTTCGTGTTTTCAGAGATGTTTAGTGTTTTGCAAATTTTTGTGTGTAATGTTTTGCAAAAAGTGTGAAGCTGACAATGTGCTTACAGTTGTGCAAATCTAGGCTGGTGTTTTGCTCCTTGAGTGTAAGGTTTACTAATTGTGGGAAAGTTCTAATTTTAGTGAGTAAGCAATCGAAAAAAAACTGTAACAGTTTTGAAAACGTCTCGGTCACGTATGTAACCCTCGTTCCCTGAGTAGGGAACGGAGACGTTACGTCGGATTGACGACGAATGGGGTTTCGCTTAGAACACCTATCGACTTTGAGTATACAAAAACGAGCCAATGGCAAAGAAATGCCATGGGTCTGCGGAATTTGCATGACGTAACTCCGCCCCACCCCGAGGGTATAAAAGGAGGACGCCGGCAACATGCAGTTATGTTTCTTCGCTGAGGAGCCAAGACTGAGCTCAGGCGATCCCCGCGGTACAGCGGAAGTGGCAGGAAGACATAACGTCTCCGTTCCCTACTCAGAGAACGACATAACGTCTCCGTTCCCTACTCAGGGAACGAGGGTTACATATGTAACCGAGACGTTCCCTTTCGTGGTCACTCCGAGTTACGTCGGATTGACGACGAATGGGGTTATCAGTCTAATCACGCCACCTTCACAGCTGTCTTCCAGTGCCCTGCGTAAATCTGAGACCCTTGTGTGAGACTGGCACGGGAGACTGTGAGACTATTTAACACAGGAATACCAAGGTACACTGGGAAGCATATCCCATTGTTTAGAGGAAATATGCAATTAACACCAACCCAGAGGGGAGGCATTTAGAAATACACATATGACCCGAAGGAAGCATATGGAGAATACTGGGTGTCCAGCCGCAGGTGGAATATTTCAACCCCAGGGGTGGCAAGGTGGCTTGCCAAGGGAAAGACACATGCTCAGAGAGGCTTACAGTGGAAATACACGTGTGGGGGTAGCTCCGGGGAGGGACCATGCACACGGGAGGCACCTAGCCGACGCTCTAGCGGAAGTGATGGGAGCCACCACCGCTGGTGGTAGGGTACTCAAACCTGCCTCGTCCCGTCCAGGAGCCATACGTGGAGGTTCCAAAGATCGGGACAAGGGTGCCACAGGGTGCCCCGTTCCTGAGAAAGGAGGTCCTTCCTCAGAGGAATTGGCCAAGGAGGTGCTGTCACGAGGAGCACCAGTTCGGAGAACCAAGTCCGGGTGGGCCAGTACGGCGCAACCAGAAGGACCTGCTCCTCGTCCTCCTTGACCTTGCGCAAGACCTGCGCTAGAAGGCTCACTGGGGGAAATGCATATTTGCGGCCCCGCGGCCAGCTGTGCGCCAGTGCATCCGTGCCGAGCGTGCCCTCGGTCAGGGAATAATACTGGTCGCAATGGGTCGAGTTGTGAGAGGCAAACAGATCTATCTGTGCGTCCCCGAACTGGTCCCAAATCAGCTGAACCGACTAGGGATGGAGTCGCCATTCTCCAGGGAGGGACTGAAGCCGTGAGAGCTCGTCCCTCCACCGGGGAAAGACGTGGCCCTGCTACCAACTCCTGGACAGAACTGAGTCCCATCTCTGAGCAGCCCATCTCAAAAGTGCCGCTTAACCCGGCGTTTAGCGGGGGGCGGGGCTGGAGTTGGCTGAGGCATCCCCCCACGGTCTTCCAAAGCCAGCCCGGGAGAACGGGCGGGGTTGGATCCGTGGGAGGGCGCCTTCGGCGGTTGGCAGACTGAGGGACCTGAGCAGACGGCGGGGCCGTCGCCAGAATAACCTCAATCTGCTCCCGGGCGGTTGAGAACTGTTAGGCAGAAGTACTCAACTGCACCGCCGAAGAGGCCGACCTGGGATATGGGGGTGTCGAGCAGACGAGTCCACCGACATCCTGCACATCAGACCGGTCAGCCCCAGAGTAGTAAGCATCACCTGACTCGGAGAGCGCACGGCCACCTTCGTCGCTCGGAGAGCAAGGTCAGTGGCGGCGCGCTTTTTGGTAGCTCATTAAAGAGCCTCGAGTCAGTCCCGCCCTCATGCATAACCATGAGCATCTGGGTCAGGTAGACCAGCAGAACGGTCATGGGATGCAGTGAGGCGGCTGCCTGTCCTCTGGCACTATAGGATTTCGCCACAGATTAGTGTAGGCGAAAAGAACTACAGGCTTCGGACGAGTGCTTAGGATTGCGCCGGAAAGCACTCTGAGGACACAGTCAGCATCGCAACAGAGCGTTCAACCGGGGGGACCCCAGTGTACCCATGGGCAGCGGCCCCGTTGAGGGGAGGGAAAGGCGGATGAGACCAACGAGCGGTCCTGAGAAGACACGGGGGTCTTTCAGGACGTCGAGATCTCATCATGCACGTCCGGGAAGAAAGATATTGGGGTTTGCCGTGGACGCGGGTCAGCGGCCTTACCCAAAAACCAATCGTCCCAGGAAAGCATGGCCGTCATCTCCGGATCAGACTCAGGCACAGCCATAGCACACCAGAAGGTGGCAGCTGTGACGAGTCGTCACTTCCAGAAGAATAAAGCCCACCTAGTGATGCTGCTACAGACATAGCACCTCTGTAGCTTTCTGTAGCCTCTGTAGCTTTCAAATGAAAACACACGGGCCACCCGAAGGTAGACTCGTGGAATCACCTGATTGCTAGCGGGCACCGCCATTGAAGAGGGGGGCTGGGGTCAAGGACACAGAGTCGGCGCCCTGTTCCAGACCATCACCCTCAGGTCACCCTGGCCACCAGCCGAAGGTCGGGGGGTGGATGAGGGGACTCTCACTCTTGCGAGTTCACCGAGTCTCGACCTAAATGACGCGATGATCATGTTCCCACAGAGAGAACATGAATCACCCACGAGCGCTGTTCAAGCATGATTAAAGTCCAAAGACACTAGACAGCGCTCGTGCCCATCAGAGTCCGATACCAATCTGCCGCAACAAGTAATGCACGGGCGAGCTGTCTTTAAAAAGACGTGCCGCGTTCGAGCTCTTTTATGAGAGGAGAAAAAACTCTGCGATGTTGAAGCGAGCAGGGAGAAACACACTCACTGGCAGATCACTACACAGATCAGCAGGCAATGTGAACTCGCTGCAGATCCCCGTCACACCAACACCGGAGAGAATGGCTCGTCTCGTAGAGCGAAGTCAGAAATGGCTGTGGAGTGAAGAGATACTCTTGGCTCCTAAGCGAAAACATAACTGCATGTTGCCGGCGTCCTCCTTTTATACCCACGAGGTGGGGCGGAGTTACGTCATGCAAATTCCGCAGACCCATGGCATTTCTTTGCCATTGGCTCGTTTTTGTATACTCGAAGTCGATAGGTGTTCTAAGCGAAACCCCATTTGTCGTCAATCCGACGTAACTCGGAGTGACCACGAAAGGGAACAGTATGTAACCATGTGCAAATTGGCCTGAGGTACACAGAGTTTGGCATCGTCATTAAATGCATTTTGTGCTAAAGCAATGATAAATTATCCATAGTTTATCCCACATAGATTTCTGTTGTGCTCACTGTGTGAAGAGTTTTGCAAAAGTGACCTAAGTATTGAGAAATGTAAAAAACTATAACCATCCCATCAGGTCCTCATTTTCCATATTGCTTGTCTTCAGTCCTGCCTCAGTCTTGAGGAAGTTGAAACTGTTATTCATGCTTTCATTAAATTATTGCAACTCCCTTTTAATTGGTTTACCTAAAATACTTCTGTGTTTACAACTTGCTCATGTTATCACAAAAACCAGTAAGTCACTCCAATAGGATAGATCCTACAGTGTCACTGCTACTAAATTTTGGAAAAAATATATTACAACCTCTAAATGGATGAGTGAAATCTCAGATATTCAAAACTCAACTGAAATCTCACTTCACTTTTGTTATTCTTATATTTCTTGTTTCTAACTCTCCCCTGATTTTCACTTCATTCGTTTTTGTTCTGCTATTGTTTGCTTAGATTATGTATTTGTTTTTATTTCTGCTGTTCTCTGTTCAGACTTATATCCTATTAATTTGTTGTTTCTTTTTTCCCTTTGTAAAGCGTCCTTGAGCACTATAGAGTGCTTAAAAGACAATATATAAAAACAAATAATACGTATTATTATTATTTAATTTTGATAATTACATCATATTTTTGCCAGAAAATAATGAAATCAATGTTCCAAATAAATGTCTGTAACAGGGCTGCAAAAACTGATTCTGTACATTTCTGTTTATATAAAATGAATAGAAACAGCTCAGATAATATTTACTTTGGTCAGGTTAAGGTTAAGGATCTCCTTTAGCAGACCCATCCATCCTCTAAACTGCTTGTCCTATAGGGCCTATTCCTATTAAGCCTATTCCAGCATCTCGGGCCATAGGCACTTTAGCTGACCATTTGTTGAAAATGAAGATCTTCATTTTGTAGAAGTTTCAGGCTTTGTTTTGAACCCTATTGATGGAAAGTGCCAGGAGCTCAGTGGATACTGTGGGCTTTGGTGGACATGTGGCTTCTGTGCTGTCAGAGTGTTTATGTGCATCCACTGAAGCAGTATAAACTAACTAGAATACCCAGTGAAGCAGAATTTGACCACAAGAGTCTCATGAGAGAGAGAGAGAGAGAGAGAGAGAGAGAGAGAGAGAGTTATATATATATATAACTATATATATTTTAACCTGTGTGATGTGGATATTTTTAACCCATTTAAATGAAAACCTGGGATTGTTTACAGGTAACTTAAGGAAGGCAGTTAACGTCGACACTTTGGTCTGAAACTATTTTCCCCCTGATGTAACCCAGGCCTTGTTACTGTGTCATGACAGTGTCATTTTTTTTCAAGCGTATGTCTTTGATGCAAATATTGTGGCCATTTCTTCAATCATATTAAAATATGCAATATACACAATTAAAATACACAACACCTATTGTAGATTGACTCAAAAGCACTCGCCTTTCTCTGCTTTTGCAGTACACATTGATCAGCGTTTCACAAATGTCCCCTCTGGCAGCTGGAGCAGCTGTCCTCATCCCAGAGCGAGGGATTTCTCTTTCTTTGAAGATGAATGAGATGACAGTGTGTGAGAAAATTGTTTTCCTCAGACTCAGTGACCTGAGAGCAAGTGAATAAAGGAGAAATACATTACAGTACTAAAGTGTACGTGTGAAAACAAACCAGGAATGAGACATGAGAGAGTATGTGGGTACACTCAAAATGTGCAAAAATTTTACCTTTACACACTAAAAAAGATGGTTCTTTAAAATGTCTATAAATGTTAACTTTGAAATTGGGAACTTTCGAAAGGGAACTCGCACTGCGTCGATGACGCTATCGGGGAATGCCTCTGCATGAACCGGTGTCTGAAACGCTTATCCAATCACGGCAATCATATTGACCGGCGACAGCCTATGGCGTCACTAATTAGTGTACTGGTATATATGGGGCGCCTAGAGAACATGTCATCCTCTTTTCGTCTTCAGGGACTGTTTTGTTTGTATGCTTCAACCTGAAACTTCAAAAGGTAATCATGGCTTGTGAAAAATGCTTCAGGAAGTGTGTGGATCCGTGTCTAAGATTTTTGACACCTGATGACACACATAACTTGTGCGTTTACTGTTTGGGCGAAGAGCACGCATAATCAGTTCTTTAGGGAGGTGCTTGTGCTAACTGAGAGATTTTCCCTCAAGAAAACCCTCTTCTCAAGGGAGGAGGGACAGGCAACTGTGCCAGCCAGTTCAGCTCCAGCTTGTGCTGAGGCAGAGCGGGGACTAGAATTGTGGGGTTCTCAGAGGGAGCACGCCGAGGAGTTTGAGAGAGGTGTTCATCTCTTAAGCCCCTTGGAGCCTGGCGAGAGTGAGCTGCCGGATGAGCATGTGGATTCGGCTTCGGATTCGGCCGAATATAGGGCTTTTTAACGGGCTTCGGTTTCTGCCAAAGCTTAGAATTTTTTTCCACCGAACCGAAGCCTAGGCTTGCACTTGTCACGCCGCCTTTGATTACGGGCTTGTTCGACTTGAACCGGCGCTGCACAGATCGATCGGTGAATGACATCAAAGTACCGTGAGGGCGAATAGAGAGCAGACAGCTCCTTATGCTTTTGAAATGCTCTCGTGGTACTTTCATGTCATAAACCGATCGGTCTGTGCAGCACTGGTTCAAGTCGAACAAGCCTGTAGTGTAACGCGTTGTGTCAAGAAGAAAAATGAGGATAGCTCACAGCTAAAGTTATTGCAGAGGCCAGACAGACTCACGAAGGCGATTGGCATCTCACAACAACTCGCACTTTATTCCCCAATCGAACTCGTGTAACTGTCTGTCACACGTTCTACCGTCCACAACGTTACTTAATAAACAAAATAAGATAAAAATGAGCATCAAACAGAAATAACCCACATACAAGGGGTGTTCAAGACGTACGGCACATACAATACAGACTGCAGACAGTTCGACAGGGAGTGTGCAGCTCTTAAAGGGGCCACACCTTATTTCCACTCATTACAGTAGGTGGACCATTCGAATGCAGTAGGCTGTGAGAAAGTGAAAATGGAACCCGTGAGCAGAAAAAGTGTTGTTTGGCTGTACTTTCAGTCAAAAGAAGGCAGTTCAAGTCAAGCCACGTTCAATTTGCAATGCCAATTTGTCTCGTGGTGGCAAGGACCCTAAACAATACACAACATCGCCGCTGTTAAAATGCATAATGTTGCTTATTCTTTTTTGTTCTTTTTTTTTACAGTTAAAATAAAATAAAATGAAAAATCCACGTTGTTTACTTCATTAATGCGTTTACTGTGTTAATGGACTGAGGATGATTCGGTTTCGGTTTCGGATTCGGCAGAATCTTAACCAGTGGATTCGGTATTCGGCCGAACCCCACAAATCTGGATTCGGTGCATCCCTAGTTGTCAATAACATCCTCTGATCTGGCAGCGAGTGCTCTGCTGGCACCCAGCCCAAGAGAGCAGGAGATGGCTGATGAGGGTGAAGAGAATGTACAACCTGAACCCTCACAGCCACCCTGGAACGCGCCTCAGCAACGCTTCAGTTGCTTGAGGGAAGAGGCAGACTTGACGAAAGGTTTCTTTCCGGCCATAACGCTCCAGCTCCTGCGAGCCTTTCATTCCTGCCCGATCTACACAATGAGACGCTGATGTTGAGGGGAAGCACGAACACAGGTATGTGTCGATGCCCCCAATTGATAAGACGTTCGCAAATCTCCCAGCTGGAGAGGCACCGAGACTGAGTGCTCCGGTCCTGCCTTCTAAGCCACTAAAAAATGACATTGCGCATAAATGGCAGGGCATACGCAGCAGCGGTTCTGGCTGTTGCTGGCTTGCATACAATGGCTGTGTTGCAAGCATACCAGGCTGATCTGCTGAAAGATTTGGACCAAGGTCAGGGTCTTTCCCCTGAGGCAGTGGACGAGCTGCACCAAACCTCAGATTTAGCTCTTCGGGCCACCAAACTATGAATATGCATACAAGTAAAGTCACGTTTATTTCTGTTGCTTTTTACACAATATGGATTGTTTCAAAGCAGCTTCACAACATAGTAACAAATTAAAATTCTGCCGTAAAGCAGCTCTAACAAGCCAATCATATCATTATTCAGCTCAAGTCAGTTCAGTTCAATAACAGTAAAGTTCATCAATTGTCAAGTCAAGTGTATTTATATAGCGCTTTTCACAATATAAATTGCATCAAAGCAGCTTCACAGTATCAATCAAATAACATAACAATGTTTGTTTCTTAGTGGAAAGAACATCCACGTTTGGTAGGGCTGATCAATGGTATTAATGCTTGGTTAATTAATTTGAATATCCCCAACTGAGCAAGCCAAAGGCAACAGTGGCAAGGAACCGAAAAACTCCATCAAGTGACCTACTGGTGTCCTAAAACTCAATCAGGTAACTTAATGGAGAGAAAAAAAACCTTGAGAGAACCCAGGCTCAGTCGGGGGCCAGTTCTCCTCTGGCGTTTATGAACTAGTGGCCGGATTTACAGTAACTGTAATTTGATACAGAATTTTGTTTTATTTTATCACTTCGGGGTGGGTACGCAAACCGGAATCACAACGTTTTATCTGTAGAGTGGGAAAGGGATCCTCCATAGGGAGTGGCTAGTTGGCACTTCAGCACTGCGTTGTCATCGGGTCCAGGCCAAGCTCCTAGTCAGATCTGGATACCGCCTGGATCCGGTAGGCTGCGGGAAAACCTCGGGATAAACAAAGACACTAAAATTAGCATAGATGCCATTCTTCTTATGATGTAACGAGTACATCAGGATTTAAGGGAAGTGTTCCCAGTTCCGGCTGACCTAATCTATGCAGCCTAACATTGAATTATAGAAGTCTATAATATATTATGTGTATGCTAGGTCAAAGAGATGTGTTTTTAGTCTAGCTTTGAACTGACAGAGTGTGTCTGCTTCCCGGACAATGGTAGGAAGACTGTTCCAAAGTTTTGGTGCTAAATAGGAAAAGGATCTACCGCCAGCAGTCGATTTTGATATTCTAGGTATTATCAACTGGCCCGAATTTTGAGATCGCAATAGACGTGAAGGACTATAATGCGTTAAGAGCTCGCTCAAGTACTGCGGAGCTAAACCATTTAGTGCTTTGTAAGTAATCAACAATATTTTTACATTTTTACGATGTTTAATAGGCAGCCAATGCAGTGTTGACAGAACCGGGCTAATATGGTCATATTTCCTGGTTCTAGTAAGAACTCGAGCTGCAGCGTTTTGGACCAGCTGTAGTTTATTTATTAAGCATGCAGGGCAACCACCCAGTAGAGCATTACAATAATCTAGTCTTGATGTCATGAAAGCATAAACGAATTGTTCCGCATTTGTTAATGAGAGCATATGTCGTAATTTAGATACTAGACTACAGATACTACAGATACTAGACACGTGACTTTCAAATGAAAAATTGCTAAATTGTGCATACATATACAGTGTATTTGTGCACATACTGTACATTCCAAAAAATCTTTTTTAGAAAGGTTTAAATAGTTTTGAATTAAGTGTTTTGTTGTTTTGTATGTAGAGTTTTAAGACATGGAGTCATAATTTCAGAAATTGTGTGTAAGTGTAACGGAGGCGAGATAGTTAGAGCTGTGCAAGTAAACCCTACTCCCCTGATCTCAAGAGGCGCTCTAGCAACTGTGACTGTGGTCTTTAGCCTCCTTGTTAAGAGAGCCCGCCTCCCACGCCATAGTCCTGGGTTCGAGGCCCGCACAGACCAAGGCAATTAGGACCTGAGGGGTTACATAAGCAATTTTTAAAAAACTGTAATAATACATAATTAATAGGGCTGGGTATTGACACACATTTTACAATTCGATTTGATTTTGATTTCGATTCTGATTCGATTCGATTCAATATTGATTATTTTGGATATCAGGTACAATACATTGCAAATTTTCTCAAAGGAAAACAAATCTCTTTACTAATGCTGTAAACTATGGGAGTCAGGCTTCATTAGTATACTATAATGTTAAAGGTAAAAATTAAGTGATTTGTAGCGATACAAACACTTAAATTACACTTTTATTTCTTTTTATAAGAAAGTTAAATTAAATATAATCATTTAAATGGTGGCTGTCAGGACTCTGGTTTGATCTTCAGCCTTTCTGCTGTGTTTATCTTGTGTCTTGATTGTCAGTTCACTTCACTCTACCATCACAGCTGAATCCTATCCTAATTAGTGCTCTCACTCTCAGTGCTCACACACCTGTTTCTCATTTTCTGCACTGATTTTCTCCACTACTTATGCTTCTCTCTTTCTTTTGTTTCTTTGTCAGTGTGTCTTGGTTTCCGTCCGTTTCACCACTGTCCCCTTGCCTGAAAGTATTGTTTTGGTTGCTTCTAGACCCTTTAAAGCCTTGTCTGATTATTTATTTTGTTTTGCTGTTTTATTTGCCTAGTTCCTGTTCCCTATCTCATCTCAGCTTCCTCAACCGGTTTGTGACCCCCTGCTCTCGTCCTGGATTATTGCCTTGGCTTTTTCCCTGAAACGGTTGGTCTGCTACTGGTTTTGACCTCAGCCTGTCCATTGGATTTCGCCTCTGTCTCGCTCCCTTACTTGGTGGCTCGGCTACCAATTTATTTTGTTTTGTATTGTGTTCCTTCAACCTGTTTGGACAATAAATCCTGTTTTCAGTTGATCTGCTCTTGGGTTCCTGTTGTCTCTGCTCCACCCTAACAGTGGCTGTCATAAAAACTTGCCAGGTTTATTCAAACATGCATTAAATATAACTATTAAAATATTGAATTACAAATTATAATGAATATGTAATATGGTGCATATATTTAGCAAAATGCTCCTCTCTAAAGTTAATTTCTCTAGCTGACTAACGAGTTTATGTTCACATATGGTTTTTCTGAGGTAAATGTGACGTTATATAACATTGTTTACAAGCTGTTCAACTGACATCTTTCCCTGGTTGAAACACTGAGCGATTCCATGTGACATGATACGGATTTCGATAAGGTGTACTCTATCTTTTAACACACTTTCAGATGCTCATTCATGTTTATTTCGCGCTGTAACTAGTATTATTAAGGCGGAAGACTAGATCATGTGCGCTCCGCGCTGCTGCTTCTCTTGAGCTGAGCGGCACCAGAGCGATCTCACACCACAGTGCCAAAACGGTATTTATGTTTTGGAATTTCGTAAGAAAATGGACGTAATTTGAAAATTGAGACTTTATTTCATATCAATAGTAACAAAGCACAAAGATTATTGCGATTTATTGGATGGGATGCGCGCTACAATGTTCCATTAATTCATTAAATGAAAACAGGATGACTAATCGATTCTTGAGATTCAAGAATCGATATTGGTCTGAAAAATGAGAATCGATTAATATCGAGAAATCGATATTTTTTACCATGCCCTAATATTTATGAAAATAAACTAATATTAAAAAGGTTTCTTATAACACAATATAATATTTAAGTTCTATAGCACTTTCAAAGCATGGCTCTTTATGGAACCTTGTTATGTTTAGCATCAAAAAGGGTTCTGTTATTGTTAAAAAAAACTGAAGAACCCAAATCGGGCACTGTTTAGAATTATTTTTCTTAAGTGTAGAGTGTGTCTTAAAGTGTTCTTAAGAGTGTAGGGGTACAACAGCCCTTATAAAGTGAGTCTTTAGAATCAGAATGATTCAGAATCATAATGAGCTTTATTTTCCAAGTATATTTGCACACACAAAGAATTTGTCTTGATGACCGGAGCTTCCAGTGCAGGAGTACAGACATACATGGGAATTACACAGTAGAATTAAAATACAACAATAATATAAGAAGGTGCTCTGTAGTGCCGGCCAGAGGGCAACAGTTTAAAGAAAGATTGTGCTGAGTGTGAGGGGTCCAAAGGGATTTTCTTAGCCCTTTTTCTCACTCTGGAGGTTCAAAGATCTTGGAGGGTGGGCCATTAATCTTCTCGGCCGTCCTGACTGTCCGAGGTAGTCTCCTGGTGTCTGATTTGATAGCCGAGTACAACTGTTTCAGCTGCTTCTGTGGCAGGCGAAGGAAGTACAACCTCTGCCGGGCATTCAATGTGATTGTACCACTTCAGGTCCTTAGAGATAGGGGTGCCCAGTAACCTGAATGACTCCACTGCATGACACAGTGCTGCTCAATATGGTGAGTGGGGGAGTGCAGGGGGGTTTCTCCTGAAGTCCACGATCATCTCTTGAGCGTGCTCTGCTCTAGGTTGTTGTGACAGTACCAGACAGCCAGCTGTTCAACCTCCAGTCTGTAAGCAGACTCGTCACTGTTTTGGATGAGGTCGATGACTGTCATTTGAAAATGTCAGGAGTTGACAGAGGGGTCTTTTGAAGTGCAGTCATTTGTGTACAGAGAGACGATCAGTAAGGGGGAGAAGACACAACCCTGAGGAGCGCCAGTGCTGATCGTGAGAGTCCTGAATATGAGTTTTCCCAGTCTCGCAAGCTGTTGCCTGTCTGTAAGGAAGCTGGTGATCCACTGACAGATTGGGGTTGGCGCAGAGAGCTGGGTCAGTTTGTCTGTGAGAAGATCAGGCATGATGGTATTGAAGGCCAAACTAAAGTCCACAAATAAGATCCTTGCGCAAGTCCCAGGTCTATCGAGATGTTCCAGGATATAATGCAGTCCCATGTTCGCATCATCCACAGACCTGTTTACTCTGTATGCAAACTGCTGGGGGTCCACCAAGGGTCCGGTGATGTTCTTCAGTCTTTGAAACGACTTCATGACCACATACGTGAGAGCGACTGGTTTGTAGTTCAGTGATTTGGGTTTTTTTGGGGGGACCGGAATGTTAGTGGAGCGTTGGTCAGCGCAGACTATTAAACAGGCAGGTAAAACAACGTCTGGGCCTGAAGCTTTCCTGGTCTTCTGTTTTTTGAAGACCCTGCTCAGGTCGTCCACACAGACCTTAAGCACATTAGTGAATGATAAGAATATCCTGGTAGGAATGCATATATCCTCACAGAAACTGATGTATGGTGTTACAGTCTCATCCTGGTCGGTGGCAGCAGATTCAAAAACAGTCCGATCAGTGCAATCGAAGTAGGCTTGTAAATCCTACTCTGCTTCATTCTGTAAGGGATCCACTGAAGGCAAGATGTAGAGAACCAGCCCGTTCTCTTCCCAATGCGTCATATACTGAAGCTTTTGACATTTCGTCTACATCCAACACACATGGCACCCTTCAGAGTCAATATGAGACGCAGAGATATGGGCCAGAAGGCGCCTCCTAGCGGTTTAACCCTAACCCTACCCCAGACCTAAACCTACCCATATCTATCTGCGTCTCATATTGACGCTAAAGGGTGCCATGTGCGTTGGATGTAGACGAAATGTCAAAATATGTCAAATATGACGCCCTAGGATGAGAATGCGTTGAGAGAACCCAAGTGCAGTTTATTTATAAACATAACAAGATCAAACATTAAACAAAAGCATGGCCTGGTATGAACTCAAGACAAAAGCATGGCCTAGCATGAACTTAGAACAAAACATGAACATGACACATTAATCCATCTTTTTACAGTCCTTATTACAGATTTAGCTGATTTCAGTTTCTGCCTGTAGGCCGGACAAGAGTGCTCTTGTTACGGAGTGATGTGCATTCTTTATTGTGGTGTAACAGTGATCCAGTATATTACTGTCTCTGGTGGGACATGTAACGTCCTATCTGTATTTTGGCAGTTTACGGGAGAGATTTGCTTTGTTAAAATCCCCAAGAATGATTAAAAGAGAGTCTAGGTACTTTTGTTCTGTTTCAGCTATTTATTTAGCCAGCTGTTCACACACGCATCTGGAGGGATGTACATATTCACGAGAAAAAATAAGGGAAAACACCCATGGCGAGTAGAACGTTTTACAGTTTATGAAGAGCGCCTCTTAATTAAGAGACCACATCTTCTTCAGTGTTGTTACATCTGAACACCAACTTTCGTTAATGTAGAAACAATCCACCACCTCTCGTTTTCCCCGTTAACTCCGCGATGCAATCAGCTGGAAGCCTGACAGATGTAGCACGCTGTCCAGAATAGTTTCACTCGGCCTGGTTTCAGTGAAGCACAATACAACAGAGTTTGAAAAGTCCTTGTTTCTGTCAGGACTGCTATCGTCAAAGACGATTGACAATTAGCATACAGTTTGGATTGGCGATATGGTTCTGGTCTGGGCGAGAACTCCCTGGTCTGGGAGAGCAGCAATAACCCCCCTTAGGGTAAACAGAACAGAACCAACAGGTGTAGAAAACAGTGTCAACTAAAAATAGAAAACATGAAATTTGCATATAACAAATATTTTCATGGTGAAAAAAACATCTTAACATTTTGACCAATGTGTCAACGATGACAAAAACACTTTTTATTTTGGTGGCATTGGGAAATTTACTGCCACAATAACTAGGTTTTGAAAAATGAATTAAATGGTTTGGGTGAGTAATTGCATTTAGCAGACAATAGATTTGTGATGTTCCAGCAAACAGTTGTGTCAGTTGCACTTGTAACAACATTTAGTTTTACATTAAATTAGCTCAAATTATATATAGGGAATTTTAATAATTAATCATGAATATTATTAATATATTGCATATTACAGTTAAATTATCGAAGTTGAAAATAGATTGATTGTACACACGAATGATCAATCACAACGAATTATAATTCCTCATTCATATGTCAATGGTCCATTTTCAGATCGATTATATGAGATAACCTTTAATGGAGTTAATTTAGCTATCGAACTGTTTGTCCAGCAAACGGCCGTAAGATTAACTTATCAACTTCTCAACAAAGTTATCCCTTCTTATAAACTCCAAGAAATATAAATTTTCTGGCCGTGAACATTAATTTTCCTGTGTTTATAAAATTAGACTACGCAACGTAGTCAATAATGAAAGCTTTGTTGCTAGGATCGAGATCTCATTGACTTTGTAAAATTAGCATTTTAGACAGAAGGCAATCAAGAATATAATGGTTTTAATAGTTGGACTAATAATACATAGAACTACAATTCACACAGAATATATGTATATACACCCGAAACAAACAAAACGAAAAACATTACAAACACGAATTAAAATAGGATGAGAGAGGAAGATAAAAATGAGAGGGAGAGAGAGTTGGGAAGAGAGAGAGAGAGAGAGAGAGAGGGAGAGAGAGATCCGTAGGATCACAGTTTGGCAAAATTCACCTGGACATTTAAACCTTTAAGAGACAACACGGAAAAACAGTCTTAATGCTCTAAAATCTTGGTAACTCAAATATACTTGCATATAGTTCTCATGTGTCTGAGCCCTGCGGCGTGTGTGAGCTGCTGGTCTTTGTGTGTTCCGTTGGAGCGTCACGTGGCTTGCTGCGGTATGGAGCGCGCAGTTTCAAAGAAGGCTTAAAGGTCTTTGACGTAAATTACCAAATAAATAATTCAGACTAAGTTCATTTCTGGGGAAATGAACAAAGGAAAAACAAACTTAAGCAAAAGAAAAGAAGAGGAAAGATCCCCCAGGGCGGGGGATCACGAGTATGATGGTTACATCGGATCGAAGGAGAGAGAAGAGTCCAGTCAAAAGTCGAAGTTCCCTCGAAGAAGGGAGTTCCCCCCAAGATGCAGTTCTCAGGATGCAGTTCTTTCTCCCCCCTCCTTACTCTTCTTACTCTTCTAAGATGAGGTGCTTGGTGGTCTTCTTTAAAGACACTTCTGTTTACGCCTCCTCTGGCGTGAATGCACCAATCAGCTGGGAGGAAAGTGTGCGGATAAGTGTTCCTTTGTTCCCTCGAGATCGACTTTGCATGTTTCATGACCGTGATGTAAAAATGCGTTCAATTTTACTCCAGATATGATAAAACATAGTAACATACATTTTACGGTTCGCACCCATATATATATGGTTTGGTCAGATCAAGAGGATTCTAAAGGTGTGAAGAACGACATACAAACATTATAGGAAAACACAGTTACATTAAAAATGCATCTAAAAGCACCTCTGTTCATTTAGAATTATAATACGATCACATCTAACCCCAATGGAACATGGGCAAACATAAAAACATATCGAATATATCATAGTACAAGTCTCTCAATTGAGGAGATTGGAGAAACGTTCTTGTGTGTGTGTGTGAGTGTACTGTGGACGTAACCGGGTCATTCAGCGGTGAAGATGTGGTGAACTTTTGCTCACCCGCCTCCCGGGCAATGATATGTGTGTGCATATTCTTTGAATTGATGAGTTTTAAGTCTGGATTACAATGACCAGTGTGGTTCATTACACAAGGTTGTCTGTGTTTGTGAGGTGTCCTGCAGAGGGGACACCACGGGATCTCCGGCCAGAGAGGTACCCCTGTTGGGTCACATGTGGTAAGACAGAGATTACTTATCAGCAAAAAACGCCGCGGGGGCACTTCTGGCATCGGTAATTTAATTAAGTCCCATCGCCATTTGCTTGTGTGTGAATCAGTAACTTAAAAAGTCCCATGACATCTGTTTCTTTCACAATCTGAAGAATGGAGGAGTGTTTACTTAATTACAGACTTAGTTGATTAACACCACATGATTGCGTTGATCATCTGATTATTGCTACATACTCATAGTTTAGAGAATGTTAAGACTGTTTAGAAAAATGTGCCAAAGCGATTGAGAAAAACTGTAATATACTTTGCTTAAAACATTTCAACTGAAGTATTAAATTACATTTACTGTACAAATAAACCATTTTAGTGCATACAGATTACATCGATGGTCATGGCTACATCATGATATGCGTGGCTTTTATAAGGTTACTTGGATGGCCTGGTTTCTGAGGATAATTGGAATGTTTTTAATGAGTGGTGTTTTTCCTGTGCAAAAGTCACCTCCACCGCAATGCTAAAGTACCATGTGAGGTTGCCAGGGCATTGCAGTTGCTAATGTGTTCTGAGTACTCATTGTGTTTCTATGTCACTGCTAAATGTCAGTTTTAAATAGGTTGTTAGTGCATTGCTATGTGGTTGAGGGTGTTGGGAGAAGTTAAGGGGCTTGCTTTTTATTGGTCTATGGGTTTATCAGATCATAAAACCTATGTGCAATTCTAACTGTGTGGCTTGACCAATCAAATACTGAATATGAACTTGGGATGTTAACGATTAATCGACGATCGATTAAATGTCGATAATACATTTAATCGATAAAAACTTATCGATCATCGATTAAGCAGGTTTGTGCTGCTCAACCGTGAAACATGTAACCGAGCGCGTCGGAGTTATGTTCGGGACTATTTTACACCTTCATGACTAAGTTTGCATGGGCATTCGCAGCCTTTTGTTTTGTGCAAATGTAAGTTGTAATAGTATATTTTGTGTACACCTATCAATATCTGATTTCTCATATTGGATGCATTTGTTTAAGAATTGACTCTAAAGCTCAAACGGCAATGCACGACTAATGATGACTATTGAGACTGTCATATTACATAACATTATAAAGAGAACAATATTGTAATAAAACATTGTGAATTATTTGGGTTTAGTTGCCGTGTCGCTGTCAGGATACAGGCAAGGAGACAGAGGTAAGTGAATCCAAACACAGCTTTATTAAATGTGACAAGTGCAAGGGTGAGTATTCTCAGAATTCAGGTGCAGATACGAGGTGGATCACTACGTGCGGGGCAGATTACAGGTGAGCAGATCCTCTTCAGGTTACTTTATGTCAAGCGGTAGCAGATCGTTCATACCTGTCCTTTCTCTTTCAGATGTCGTCGTGGAAAAGACAACTCGGCGTGAACACAGGGACTCAGGAAGATACAGGATTAAGGGGGACAGGGATCCAGACAGGATTTCAGGAATCAAGTACTCGGACCGGATGTCTGGAGACAGTGGAACAGGAATGCAGAGGTTAGTAATTCACAGGTGAGTATACTTTACTTGGTGGAACTGGACTTCTTAGAGACTTTGGAGGACAACGGGAAATTGTCTGTTCCTGTTGGAGGCTTGACGGTGAGTGAGGCTGTGGTGAGTTTTTTTATGCAGGGGTTGATGAGGCTTACTGATTGTGAACAGGTGCAGGTGATTAGTATTCTGGGGAGAGTGATCGTTGTGTGGTGAAGGATGTGGTGTCTGATTGGTTCCTGACATTACCCCCCTCCCCTCCAGAGTCCGCGCCAGCGGACCTTGGACCCCGACGTTGTGTTGGTCTACCTCTGGGTCGTGGTGCAGGTTTGTCAGGATATTGAGCGTGAAATTCTCGGAGCAGATTGGGATCAAGGACGTCGTTCCGGGGTACCCAACATTTCCTCTGGTCCATACCCCTCCCAATCTATGAGATATTCAATCTGACCACCTCGACGTCGGGAGTTCAATATCTCATTAATCAAATAGATGGGCTCTGGTTCAATAGGTGGTATCGGGGGGTTATCCTCAGGGACCGGTTCTGTGGCTGAGTGGGGTACATGTGGGTTGTGAGGTTTCAGGAGGGAGACGTGAAACGTGGGATGGATCCGATGTTCTGGAGGTAGGCGAAGTTGATAAGTGACTGGGTTTACTTGTCTTACGATGGGGAACGGCCCGATGTATCTGGGGTTGAGTTTGCGGCAAGGTTGGCGTAGACGAATGTCTTTAATGGAGAGCCAGACTAGCTGTCCGGGTTGGTACTCGGGAGTTTGACGGCGGTGGGCATCTGCAAAATGTCGTTGGCGATTCACTGCTTGCTGAAGATGATGAGCTTGATTCCACACTCCCTCACTCTCTTGAAACCACGTATTTACTGCTGGTACTTCTGAGGGTTCGCCGGACCATGGAAACAGTGGGGGTTGGTAACCCAGCACACATTGGAAAGGAGTCAGTTGAGTGGATGATTGTCTGAGGGAGTTCTGTGCGTACTCTGCCCAAACGAGGTAACGACTCCAGATGTTTTGCTTGGAGTGGCAGAAGGTACGCAGGAGTCGCCCGACATCATGGATTTGCCGTTCGGTTTGGCCATTTGTTTGCGGATGGTATCCTGATGACAAGCTTACGGTCACGTTCATGAGGGTAAAAAAGGCTCGCCAAACTCGGGAGATAAATTGGGGTCCCCTGTCGGACACGATGTCCTCTTGGATGCTGTAGTTCCGGAAGACGTGCTCCATCAGAAGTTCAGCAGTGACAAAAGCCGTGGGGAGCCCCTTCAGAGGAATCAGCCTGCATGCCTTGGAGAACCGATCAATGGCCACGAGGATACAGGTGTTACCGTCGGAGGCAGGCAGGTCCGTGACGAAATCCACTCCAATGTGGGACCAAGGTCTATGTGGAACTGGAAGCGGTACTAGTTTACCCACAGGGAGATTTCTGGGAACCTTGGACATGGCACAGGGGATACAACCTTGTATGAAAGTCGTGATGTCGTGCTGCATATTGGGCCACCAGTACTTGAGTTGGAGAGTTGTGAACGTTTTGTTTATTCCGGGATGACCTGTGCCTACGGAGGAGTGAGCTGAAGCAATGAGAGAGTTGCGGAAGTCCTCTGGGACGTAAATCCTCTCGGGGGGGACACCCTGGGATTCGAGGTTGTTGTCGTGACAGTTCCAATAATTGCTCGTTGATCCCCCACTGGATGGGATTGACAAACAATTTTTTGGGCAGGATGGCCTCAGGTTCCTCCTTAGGGATTTCTGGGGCATGGATGCGAGAGAGGGCATCCGCTCTAGTATTCTTGGAGCCTGGACGATAAGAAATCTTGAAATGGAACCGGGTGAAGAACAATGCCCATCGCGCCTGACGTGGATTCAGTCTTTTCGCATCTCTCAAGTACTGGAGGTTTTTATGATCCGTAAGTACCAAGAATGGATGTTTCGCCCCCTCTAACCAATGCCTCCATTCCTCCAAGGCAAGTTTCACAGCCAAAAGCTCTCGGTTCCCAATGTCGTAGTTGATTTCTGCTGTAGATAATTTCTTGGAAAAGAACGCGCAAGGTACGGTCTTGGAGGATGAGCCCGAGTACTGGGACAGAATCCCTCCCACCCCGGTAGTGGAGGCATCTACTTCCACCACAAATACCTTCTCTGGATCTGGATGGTGGAGCAAGGGTGCAGTGGTGAAAGCGGCCTTGAGGGAGTTAAAGCCACGCTCTGCTTCTGGGGTCCAGAGTAGCACTTTCGGTTTCCCCTTTAACAGGGAGGTAAGAGGAGCTGTCAGGAAACTGTATTGGTGTATGAACCGTCGGTAAAAATTTGCAAAGCCAAGGAACCTCTGGAGCTCTTTCACCGACTGTGGGGTTGGCCAGGACATGATGGCTTCGGTCTTTCGCTTGTCCATCTCCACACCTCTTTCACTAAGTTGGTACCCCAGGAATTCGACATTGGTCTGATGAAACGTGCACTTCTCTGCCTTTAGAAATAGGGTGAATTCCCTGAGTCGTTGGAGTACCAGGGCCACATGATGTTGATGTTCAACAGGGTTCTTGGAATAAATCAGAATATCATCGATATACACCAACACAAATTTCCCCAGGTAGTCTCGGAGTACCTCATCCATGAAGCTCTGGAACACGGAAGGAGCGTTTACCAACCCATACGGCATGACCAAGTATTCATAGTGCCCTGCAGGCGTGATGAAAGCTGTTTTCCACTCATCTCCTTCTTTGATTCTGACCAGATTGTATGCACTCCTCAGATCCAACTTGGTGAAGATCCTGGCTTCTCTGAGCTGTTCGAGGGCTGTTGGGATGAGAGGTAGCGGGTAACTGAATTTTATGGTGATTTGATTCAGGGCTCTGTAATCGATGCAAGGTCTTAACCCTCCATCCTTCTTGGCGACAAAAAAGAAACTAGCGGCAGCAGGGGATGTAGAGGGACGAATGTAGCCCTGTTGTAACGCTTCCTCAATGTACTTCCGCATAGATTCTTGCTCAGGAATGGAGAGTGAGTAAATCTTACCCTTGGGAATCAAGGCATCGGGGATCAGGTCAATGGCACAATCCCAGGGTCTATGAGGTGGCAGGTTGGAGGCAGTAACCGGGTTGATTATGTCAGAGAACGAGGAATAGCAAGAGGGAATATTTGTAGACAGATTCTCCGTGGGGCTCTCGATGGAGGTGGAACTCACAGTGAGCATTTTCTCTGGTTCCGCAGCTGGTGGAGCAGAATGTGCGCATTTCTTAAGCGAACAATGACATCCCCAACTGGTTATCTTACCGAACTGCCAATTTATGGTAGGTTGGTGACGAATTAACCATGGACGGCCGAGAATGATGTCCGTTTTACTATTTTGAAGAATGAATGGTTCGAACATTTCATGGTGAAGATTTTCAATACACAACTGGATGGGTGTTATTTGAGATGTAACATACCCCTTGTTAATGGGGTCGCCGGTCACTGCATGGATGGAGTATGGCTTGGGGATGTCGACCTTCCTGAGGTTAAGTTTCTTGCAGAGTTGCCCTGATATGAAGTTCCCCGCTGATCCGGAATCGACAATGGCTGCTACAGATACATGGAAAGTTCGAATTTTCAGGATTACTGGAATAGTGAGTGGTGTCGATACGGCGTGGTGATCCAGAACGGAGCTTACCGTCAGCTGAGGTGGCCGAATGGGGCATGCAAGTCGAAAATGACCCTTAACACCACAGTACAGACATAACTTCATTTCTCTGCGACGAGAGCGTTCAGCCTGGGTGAGCCGGTGAGTATCGACTTGCATTTCCTCTGGGGTTTTTTCAGACTCACGGTTCGTGAGGACATGAGGGGATGTGGCGTGAGAAACTCGAGTATCTCGATAGCAGCTCTGGGACCGTTGATGAATACGGAGAGTTTTCTGTATGAATTTTTCGAGCCCCAGGTTGTCATCGTAGATCGCCATTTGGAGACGAAGTGCAGGATTGAGACCGCCATGATAAACAGCTAGGAGAGCCTTTTCGTTCCAACCACTCACTGAAGCTAGAGTTCGGAATTCAATGGAATACTCTGAAACAGATCTTTAATCCTGTCGAAGATGCATTAACTGATCACTGATGGTGGAATCACTGACTGGTTGGCCGAAAACCTCCTTGAAATGATGAATGAAATTTTGTAGTGACCTGGTAACCTCAGTCTCTTGTACCCACAGCGACTCAGCCCATCTCAATGCTGTTCCAGATAACTGCTGAATGATGAAAGAGATTCGTGAACGGTCTGTGGGAAACAGATGAGGCTGCTGTTCAAAGGTGAGCGAACACTGCAACAGGAAGCCATTGCAATCTTCCGCCCGACCGGAGAAGGGCGCTGGTCGGGACGTGGGGTTAGCAATGCATACCAGCGTGGAAGTGAGGTTAGCGGAAGTGGATGTGGGCTGAGGAAGCGAACTCGCCGCATCGGTTGCAGGTTGCCCTGGAATGGCTGCGGCTGGCGGTTGTATTGGATCCATAGGGGTAGTTGGTCAAGCCTTCTGTCAGGATACAGGCAAGGAGACAGAGGTAAGTGAATCCAAACACAGCTTTATTAAATGTGACACAAGTGCAAGGGTGAGTATTCTCAGAATTCAGGTGCAGATACGAGGTGGATCACTACGTGCGGGGCAGATTACAGGTGAGCAGATCCTCTTCAGGTTACTTTATGTCAAGCGGTAGCAGATCGTTCATACGTGTCCTTTCTCTTTCAGATGTCGTCGTGGGAAAGACAACTCGGCATGAACACAGGGACTCAGGAAGATACAGGATTAAGGGGGACAGGGATCCAGACAGGATTTCAGGAAGCAAGGACTCGGACCGGATGTCTGGAGACAGTGGAACAGGAATGCAGAGGTTAGTAATTCACAGGTGAGTATACTTTACTTTGGTGGAACTGGACTTCTTAGAGACTTTGGAGGACAACGGGAAATGGTCTGTTCCTGTTGGAGGCTTGACGGTGAGTGAGGCTGTGGTGAGTGTTTTTATGCAGGGGTTGATAAGGCTTGCTGATTGTGAACAGGTGCAGGTGATTAGTATTCTGGGGAGAGTGATCGTTGTGTGGTGAAGGATGTGGTGTCTGATTGGTTCCTGACAGTCGCGTTGTTCCAGGAAGAGCGCGTCCACAACACGAGTCATTCTGAACACGTTGTATTAGTCGTTATATTTGACTATTAAATAATTAATTTAATTAAATTATCAATCACATCGAAACATTTTACAATCCTACTAGCCTTTTATTTTGATTAAAAAACATCCTCATTAATTTGGTGAGGAATAGCGTTTTGAGCAGCATTTGCAGACCCTGTCATGCTGTTGGCCATATCACTGCAGCAGACGCATACTGCAGTATTAAGGCTAACGATTAATCGATTCATTGATCGTTAATTTAAACGACGATCGATCATGGAAATTTGTGAAAATTGACATCCCTAAAATGAACCCATGGTAGTATTTCAGATGAAGTTATAAATGAGGAACAGGACTGGCCGTGGAAAAGAACATGAGGCGGAGAGCAGTAGCTGTAGCTGCACGCTGGAGAAGAAGATCAGTAGTGTATCAATGAGTGACTGGGGAGTGCATCGATGGATCGGGCCTGCAGGCCTTCTGCATATGTTGCACAGGATTACACTGATCCAACTTAATACTTAAGACCAAGGCATCATTCATAACTACAGCCACCATCTGGCATCGCTGCCCACCCGACCAGCCCACAGGATTAACTTTGAGGAAGATTCCAAGAGCGGGTGTATGCTGCACTCTCTAATACCTCAGATGGGTCAGCATCAGCGTGCACTGCTCTGGGTGGGATTCCTGTCACACCAATGACTAAGTGCTTTAATTGCAGCCGGGGTCACTGCACTTATCCGTCGCAAACCTTCACTGATCTGCACTGACAGAGACTCAGCTAGCCAATAAGAGACTGTTGAACAGTGGGTCAAATGTCAGAGGAGTGCTGTATTGTTGTAGAGTTGAGTCTTACACAGCAGAAAATCATTTTCAAAATAACTACTGTACTTTTGTACTCTTCACCAATAAAAATGTGTAAACATCTTTTTAAACCGAAAATTGCATGAGAGGAAAATACTTGTTTTCAGACAATATATCTTAAGTTTATTTTTGTAAACTCCTTGCTCCATTTTTTTTATTGGTCAAATCTTGGTCCCTTTTCATTCTTCAATTAATAATTGTATTTATTTAGTTAATGTACTTTACCGATCATTTAACTCTGCCTGCTAAACTATATTGTCTACATGATCATATACTGCATACCTGTGATTAATATTGAATATTTGCAAGGTATTTTTTTGAAAAAATGGATATACATCTCTAAACGTGAGCAAACGCATTAGCTTCAATGATGGAGTCAAATTCCAAATCAAAATGTGTTTGTCACTGTTCACAAATGCATGTATTCTTACACACGTGTTGGGTTTTCATCTTTTATAGGGACTTTCGAGAGACAATTATTTTTTTACTGTACAAACAATATTATATCCCCTGACCCTAAACACAATCCTCACCAGTGGGGAAAGATGCATGGGCATTCATTTGTGTTATTATATGGACATGTCCATTCAAGCATTTCCTACAATGGGCTTAAACAGCTTTTACAGCAGATTTGGTTCACAAACAACTGACAGTCGTGACCTAAATATGATTTTTATTTACAATAATAAATCTTACAATTCTGCATTAGTAACTTAGTTTGCATACCATCAGTCGCACATTCCCTCAAACTCTGAGGATCGCCCATTTTGAGTCAGACTTGTGAATTCAGCAGACTGGCATCTGAGGACTATTTCTCATTTTTCTCCGTTATTTTGTTTTCTTTCCAGATTCAATCTAGGCTTGTTCTTGCGTACTAGAGCACGTTCGCACATGCACACTTCAAAAACGGTGCTTTAAATCTCTTGACAAACTAAAACACTTAAATGACATTTGTATGTATTCTAAATAAAAGATATAGATTGTTCTGAATTATTACTTGCTTATTTTGCTCAAGATTTACTGAGTACACATGTCATGCAAACATGCACCACAGGTCGAGAGCTGTCGTTCCAACCACACAACTTTACGATGCTGTTTGCGAATGTTCGCTGGAACGATGGTTTCGGGAAACACAGGCTCGTTGAACTATGCTGATAACGACGGAACTTACGACCATAGTTGGCTAACGATGCTTTCGGGAAACGCACTACAGATCAATTGAATCAGTGAGTTGTTGACTCAAGAACAGATGCCATTGAATCAGGCCAATTCACAAATGAATAATTTAGTGCGATTAGCGAATAGCTAAAGACGTGTATGTATGTCATTTAAATAAAGTCTCTCGAACTTGCATGCAGACATACATTTGAAGGTTATCATTGTCACACAGGCGTAATTTATGGGTGGGACATGTCCTCACGGTCGATATTATCCCCACCACTTTTTGAAACATCTTTAGTTGAAAAGCAGATTATTCATTGTGTTCCTTTGTGTTAAATAAGTGGCAATCTGGTCCTGGAATGTGTTGCTTTGTAAATCATGCTGAGCAATCATGTTATCAGTGGTAGTGGCTCGCACACAGACGAGCAAAATATTTTGATTAATTGTATTATATTGTATTATAGTAGATGTAAGGATGAAATGATCAGAAAATGTGAGATTTTAACCTGCACTAGCAAATATTTATTATTGGAATCTATTTCAGAGTCGCATATTTAAAAATAATTACATAATAATTAAATAAATCTGTTTTTCTTTTTATCTATTCATTTTGTCACAGATCCCAGAAGAGGAGTCATAATCATGACAGCAGATTCTCCAGACTCTCTAAACACTTCTGCAGAAAACCTGTGCCTTTGATCAAACCCTGTGAATCAGTCGTTTTCTGGACATTTATGGGACAAACATATGATGACTTGTCCTCTGCTTCTGACAGACACCTTTATGGACTGAACTGGTGTCATGTAAAGCCATGGATTCCAACTAATCTGTGTAGAACATAAATCATGTAAGAGGAAATCCCATGTGCAATATTAGTCTATTTTAGGGTGAACTTCATTTCAAAGTAGATTTTGGATGACTATGTTCAGTTGGTTTATTTTTGTAAAGCTTTTTCCTGATGTATATTTTTCTAAAACAAAATTATTCTCCAACAGAGGAGACACTGATAAAATAGTGTTAGGAAAAGAAAATGCCTCCTTTCTTAAACAGGGGAAAAGCCATAGTACCTCTCATCAACAACAGTGATCATGTTAAGAATGGCATTTGCTGATTTGTGTGTCATCCTTACATACTGTATGTGTGCCCTAGAATTTGATTTGCTGTATATTTGAACGATTCAATCGTAATCTAAAAAAATATTCACATAATTTAAACAATTTGATGACTAAGAGAAATGTAATATTTGGATCTGATGTTTTATTTAGTAAAAAAAATATCATGATTTTGATTAGATTATCCAAAACTATCTCACGTCACGACCATTTCTTACAAATTCGTAGGATTTGTCTAAATCCTACGAGGGGTAGGTAATTCGTGCGAATTCATACGAATTGGCCAACTCGTAAAACGTGTACGATTTAGCAAAAGTCATACGAGTGAGGTCGTGTGAATTCGTACGAATTAGCCACCTTGTAAAATACGTATTAATTGCCTTGA
Source organism: Meda fulgida (assembly GCA_030578275.1). Lineage (NCBI taxonomy): Eukaryota > Metazoa > Chordata > Actinopteri > Cypriniformes > Leuciscidae > Meda > Meda fulgida. The sequence continues at coordinate 19,545,302 of CM060619.1, forward strand.
GATCGGGTTGGATTATCATGTTTTAAATTGACAGCTTTTATTTTTATTTTTTTAATGTGTGCTTTTCGTGTTTAGGTCTCAAAACGCACATGTGATGAAATATCTGCATTATTTTATATTTATCTGGGTCTAAATTAAGAAATAAGAACATAGTATTTAATATTGTACTACACTAGAAAATGTAGCTGTTGTTCACAAATGTTGAGTCTAATACATATATTCTGCAAATATGCAACCTTTTCTCCCAAAACCATGTGTGCTTCACATCATTACCTTTAGTGACAGACATTTTGATGACAAATTGACGAGGGAGCTCTGATTTTCATTACTTCTTGATAAATATAATAATAATCGAGTGGTTATAGAATTCATGAATAAAGTTGGATTATATGTTTCAACTGTAAAATATATAAAGTCTTGCCTAATGCTGAAGTTACAGCAAAAAAAAAACTACTGTCAAATGTTACTCAGAATATAGATCACTATTTATTTTGTTGTCATTCATTCAGTGTTGCTGCACAAAATATATCTTTAAGATACAAATTAAATAATGATTGTCAACTCTCATGTCAACTGTTACCTTTTTTTTTTTTTTTTTTACATTGTCAGTGACTTAAATTGACTTGAAAATGCTGCTTCTGACATGCTTTAAAGTGCATTTTATATCCCCGCAGGTAGGCCTTTTGCTTACCAAAGTCAAAAGTATGAAATGATCTATACTGTAGATTATTTTTTTTAAACGTTACTATAATCAGTTCATTACAATCTTAACATCTGTGTCACCTGACCATGTAGATGCATTCCTTGATATATAACAGTAAGAATACTGCACATCCACATTGATATCTGTATAACAGAGTATACTAAGGATTAGAAGTGTAGAGAACACTTGTGTCCTTTAGGCTGCTGTCTTTCGACCGTTTTGCCAGGTTGTGGCTACACAAAGATCCAGTGCGTCATCTGTTGCGACTCTAACAGAAGTTGATCTAGGAGGCCTGAATTTCTTTTTTTGATGTCCATGTTATGACACATGTGTACAATATTCACACTATTAAACCACCAACATGAAAATATGACACACTAAATCATGATTGATTGATTGATGAATTATTTATTTATGACAGGTGCCCTGGTTTGAGAAAAAAAAAAATTTTTTGGGCAGTACATTTTCTTAATTCATTTGTCATTGAAAGGTAATTTTGTACTCTGGCTACAGTAGCGGAAATATTTGTTGTTGGATGAAATATCACAAAAGTTCTCAGAATACATGTACGGGCCATGCAATTGTACTGGGATTTTATGGAGATGCTGGAGAAAACTGATCTGATTTATCTAAATAGATGTAGTGTACAAAATCATACAACCATGTCTATATAAACAGTGCTTTAATTCATTATTTGTTACTTCACTCACGTCTTTGTCAAGTGTTGCTAGTTCTGTTCTGTTATGAGAGGGAAATATCTCAATAAAATGTCATTGTCCTAATTAACATGTTGTTTATAAGAATTGTTAATGAGTATATTCATTTTTCATCCTGTCACTGAATAGAGATTGTGAGAATCTGAATCATTTTTCCCAGAAACCCCAGCAAAGCTGCCACTGGTGTGAAGCCAAATCAATATTGTCCACAGAACTAGATTGGGTAACACTTTATTCTACAGTGTCATTGTTAAATACTGTATGTTACATGCAGTTACTATAGTAATAACTATACATTATGCATAACTACATGCAGTTAACCCTAAACCAAACCCCAATCATAGTTTGTACACTATAAAAATAATTATGTCTTTGTAAAGTTCCTATAAAACATGGAAACCAGAACTGTCTCGACCTTGTTGCAAAACAACAATCTCATTGTAATTTGTTTGGACATAATCTAGATTTATTTAAGTTAAATTCAAAGTACTATTACATTGTGGGACAATGTGTTTGTTACGGGGTCAGATCGTTCTGTTACGGTGAGTGAACAGAGGAGACAAGTGCAAGTAAAACTGGGCTTTATTGAACAAACAGATAAGCCAGTCTCAGAACGTGGAGAATAAAGACAGGAACAAAGTCTCAGTCCGATGCAGTCGATCACACAAACTCACAGACCCAACAGATAAGCCAGTCTCAGAACGTGGAGAATAAAGACAGGAACAAAGTCTCAGTCCGATGCAGTCGATCACACGAACTCACAGACCCAACAGGAATCAGTGCAGGAACAGAAGCGTTGGCAGCGCAGGCTTGCGTGGACAACTCAGAGAAGCACGGTTAGTGTGTGTGACAAATCTTCCGTGAAGACGAGACATGAGACGATGAGACGATGAGACGAACCGGACATCCACGAAGAACAGACTGGGACCCAAGGAACTGGAACAGGCAAGACACATCCACAAAACAACGATCTGACAAACACAAGACGCATGAGGTGAGTATAAATAGGCACAGGGAATGAGTAACACCTGTCGCTGATCTCCCGGAGGATAATCAGCGACCACGCCCACACACGTGCACACACACAAACATAAACACAGCGCAAGGAACAGTCAGTGAATTCCTCAACCGTGACAGTACCCCTCCCCCTAGGAGCGCCTCCTGGAGCTCCCAGGAGAACCTACCCGTTGATTGTAATCATCAATAAGGGACTGATCCAGGATGTCCCTAGCAGGGACCCAACTTCTCTCCTCCGGACCGTAACCCTCCCAGTCCACCAGATACTGAAATCCGCGTCCCCTCCGCCTTGAGTCCAGAATACGATTTACCGAATAAGTAGGTTCCCCATCTACGAGTCGCGGCGGTGGGGGAACCGGGACCGGCGGATTAATGGGAGAATAAAATACGGGCTTTAATTTGGACACATGGAACACGGGATGAATTCTCCTGTACGCAGGATGCAGTTTGAGTCGAACTGTCACCGGACTAATGACTTTGGTGACAGGAAACGGGCCAATGAATTTAGGAGCTAATTTATTCGACACGGAGCGGAGAGGAATATTCTTAGTAGAAAGCCACACTTTGGAACCGACGACGTAGACGGGAGGTCTTGACCGGTGGCGATCGGCCTTAACCTTGGTTCGCGCCCTTACCTGGAGCAGAGTCTCACGGGCTCTGGTCCATGTACGGTGACACCTCTGGAGGAAGGCGTGAGCGGAGGGGACCGCGACTTCGGATTCCAGGCTGGGAAAAATAGGTGGCTGGTACCCTAAACTACACTCAAACGGTGATAGGCCCGTAGATGACAATGGTAACGAGTTGTGTGCGTACTCCACCATGGAAAGCTGTTGACCCCAGGAGGAAGGATTCTTGGATACCACACATCGCAACATTCTCTCCAAATCTTGGTTGGCTCTCTCGGTCTGACCATTGCTCTGGGGGTGGTAACCCGAGGACAGACTAACAGTGGCCCCCAGTAACTTACAAAATTCTTGCCAGAATTTGGACACAAACTGAGACCCCCTGTCAGAGACCACGTCCGTCGGGAGGCCATGTAGACGAAAGACGTGATCAATGACAGTCACCGCTGTCTCCTTGGCAGAAGGTAATTTGGCCAAGGGAATGAAATGAGCCGCCTTCGAGAACCGGTCCACTACGGTCAAAACAACCGTCTTACCTTGGGAGGGCAGGAGGGCGGTGATAAGATCTAGCGAAATATGGGACCAGGGTCTCGAAGGGGCAGACAGCGGTTGGAGTAACCCATCTGGGGGTCGATTGGAAGTCTTACCAGTGGCACAGATCGAACAAGCCAAAACAAAATCTCGAATGTCGCGAGCCATCAATGGCCACCAAAATCGTTGCTTGACCAAAAAACTAGTGCGGTTTACTCCTGGGTGGCATGCTACGTTGGAACAATGACCCCACTGGATAACGTCGGACCGCAACCCCTCCGGCACAAATAAATGATTCGGTGGGCCTCGGGGCGGAGGCGTTACCCCTTCTAAGGCCGTCTTGACCTTCGATTCGACCTCCCATGTGAGTGTGGAGATGAATAGAGTCTCGGGTAAAATGCACTCGGGAGTAGACGGGCGTGCGGATGGGTCAAAAATACGAGATAAAGAATCGGGTTTGATGTTTTTGGAACCCGGGCGGTACGAGAGAGTAAAATCAAAACGACCGAAAAAAAGAGCCCACCGAGCCTGCCTGGAGTTGAGTCTTTTAGCAGATTGAATGTATTCCAGATTCTTGTGGTCAGTCCAGACTATAAAAGGTACCCCCGACCCTTCTAACCAATGTCGCCATTCCTCCAACGCTAGCTTGACCGCCAACAACTCTCTGTTACCAATGTCATAGTTGCGTTCGGTAGGCGACAAGCGATGAGAAAAAAAACGCGCAAGGGTGCATCTTGTCGTCTGAGGAAGAGCGTTGGGAGAGTACCGCACCTACCCCCACCTCTGACGCATCGACCTCAACCACGAACTGACGTGAAGGATCAGGGGCTATCAAAATGGGAGCGGAAATAAAGCGGCTCTTGAGGTTAGCGAATGCAGTCTCGGCTGCATCGGACCACCTGAACGTCGTCTTGGAGGAGGTCAAGGCTGTCAGAGGCGCGGCTAGTTGGCTGAAATTCCGAATGAAACGTCGGTAAAAATTGGCAAACCCCAGAAACCTCAGTAGGGCCTTACGGGAATCTGGACTTGGCCAATCCACCACGGCCTTAACCTTGTCGGGGTCCATACGCATTCCCTCAGACGAGACGATGTGACCTAAGAAAGGAACAGACTGTGCATGAAACGAGCATTTCTCCGCCTTGACAAAAAGCCCATTCTCTAACAACCTCTGAAGCACTCGTCTGACGTGCTGAACGTGTTCCTGGAGAGACGAAGAAAAAATCAATATGTCATCCAGGTAGACGTATATGAACTGGTCTACCATGTCTCTCAGCACATCATTGACGAGTGCCTGAAAAACCGCTGGGGAGTTGGACAGCCCAAAAGGCATGACCAAATATTCAAAATGCCCCCTGGGGGTGTTAAAAGCGGTCTTCCATTCATCTCCCTTCCTGATGCGGACCAAATGATAAGCATTACGTAGATCCAATTTAGTGAAGACCGAGGCTCCCTGCAACCGCTCGAAGGCTGAAGACATCAACGGCAAAGGATAGGTATTCTTTACCGTGATGTTGTTCAGCCCCCTGGTAATCAATACACGGTCGCAGGGAACCGTCCTTCTTCCCCACAAAAAAGAACCCCGCCCCCGCAGGAGAAGAGGAAGGTCGAATGAACCTGGATGTCAGAGAATCAGAAATGTATTTCTCCATGGCCTCCCTCTCGGGAATGGAAAGAGAGTATAACTTGCCCTTAGGCGGAGACGTACCTGGCAGAAGATCTATAGCACAGTCATAGGGACGATGCGGAGGAAGAGAAGCAGCTCTGGACTTACTGAACACTTCCTTCAGGTCGAGGTACTCAGCGGGCACGTTTGACAAATTCACCGGCTCCTCCTGCAAGACAGAACTGGACAGAGACGAACCAGCAGACATTAAACAAGACGCATAACACTCAGTGCTCCAGGCGGAAATGGAGTTATGTCCCCAGTTAACCCTGGGGTTCTGCTGCACGAGCCAGGGATGACCAAGGACAATAGGGATGGTAGGGGAGTCAAGGAGCAGAAAAGATAGGTCTTCGGAATGATTGCCGGAAGTGATGAGTGTTATCTGAACCGTGGAGTGCGATATAGTGGGTAATTCTTGTCCATTGAGTGCGTTGACAGAAATCTTATTGGTGAGGGGTATGGTGGGTATCTGAAGTCTCTGTGCTAAGGTGTAGTCCATGAAGTTACCTTCCGCTCCGGAGTCGATAAGGGCTTGGCAGTGATGAGTCTGAGTTGCCCACTGCAATCTCACCGGAAGGAGGGTGGAAGAGGGTTTCTGGATGGAGACCCCGCCCGACAGAATCCTCTTCTCTACTGCCGGGCTCGCTCTTTTACGGGGCAGTTATTGACGAAGTGCCCCGAACCTCCGCAATAGAGGCATAATCCTCGGGATCTCCTTCTCTCCCTCTCCTCCCGGGAGAGCCGGGCTCGACCCACCTGCATGGGCTCCGGATCGTAGGCGGGACTGACCGCATCACGACCACTTGTTTGGTGGAAACCATAATCTCTGGGAATCGGAATGGAACGGTTGCGCTGCTCCAGACGATGCAGGCGAGCGTCCACTTGCAGAGCCAAGTCAATTAATCCGTTGAGACTTACGGGAAGATCCAGGGAGTAAATCTCGCGTTGGATGCGGTCAGCCAGCCCATGCAGGAAGACATCCCACTGCGCCTCCTCGTTCCAGCGGCACTCTGCGGCGAGGGTACGAAACTGGATGGAATAATCAGCAACAGATCCTTCTCCCTGAGTGAGGTCCACGAGCCGACGAGACGCTTCTCTCCCTGTGACAGCTCGGTCGAAAACCCTCCTCATCTCTTCCGAGAGTGCCGCGAACGAGGAACAGCATGTTCGTTGGTTCTCCCACACCGCCGTCCCCCATAAAGCCGCACGTCCAGACAACAGCGTAAGTACGAACGCCACTCTAGACTGTTCCGTACTGAATGTCTGAGGCTGTAGAGCAAAAAACATGGAGCATTTAGTCAAAAAGGCTCTGCAGTAGTTAGGCTCACCCGAATAATTCTCCGGCGTCGGTAAACGGGGCTCGTGTGGACGGTTAGGTGCGGGAGGAGCGGAGGGTGGGGGCGGCGGTGGGTTTGGCGCAGTGGGTATGGCCAGTTGTTGAATTTGCTGGGTGAGTCCAGACACCTGCGCTACCAACGCCTGGATAGCGCGGCTTGTGGTGGTGAGATTCTCCTCCTGCCGATCCATCCGGGCCGTGTTGTGAGCGAGATAATCCGTGAGTTCGGACGTACCTGCTGCCTCCATAGCTGGTCAGATCGTTCTGTTACGGGGTCAGATCGTTCTGTTACGGTGAGTGAACAGAGGAGACAAGTGCAAGTAAAACTGGGCTTTATTGAACAAACAGATAAGCCAGTCTCAGAACGTGGAGAATAAAGACAGGAACAAAGTCTCAGTCCGATGCAGTCGATCACACAAACTCACAGACCCAACAGATAAGCCAGTCTCAGAACGTGGAGAATAAAGACAGGAACAAAGTCTCAGTCCGATGCAGTCGATCACACGAACTCACAGACCCAACAGGAATCAGTGCAGGAACAGAAGCGTTGGCAGCGCAGGCTTGCGTGGACAAATCAGAGAAGCACGGTTAGTGTGTGTGACAAATCTTCCGTGAAGACGAGACATGAGACGATGAGACGATCCGGACATCCACGAAGAACAGACTGGGACCCAAGGAACTGGAACAGGCAAGACACATCCACAAAACAACGATCTGACAAACACAAGACGCATGAGGTGAGTATAAATAGGCACAGGGAATGAGTAACACCTGTCGCTGATCTCCCGGAGGATAATCAGCGACCACGCCCACACACGTACACACACACAAACATAAACACAGCGCAAGGAACAGTCAGTGAATTCCTCAACCGTGACAGTGTTGCTGTTGTTGTCCCCCCCCCCCCCCCCCCCAAAAAAATACAATAAATCTACATCATGAGAATATCTTTATCTAAGGGAGAGATATCAGGGAAAATTAAGAGAAGGAAAAAGAAAATGGAAGTGAAAGTCCAGTTTAAAAGAGAAAATGTGATTGTTTTACATGGCCAGCCTAAGTATCTAAACCATTTTTGAATGTGAATGTGATATTTCCCAAAAAATTTTCCTGGACATACTACCATGTATAATACTAAATATTAGCCCAAATGGCAATCAGTGATTTAACAGTACCAGCCTTTAGCATCATTGCAGCTGTACTGGGATTTTAGAAGTGGATAATGCAAATAAAAACCTTGCACTGCTGAAAAAAATAGTAATGCATCTTTATCTTTGCATTTATTTTGGATGCTGTAAGTAACTTTTACAATCAAAAAATTATATTATTCATATGAAATATTATTTGTGTGATCAAGTGTTTTAACCAATAAATAAATATATGTCTGTCAGCTGTGCATTTTAATTTTAAATGTACTTTTATTTTACTTTTCAACAACCTGCCTCATGATTAAAAAAGAACGCACATACTGTATATCTTCTCTACAAACAAAGGGAATCATTTTGTAATACATTTAACTAATGTTTAAATTATTACCTAATGCTTAGTAGATCGTTAGATCCACGGAGCTGTTTATCCGTCATTAAAGTCCCCATGAAATCAGAATTGAATTTTTGGGGCTTTTAGTATGAATATGTTAGCTTTATTGTTATCTACAAGCTAGTGTGCTCCAAAACAATTAAAAAAGTTAGAATTTAGAAGATAAAAGTGTTCAAAACACCCCGGTTACGACTGTAACCTCTGTTCGCTGACCATGGATACAGTCGTAACTGAGGCTTTCCCTTTCAAGGGAACTCGCGCTGCGTCGATATTGACGCTATGGAAACATCTATACCAACTCTGCCATAGTGACCAGTGCCTGTCTTGTGTGAAATCAGGCTAGCACAACAAAAACAGAATCACCTGGGACCCAGGGACAAAGCCTAAATCTAGGTTGTAAATCTGACAAATGTGTGCGGAAAGGACCAGCCCGCTGCATCACTCACCTCTTGTAGGGATACCCCAATAAGGCTTACAAATATGCCATACTCCTCCTGATCCGACGCACCATGGAGAAAAGCCAACGGTTTCTCTCCAAAGACACCACCCAAACATGCGTGGTAAGCACCCACCACGTAAACCTTTAGAGTCAAGGGGTAACCCTGCGGAGAATCGATCCTGCAGAAATTCCAGCACTGTACCAACTGGGCAGTTAACTGGATTCAAGAGATGATTCCCGCCAGTTTCCTGGTGCAGGGATTTCTAGAGTGAGCGCGGCATCAACTACCTTAGTTGAGAGACATGAGTCTATGAGTTGGGCCCCCTCAGAGTGCCAAACACACAATTCCATAACTCTGCTCTCCCTAGAGTAGAACGATCAGGGAAACGGAGTACAGATGCAGCCCCAGCCACACCTCAGAGTGGAGTCTCTATTCCCCGGGCCTCAGCCCCTGCCTCAACAGGATGTCTGCTCCCTGAATCTTGTGCCCCGGGAAGTAAAGCCTGAGCCATCATCACCAAGCAATTAAGTGCCAGGAGAGATGATGACCCATCCACAGACATTGAGCGGCCATCCATGAGTGGCCATACATGATCGCTCCCCAGCCCACGAGGAAAGCATCCGTCATAAGCTTTACGCGATGACAAGGAACTCCTAGCACAGGACCCTGGGACAAGAACCAAGGCTTCTTCCACATAACCAGAATATGAAGCACCTGCGTGTAACCTTGATCACGCAGAACAGGTTCCCCCTCAGGGAAACCCCTTGGTCTTGTGCCACCACTGCAAATGTTTCATGTACAGCAGGCCAACAGGTATCCCGTTGGAAGCAGCAGCAATCAGACCTAACAGTCTTTACTTTACTAAACTGTTTTACAGTGAGTGACTGGCCCAGTTTTATCTTGCTCACGGCTGTGAAGATCGAACCGATACGAGCAGGAGATCTTGATGCCGAACCGCCATCTGCTCCACTTTGAGCCAAAATATGGGGTGACAAGACTAGTCCGAAAGGAAGAATCCTATACTGGTACGCTTTGCCCCCAAAAGCAACCTGAGGAACTTCATGAGTTGAGGTAGGATGGAATATAGCAGTATGCGTCCTAAAGATCTACCGTGACAAACCAGTCCTTGGATCTGATTGTGTCATGATTCGCCTCAGCGCACAGATCTAAGAGTTTGACGCAACCCTGCATCCTGTCCTCAGATCTGTCTTCCCTCATGACGACTTTGACTGAGACTGCTAAAGGAACCAGCCTCTTGAGACTGGTCTCTAGCCTACAAATAAAAAAAAATATCCCTGAAATGGATGACCCTCATCCTGCGAGTCAGACACTGAGACTAGAATTCGCTGGAGACCGCTGTGCACTGAAGCACACGAGGTGGTGGGATTGGCAGAAGACCCTGAGTGCACTGAAGGGAGATGGGCACCGTATAATGACGTGTTATCCATTTCCCCCCGGGAATTTCACCATTTATTTCTGAATTAAATGCTGCCAAATATCAACCAAACAAGTAAAAATGGTCTGGATGAAAGGCTGAATAGTATATTAATACAGACATCTAACTCATCAAAGTCAGATGAGAGAACTTAAGAGTTTTCTGTTAAAATGGTGTCATGTTAGCGGCCCCTAAGTTAATAACTAATGATCGTTGCGATGGAAGTGAATCAATTAAAACTAACTTTAGCTGGAAAATAACTTTATTCTAGAGCAGCCATAAAGCCAAAACAATCTCTGTTACTTTCATTTCCTATTATCACTGTAAAGCCGCTTTGGAACAATCTACATTGTTAAAAGCGCTATATAAATGAAGATGACTTGATTATTTACATCTACCTTGTCCACTATCCCTCTATATACACCAGCGAAGACCTCAAGGCATTTAAAAGCATTGAAGCCCACCGCTACTTCACCCCAGGATGGGTTAATGATCCCAAAATGTATTATCTGGAGATGAAGAAAATGTTCTTGATCACTGTTATGAGCCTGAGTTATTTTAATGTTTGCTCACTGATTCCATTCTGTCCTGTGTACTTTCCTGTGTATTATTGTCTGTGTATGTGCATGTGCTTGTTTGTGTTACAGGTGGGCGGATGTGATGATAATTTGTTGGAGGCCCCGATTGGTTCTCCACCACACCTGATCCACATATAAGGACCGCCCCAAACACGCAAGAGGCCACTGTTGTGCCATCGTTGATTGTTACCACTTTGCTATTGTTTTTGGATCATTGTCTATTCTAGAGTGTTGTATCAGAGAGTTTATGAGTGTTTATTTGAGATTGTGCTGTGAGTGATACTTGGAGATTGTGATTGTGGTTTTGAACCTTTGTTTATCCTTGTTAACTGACCTATGTTAACTGACTACATTTTGGATTCCGTTTCACATTGTTTGCTACGGACTTGTACATTTATATACTGTAAATATTTTTGCTAAAATAAGGGAGGTTGGGAGTTTGATGCCATTTTATTTTTTATATCTTTTCACATTGTTTTTTTTTTGGTTTAGGGAGGTAGGTAAGTTTAAATTGTATTTTGTTTTCTTTTGTTTTAGAAATTGTAGAGGTTTAACAAAATATTGTTTTTGTTTGTTATTTTGGCCTTGTCTGCCCCTGACGCTAAAACCCTTTGGAAATAAACGCATGTTATTTCTGATATCTCTATGGAAGTTTGACTTATTCCTTTTCCTGTTGCGGCCGACCCCTAGCGGTCGTAACAATCACAGGAAGGGTTTTGGCAGTCTGTTAGTCAAGCGATATTAACATTGGCAGTCTGTTAGTCAAGCGATATTAACATTACACAAAGAGCATAAGCGTCACTGAACTGAGCTGCCAGTGTCGGTAAAGCACATCTCTTGTATTATCAGTTTTTATGTAATAGACACCTTTATGTAATAAAACGTAGCTTAGCATACTAACACTACTGAAGCAGGTAGCAACACAACATAATTCAGCCATATAACTAAGGTTACTAATGTTAATATTAGTGTCTAGATTAACTAGCCTAATGCTAGCTGTCTAGAATGACATTATACGTGTTCCAATTGTAAACTGTTTTAATTTGGCAAGCTAAGTTGCAGTTTCCTAAGTTTACTTTTAATGAAATTTGCAGGTGGAGCATTTCCAAAGCCTCAGTGTAACCAGCTGCATGGCCTCCCGGTGTAGTACCGGATACAAATTGCACACCACAAATTTGCTGTAGTTCAGGTTGCACCCGCCCACCTACTGGAAACATTTCAGGAAACATACAGAAAGTCATCCTCCAAACAGAATACCACCTCTCTCAGTCGCAAGTGGAGACGTCCAGTCTGCCCAGTCTGAGACAGATCCGGAAGTGTACATTTGTGTGGCCGCCAAGGTACTTACGGACTATTTGGAACGTCTGGCTCGGATCCTGGACATACCCGTGTTCCCTGTTCCTGAGCCGGAGCCGGTGTCCGCTGCTCCTGAGTCGGAGCCGGTGTCCGCTGCTCCTGAGCCGGAGCCGGTGTCCGCTGCTCCTGAGCCGGAGCCGGTGTCCGCTGCTCCTGAGCCGGAGCCGGTGTCCACTGCTCCTGAGCCGGACCCGCTGTCCGCTGCTCCCGAGCCGGAGCCGCCACCATGGCCGCCCGAGGGGTCTTCACCGCCCTGGCCGCCCGAGGGGTCTTCACCGCCCTGGCCGCCCGAGGGGTCTTCACCGCCCTGGCCGCCCGAGGGGTCTTCACCGCCCTGGCCGCCCGAGGGGTCTTCACCGCCCTGGCCGCCCGATGGACTTTGTGTTTCGTCCTGGCCGCCCGATGGACTTTGTTTTTCGTCCTGGCCGCCCGATGGACTTTGTGTTCCGCCTTGTCCCTCCCGCCGCGCCCTGTCCCTCCCGTTCCGCCTGATGGAGCGTCTGGTAGCCGCTCCGTAGGGAGGGGGTAATGTCACGTGTCTGTCCTGTCTCGTATTGCACATGGGTGTCTTTGTTATGTTGGGCCATGTGCTCTTGTCATTGTTTGATCCCTCCCCCTCATTACCTGATTAGTGTTTGAGTTCTTCCACCTGCTCCCTCTTGATTTGTTCCCTATTTAAGTCTCTTCTTGTTTGCTGTCTTTGTCGGATCTTTGTCTTATGTCACCCCAGTTCCTTGTGGTGGTCTTCGTGTTCTTGGTATGTGTTTGTCAGTTTAGTTCAGTTCTGTTTTATGTTTCATTGATTATGTTTTTCCCCCTTGTGGGTTTTTGCTTTGTGTTTTTGTTTTCATTTAATAAATATCCTTTACTGCACTTGAGTCCTCTTCTCAACTTTCTGTAAATCGTATCGTGACATTTTATACATAACTCACACCTCACTCTGCTGTTTTCCTGTTATGTTAAAACACTTTAATTTGATTTCTGCCCTCTTCTGCCTATCACTCTGGGCAAAAGGCATTGGTATAGTTTCAGGAAAGCGCGTTGAAGCGCACATAATGGTCCGTAAAAACTGGTTGCCAGATTTAGTACGTGGCAATGGACCCACACAGTCGACAACAACATGATCAAATGGTGCATCTACAGCTGTAATAGGATATAAAGGGTATGAGAATATATATATATTCTCTCCTATGACTTAATGAAGTTTTAACATACATATCTTCATTAAATGTTTGTTTACAATGTAGTTTAAAATGCCTTATTTGTTCTATTCAATAACTCTTGTAACGTTAAGTTACTATATGTGAGCCAGATAGCAAGACACAGGATTCTAGTTAGAATAAATATTTGCACACAGTGGAAAACATCAAAGTGCAACACATCATTTGGGTGTTCATAAAGTCTTTCCACCATTAAACAATGAGGTTCCCTTTCGTTGTCACTCCGAGTTACGTCGGATGACGACGAATGGGGTTTCGCTTAGAAAGCCTATCAGCTTCGAGTATTACAAAACGAGCCAATGGCAAAGAAATGCCATGGGTCTGCGGAATTTGCATAACGTAACTCCGCCCCACCTCGTGGGTATAAAAGGAGGACGCTGGCAACATGCAGTTATGTTTTCGCTTCGGAGCCAAGAGTACCTCTTCACTCCTCAAGCCATCTCTGAATTTGTCAGCTTTTACAAACGAGTTCCTCTGGTGTTGGTGTTTGTGGGCGATTCCAGCGAGCGCGCGCTTCCTGCTGATCTGTGCAGTGATTTTGCCAGAGAGTGCGTGTCTCCCCGGCCGCCTCGACATCAGAGTGTTTCTCTCTCACAAAAAGAGCTTGCACGCGGCACGTCTTTTTAAAGATGCCTCGCCCGTGCACTTCTGGTTGCGGCAGATATGTGTCTGACTCTGATGTGCACGAGCGCTGCCTAGTGTGTTTGGGCATGGATCACGCTAGAGCAGCGCTCGTGGATGAGTCATGTTCTCTCTGTGGGAACATGACCATCGCGTCACTAAGGTCGAGACTCAGTGAACTCGCAAGAGTGAGAGTCCCCTCATCCACACCCCGATCTAATGCTCCCCCGAGGAGTACTACTTCGGCTGGTGGCCAGGGTGACCTGAGGGTAACGGTCTGGAACCAGGCGCCGACTATGTGTCCGCGACCCCAGCCCCCCTCTTCAGTGACGGTGCCCGCTAGTGAGCCTCCGATTCCCGCGGGACCTTCGGGCGCCCCGCGGGCTTCGGTTGAAGCTACAGAGGAAGACGCCATGTCTGTAGCAGCATCACAAGGTGGGCTTGATTCTTCCGGAAGTGAAGATTCAGCGCAGCTGCCACCTTTCCGGTGTGCATACGGCTGTGCCTGAGTCGGATCCGGAAATGACGGCCATGCTTTCCCGGGCAGCCGCGAGCATCGGTTTAGAGTGGAGGCCTCCACCCTGTCCCGAGCGCTCGCGGCTGGACGATTGGTTTTTGGGTAAGGCTGCCGACCCCCGTGGTCCACGGCAAACCCCAATACCATTCTTCCCGGACGTGCATGATGAGATCTCGAAGTCCTGGAAGACCCCCCTGTCTTCCCGGGACCGCTCGCTGATCCCATCCGCCTTTCCTCCCCTCGATGAGGCGGCCGCCCGTGGGTACACTGGGCTTGCCTATGTTGAACGCTCTGTTGCGATGCAACTGTGTCCTCAGAGTGCTTCTTCTCGGGGCGAGCCTAAGCACCCATCCAAGGCCTGTAGATTTTCGTCATCTATGGTGGCGAAGTCTTACAGAGCGGCGGGACAGGCGGCTACCTCTCTGCATGCTATGGCCACTCTGCAGGTCTACCAGGCCCAGATGCTCAGAAGCATGCACGAGGGCAGGGCAGACCCAGGGCTCTTCAATGAGCTGCGTGCCGCAACCGACCTCGCTCTCCGGGCGACGAAGGTAGCCGCGCGCTCCCTGGGTCTGGTGATGTCCACCGCGGTGGTCCAGGAGAGACACCTGTGGCTGAACCTGGCCGGCATGCGGGATTCCGAGCGGACTCGTCTGCTCGATGCGCCCCTGTCCCAGGCCGGCCTCTTCGGCGGCGCAGTTGAAGATTTTGCCCAACAGTTTTCAACTGCACAGAAGCAGACTGAGGCCATTAAACACATTCTGCCCCGCCGACCCGCTGCTGCCTCGTCGTCGGTCGGGCAGACGCCTCAGCCTGCTTCCCGCCGAGGGTGCCCTCCTAAAGCTCCCGCCCCTCCCGCTAGGGCCAAGCAGCAGCCTCCACCCGGGCCGACGCGCGGAGGAAGCCGCAGGAAGGCGCCCCAGCCCTCTCCAGCCCCGCCCCCCGCGAAGGGCCGGGCCAAGCGGCGCTCCTGAGACGGGCTGCTCATGGATGATGTTTGTTTCGCAGGAGATGGTAGCAGGGCCACTCCTTCCCCCGGTGGAGGGCCGGGGGAGAATCCTTTGTTCTCCACTCCCCGCTGCTCACCCACGGGTGGGCAGCACCCTAATGTGGTTAAAGACAGAAACAAACCTCTCACCCCTGAGCACACAGAGTTCTCGGACGACCCAGAGCGCCGCCCACCAGCCGTGCTCTCCTCGTCCCCCTCTGTCCCAGAGTCAGTTGACACGGCGTGCCGCCCACGGGCCGTTTCGTCCCTGTCCCACTCTGTCGCCAGACCCCTGGCAGAGCAGGCCCCCGTGGAACGCTGGTCCTTCCCTGGCCTCCTCTGTCAGGGCGCGGAGCTTAACTGCGCCCCCACACCGGATCGCTATGCCGTCCACGTCCGGGCCAGTTACTCCGCTTCGCTGCCCCTCCGGGGGGACGCCGGTGGTCCGCATGACCCCGCTGGTACAGTTCCTAGAAGCCTGGCTAGAGCTTCCCCAACTGTCCCGCTGGGTCGCCCGCACCGTCCGGTTCGGCTATGCGATTCAGTTCGCACGGTCTCCTCCCCGATACAGGGGAGTCCGCTCCACTTTAGTCGGTGGCAACGCCCCGATCATGCGAGCAGAGATTGCCACTCTGCTGGCGAAGGGTGCAATCGAGACTGTCCCTCCAGCCGAGATGAGGTCCGGCTTCTACAGCCCTTACTTCATTGTCCCCAAGAAAACCGGTGGGTTACGACCGATCCTGGACCTGCGAGTATTGAATCGCTCCCTTTACAGGATGCCGTTCAAAATGCTCACCGCCAAACGCATTTTCGAGTGTGTGCGGCCCCAGGATTGGTTTGCAGCGATCGACCTGAAGGACGCCTACTTTCATGTCTCCATTCTCCCTCGTCACAGACCGTTCCTTCGGTTTGCTTTCGAGGGACAGGCATATCAGTACGCGGTTCTCCCGTTCGGGCTGGCCCTGTCCCCTCGCGTCTTCACGAAGGTCGTCAAGGCAGCCCTTGTTCCCCTTCGGGTTCACGGGGTTCGCATCCTGAACTATCTCGACGACTGGCTGATTATAGCTCACTCTCGAGACCAGGTTTGCGAACACAGGGACCTTGTGCTCCGGCACTTAGCCCGTCTGGGCCTTCGGGTCAACTGGGAGAAGAGCAAACTTTGCCCCGTGCAGAGGATCTCTTTTCTCGGTATGGACATCGACTCGGTCGCCATGTCCGCGCAGCTTACGAGCGAGCGCGCGCAGTCACTGCTGACTTGTCTGAGACAAATACAGGGCAAGAAAGCGGTTCCACTGAAACATTTTCAGAGGCTCCTGGGGCATATGGCATCTGCAGCCGCGGTCACGCCGCTCGGATTGCTTCATATGAGACCGCTTCAGCTTTGGCTTCGCGACCGAGTCCCGAGGTGGGCATGGCAACAAGGCAAGCTCCGAGTTCCAATGACTTCGAGCTGCCGTCAGACCTTCACCCCGTGGTTGAACCTCAGTTTTCTCAGGGCTGGTGTCCCCCTGGAACGAGCGTCGAGGCATGTTGTTGTCTCAACAGATGCCTCCACCACGGGCTGGGGCGCCATGTGCAATGGTCATGCTGCCGCGGGCTCCTGGACAGGACCCCAGCGTCTATGGCATGTGAATTGCCTCGAGTTGCTGGCAGTACGCCTTGCTCTGCACCGCTTCCGAGCGCTGCTCATGGGTCAACACGTACTAGTCCGATCAGACAATACCGCCACAGTAGCGTACATCAACCATCAAGGTGGTCTACGCTCCCGCCGTATGTCGCAACTCGCTCGCCACCTCCTCCTATGGAGTCAGAAGCATCTGAGGTCCCTTCGTGCTATTTACATTCCCGGAGCCCTGAACCGTGCTGCCGACGAGCTGTCACGGCTTCAGCCCCTCCCTGGAGAATGGCGACTCCATCCCCAGTCGGTCCAGCTGATTTGGGACCAGTTTGGCGACGCACAGATAGATCTGTTTGCCTCCCGCGACTCATCCCATTGCGCCCAGTTTTATTCTCTGACCGAGGGCACGCTCGGCACGGATGCACTGTCGCACAGCTGGCCGCGGGGCCGCAAGTATGCGTTTCCCCCAGTGAGCCTTCTTGCGCAGCTCCTGCGCAAGGTCAGGGAGGACGAGGAGCAAGTCCTTCTGGTTGCGCCGTACTGGCCCACCCGGACTTGGTTCTCCGAACTAGTGCTCCTCGCGACAGCCCCTCCTTGGCCAATTCCTCTGAGGAAGGACCTCCTTTCTCAGGGACGGGGCACTCTATGGCACCCTCGTCCCGATCTTTGGAACCTCCACGTGTGGCTCCTCGACGGGACGAGACAGGTTTGAGTACCCTACCACCTGCGGTGGTGGCTACCATCACTTCCGCTAGAGCGTCGTCCACGAGACATGCCTACGCGTTGAAGTGGAACCTATTCGTCAATTGGTGTTCTTCTCGCCGAGAAGACCCCCGGAGTTGTTCGATCAGTTTCGTGCTTTCCTTCATTCAAGATGGGTCGGAGCGAAGGCTGTCTCCCTCCACCCTCAAAGTTTATGTTGCCGCTATTGCCGCTCACCACGACTTAGTGGAAGGTAAGTCCATAGGGAAGCACGACCTGATCGTCAGGTTCCTGAGGGGGGCGAGGAGACTGATCCTCCTCGCTCTCCTCTCGTTCCCTCTTGGGACCTCTCAGTGGTCTTAAGTGCCCTGCGGAGTGCTCCCTTTGAGCCTTTGCAATCAGTGGAGCTTAAGTTCCTGTCAATGAAGACAGCGCTCCTGATTGCATTGGCTTCTCTCAAGAGGGTCGGGGACCTGCACGCATTCTCCGTTGACGAAGCGTGCCTAGAGTTCGGGCCGGCCGGTTCTCACGTGATCCTGAGACCCCGGCCTGGATATGTGCCCAAGGTTCCTACCACTCCCTTCCGGGACCAGGTGGTGAACCTGCAAGCGCTGCCCTCGGAGGAGGCAGACCCAGCCTTGGCACTGCTCTGTCCAGTACGCGCTCTCCGCGCTTATGTAGACAGGACGCAGTGTTTCAGGACCTCAGACCAGCTCTTTGTCTGTTATGGTGGGAAGCTGAAGGGAAAGGCACTCTCAAAGCAGAGGTTGTCTCACTGGATCGTGGACACCATTGCTTTGGCTTACCAGCAGCAAGGTCGACCGTGCCCCCTTGGTGTGACTGCCCACTCCACCCGGAGTGTGGCATCCTCCTGGGCGCTGGCGCATGGCGCCTCGCTGGCAGACATCTGCAGAGCTGCAGGCTGGGCGACACCTAACACATTCGCCAGATTCTATAATCTCCGAGTGGAGCCAGTGTCCTCTCGTGTTCTCGCTTCAAACAGCTAGTTCAGGACCCGCTCAGGTGTCTTCGCTTGCTCGCCATTCCACTCCGCGGACTGGATACGTGCGATATTCTGCTCAGGTGAGCTTCTCCGAAAGCCCTGAGTTCCTCCAGCACCCCTGATGCTAGCGCCAGTGTCTATTGCCTGGGCGTCGGCTAGGTGCCTCCGTGTGCATGGTCCCTCCCATGAGCTACCCCCACACGTGTATTTCCACTGTAAGCCTCTTTGAGCATGTGTCTTTCCCTCGGCAAGCCACCTTGCCACCCCTGAGGTTGAAATATTCCACCTGCGGCTGGACACCTCAGAGTTTCTCCATATGTTACTATCAGGTCATATGTGTATTTTCAAATGCCCCCCCACTGGGTTGGTGATAATTGCATATTTCCCCTTAAAAGCTTGGGAAATGCTTCCCAGTGTACCTTGGTATTCCTGTGTTAAATAGGAGTCCTTCGTCCTAATATCTCGAGGACTCAGATTTTTCGCAGGGCGCTGGAAGACAGCTGTGAAGGTGGCGTGATTTGACTGGTAACCCCATTCGTCGTCATCCGACGTAACTCGGAGTGACAACGAAAGGGAACGTCTCGGTTACGTATGTAACCCTCGTTCCCTGAGTAGGGAACGGAGACGTTACGTCTTCCTGCCACTTCCGCTGTTCGCGGGGATCGCCCGAGTTCAGTCTTGGCTCCTCAGCGATAAAACATAACTGCATGTTGCCAGCGTCCTCCTTTTATACCCACGAGGTGGGGCGGAGTTACGTTATGCAAATTCCGCAGACCCATGGCATTTCTTTGCCATTGGCTCGTTTTGTAATACTCGAAGCTGATAGGCTTTCTAAGCGAAACCCCATTCGTCGTCATCCGACGTAACGTCTCCGTTCCCTACTCAGGGAACGAGGGTTACATACGTAACCGAGACGTTCTTCATCTTGTATCATTAATAAATGTCTCAGACAGGGCTATTATTATGTGATTTAATTTATAGTTTACTTTTCAATAATTTTGTAGTTAGGACACCATTGGGGTTGTCCTAAAGTTAAGACAGTTTTTAGGATTTTTTTTGTCGAGTTAAGATGCTTCCGTAATACCCTTTTCCTAACAGTAGTTAAGATATGAATACGCACTTAAGAAATGTCATTTAGCTTAGTCAGTAATAGCTTATGTCCTAAATGAGGTCCTAACTGAAATTGCTATGGTTACCAAACAGATAAGACTGTAATTCACCACTAGGTTATTTCTTTTCCTACTGTTTTTGAAACACATGGGTAAACTAATTTGAATCTGCTCCTTACAAAGCCACACTATGAATGAAGACAACCAACTGTACATGACGTTTAATTTTGCTACTATTAAAGTAGGCTTTGACACATGAAATATATATATCAAGATGTGGAGTGGTAAATCCAATCTCATTCTCGCTATAGAGTCATAAAAATCAGTGAAAAGGAGACAGCCCTGGTCTTGGACAATCTCATTATTGTCCTTGAACACCTCCTGCTGGAAAGATCACTTGCTTACCCTGTCCCGAACCTGATAGACCTCAGCCCTCAGTCTGGTACACTCTTCTGTCAGGTTCTTCAGAGTTGCTCAGCAAGCTTCATTGGAGCAATGAGGTTGTTCCCCACTCTACCCGATCTCCTCAGGAAAGCTGTCACTGTAGTCAATCTCCATGTCAGTACAGTTAGTATGGGGTGACATTGACACATCACAGGTACAATATCTCTTCATTGTGGTTCTTCCTAAAATGTATTGTAGCAATTGATTTTTCTTTGGTGTTGCTCAGGTGACAGGTAGGCAAAGAGACTTGGCACGTAATCGGGGTTCTGAGGATTGTCACTTTTCTTGCCTGCAGTGGTAGAATGAGACACCAATTACCTACTCGGAATTAGTTACTTTAACAGTAGATATAGTTTAACTTAATGTTAGCTAGCTACACAGATTACCGATTTTGTCTGGAAACGTACGTTAGCCAGCGACACATTACCTAATTTAATTTGTCTGGTTATGCAGATTGGTAAGGAACTGGTGCTAATGTTAGGACAGCTAACATTTGCTAACGCTTAACTTAGCGATACGTTACTTACCTGAAATTAAGTGCTCATTGCACAGTCTGGAGTGTTCTGTAGGAGTCCAGTGATCCCTCTTGATAGCAGCAATTCATTTCTGACGACACTCAGGGTTTTTGAGGATATTGTAAAACATTAACCCATTCCTTTGTGATTTGCTGTAATCACAGCCCACAGCAAAGCAGATAGACGACATGTTGCAGTTCGGTCCAACAAATGGTGACGTCACATGATATCTAAAATACCTGTAATGTTATTGGTCATGCAAATCTATACCATGTATTACGGTAGTTTCTCTTTATGAAAAGGGCTAGTTCTCGTAGTGTTACACAGTAACTGAGAGCGAATTCTGAAGCACGCTGCAGTAAAAGGTGCGTTCGAAGACATTGGCTGTGGCTGGATGTAACCGATCAGCGAGAGTTGCTGCATGCAGGCGGGGACCCAGCAAACACATTTACGTTGTGGCAACGTCTGTGGTATGTTGCATTTCTGCTATAGCAACGTCGCTGTCAACGTGCTCCCAACATTGTAACAACTAGAATTGTAAGACGCGACAGGGCTGTAGCAACGTTGTTGCGCGACATTCAACAACTGAGAGACGACATTCTAACAATTAAATTTTTTAATATGCTAGATATAGATATCCCCCATTTAGCATGTTATGTTTTGTGGTTCATTTTTAATTAGTCCTATGTTAGATAATTATATACTTTTTGAATATTGTTTATCCTTATTATTATGTATGGGCCTAACAGTAAATTAATTATAATCAACACCTGCAAGTGTACACTTTGAAGAGTAAAAATGGCATAGAAGGTTAGATAATTCAACTTTATTAAGCATATGGTAAACAAATTGCACTTCCAAAAGTCGTACATTTGTGAGAAAAAAAAAAATTATATAACATTACAGGGAGTGACTAACCTTAACTAGCATGCGCAGACATGAGAAAATCTAGCAGAGAAACTAATGAGAAGACAAATCAAAGGAAAAATAAACAGGTGTTCAAAGGAAAAATAAACAGGTGTTCGAGCGGTTACAAACATTTTTCTTTATGATACAATGACAGGGTCAAAATGAAAAGTGGAAACAAGGGAGAGCGTTGTCATGTGAATGTGCTTGTGTTACTTATTTATTGACTGTGCTGACACAGTCAGTATTTTATTCATTTTTATTTAAAAATAACAACTTCTCTACAGTGCTCGGCTTCAGGCGGTTTCTTTTTTTTTTAGATTATTTCACCTGCTTTAGAAAATACCCTTTCACAGGGCACAGATGAAGCAGGGGTACAGAGAAAAGCAATAGCAAGTTGGTATAAGTTGGGATATACTTTTTTCTGTCTTTCCCAATATTCCAGGGGGTTCTCCACTCTGGCGATGTTTGGTTCACCCAAGTACTTCTGGACCTCCACTGTTGCATCTGCAGTGACATTTTGAGCCCTAGTCTGCAGGACTGTGGTGTCCAAACGATGCCACAGTTTGTTACCTAAGACAGACGGACAGGCTGTAAGTGACTAAATACAATAATTAGACATTTATTAGACAACAATTAGAATGTATCCAGCATCTATTACTTTGAGTCAAAGGCTGAGAAGCTTCAGATGTGTGTGGTTGTGAGGAGGACGAGGAGGAGGACGGGCTTTTTCGAATAACAGCAGCACATTCAGCAGTGAGCCTCTTCTCGGCCTCTGCTGCTTTATTGGGGCTAAAGAAGCCTATCTTTTTAAACCTGGGATCAAGCAGTGTCGCCAGTGACATGATGCTCATTGATTGCAATGTGAATAGCTTCTCCCGTAACTGTCTCTTCAGACTCTTTGTTCTCTGGAGTTTGGAGAATTCCCATGTCCTCCTCCAGTGTGTGGTGTAGCATTGACAAAAGAGGAATGACTTTTGATCCGGATGCTCTTCTCCTCTGACTGCTCAACTGTGGCATCATGAAATGGGGACAGCACTTTTAGACATTCTGCAATAAAATTGTACTGTTCTGATGACAGTGGGGCGACGTCAGTGCGAAGGCCTGCCAAATCTGCTCCTACAGGTTCCCTGAGGTCATAAACATGTTGGAGGATATGGTATGTGCTGTTCCAACGTGTATCCACTTCTTGAAATAGCTTCAGTGCTGGCTGGCCCATTTGCTCCTGCACCTGTGTCAGCCTCTCCTGTAAAATTAGCAATCAAAAAGTGATTAATGCAAGTGTCACTGCAACAGCACAAAACAGTGGCATTTAGAATATTGCAATGAAATAAAGAACTTCACCTTTGCAGTTGTGCTGCTCCTGAAATAGCCCACAATCTTCCTTGAGTTTGCCCAGATGACAGACAACACAGCGTTTTGGTCAAGAGCCTTTTTTACAAGCAAATTCAAAGTATGGACCACACAATTTGTGTGACGCAAACGGAGCTCCCAGGCACAAGCACCCATATTTGCAGCAACATCAGTCACAAGGCAAGTAACTTTGTTTGTAACACCCCACTGTGACATAAGTGCTGCTTTTACTTGTGCCAAATTTTCAGCAGTATGTGCCTCAGGGAAATACAGCACCCCTAAAACAACAGACTGCAAAGAGGTGTTTGCATCTATAAAATGGCATGTCACAGCTAGATATGCATCTGTGTTTATAGAGGTCCACATATCTGATGTTAAACTAACTGCTGAGGCCTTCAACACCAAGGCTTTGGCTTTCTCCTTGGATTCCTTATATTTGTCCTCCACCATAGCTTTCAAAGCCTAAAGGAAAGAAGAGAACACTCTTGGAATGGCAAATATGGGAAAAAGGGAAAAATACATGTGCTCACATACGCACCTGCCTTGTGGGGAGAACATAGGTTGGGTTCAAAGCTTTAACAAGCTTTCTGAACCCTTTGTCCTCCACAATAGTGAAAGGCTGGGAATCCTCAATCACCATATTGACCAAGCCCTCATCCACATCCTTCTCTCCTGATGACAAAAAATCCATTGATTAGATTAATTAATTCTTTAGAGTATCAGTTAATGTTGTCTAAAACAAATATACCATGTCATTTTATGTTGGTATGCTGTCTTATCATTGCATCCTAAAATGGCTTACCTGAGCCTGGTCCACCTTGGTTGGTTTCCTTGTTTTCGTGCAGGGCTCTATAATGCCTCAGCATTGATGAGGTGTTGTTGTTGTATCCAAGTTCTTTGGAACACAACAGACACTTCACCTTTTAAAATACCAGAAATAAGAAGAAAGACATTAGAACAAGTAATACCTTGTGTTGCCGAGTTTATTTATGTTACACTAGTTATTATTACAATGTAAATACATTCCCAGATGTTCCCAGACAGGGGAAAATCTCCTTTTTCTTGCTGGTTCCATCGCAAAAAAAGAAGCTTGAATAGATCGCTAACAAACTCGCAAAGTCCCAAGTCCACAAAATGTGAGGGGGAATCCAATGCATTTTGCTGGCCCTTATATTTCAAATAGGCCGCCAAACCGCGATCCACTTCCTGAAGCAATCACATGGTACAGGCGGCTCGCGAGGCTTCAAACGTCACCACATACGTCACCGACACAAGCCTCGATACGCGCTTCACAGAAATCATCCCGGATTACTCGACACACGCTTCGAAGCCTCGATACGGGAGGACACACCACTAGTATGACGATAACTCCTCCGTGTTTCCTGTTTCTTCTCTGATTCTCTCTCAGAGTAATATCCAGAGGCCAGCAACAAAGGAAGTCCACAATAGCTGTGTCCCAATGTGAAGGCTACATCCTTCGAAGGCTATCTATCCAAAGTATTCCTGCGCCCCATGAAGCTTTGTGGAATTATGGGTGTAACTTCCGTTAAGCTGTAAACAATCAGTGAAAGACTAGCTCTATGGCCGCAATAATATATATATATATATATATGTACAACGTGTACGTGTATGACATTATTCTACGTGTATGACATTGTCAACTTGTATGACATTATTCTACTCACCCTTCAACCATTGAAAATAAAAAGAACATTTCAAAGTGTAAAACCATCAACAAGGTATTTTCAACAGACCATGAATAATCTCTGAAAAAGCATCTTTCCACAGCAAAATCGGTCGGTTAAAAATCACTGTGGTAATCTGTATTATGTAACATACGCCTTAATAATAAAAAAGGTTTTACTTCAGCATTGCGTGATACTATTTTAAAGTGATTTCAGTCATTTTGACACATAATAAATTGTATTTACCTGTGAAACCAAATCTGGAAAGAGACGTGAGGATTTGGGGAGGATTCCAGTGAATTATTAATGGTATACATCGTAAATTAAATCGGGAGAACAGACCACAAATGTGCAGTATATGTTGACCTTTATCATACTATTACAGTGAAATTCAAAAGTAAAAAAGAAAATAATCATGAGGAAATGCAGCGCTCTTGTCACCGGTGTAGGCCGGGGCGGACTCGTATGAACAATCGCCCCTGACTCCAGACACCACCGCGAGGAGCCGACACCACAGGTACGCAATGGAATGGACCAGACAGAGGCAAAGGTAAATTTCAAGGAATAACAATCTTTATTAAGCACTGTATTTATGGAAGTAAAGAAAAGGATGATAACGGTCACTGGGCCTTCTCCCCGGAACAGCTGGGCAGATCGAGGGCTCCTTCCCCGGGATGTTACACACTCCACGGCCCCGACGGTAGAGAGACAGGTAAGCACTCTTCTTCCAGCGATAACTACACACTTCGGAACTCAGGAGGTAAGTAGACAGGTAAGCACTCCTCTTCCAGCAATAGCTGCACACCTCAGGGCTCGGAAGGTAAGTAACCAGGTAAGCACTCCTTTTCCAGTGATAGCTGCACACTTCGGGGCTCCGAAGGTAAGTAGACAGGTAAGGATTCTTCACAATACAAAGTATTTTCGTCAGTGCACAGTAATGAGGCAGTGATTTAAAAGCTTCTTTCACCAGCGATGCTGCATACTTCCAGAATCGGACAGTAAGTGGAACAGGTAAGGATTCTTCACAGTACAAAGTACTCTCTTCGGTTCATAATAGTGAGACAGTGGTTTAAAAGCTTACTTCACCAGTGATGCTACACACTTCCAGACTCAGACAGTAAGGAAAAAAGGTAAGGATCTTCACAGTTCAAAGCACTTTCTTCGGTTCACAGTAGTGAGACAGTGGTTTAGATGCTTACTTCATCGGTGATGCTGCATACTTCCAGACTCAGACAGTAAGGAGAACAGGTAAGGATCTTCACAATAGAAAGTATTTTCTTCGCTTCATGATAGTGAGACAGTGGTTTAAAAGCTTACTTCATCGGTGATGCTGCATACTTCCAGACTCAGACAGTAAGGAGAACAGGTAAGGATCTTCACAATACAAAGTACTTTCTTCGGTTCATGATAGTGAGACAGTGGTTTAAAAGCTTACTTCACCAGTGATGCTGCACACTTCCAGACTCAGACAGTAAGGAGAACAGGTAAGGATCTTCACAGTACTAAATCTGTACTATGGAACACTGAAACAGTTGAAGCTAATGTGCAGTAATGTGTCAAGGCTTCGAAACAATCCAACACCCATCTCCACGGTGACCCCTAGTGGTCAGAACAGTGTAAATTCAACAAAACCCCAGGCCAAACATGCATGAAAACACCCTTAAGAAATCTATTGCAAATTTTTTATTGAAAGTAAAATCTTTCAAATGCATTTATCTAACCATCTAATAAGATAATCAAGTGTATATATGTTCTTTTATCAATCGTCAGCGTTTGTTTTGTGTTCTATGAATGGCTCAGCTAAACAGGCCAATAAGACTATTAACTACTATTATTCATTTTAATTATAATAATGCCTAATTAAAACGTCTACTAATGTATAAAACTGATCAGAGATCAGGTAAAACCCACACACTTGTTCAGTGACTCCTCATGATTCATGGGTTGACAGAGATCATCGCCCCCAGCAGTAAACCATTGAAATTTTAAAGTATTTTGAAACGTTTCGAAACAGTTATGATGTGATGAAGACTCGTTTACTGAAATCACGTGACTCTGGCAGTTTGATACACGCTCCGAACCATTGATTCCGAACAAAAGATTTGTAAAGGCTTTGAAGCTTCATGAAACAGTGTTTTGAACTTGCCATCACTAGACAAGTGTTTTATCCTGTTTTTCCTAGTACTGTCCAGCCCTGCAGCTCAGTTTTCCCCATCCCCTTTTTGGATTTGCCTCTGTTATCGGACCACTGCCTGTACTTGGATTATTCTCTGTTCTGCTCCTTGAACTGTGCTGTTTGCTGGTTCTCCTGCCTGCCTCTTAACCCCTCTCCTGTCTTGCCCTCTTGCATTGTTGCCTCATTGAACTGTCTACCCGTTTCTGACCCTTGTCTGTCTTTAGACTACATCATCATCTCTTCCACCTTGCTTGGTGGCTCGGCTGCCTGATTAAATATTGTTTCCTTTTACTTAGATTTTTTGTCCAATAAATACAGTTTGAACTGATCTGCTTTTGGGTTCTCTGTTTTTTTCTTCCAGCTGTTACATTACACTCTGGCCAGGATGGACCCAGCAGTTCAGTCATCTATGCGTGCAGCTGTGGAGGCGCAAGGAGCTATGATTGGACATCACCAGGAGGAGCTCACAGCAGCACATCATGCCATTGACACCTTGGTGCTTGGTGCCTGCCACTGAATGTGTTCCTATCATCCACTAGCCGCAGATTAACAACCCACCTGTTTATTCCGGTGAGTCCACTATGTGCCGACCCTTCATCATCCAGTGCGAGTTTGTCTATGAAGAACCAAATAAATTCATGTAATTTTGCCATACGTCCCTATTCTATACAAACTGTTGTATCCGTGTTTACGGTGGGATTCTCAATGGAAATTCTCAAATCTCAATGTTTAGGGAAAAATCTACCACACTCTCTATCTCTGTAATGGTCCAATGTGCCAATTTTCATCTCTCCGCTCTCTTAGACTCAGGGGCTAATGGAAATTTTATTGACTTCACCTGGGCTTCTAAGAGAGGCATTACTTTTCAAGCTCTTGTTTTCCCTCTCACGGCTCAGGCTCTTGATGGCAGAAAACTCTCCACTATTTCTCACACCCCTATTCCTTTTGTCATTGTCACTTTGGGTACCCACAGGGAAGAATTTTTTTTTCATTCACCTCTTGCTTTTCTTAGGACACCCTTGGCTTACTACACACAACCCGCATATTAATTGGTCAGAGAATTCTATTTTATCATGGAGTTCTTATTGTTATACCCATTGTCTTGAGTCTGCCTTGTCTCCTGTCTCTTCTCCACCTGTGTTGCAGGAGGGGCCTATGGATCTATATCTGGTTCCTGAGGTCTATCATGATTTGAGGGCGGTCTTCAGTCAGTCCCGGGCAGCATCCCTTCCTCCGCACCATCTCCTCCCTGGCACTTCTCCGCCCAAAGGTTGTTCTCCCTCTCCGCTCCCGGCAGGGGCGGGGTTCTTCTTCGTAAAGAAGGATGTCTCTTTTTATAGACTTTTGGGGGCTGAATGACATAACTATTAAGAACAGGTATTCTCTACCTTTGATGTCTTTGGCCTTTCGAGGTTCTGCAGGGAGCAAAATACTTGGTTGTGGATGGTGACTGAAGATTGTCAAAGGTGACTTAGCTGGCTGTAGATTGATGATGGGTTTCTGTGCACCCAAATAGTCTCGTTTGTTTGTCCTCCGTTTGTGGAAGTAAAATTTTTGTTTGTGCTGCTTCGGGTTTTAAAATATTAGATACTGTTGCGATCTCAAAATTCTGGCCAGTTGATAATACCTAGAATTTTAAAATTGACTGCTGGTGGTAGATCCTTTACCTATTTAGCACCTTACATTGTCCAGGGAGCAGACACACTCTGTCAGTTTAAATCTAGACTAAAAACACATCTTTTTAACCTGGCATACACATAGAAAATTATACATTCCTATTATTCAAATCAGTTAAATGACTATTAGGCTCCATAAATTAGGTCAGCCGGAACCAGGAACACTTCCTATAACACCCGTGACCCGTACTTGTTACATCATAAGAAGAATGGCATCTTATGGAATTATAAATGTTGATATTTAGTATTGAATACATTTCTGACTGAATAAAATAGATCACTCAATTGGTCACAAAGATCAAATATAGTTAGTAACAACATTATGGTTACTATATTATATATTTCTAAGATAGGTCTATCTTGTTTTGTGTGTAGTGAGCACAATGTATGAGCATTTTATTCAATTGATTTTAGCATTATATTATTGAATTATAACAAATTCAATCAAGGCAATGTCTGGTGTCGTATGGTATGGTACCAGAAGTATGGTACCGATCTCAGTGTTGTCATCTTGGATATTTAAAGATAGATTATTGACCTCCCCAAATTAGGTCAACCAGACTGGAAATGCCCTTCTTTAAAAAAAAAAAAACTGTTTTATGTGTTCTCCTCCACATTTGGTAAGCTCTTCTCCTCTTGTCAGCATTTTCATCTGGCCACAAGCAACACATAATGGCCTTCACCGCTGGTCCCGTCCAGCCCATCCGAGCCTTCACCACTGGTCCCGTCCAGTAGAGATGCGCGGTTGGCAATTAAACCGCGGATCGGCGGATGACGTGACGGAAAAAAAATATTTTAATTACATTCGGGCGGATGGCGGGCGGTTGAACCAATCAAATGAAAAATATATGTATACATTGTTAAATATTGTTGTGCGGTGGAATTTCATAGAGTCGGCGTTTCTTTAATATCGAGGCTCTATAGTTTATTATGATTGTTAGGCCTGTTGATGGTATAAAATGAATTGTTCTGTACCTAAAAAAGACGCGCTCTCTGCTCTCTTCCTGTGCATTCAAAATTAACGGGAGTCTTCAGAACAGGTAAACAGATAAACAGATAAAATTAGCTAACAATGTAAATTACTTGTTATTTTATTCGAGCTTTCTATCTATTTGCTAAAAAATAAAGTGAAATAGGCATTCATTAGTAGTAGGCTAAATAAATTAAAATAGGCTAAAAATATTTAACTAATATGCAAATTCAATTTTCCCCCGAAACATTTACATTCAACATTTAGATTTATCATTTAGATTTAGATTTTTTAGATTTAACATTTAGATTTAACATTTAGATTTAGATTTAACATTTAGATTTAACATTTAGATTTAGATTTAACATTTAGATTTAACATTTAGATTTAGATTTAGCATTTAGATTTAACATTTAATATTTAGATTTAACTATTTAAAATATCTTTAAGTTGACAAATATTGTTGTAAATGTGCTAAAAAGTGACCGGCAAAAATTCATACCAGTTTTTTAAACATTATTTGAAGCTAAATGTGACAAAATGTTGCTGTTATCTTTAGTGTGAGCCGCTTTACAAACGGCGCCCCATACAATAGCAGCATGTTGAAATTATGTGCCAAAATGCGTTTTCTATTAGGCTACAATGAAAATATTGTACAGTAGCCTACCAGATAAGGTCAGGTTTGCAGAAGTGCGTTTAATTTAGGCTATTTATTTATTTTTGTCCCTGCGCGCCGTTCAGAGACGGAGTTCACTGCTGATATTCTGAGAGCTTTCTAGTCTCGCGGCTGTCATCAGCGTTTCAGCAGTGCCTTGTATCGCCCAATCAGCAGATGGCGGGCGGATGCGGTTTTGAAAATTGGTCAAAAACGTTTGGTGCGGATGGATGGCGAATGGATGATGAGTTTGTGATGCGGTTGCGGATGAAAAAATAGCCCATCTGCGCATCTCTACCATCAAGCCCAGCCGAGCCTTCATCGCTAGTTCCGGTGGTCCCTGTTCCGGTGGTTTCGAAACGGAGAAGTAGAAGAAGGAAGACTTCCTCCGTGCCTGTTCCGGTTTTCCCCGAGTCCGGTGGTCCCAGTTCTGGTGGTCTCGAGTCCGGTGGTCCCGAATCCGGTGGTCCCAGTTATGGTGGTCCCGAGTCCGGTGGTCTCGGAGGTCGTTCCCGAGCAGGCTGCTTTCAGCCCTGAGACCGTCTCAGAGCTAACCACCCTCAGCACTGCCACGGCCCAGAGGGCTATCTTCCTCCTTTATGCAGTGGCAGTATTGCATGCGTGGAGGAGTCACGTCACGCCTGCCGAGCCTGCAATTCACGTCAGCCACGCCGAGCCTGAGACTGTTCCCATTCCTGGGCCGGTGTCTGTTCCTGAGCCTCCGCCGTAGCCGCCCGAAGGGTCCTCTCCGCCGTGGCCGCCCGAAGGGTCCTCTCCGCTACGGTCGTCCAAAGGGTCTCCTGCATGTCCTGCTCCGCCCTGGCCGCCTGCACGTCCTGCTCCGCCCTGTCCTCCTGCACTAAATAAACTACAGCTAGTTCAAAACGCAGCAGCTCGAGTTCTTACTAGAACCAGGAAATATGACCATATTAGCCCGGTTCTGTCAACACTGCATTGGCTGCCTATTAAACATCGTATACATTTTAAAATATTGTTGATTACTTACAAAGCACTAAATGGTTTAGCTCCGCAGTACTTGAGCAAGCTCTTAACGCATTATAGTCCTTCACGTCTATTGCGATCTCAAAATTCGGGCCAGTTGATAATACCTAGAATATCAAAATCGACTGCTGGCGGTTGATCCTTTTCCTATTTAGCACCAAAACTTTGGAACAATCTTCCTACCAATGTCCGGGAAGCAGACACACTCTGTCAGTTCAAAGCTAGACTAAAAACACATCTCTTTGACCTAGCATACACATAATATATTATAGACTTCTATAATTCAATGTTAGGCTGCATAGATTAGGTCAGTTGGAACTGGGAACACTTCCCTTAAATCCTGATGTACTCGTTATATCATAAGAAGAATGGCATCTACGCTAATTATAGTGTCTTTGTTTATCCCGAGGTTTTCCCGCAGCCTACCGGATCCAGACCGTATCCAGATCTGACTAGGAGCTTTGCCTGGACCCGATGACAACGCAGTGCTGAAGTGCCAACTAGTCTCTCCCTATGGATGATCCCTTTCCCACTCTACAGATAAAACGTTGTGATTACGGTTCGAGTACCCACCCCGAACTGATAAAATAAACAAAATTCTGTATCAAATTACAGTTACTGTAAATCCGGCCTCTAGTTCATAAACGCCAGAGGAGAACTGGCCCCCGACTGAGCCTGGGTTCTCCCAAGGTTTTTTTTTTTCTCTCCATTAAGTCACCTGATGGAGTTTTGGACACCAGTAGGTCACTTGTGTTTTTCGGTTCCTTGCCACTGTTGCCTTTGGCTTGTTCAGTTGGGGATATTCAAATTAATTAACCAAGCATTAATACCATTGATCAGCCCTACCAATCGTGGAGGGTTTTTTTTCCACTAAGAAACAAACATTATGTTATTTGATTGATACTGTGAAGCTGCTTTGATACAATTTATATTGTGAAAAGCGCTATATAAATATACTTGACTTGACTTGACAGCCTGCTCCGCCCTGGAGGCTTCCTGCTCCAGACCACACCCTCCTCAGCCTCCAGGGCGCCCGCCCCCACCCATTCAAGTCAAGTCAAGTCAAGTCAAGTCAAGTCAAGTCAAGTGTATTTATATAGCGCTTTTCACAATATAAATTGCATCAAAGCAGCTTCACAATATCAATCAAATAACATAACAATGTTTGTTTCTTAGTGAAAAAACATCCACGTTTGGTAGGGCTGACCCATTGATGTTATATGGTGCGAGGACACGCCTTTTTTGGAGGGGGCGCACTGTAACAGCTTGACTCTTTGTTTCCCCCTTTTCTTAGTATTTTGGTTTAGTCCTGTTCAGTTTTCCCGCTCCTCCTCATCCCTCAGTTAATTCACCTGTGTTTAGTTAATCATCTTCATCTGCGTCACCTGTGCCCCAATTATTTGTCTCCCTGTGTCATTTAAGCCCTCTGTTTCTCCCTATTCCTGGTCCGTTCTTGTTTGTAGTTTGACATGTTTTAAACCCCTGAGTTTTGTAAATTTGAATAAATTCCTGTCCTCCTGTTTATCATCATCTTCCTCGTGTTTCCTCCACCACGTCCCGTAACATATGTAGGGTGGTTTCATCCTTATCTCTTTGACCTCAAATTTAACTGTACAGCAGCTTCTGCATTTGCACATATATTTAACTCTGCAACACTCTCAGTATAACTGGGTAAATACTATAATTTTACTTTCCAGGAAAAAAATAAAGCATTATACCTTATATATTTTCTAAATACGTCAGCCAATGAGGCAGGGTAATTGCATATTACATAAGGTATACATGTGAATTAAACATGAGGCAATGGCCTTCCTCTTTACAGTATGCTGTACAGTATCTAATGCAAGGGATTCATCACTCATTTCCTAACAGTCACTGTCCTAACAGTCCTCACTCGTTTAACAATGCTTTACTCAGGGTATAAGAAGGAAAGGTAACTGTTGATCTTGGAGAAAGGTTTTTTACCTTGCCACTCTTGCACATCACTTTGCCTGCTTTAAAGGCTTTGAGAATCTTTAATTTTACCACTGATAATGTTGAAAGCTAAAGTAACTTTCCAATCTAAACATTCAGTTTTAAACCCTACACTTTCCTATCAGTTCTAAGAAAGACTTTTACCTTTAAATAAGTTTAAGAATAACAACAACTTTAATGGAGTCAGATTCATTATATTGGAGTCAGATAAACAAATGAATGCACATCATCCTTCAACTGCTTTTTGTTCCGATTATTGGTTCAAAATAGCAGTGTAAGCTTCAAGTCTTATAATTGCCTTCTCTTCTGCTACACACTCAAAAGCATCAACTTTTTCTCAACAAAAGCATTAAGAACCTTTGCAGCTATAAGGAAAGGGAACTGAACACAATGGAATGAAAGGAACATTGAAAGAAGAGTCTTAGAAAAAAATAAAAAACCTGATCCAGACATGATAACAGGGTTAATTTATTGGCAGTAATGACCATAAAGTCAGAATCATAATTTCTGTATGCTTTCTTACTTGGCAGTTTCACTTATTTATTTACAAAAAACACTTCTTCACATGACAGGTTTTAATAACAGAATAAGCATATTTTAACATAAAGCATAACTTGCAGTGCCAAAATGTAAACATGAGATATTATGGCTTTAGGTGAGGGTTTAAACATTGTTATAGGACCAAACACACACTATAAGTGGAAAGTATAGTATTATAGCACTAACAAATAACTTCTAAAGGATTATCGGGACCAAGTTATGCATTTATAATATACATCCCATTATACAAGACTAATTAATTCTACCACAACCAAAGTTTCATATAAAAAAAGCTCAGATCATCAGTTTGGGTTGCTTCTACTGCGACCCTCACTGTCTGAGGCTTCCATATGTGCAGATTATAATACTGTAATTGTGGTTATGATGGATTGTTTATTATTGAGAGTAGTCACATTCATCATCATTAAGAATAAATAGGAAAAAGTCACTGACTGCCTAACATTAAGCCCACATAGTGGAAAATATATTGCGTAACAGTGCACAATGACAATAACCATAGTTTATAAAAGTATCAGGTAATAATAACAATATTTTTTATAATAATAAATACAATAGAAAATAAATGTCTTAGAAATATTCACTCTCATACAACATATTTCATTTCTAAAGCCATAAACATTTGCAGTATTAGCAGCAAAACCCATGTGGTCCCGGGATACATGAACCCTAAAATACACAACAAATGTATGCATTTGGGGGAAAATATTAAGACATTAATACTTAATAAGACACTAGAATAATATTTCCACTAGATACAAATACAATCTCCAAATACAATCCTCAAATGTATTTTCTTTTGTTGTTGTTATTTTTTTTAAAATATTTATTCATTTTGTTATTTTTATTATGATTTCTTTCCCTAATAATAATTTTAATCCACTTAATAATTTTGGTTCCTTAAGGATCAGTGACAGATTTAGTGAGTCTCTAGACCGATTGATAGATTGTCTGTAAACCAATTGTCTTTAAATGAATTCCATATTTGTTAGTTATTTAAAAGAACCCGCTCATAGAGCCATTTGCAGTTGGTTTGTTGTTGTGTGCATTACAGCGATGACAACGCAATATAAATGTTTAGGGCATCTAGTCTTTCTCTCACATAAAATTCAATTCAGACTTTGAACTCGCAGCTGTAGATTCAGCAGCAGCACACAGGAAAACAGTCAGAATATTTCAAAATTGTGTTCTGCACAAGAATATGCTCATAAACTGTTAACAAATAGGTACAAAAATGAAAAAAAATAATATGTATTCTGATGAAACGTGATCATACTATTATACACAGAATATGAATACCTCATTTATTCTGCAGCATAAAGACAATTAAGTAATTTTAAAATGCCCACGGTGTTTTGAAACCTATAACCAGGAAGAAATGAAGGAAAACTGATATAGTCTTTATGCTGTGTATATTGTGTTTTAAAAATCATTATTTAGAGGAACTATATCTTGTACAATGACACTGATACACTTTAACACTAGTGGCAAAACCATTTGACAGCCTTGAAAAGCATGACAGAGGTTATTGAAAAGTTATGACAACTAATACATTAGCCGACAACACCGGCTTCCAGACAACATCAGATGTGTGCAACCCTTGCCTCTACATGCACAAAAATCCTTCTTCGCAAACATGATCTGGTGCCTTCTCTCTTGATTTAGAAATTTCATGGCAATAACAGATCTCTTGGTATGAAAACTGAAGCTCCTCTAGGTGTTCAAATTCATTGTCCAGGCTCTGCAGGAAGGCGGCTTTCATAGAGACTCAAGGCATGATGCACAAATTCATATTGTTCCTCAGTCTGGATCATACCACCCCTGCGGAAAAAAACAACACACGATTACAGGCAATTTGATGAAAATCTTGTTTTTGTCAGGTACAATGTTATACTGATGAATGCACATTATTGTTTTTGCAACGGAAAGAAAAGGTTGTTTTTATGGCTTTTTTTTCCCAAAGAGTGATACCAAAGATTTGATATCAAACATCATTTTATGTAGACTAATGTTCTTGTTTCAAAAATTATATCTTGTGGTAATCTTACAGAAACAAAGATGTCCTGAGCCAGATTGGCTTCGTTCCAAATCACAGAACTACTGACCACATTTACTAGGGTGTAATCAATAAATGCCCTAATCAATAAACACGTAAAACAGACCAAAAACTGACAAATATTTGCATGCTTTGTCGATTTCAAAAAAGCATTTGATTCTATTTGGCACAACGGATTAAATTACAAACTTTTACAAAGTGGTGTAGGGGGGTAAAGTTTATGACATTACAAAAATCAATGTATTCGAACAACAAATGTGCACTATGAATTGGCAACAAACATACAGAATTCTTCACCCAGAAAACAGGAGTGCGGCAGGGCTGTAGCCTAAGTCGTTCAACATTTACGTTAATGAGGTAGTGGTGCAATTGGAACAGTCTACAAGCCCTGGACTCTAGACAAAAGCATCAAGCTCTTGCTGTATGCAGACGACCTGGTCCTGCTGGAGAACTACTGCCAGAACTGGGCCCTGGCAGTCAACCTCACAAAGACCAACATATTGGTCTTTCAGAAAAAGCCCAGATGTCAGGAACACAGATATCAGTTCAGTCTAGGCAGCACCGCCCTAGAACACACGATGCAGATGCGGGGAGTTTCAGTATGACAGTGAATGCTCTCAAAGATAAAGCGCTCTATACACCATTAAGAAAAAATTCCAAAACATTGTATTACTGATTCCGATCTGGTGTAAATTCTTTTACAGTGTAATTCAGCCCATTGCGCTGTATGGAAGTGAGGTTTGGGGTCCACTCAGTGATCTGAGCTTCACTAGATGGGACAGACATCCAACAGAAGCCCTACACACAGAATTCTGCTAAATTATTCTAAAACTACAAAGGAAAACACCCAATAATGCATTTAGGGCAGAATTAGGCCGATTCCCATTGTTAATATGCAAAAAAGATCCCTCAAATTCTGGATGCATCTAAACTCAAGTCCCACAGAATCGCTACATTTTAAAGCATTACAAACCCAAGAACTGAACCCTGAAAAGAGTCCCCACAGTCTAGCCACAAGACCGGCAGACAAAGAGAGAGCTGGTTACCCAGAGAGCAAAGGGTGTGTGTTTACTATAGGATAGGAGAGATTGAGACAGAGATGCACTTCCTCCTTCACTGTCAAAAATACACTTCAAACAGAGACCTCTACTTAAACAAATTCACTAACTCAATAAAGAACTTTACAGTCATGACTGAAATAGAACAGATTCACCTGCTGTCTCTCAGGCTGTGGCACATACTCACTGGCTGCCAGATACTTGTGTATGTGCCACAGCCTGAGAGACAGCAGGTGAATGTGTGTGTAATGTGTGTCTGACCTCAGTATGTTTCCCTACTGTCCACCACAGTGACCCTCAGTGATGTGTGTGTTTGTATAAGTTAAAACAGTGTGATATCAATTGTTCACACATATTCTAATTTGTTATACTGTTGATTTGTACATTTAAATTTAAGTTATGTTATAATATTTTATTATTTTGATGTCTTTATTATTATTCTATGTATTCCAAGCTTTGGCAATATTGCATTATGTACAGTCATGCCAATAAAGCAATTTTGAATTTAAAATTTGATAACATGCACATCATTTTCTGATTCAAGTTCATAGTCTGGTAAATGTTTTTAAAGACATTTACATGTTGGAGTCATGGGTCTGTGTTCATTCTGACATGTCATTGTTGTGTTTTTGTCACTGGTCTTTGGTCATTGCTTTGTTGCTTAGCTACCAAATGTGCTGACAAGCTAATCAC
The DNA here is from genome assembly GCA_030578275.1 of Meda fulgida. Taxonomy (NCBI): domain Eukaryota; kingdom Metazoa; phylum Chordata; class Actinopteri; order Cypriniformes; family Leuciscidae; genus Meda; species Meda fulgida. Next base: position 19,582,735 of record CM060619.1, read on the forward strand.
CACCTGCAACTCGTTATTGTCGCCTTGTTTGCTGTGTTCTTTGTCAGATCGTTCTTGTGCTCATGTCTTCCCATTCTGCTCCGTCAGTATTCTCTCAAGTCTTCTGTTCCTATGTGTTTGCTTCCTGTTCGAGTGTGGATTACTGGCTGCCTTGCTGTTTCAGGATATTGACTGACATCATTTTTGTCTCCTCGATGCCAAGGCCTGCTGCTATCTCTGCATGACTACATCTGACCACCCTGCCTTGCTTATTTTTCCTGTTTATTTACAATAAACTGTTAATTTGCATTCGCGAATGGATCCTGCGTTCTTTTCTCTGACATAACGATCTGACCACGATGGATCCAGTGAGTACTTCGGAACTGTGAGACATCTTGTGAAGCAACAACCCCAATTGCCACCTCCAGCTGCTTATTCTGGTGGACACGCGGCTGCAGTGTCGACATTCTACTGCCACTTCCATCGATACATCCGGCCCCTCGTTCGATCCTGAACCCATGCAGATGGGCAGAGCTCTTCTTTCCCGGGAGGAGAAGGAGCAGTGTAAGACTCATGGACTGTGTTTTTACTGTGGAGCTGCGGGACACATTGCAGCCAATGGGCTGCATCTCATCACTCCTGTCAATCATTAGTGGATTCTGGAGACACACTGGTCATTTTTTGGAAGCTAACCTGGTTCATAAACTCGAGATTCCTGTGGTTCCCCTGACTCACCCGTTTTCCGTCAGTGCCCTTAATTGTCAGTCTCTCCAATCCATTACTCATACCACCAAGCCGTTGAGTCTCATAACTTCAGGCAACCACAATGAAGAAGTTCATGTTATTTGAATAAACACTCTCCCTTGGCTCCAGTTGTCCTTGGTCATCCCTGGCTCACGTTACATAACCCTAAAAAAAAAATCTGATCACTGTCTTGTCTTAGAGCGAATATTGTCATGCTTCTTGCTTGGTTGTCTGCGTGTTCTCCTGTGTCTTGCTCTGTGTTGCAGGATGAACATGCAAACCTGTCTAACGTGCCCAGTGAGTACTTGACCTGAAGGAAGTGTTCAGTAAATCTCAAGCTGCTTCTCTTCGACGGTTCCCTGCATCCTTGTATTGATTATCGAGGGCTGAACAGTCTCACGGTAAATAATACCGATCATTTGCCATTGATGTCTTTGGTCTTCGAGAAATTGGGGCTTCCTTTTTTACAAAGTTGGACCTTCGTAATGCCTACCATTTTCTCCGCATCAGGGAGAGGGTTAGTGGAAGACTGCTTTTAATTACCACAGGCCCTGCAGAGGTATCTGGACTTTGCCAATTTTTACCAGCGTTTTATTCTTAATTACAGCCAGCCAACTGCCCCTCTTATCATCTTGACATTCACCACGACGTTCAGGTGGTCGAGCGCAGCTGAGACCGCATTCTCCAAACTCTAAGAGCTGCCTTGTTCCAGCTCTATTCTTGTTGCCCCTGATTCCTCTCGTCAGTTTGTGATGGAGGTCGATGCATCAGAGCTGGGGGTTGGCACGGTTCTCTCCCAGTGCTCTTCTGTGTTTTTCACCCGCCGAACGCAATTAGGACATTGGTAATAGAGAGTTGCTGGCAGTCAAGCTCGCCTTGGAGGAGTGTAGTCATTGGTTGGAAGGTTCGGGGGTACCTTTCATCATTTGGATCGATCATAAGAACCTCGAGTACATCAGATCTAGGCAACTTAGTCAGGCCAGGTGAGCTCTTTTTTCCAATAATTTCGATTTTTCCATTTTCTACCGTCCGTGTTCCAAAAACACCAAATCCGACACGTTGTACCGTGTTTTTGACCAATCTGAAAGCCTGCATTCTCCCGAGCCCATCCTGCCACAGAGATTTGTGGTTTCAATAGTAACTTGAGAGATTGAGTCGAAGGTCTGCGCTGCCTTATATCAGGTAATGACTCCGCCCTGGTGCCCACCGGATCGTTTGTTTGTGCCTGAGAGTTTATGGTCCAACGTCATTCGATGGGGTCATTGTTCTAAGATGGCTTGTCATCCGGGGGTGAGTCGTACCATTTTTCTCATAAAGCAAGGGTTTTGGTGGCAAGCTATGACTCGCAACATCGTTTTGATTTGGCTTGCTCGGTTTGTGCCAGTTGTAAGACTTCCAATCAATCCCCTGCTGGACTCCTTCAATCGCTGTAATTTCCTTCGAGACCCTGGTCTCACATTGCACACCATCTGTAATAAAGTTGCTCCTAAATTCAATAGCCCATTTACTGTCACCAAAATTCTTAGTTCAGTGGCAGACCAGCTCAATCTTCCTCCGGCATACAGAAGTCATCCTCTCTTTCATATTTCTAAATTAAACCCCTTTTTTATTTGCGTTTTTCATCTACCATTAATCCGCCTGCCACAGTTCCCCCACTGCTACAAATCGTAGATGGGAAACCTGCTTATTCAGTCAATCGTATTCTGGATTCAAGGCGGAGGGAGGGCAGGCTCTAGTACTTGGTGGACAGTGAGGGTTACGGTACGGAGGAGAGGAGTTGGGTTCCTGCAAGAGACATTTGGATCACATTGGATCACTACCTTATCAATGCGGACATGGATTTGTTGTGTTTCTGTCACTGGTTTGATTGCTTGTCAGCGTTGCCCAGCTACCTAACTGTGTTGACGAGCTAATCAGACTAACCGTGCTTGCAGCTCGTTATTGTCACCCATATCTAGTCTTGTGTTTGCTGTGCTCATGTCTTGCCATTCTGTTCCGTCAGTATTCTCTTGAGTCTTCTGTTCCTGTGTTTGCTTCCTGTTCGATTGTGGATTACTGGCTGCCTTGCGGTTTCAGGATATTGACTGATATAATTTTAGTCTCCTCGCTGCCAAGGTCTGCTGCTATCTCTGCATGACTACATCTTACCACCCTGCCTTGCTTATTTTTCCTGTTTATTTACAATAAACTGTTCATTTGCATTTGTGACTGGATCCTGTGTTTTTCCCCAAACAAATGGAACGTGTTAATGTTGATATTGAAATATTCCTGTGTAATGTAAGTGGCATAATATGAAAAGACTAAGAAACAGTTTTTCCTTTATTCACAGTGAAAATACTGGAAATTCTTGTGCTGGTGGACATGGCACTGCAAAGGGAGGCAGAGGAGAGCTCGAGAGAGCAGGGAGAGGATGGACAGGCTGTTTGCTCTTCTTGAGCGAATGGTGGAGAAGTAGTAGTGTTTTTGTTTGTTTTTTTGTAAAAGAGGAAACAAAGTTCTTTACAGTTTATTTTTGTAATCGAAGTTAAATTAAATTTTATTTATTTTGAAATGAGAAAACTAAGTTTTGTACAGTTTATTTAAATTAAATAATAAACATTATTTTTGCTCCATTTCTTTGCATTGCTTATTTTTTAACAATTAACTTGATGTGTTGGGATATGATGTAAAAAGGAATAGTTCTGGACATTGCTTATTTTCATTCTACCATTAATCCGCCTGCCACAGTTCCCCCACTGCTACAAATCGTAGATGGGAAACCTGCTTATTCGGTCAATCGTATTCTGGATTCAAGGCGGAGGGAGCGTAGGCTCCAGTACTTGGTGGACTGTGAGGGTTACAGTACGGAGGAGAGGAGTTGGGTTCCTGCAAGAGACATCCTTTCTCTCTAACCCTTCACCTCCTCCAGCCTAGATCTGCTACGGAATTTATGTATATTTATGCAGCAGCAGCAGCAGCATATCTCACATGCTCACAGCAGTATGTCTGTGTATCTATTAGCAGTAGCAAGTCCATACTTGCTCTGCAGCAGCAGCAATAATCAACAGCAGTATTCAGTAGCATTGGAGATCTAGTACGCCAGGACTAAATACATTAACATTTCAATTGCTAAACAGTAAAACAGTAGCAAATTGTAATTGCAAAAAAGTGAAACAGTTGTACCTGTCTGTCCTAAGTTGGCACACAATTCCCAGCACATCCACAACTCCCTCCAGCTCCAACTGACGACAACCAATTGTTGTAGCCATGAAACACCCAGTCCGACCAATTCCAGCACTGCAAAAATTTAAAGGCAAGTTAAATGGTTTTCAAGCACTTTTTCCAAGCACTGGATTATAGTAGTTTTATCATAGTAGTATAAAAGTAGTTTTTCACAATAACACATGAATGATATTTTATATACAGTACATTAGTAGTGCATCAACTGGTAGACACTTTTTAATGTTTTGCTGATAAGCTCCTGTACCTGCAGTGTACAATAATCGGCCCACAGGATGTAAAGCCCCTCCTGTCCTGCTCAACATCATTAATTAACTGCAGCAGGGGTCCAGCGCTCTCTGGGGTCTTATGGTCCGGCCATGAGGTATACCAGTAGTGCTGCACTTTACGACTCTGGCCTCCATGCTGAGGGAATACAAATATATGTTCCTTTAGAGTATCTAACAATAGTATTTCTTTTGGATTATTACTTTTACTTATAATGCAAATACCTTTAGTGTAAGGGAGCGGATTATGTAGTGGTCACATTCCTTAACATTATTAACGAAGACCTCCACTTTCCCATAGATCCCCCTCTTCTCAGGCCAGTACAGAACACATTTCTGAAACAGTAAAACAAACTCTTTGCACATGCACAGTCTATGTAGTCATACTAAGAGCATTATAGATCTGTTGAAATTGAAATTGAAATTACTTCATTTTTCTCTTTCAATTTAGTAATCATGACAATGACAGTGCAGTCCTCTTGCCAGGCCATTTGCCAGAAGTCATTCACTGTGTTGATCATTGGACCCTGAGTGGCGATGAAGGCCCTCTCATCTCCAAGATAGCCCTGGATAAAAAAGTGCTGAACTTAAACAGATATAATGACATAATGGAGGTGAACTAAGCATGAAGCACCATCAGAGCCAAGTTAGAGCAACAAAACTCTTCGATACTTTGGGATCAAATTAAACTTTCTTGTTTATCACTTTATAATTTCTGATGGTAGTAGATGTAAGTGGAGTTACCTCAAGAATAACATTAAGACGCTCTTTGGCATAGACTATTGAAAAAATTGTGAATGTGTCACTGAAAACTTACTCGTATGTAGTTGGCGTTAATGTAACTGCTGAGCGGGTCGTTCGAGTTCTTAGTCTTCAGAATAACCCTGGAATGTGGATCTGAAATGAAAAGGAAATTTTGTGAAAATTTCTGTTGCATTATAATTGATTCACCAGTATACTGGAGTGGCCCACTAGTGCACAAGATGATGACATTTACAAAGCAAACCTATGATATAATTAAAGGGGTAAATGGACTTTCAATCAAACGTGGCTGCGTATGCAGTAGAAAGGTGAAAATAAATTTGAAATCAGTGCTATCTGACTAGAGAAAACAGAGAAAAAAGGCTGTTTTCTTCCCATTTGCAAAATAGATAGGGAAACTTAAACATTCATAATGCACAGTGGTGGAAAGTAATGTCAAGCAAAGTCAAGTCACCTTTATTTATATAGCGCTTTATCCAATACAGATTGTTTCACAGTAGCTTTAGAGTGTTAACAGGAAAATTATGCATTTTAGATGTTGTTCAGCTAAAGTCAGTTCAGTGTTGATTTAGTTCTGTTGTAAAGATCATCAATTATTAAATTAGTTAATTTCATCTATAAAGCAGTTCTGCAAAAAATGATGTCATGGTCCAGCTCATTTCAGTTCTTATCCAGCAGCGTCAGTAAAGTCAGATCAATAATGTTATTGAATTTTAAGTGAATATTGTTTCAATTTCTAAACAGCTGATTTGCATGTCTGTACAGAAGGATCCCAGAGTCGGTGTGACGATGTTCGGCTGGATTGCATTCGAGTGTCACTAGAGGGCATACTCCTGCACTGCCTTCCCTGGGACTGATCACGCACACACCCTGAACTGATTACCCACACACCTGTCGCCACTGATCACTCTCACACCTGCATCTAGTTCCTCACGCAGCTCCACACTCATTTATACCCCACTCTCATTATCACTCATTGCTAAGTCTTGTTTCACTGTTGTGTACGTTTCCGAGCGTTCCATTGTCTAGTCTGTTCCAGTCTGTGTATCTGACCCATCGCCTGTTTCTTGGATTCCGTCTTGTCTGCTGCCTGCCTCTGTCTTCTCTCCTGGTTTCTGATCCTGAGTATTGCCTTGTCTCCTATGCTGTGTTTGCTGTCTGTGACCCTTGCCTGTCTGACTACCCTGTGAATAAACTCACGCTGCGTTTGGATCTAACCTTGTCTGGTTGTTCATGACAGTCGGAAACAAGTGGGTTGTTTATTTTAATGGTGTCCCAGATCCTGTCAATATAAGGTTTATATATTTTTTTTTCTGAGTATTTTGTTTTGTAGTTTTGTTGAAAGATAGTTTTATCACCCTAACTACCTCAAATTGAAGATCACCTTTGGGATCTCTGTGATTATAAACCCTGCCTATGGCCCTTTTTGCAAAACCCCGGTTTGCTGCCTTAGCAAATAGCACTACATTACTGCTGTTCTCAAATATGTACCTTTTATAGATTTTATACATTTGTTATATTCTATCCCAATATAGTGTTCTTTCTGACCTAACTACAAGCAGACAATTTTAAAGGGGTCCACATAGTCATGAGGGGTCCCTGAGACCAGCTCTAGTCTAAAACCCTTTCACTTCAAACACTTATGTTAGGTTTCATTGAAAATAAAAGTGCATGCTATGCTGATTTCAAAATAATGGTAGTACAACCCCATTTCCAGAAAAGTTGGGACATTTTGTAAAATGCGATAAAATCACGAATCAGTGATTTACACTGATTTTTGTCAATCCAAATAAATTCAGTCTGATTCCAGATTTTGAGAGTTCTGGTCACTAGGGCGTTAATCTCCCAGTCGAATAGTCGTTTTATTGGCAGTGTGGCAGCATTTTACAAAAATAGAAAAAAAAAAAAAGAGTATGCAAAGTTTGCAAGGAACAGTTTGCATATCACAGCTCGACTACAAACATGGCATATCACCTAAAACCGGTAAGCTAACTTGTCTACGTTAGGTTGCCCCGTCTGTTTTGAGTAGGCTATATGAACATATCAGAATTGGCATATTTCAATGTTTTAAGCCCTATTCGCACGGGGTTAGTACTATATGGGGACCACGTGTGATTTAGGAATTACCCCTCCACATCTGAATTTCGTGTGGCGCATTCGCACGGGATAACCGAAGCCTGAGATTTTACTCAAATTTACTGACTTATCTCCCGGATATGACGTCAATAGGCTATTGCTTGGAAATTTATGAATGCCGTTATTATAGGTCTAACTGTATGATATATAATAAACAGAAGAATGTTCCTTAACGCATGCTATACATGTCATTCATCTCCATCTAATCATTCTTTTTGTTTTGCTCTTCTGATGATTTTCAGCTTTCTTTTTCTGCGAATTGTGTAGTTGCTGTATAGCGATATGACCCAGCACCCAAAATACTATCAAAAAGCGTCCTCCCCCTGCTCCATTCTTCACGAAAGATGGATAAAAAGGCGCGCATGAAACAAAAACCTTGAAAAAATTATATACGATCCCGCCAAATCACAGAGATGCCGATTCGCATGGGACTAATATTACCACAGGACTTCGGTGTTCGGCGAAATGTGGTAGATCATTTGCGGGAGAATTTTTACTTTACAAATTACAGACATGGCCGATTCGCACGGGATTAAGAACACAGACAACCTCCGCAATTATTAAAAATGACTAGAGGTCACCAGGTAATACTTATCCCGTACGAATAGGGCTTTAGTCCTAATAATCGTTTTATAACTTCAGGCGCAACCGCCCGTGATGCAACGCTGTCAGAGCCGACAGACTCGAGTGTGTCATTTCAGGGCAAAATAATTAGGTCAAAAACTATTTAATATAGCCTACTGCAAATAGCATACTAGTTTTTTATGTTCATTTATAATTAATTTAGGCGGACAAGGCTACCAAAGTACTGCACAGCTAATTCATCTATTAGAATTAGATTCATTTTCTCCCCCTATAAAACTATAAAACAAAGTGCACACAAACGTGTCCCTGCTTGATATACAACCACTGATAAACATCGGTTGCTCGAGTTTTATTCTGTTTTCCAATTGTTTGTTGGTTAAGAATGAAATGACTGGAATTTATTCACACCTCTACTACTGAATCAAACATATCATCAGCGCTTGGATTCGCTTCCATGGTGCCGTCAAGTACGACGTACAGTCTGTGTAAACTAAACGCTATTGGCTATTTGAAAAGGGGGAGGAGCCATACAAAGCTGCGCATTCCAAGACACTTCAGTGGGCCTTTAAGATACAAACATAACTACACAAACCATTTCAATTGGATCGAAATGTTGTATCGATCAATGAGTTTGCAAGAAGGCTTTTCAGTCAGATTGAGCCACCAATCCAATTATTGACCGATTTATTTTATGGCATGTAAATCTAGCACTTAGTGTTGCCACTATACCAAAATTTCAGTAGTTGATACCAATTCCATGGCATGACTCAACTCAAATAATAACAAAATGTAGAAATTCAGATACTAACTTGGCAAAATGGTCTTGTATCTATTTTTTGATCCATGATTTGGGATATCCAGTTCTTTCTGATCCACAAAGTTCATGGGAATTTCCTGTGGATAAAAAAGTTACACACTCAGCTGAGTACAGTGGAAATGGTCAACACTTTCAAAGTGTACAGCCTTACAATAGATTTCAGCATATTTCATTCAGATATAACATAAAGCCTCCACTAAATCCTACATCTGTCACAGTTATGCTCAGTCTTGATTTCATTTATATTGTTCAATTCCTATTTGGCCTGCTTTAGTTATCTAGTTAGTTTCCCTTTGTTCTCTGTTTCCCTCCAATAGTTTGTCACCTTGGTTACTACCCACCTCTTTGTATTAAGTTTATATTGTCTATTTAAGCCCCTCAGTTCTTTCAGTTGTTTGTCTGGAGTTGTTTGTGTTAACACACTGTTACGTTGCACCTTCTTGGATTATTGCTTTTGTTTTGGTTTATTAGGTTATAACTAGTAAGCTATAAGTTATCGCTATTATTTGAATTCGATATTCCTCATCGTCATCCTTTGAGAACTACTACGTGACAGAACACCAGACTGCAAAAAAAATAAAATGAGATGGATTATTCAGCAGACACCATCCACCCAGAGGAGGAACTCCAATCCTTGTTTCAAGGAGGACGGCTACTGGAGGATTTTATGGATGATTTACTGGAACTGTGCCATAAGGTAAGTTGGGACGAGTACACCATAAAGATGCACTTTTGGAGCGGGCTTGATGACAAACTGATCCAGATAATTCTGTGTCACTGTCACCGATCCCACTCAGCCTCCCTCTCCCGCCTCCTCTTCATGATTCAGCCAGTCTGTCAGCCCCACCTCCACTGGTTTCCTTCTGCCCCTTGACTTCTCTTCTAACACCACTCAGCTGTGTGGATCTGCCTCGGGTCTTCTGGTCTCCAGTGTCACTCAGGCAAGTGCATCCCCTGGGTCCGCCTCTAGCCGCTGATCCCGTCACTCTTTTCGGTTCATCAACCTGTTGGCTCCACTTTGGCTCCCATACCCCCCCCCCCCCTCCTCTGCTCCACCAGATACCATCATCCTTAAGGCTCCACGTCCTTACGAGCCGTCCACTACGTCTCTCCACCCCTTCGGCTCCATCTGGTTCCGCCTTCACTCAGGCTCCATCAGGCTCCGCCTTGGTCCTCGGCCCCACCGCTGGGTGGTGACCGAGTCCTTAGTCCTCAGGCACTCTGGCCGGTGTCGCCCAGTCCAGTCTGCGACTTGGGCTCCACTACCATCGGCTTCATCTCTATTACTCATCCCCCGGGAGTTGTCAGCCAAGTCTCCAGCATGGCTCCTCCCTCCGTCGACTGCGCTGTGGGCTTTCATCCTGGCTGTGCTCTGGATCACAACCTGGCTACTCCTGCTCCTGGCTCCTCCCACCATCATCACCGCCTTGGTTTCTCCCGCTACCATCGCCTCAGTGGTTTGTCTGGTTTTATTTGTTTATAGGACACACTGTTACATTTTACCTTTTTTTACATTTATACTTTTGTTTTATTAAAGTAAATAACCTTATTTGTACGCCATTTTCCTTGTCGTCATCTTTTGTGTAGCAACCCCGTGACAACATCAAGGAAACACACCTTAACTGAACCTCAACTGTGTGTAATTCCCATGACACCTAAAAGTCAAGTTGAACCCCATTAATGCAAGAAGTATTTATTAGTGGTGCACTGGTGTGTCACTTACGACAAATTCCGCATGCAGTCTCTGGGTGTTCAATGTGATGTCACGAAGCAGTTGCCGTGAGAGGACTCGACCGGCAGACTGCAGGTATTCCTGAGTCACACGCTCTCGTGGAGTCACGACCCCACAACTTATAGGCTCCACCGATCCCAAAGCACTCATATCCAGCACCAGAGAAACATTAGATCCTCGTCTGCGAGAGACATAAAAATAACAGTAATATTTGAAAAAAAAATTATTTCGTCTTATAACATATATAATTTGGTCTTATACCATATATCCGCACATATGTATAAACATAGACAGGAGACATAGACATGATTAGCTATCACATTGATTTTAACTACTGCAAGACTGTAACACGACACTTAGCTAAAAACTTGTTATGATTGCTCATTTAGGAATTAATAGCAGACCAAGATATATGGAGTGAAATAATGTTCACTTATTTTAGATGTTGATTCCAGTTGCTTTCTAATTATACAGTTTAACCCTTTACAAATAGCACAGTACAAGTGGTCCTCTCTGTACAGTGAGTATCGCGTCGACGACATTATTAACAAACATTGTTTTTGTAACAAAGGTTTTATTTTGTCAACGATAATAAAGACAAGATTTAAAATGTTTATTATGATAATTAAACGGTTTTAATTAAAACATACTGTTAGCAAAAATACGACAAGAAAAATAACACCTCAGACATTGCACAATGCACTAACATTTCTTTGTTTCATTGGTTGTTTTATTTTTGTTGTTTTTTTTTTAGGATAAACAAAGAAAAATCTAAAAAGAATATGATAGTTTCATAAAAACAAGTCATAATGTTGGGTACTTAGTCGCTTGAGCTGCGAGAGCTGAACAGCGGTCAAATGAAGTGCTTTACAGTAGCAGGTTAACTCACTCACTCATATACATTTGAAATTAATCAGACATGTACACAACTTAAACATGTTACACCTTACATCTACAGGAATTAATCTGAACTAAGTTAGGTTTGAGTCAGCATTTTTAAGTCATGTTGTGTACTCCGTAACAACGCACTAAAACATGTATATAACATGGATAATGATTAACTAAGGCATCATCTCACAACATTGTAGTTCAACAGTGTACTCATTATAATTCATATTTAATATTTAAAATGATAAATATTTTAAGAGGGTTTTCACAAGGACCGTTTTAATTTCACGCGTTTTAGTTAAATCTTGATACATGGTTGAATATAGCTGAATAAATACCCATAAATACTTGAATGTCACCTATTTTAATCGTAATGTCCTTATTACTTTTGATCAATAGGTGATGCTGGGACCAAATTGATGTTGTGTGGTCAGTGTGGGGAGACAATAACACACAAACTTTTGTCATGAATGTCATTGCAGATTTATAGCCTAATGCTGTGTCCCAATTTGCCTACTTATACTATGCCCTAAAAGTATGAACTGTTTTTGTGAAGAAAAAGTACATAATTTTGAGTGTGTAACAGAAGAGTATATATATTGCGTCATAACTGCTTCTTTAAAGGACAGCTCTGTGGCTTAGTTATGTGCATCCTATCACCATTTAAACTGCCCTGTCAATCATCTTGTCATAGTTAAAATCCTTCACATTCAATTTAATTGAACACATCCGCCATGTTTGTTGTTTTATCACTTTTTATTTGTGTTTGTAGTTCTAGTCGAATCCTCGGCCAACGGCCAACGCGCAATGGGTTGTGGGTAATATTAGCCTTTAGAGTGTGCACAGATCTGCACTTTGGATCCTAACCGGAAAAAGCAGACCATCCGGGTATCTTTGGAATATTCATTAGAATACTCATTTCAATACTCTAAGTACTCTAAGAATACTCTAAGGACTAAGTGTGAAGATCACAATGCAAACCCTAATGCCCTAATTCTGATTTATTTCTCAGATGTTTTTTCTTTTTTTTTCTTTTGACTGTTCACATTATCTTTTAAATGTGGCTACTATCAGATTTGAGTGTGAACTAATTACAGTCCTGAACTGACCCGCATGCACAAAAGAACATCAGATTTGGGCCACTTTTGTCTGCAGTGTGAACGTAGTCTTGGGAAAAGTCCAGATGTCAAGACCATAGTGCCCTGGGGCACATCACATGAATAATACCCATTGCACTATTAATTTACGGTCTAAAAGACTAAATGCTTTATTTGTATGCCATTTGTAATTAGACATTGTTGCCATTGAACTTTTATATTTAGTAAAACACTAGAAAAATAGAACTCTACAAAAGAAAAATGAGCTACAAAATATTTTTTTCCTCAAATTCTTCTCAAATTTTCCTTTTCGTGTTTACAGAAAAATAACAGCATGTGGGTTTGAAACAACATGAGGGTGCACATTATAACTTTTGATTTTATTAATGCACTTTCATGCACAAAATAAGTCTTACCGCTCCTGCAGGCCTCCAACAGGCTTCATCCTAAAGGGTGAATGTGTGGAGGACACACTGGGTTTGAGTTCAGCCACGGAGTGGCTGGGTGGGCACTGCGGCTCTGACGTTGTCACGCTGGAAAGAGTTTGATTGATGTTGATGTTACAGGATGGGGTGCTTGTACTGCTGGTAAAATGGGTGGCACTGGGTTTGGACGTCTGGTTGCCCTGGACCATGCTGTTCTTGAGGGTCAAAGGAGGCTGAGCACCATGAACAGGGATGGGTGCCAGCTGGACGTCCCGGGTGGATGGGGATGGGTCTTTAAGCTGCTGATCCAAGAATTCCTTCTCCTTTATTCGGTAAAGCACCTAAGGAAAGAAAATATTACTTTATAAAAGTAGCTTGCAGATAGTTATAGGTTAAATCTCACAACACACAAAAACACTAAAGAAAGTAAATGATTTTTGTCATTCCCGTTAATGATTATTACTGTAATAATGATTTTTCAGCAAAAAATCAGTACAACATACTATCGCATATAATCCTTCACATCCACTGCAATCTCAAAATTCTGGCCAGTACCAAGAATATCAAAATCGACTGTGGCCGGTAGATCCTTTTCCTATTTAGTTCCCAAACTCTGGAACAGTCTTCCTACACAGACACACTCTTGTCAGTTTAAATCTAGATTAAAAACCCATCTCTTTAACCTGGCATACACATAACACACTATCACATTTCTATAATTCACGTCCGTTAAAGGATTGTTAGGCTGCATAAATTAGATCAACCAGAACCAAGAACACTTTCCATGACATATTAGGCCTATGCTAATATTAATCGGTCTTACGGTACCTTATCCCGAAGGTACCGTAGTACACCATATACGGTCCATATCCAGAAACCTGCACCTTGACGACCACAACAGCCCTGGATGTCAGTGGAGACCATGAAAACTAGGCGAGTTCTAAAGACAGACCTCGTGCAAAGACTTTATTGACTAGACAGCCATCGGCACAGATCCTCACTAAAAACATTGAGAACCAAGTCCTCTGCACAGACCCTATGACCAGCTTCAACTCTTCCTCTCTCCATATGCTGGCGTGATGTATCCCCAGACTGTGTGAAATATTCTGAATGATATCAATCCACAATCTGGTTTGTGATGTAGCCTGGAATCATAATCACACCATGTTCATTCGTCTGGCCAGAGGTTTTTTACTCCATATCTGACTTTGGGTTCCTTTCCACTGTCGCCTCTGGCTTGCGTAGTTGGGGACACCTAATATTCCATATTATTGATCTGACTGCACTGACACCATTGGATGAGAACTGAACTGAGCTGGACGATGACATCACTGTTTTCTCCAGAGCTGCTTTATAGATGAACTGAACTCATCCCATAATTGATGAACTTTACAGTTCTTGAACAGAACTGAATCAACTCTGAACTGATTTCAACTGAATAACGACTATTAACTATTGTCTTTTTAGAGCTGCTTTACAGCAGAATTGAATTCTGTTTGAAAATTGCAGATTGGTGAACATATCGAAAAACTCTACACGCTCATTCATAGAATAAAATAGAACATGGGAGTAGAGTTAAGATCAAATCCCAGTTACTGTAGTACAAATGCAGGTTTCACTTTATTTTGATGGTCCCTTTAACATTCTGTTGACTATAAGTAACTCTGCACCTACATGTCTACTAACTAGTGTTAGTAGAGTATTAGTAGACTGGTAGGGTTAAAATAAGTAGGCATGTAGTTGCAAACTTACTTATAGTCAACAGAATGTTTAAAAGGGACCACCAATATAAAGTATTACCCAAATGCACAATGTTCACACGTGAAGATGCAAGACAAACTTGCTGAACTGCATAAATGTGCAACTTTTGCAGAAGTACATGAGATATTTTTACGGAGTCAGGTTTGCAAACACCTATTTCTCCAATGTAACTTAACATAAAGAACATAAATTCCACAAAACTTTACATCCAACCATTTCCCACCAATTTTTGATGTAAAAAGCAATTCTAGACATTTGCAATGAAGGAGCCAATCAGTTTGTAATATATCTTTATTTCAGACAAGTTTTTATTTTCTACATTCAATTTAAACAACACTCCCAGCAAGATACAGTGTAAGATTTTTTATTTTATTTTTAAATACAGTATAGAACACAGAGAAAGAAGCATGACGAACAAACTAACTTTTAATAAACACTAGGAACACAAAAGCACTACACACTTAACACACTTTTCTGATTTAAGTTTAAATTTACTAAATTTAAATTGAATAACCCTATTATCAGAACTAATGATTGGATTTTGTAAAAAATAATTTGTAATTTGTAAGTACAGTATTTTTTCTTCTACGTCATAATTTAAAGCGTCTCTTAAACTGAATACTTTCAGTCAGTTTCAAATCTTGTTGAGAATTTAAATGAGCTATTATAATCTTCATTAAACTCTGCATCACATTAAAACACATGCATCCATGATTAAATCAATAACAGCATTGCTTTGAGGGTCATAATTTAATTCAAAGTCATCTTCTTTCTTATGGATTTAAAAGTATGTATCTAGTTGGAAAATACCTTTACATTTATTTTAGCAATGCCTCTAGTTCAGTAATTGTTCAAATATGAGTGAATATGTTTTACACATAATATGTGTATACACATTTGTATACAGTAATTCCCATGTTTTCCACCAGAGGTCTCTATCTCATCATCATAAAGCTGTGTGGTATAGTTTCAGTGCTGACTTCTATCAAATTAACTTTACCATTGTACAAACAACACTTTTATTTCTGTTTGATTTCCCGGACACTAATGTGGTTTTAAAATTGTCTATTGAAACTTGCAAATGGATCCGGCTGCCCTACAGAGGCAAAAAACAGCTTTCACAATGCACACTCACAGCGTTCATGATTCACACATACGTCAACTTCTGTCATAAAATTTAATCAAGTTTAAAAAAAAAAGTTTAATTTGAATAAATACTGTTGTTTAATGCATATTCTGTGTTAATGTACATTTAAATTGTTAGAAATGTCTAACTTGACCAATCAGAATCAAGTAGGCTATTCTAGAGGCATGTGATATTTATGAATGAATTATTAATGAACACTATTATAAGGTCAAGTCAACTCATCTTCATTTATATAGCGCTTTTAACAATGTAGATTGTTTCAAAGCAGCTTTACAGAGGTAAACATAATTTAAGGTAACAGATTGTTTTGGCTTTATAGCCGTTCTTGACTAATGTTATTTTCCAGCTAAAGTTAGTTTTGATTGCTTCACTTCCGTCGGAATTATCATTTGTTATTAAATTAGGGGCCGCTGAGACGACTCCGTTCTCTCTAAACAGACTTTAAATGCAAACCTGTGATGGCGTTCACATGTGCATTAAGAATTGATTCTATAGTTATGTGCGTTGAATATATGTGCACAGGTTTGTAATTCCCTACAAACCATGTGTCACGGATAGTGAAGAGTCAAACAGGTGAGTAGCAATATAACAGGAGTTTATTATGAACAGAAGCACGAAAGGCCAGCAGATGTAAGTGGTAAGTTAGTCAACAATGAAGATATGGCGAATGGAACTTAGCTGATGAGTAATTAGTAATGTCCTTTGCAGACGGTGGTCGGAACAGGCTGGATGGAAGGCTGAGGCGAGTGTTTCTGGTGACGGAAGATGGAGTACAGGAACGGAATCGGAGAACAGGCAACGACGGTAAGTACATCAGGTAAGTGTAGAGTTAGAGTCTGAGTGTCTAGCAATAGACGAGACCAGACGAGGATGTGAAGGGGAAGTTAATGTTTTATAGGATTTTATAGGATGTGAGGTGCAGGTGTGGTGAATCAGTGCTCAGGGGAGAGTGAACGAGTGGGCGGAGCGTGCAGGTCTGGTGGAGCCGTGACAGTACCCCCTCCTCCATGGGCGTCTCCTGACAACTGGGACGATGACGACGAGGTCTACCACGACCTCTGGGAGCTTTTACGATTAGGGTGCTCGTGGTGGAATTGAGCGAGGAGTGTAGGATCGAGGATATCTCGTGGGACCCATGAGTGTTCTTCTGGGCCATAGTCCTCTGAGTCATTGAGGTATTCGATTCGGGTGCCTCGTCATCGTGAGACTAGGATGGTACGAACCCGGTAGATAGGCTCTTCTTCTGCAAGTTTGGGAGGAGGTGGTACTTCGGTCTCAGTGGGATCTGTGGTAGGAGATGGGACAGGTTCAGTGTGAGGTTTCAGAAGGGGTACATGGAAGGAAGGTGAGATTCTATAGTGTTGTGTTAAATTGAGCCTGTAGCTGACCTCGTTGAGCTGCCTCTGCACGGTGAAAGGTCCAATATATCGAGGACTCAGCTTACGGCAGGGCAGGCGGAGACGTATGTCTCGTGTAGAGAGCCATTCCTTCTGTCCAGGTTGATACTGGGGATGAGAGGTCCGACGGCGGTCCGCCTGGCTCTTCTGCCTCCGCACTGCCTGTTGGAGATACAACACGGTCAGACACGATATCCTCTGGGATGCCGAAGTTTCGGAACACCAGTTGAAACGGGGCCTTGGCGGATTCGAAAGCTGTAGGCAGTCCTGGAAGTGGGATTAATTTGCAGGCCTTGGAGAACCGGTCTTCAACGACAAAGATGCAGGTGTAATTCTTAGACTTGGGAAGATCAGTCATGAAATCTATGCCAATGTGTGACCAGGTCGGTGTGGAATTGGAGGAGGAGCCAGTTTACCTTCAGGAAGTTTTCTCGAGGTGTTGACAACGGCGCAGACTGAGCAACCCTTGACTTACCGGGAGACATCCTGAGGCATGGAGGGCCACCAATAGCGCTGACGTAGGAGTGAGAGTTGTTGATCTGTTGTTGATCGAGATCTGCTGTTCACTGATCGATTGCTCCTGTCTGCCTTCCTGCCTGCTGTGAGTTTGTTTGCGTCGAGGCTGTAAGCTCTACGCCTCGTATTAGCTTCGTATTTCTTTCTGTTTTGAACCATCATTTACTATCATTTCTAGTTATTTATATTACTAAATACAGTTTACCCACCATCTCAGATTAACCTTACATCGCTAGCTTCCGTTATTGTTAGCACAGCACGCTAGTGTTTACGCGCCACCCGCGCTCATTTATTTTTTGTTATTTATTTTCTCTCGCGCGCCCGCGCCTTTGAGTTCATAAAAGCCCAGGTAAGTAAGAATCTGTCAACACAAACGGTGAGTAATGTCTTGTCCTGTTATTGTCACCTGTGTCACATGTCATATGTTTAGTATAGCCTTCTCCGATGGCAATATAGGATTTATTTGTGATAAATGCAAGGAGACAGTCAGGCTGACGAAGAAGATTTCAGAGCTAGAGACACGCATCCAAACTTTAATTGAGGATAGTAAGGATAGTACTAGAGCTTTAGATACTATTTTGGATGTGCCTAGCATAGTGAACTCTGTACATGATTCGGTTCCGGCTGAAGTAGAGCCCACGCAGCAGGGCAGATGGGTGACCGTGAGAGATCGCTCTAGTCGCGGATTAAAAAACCACTCTTCCATTCCGATTACCATAACAAATCGATTTGCCCCACTCAGTAAAACACCCACTGAGAATTCTGTTGATTGTGCCCTGGTAATTGGTGATTCGATCACACGGAACGTGAAAATAGAGACACCAGCCACCATAGTCACATGTTTGCCGGGAGCCAGAGCGCCTGACATCAAAGCAAATTTATAAGTGCTGGCTAATGCTAATCGTAAATTCTCTAAGATCATTATTCATGTCGGCACTAATGATGTTCGACTCCGCCAGTCGGAGATCACCAAAATTAATATTAAAGAGGTGTGTGAACTCGCAAGTACGATGTCAGGCACTGTAATTTGCTCTGGCCCCCTTCCTGTTCGCAGGAGTGATGAGATAGTTAGCAGATTGGCCTCACTCAATGGTTGGTTGTCTAAGTGGTGTCCGTTGAATAATATAGAATTCATAGACAATTGGAAAAGTTTTTGGGGCAAGCCTGACCTGTTGAAAAGAGATGGTGTTCATCCCTCCTGGGATGGTGCTGCTCTTCTCTCTAGTAATATGGCACATAGTCTTAGAGCTAAAACATGACAATCTGGGGCCCAGGTCAGGAAGCAGACAGACTGGCTAAACCGACCGTCTGCTAGCGGCCTCGCGTCACCAAGGTCAGATAAATCCCATCACATAGAGCCTCTTTCATCTAGATATTATCATATAGAGACTGTGTCTGTTCCCCGAATTTGGAAATCCAAAAAACGTCAGGTAAAAAATTTAATTGATGTTCAGCAAATAAAAAACAGATATAATACAGATGAGGAAATGATAAAGCTTGGGTTGCTGAATATTCGATCCCTTACTTCAAAATCGCTCATAGTTAATGATATGATTTCAGATTATAATCTAGATGTGCTGTGTTTGACAGAAACCTGGCTAAAACCAAACGATTACATTACTTTAAATGAGTCAACCCCACAAGATTACTGTTATAAACATGAACCTCGTCTAAAACGCAAAGGGGGAGGTGTTGCTGTAATTTATAGTAATATTTTCAAAACCACTAAGAAATCTATTTTTAAATATACTTCTTTTGAAGTGTTGGTGCTTAATGTAAAAATATATAGTGTAAACGATAAATCACGTTTGAGATTTCTGCTGGCTACTGTATACAGGCCACCAGGGCACCATAAAGATTTTATCAAAGAATTTGCGGACTTTCTATCAGAATTAGTATTGGCTAACGATAAAGTACTAATTGTTGGTGATTTTAATATACATGTAGATAATGAAAAAGATGCATTGGGATTGGCACTTAAAGACATTGTAAACTCAATTGGAGTTAGACAACACGTGTCAGGACCCACTCATTGTCGTAATCATACTCTAGATCTAATATTATCACATGGAATAGATGTTGATGCCGTTGAAATTCTGCAGCAGAGCGATGACATCTCAGACCATTATCTAGTCTCATGTAAATTACATTTAGCCAAGGCTGCAAAGCCGACTCCGTGTTATAAATATGTTAGACCTATAACTTCTGCCACTAAAGATTGCTTTATCAATAATCTTCCTAATCAGTTTCATCATCTCAGCATCCCGGATAGCTTAGAAGAACTTGATATTGCAACAAACTTTTAACTCTCTCTTTTCCAGCACTTTAGACGCAGTTGCTCCGTTGCGCTTAAAGAAGATTAAAGAAAATAGTCCAACGCCGTGGTACAACGAGCACACTCAGGCCCTTAAGAGAGCAGCCAGAAAAATGGAGCGCAACTGGAAGAAAACAAAACTAGAGGTATTTCGGATTTCATGAAAAGAGAGCTCGATTGCTTACAGAGAGGCTTTAAAAGCTGCTAGATCTGCTTATTTTTCAACCCTATTAGAAGAAAATAAACATAATCCTAGGTATTTATTTGAAACAGTGGCTAAACTAACGAAAAAGAAAGCTTCAAGCACAGAAGTTTCAGGCCAACACAGTAATGACTTTATGAACTTCTTCACTTATAAGATTGATAATATCAGGGACAAAATTATAACTATGCTACCGTCTACTACAGTATCGCATCAGGGAGTGCATTGTAGTCTCCCTGAGGAAACATTTTATTCATTTGTTGCTATAGGAGAGGAAGAATTCTGCAAACTCGTTAATTCATCTAAATCGACAACTTGTATGTTAGACCCTATACCGACTAAGCTATTGAAAGAGATGCTTCCAGAGATCATAGATCCTCTTCTTAATATCATTAATTCGTCTTTGTCTCTAGGATACGTACCAAAAACCTTTAAGCTGGCTATGATAAAACCGCTTGTAAAAAAAACGCAACTTGATCCTTCAGAATTAGTCAATTACAGGCCCATCTCAAATCTGCCTTTTCTGTCAAAGATATTAGAAAAAGCAGTATCCTCACAACTGTGTTCCTCTCTTGAAAGAAATGATATCTGTGAGGATTTTCAGTCAGGATTTAGACCGCACCATAGTACTCTCTCATTAGAGTTACAAATGATTTACTTTTATCATCCGATCGTGGTTGTATCTCTCTATTAGTGCTACTTGATCTTAGTGCTGCATTTGACACAATTGACCACAACATTCTTTTAAATAGACTAGAAAACTATGTTGGCATTAGTGGAATTGCACTAGCATGGTTTAAATCATACTTATCAGAGCGTTATCAGTTTGTAGCAGTAAATGAAGAGATGTCTTATCGATCACAAGTTCAGTATGGCGTACCACAAGGCTCAGTACTAGGACCGCTGCTGTTCACTCTGTACATACTACCATTAGGACATATCATTAGGAAACATGGAATTAGCTTTCACTGTTATGCCGATGATACTCAGCTGTATATTTCTTCAAAACCTAACGAAACTCACCAATTCACAAAATTAACGGAATGCATAGCTGATTTAAAAAATTGGATGACTAGTAATTTCCTACTACTAAACTCTGAAAAAACAGAGATTCTAATTATTGGACAAAAAACTTCCACACGTAATAACCTAGAATACTGTCTAACACTTGATGGCTGCTCTGTTAAGTCTTCGTCGTCGGTTAGGAACCTGGGTGTGCTCTTTGATAGCAATTTTTTCATTTGAAAGTCACGTGTCTAGTATCTGTAAAACCGCATTTTTCCATCTTAAACATATATCTAAATTACAACATATGCTCTCATTAACAAATGCGGAACAATTAGTTCATGCTTTCATGACGTCAAGACTAGATTATTGTAATGCTCTACTGGGTGGTTGCCCTGCACGCTTAATAAATAAACTACAGCTGGTCCAAAACGCTGCAGCTCGAGTTCTTACTAGAACGAGGAAATATGACCATATTAGCCCGGTTCTGTCAACACTGCATTGGCTGCCTATTAAACATCGTATAAATTTTAAAATATTGTTGATTACTCACAAAGCACTAAATGGTTTAGCTCCGCAGTACTTGAGCGAGCTCTTAACGCATTATAGTCCTTCACGTCTATTGCGATCTCAAAATTCGGGCCAGTTGATGATACCTAGAATATCAAAATCGACTGCTGGCAGTAGATCCTTTTCCTATTTAGCACCAAAACTTTGGAACAGTCTTCCTACCATTGTCCGGGAAGCAGACACACTCTGTCAGTTCAAAGCTAAACTAAAAACACATCTCTTTGACCTAGCATACACATAATATATTAAAGACTTCTATAATTCAATGTTAGGCTGCATAGATTAGGTCAGCCAGAACTGGGAACACTTCCCTTAAATCCTGATGTACTCGTTACATCATAAGAAGAATGGCATCTACGCTAATTTTAGTGTCTTTGTTTATCCCGAGGTTTTCCCGCAGCCTACCGGATCCAGGCCGTATCCAGATCTGACTAGGAGCTTTGCCTGGGCCCGATGACAACGCAGTGCTGAAGTGCCAACTAGCCTCTCCCTATGGAGGATCCCTTTCCCACTCTACAGATAAAACGTTGTGATTCCGGTTCGCGTACCCACCCCGAAGTGATAAAATAAAACAAAATTCTGTATCAAATTACAGTTACTGTAAATCCGGCCTCTAGTTCATAAACGCCAGAGGAGAACTGGCCCCCGACTGAGCCTGGGTTCTCCCAAGGTTTTTTTTTTTTTTTCTCCATTAGGTCACCTGATGGAGTTTTAGGACACCAGTAGGTCACTTGATGGAGTTTTCCAGTTCCTTGCCACTGTTGCCTTTGGCTTGCTCAGTTGGGGATATTCAAATTAATTAACCAAGCATTAATACCATTGATCAGCCCTACCAAACGTGGATGTTTTTTCCACTAAGAAACAAACATTGTTATGTTATTTGATTGATACTGTGAAGCTGCTTTGATGCAATTTATATTGTGGAAAGCGCTATATAAATACACTTGACTTGACTTGACTTGAGAGAGTACGCCGGGATATGAGCTGAGTCCAGAAGGGTCAAGCGATGAGAAGGTGGAACACGAGGTGAGCCCTTCTGGACCCCCCGGTGGAGCAGGGTTGACTTGATTCTCGAGGGAGATTTGTTCGTCCAGCTTCCACGTAATGGGACTGACTGGTCGGTGATTACCTAAAATTTGTGAATAGCTCCAGCCAATGTCTCCATTCCTCTAAGGCTAATTTAATAGCGAGCAGTTCTCGGTTACCAATGTCGTAATTCTGCTCCGCCAGGGACAGCTTCTTAGAGTAGAAGGCACATGGATGGAGTTTAAGAGGGTCACCCTGCCGCCGGGAAAGGACCACTCCTACCCCAGTAGACGAGGCATCTACTTCGACGAGGAAAAGGAAGGTCAGGGTTTGGATGGACGAGGATCGGAGCGGTCAGAAAGGCTTCTTTAAGGCACTGGAAGGATTCAGAGGCTTCAGGGGTGAAGGACAGAGACTTCGGCCGGCCTTGGAGGGTAGAAGTTAGTGGTGAACTGATGAGGCTGTAGTTGTGGATGAACCTTCAGTAGAAGCTAGCTAATCCTAGGAAACGTTGAAGTTCCTTTACAGTCGTGGGTGGAGGCCAGTTCCGGATGGTGTCCACCTTCCTCTGATCCATCTGTATTCCCTGTTGGTCGATCACATATCCCAGGAATTGGACGGAGGTGGTGTGGAACTCACATCTCTCGAGCTTGAGGTATTGTTGATGAAGGCGGAGTTTCTCTAGGACCTGCGTAAAGTGGCGTTGGTGTTCCGGGAGAAGATGAGGATGTCATCGATGTAGACTACTACAAATCGATTGAGGAATTCTCGAAAAACTTTGTCTATGTAGCCCTGAAATACAGCCGGAGAGTTGGACAGGCCATACGGCATAACCCTGTATTCGTCGTGACCTGTGGGTGTGATGAAGACTGTCTTCCACTCGTCACCTCGACGGATGCGGATCAAGTTATAGGCGTTACACAGGTCCAGCTTCGAGAATATGCGAGCACCCCTCAGCTGTTCGAGAGCAGCGGGGACCAGAGGAAGGGGAAAAACGAAAATAACTGTCTAGGAGTTGAGATGTCGGTAGTCGATGCAAGGCCTCAAGCCTCCATCCTTCTTGATACGAAGAAGAAGCTTTAAGCGGCAGGGGACGTGGAAGGTCGGATAAACTGTTGTTGCAGGGCTTCCCTCGATATACTCCTCCATGGCCTTCTGCTCCGGGATGGACAAAGGATATACTCTACCCTTAGGTAAGGTTGCTCCAGGTAGCAGGTCGATAGCACAGTCCCATGGCTGGTGAGGTGGTAACTGGGTAGCGAGTTGCTTACTGAAAACATCCTGGAACATCTGGTACTCAGAAGGACTCTCTACCTTGATTTTAGTAACAGGACTCTCAACTGTGGTGGAGTTGATGGTGAGGTTTTGACCATTCCGGTTAGGTGAAGAGGGAAGAGCATTCTTCAGAATTTTCTGAACAGAAGAGACAGGTATGTGAACATTCTTCACTCCATTGGAGTATCTCACCCGAGTTCCAGTCGATGAGTGGTTGGTGTTGGATTAACCACAGGCGTCCCAGGATGAGGTTGGCGGTGGATTCTTCCAGCACCAGGAAAGTGATCTCCTTGGTATGTAGACATCCAATGCGGAGCGTCAGAGTAGAGGAGAAATGTCGAATGCGGCCCGACCCAGCGGTTTACCTTGGATGGTGTGGATTCGAAGAACTTGAGTACATCGTTTGAACGGTGAACCGGAATCGATGAGGGCTTGCGCTGCCACACATACACTGGAGGTTAAGACTTGCACTGTAGTACGAGACAAAGTTTGAATCTTAGGAGGAGTCTGGATAGTACTCACCGCCGGGCGTTGGGGTCGCACAGGACAGAGGTTGATGACATGACCTTCTCCTCCACAGTACAGGAACAGATGGTGTTGAATCCGGCATTGACGCTCCGCATGGGTTAGATGGTAGGCGTCAAGTTGCATGGGTTCAGGTGCTGGAAGAACGACCAGCGGTGCTGTGGGAGGAGGAAATGCAGCAGCAGGAGAATGGAAACAAGCAGTTAGGCATAGAGAGACACGGATGGTCTTTTGTATGAAACGTTCCAATCCCATCATCATACACCACCACTAATGGCGAATGTTAGCATTGAGGCCGTGGCGAAAGGCGGTGAGTAGGGCGATTTTGTTCCAACCGCTGGATGCCGCCAGTGTACAAAACTGTAGGGCGTAAATACTGACAGATTGTTTACCTTTACGGATATTAAACAGTTGATCGTGGCTGGAGAGTTCAGACGCCGTTTGACCTAAAACCTCTTTGAAATGATTAATGAAGTTGGCGAGTGATTTGGTGAGTTGGGCATTAGAATTCCACAATGATTGTGCCCACTGGAGTGCGCGACCGGATAGAAGAGAAATGACGAAGACAACTCTGGCTGAATCGTTGGGGAACTGATGAGCTTGCATTTCAATGTAAAGGGAACATTGCAGGAGCCGCTGCAGTCCTCCCCCTCACCGGTGAATGTCGCTGGACGGGCCATGAGACTGGCAGAGGCAGCGGAAGTGACAACGGAAGATGGTGAGAGTTATTGGCGTGCGGAGGGAAGGACATCGGCAGGAATGGCTGGTGGATCGTCAGGAAAATGGAGGAACACCAAGGAGGAACGGACAGCGTGGATTAACTCAGAGAACGGATCACGTGGTGGATCCGTTGCGGCCTCCGTAGGGTTCTGCATTTGGTCTGGTCTTCTGTAACGGATAGTGAAGAGTCAAACAGGTGAGTAGCAATATAACAGGAGTTTATTATGAACAGAAGCACGGAGGCCAGCAGATGTAAGTGGTAAGTTAGTCAACAATGAAGATATGGTGAATGGAACTTAGCTGATGAGTAATTAGTAATATCCTTTGCAGACGGTGGTCGGAACAGGCTGGATGGAAGGCTGAGGCGAGTGTCTCTGGTGATGGATGATGGAATACAGGAACGGAATCAGAGAACGGGCATCGAGGGTAAGTAGATCGGGTAAGTAGATCGGGTAAGTAGATCGGGTAAGTAGATCGGGTAAGTAGATCGGGTAAGTAGATCGGGTAAGTAGATCGGGTAAGTGTAGAGGTAGTGTCTAGCAATAGACAAGACCAGACGAGGATGTGAAGGGGAAGTGAATGTTTTATAGGAAGTGAAATGTGAGGTGCAGGTGTGGTGAATCAGTACTCAGGGGAGAGTAAACGAGTGGGCGGAGTGTGCAGGTCTGGTAGACCCATGACACCATGCCTAAACAAACTACTTGTCTTGCCTATAAATTTGATACAGAATTTTATTTAATTTTATCAGTTCGGGTTAGGTACGCGAACCGAAATAAGTCAGTAATCAATAACACGGTACCACATGCCTTCTCCAACATAAAAATGCATGTTGTACATGCAAACACGGGGAAAAATGTGTTAAAAAAGTTAAATAATACAATTAAAAATTAAATATATTTTAAAAAAAATTAAAAATAAAGTTCAATGCAGATAAATGATAATATGTATAATTAGTGTTGTTTTAATTTTAATTTTAGTTTTATTATATTTAATTCATGTTTTGAATTAGCTATATTTTATTTTTCATATTTTTCATATTTTCATATGTCTCATATTTACATTTCACATTCATACTTTTAGTAATTACATTATGTGCATTAGTTATTTTATTATATATTTTTTTCAATAATATAATTTTTAGACCTAATAATTTAGGTTCAATTTATTTTTTAATTTCAGTTTTAGTTTTATCTATTTCCAGTAAATAATTTTAGTGCTTCAATTTAAACTTATTTAAATGCCAAGTTAACATTTATAATTAACATTTAATAATTAATTTAATTAAGTTAATTTTTTTTATTAGGTAGGCTTTATTTCAGTTAAAAGAAATGTTTTTAATAGTTTTGGTTTTAGTTAACGAAAATAAACCTGGTCACAATTTACCAAATTTTATATTATTACCTTTTTCATACTGCTTTCTACAGACTAGTTGGAAATCATGAAATTAAACAGTTTTATTATCTGAACATAGCCATGGTTTTATGTTTCTTTCACAAAGATGTTATGTTTCTGTTCACAACTAACAGTAGAATATTTTCCAGATAATGTTTTACCATATTTATAATATTTTGATCTTTCACAATATAAATAGAAATAAAAAATTTGAAAGGGGTGCCACCCGCAAAAGGATCATCATAAAGAGTTTGAAAACTCCTCCTGTCCTAGTATTTTTACAGAACCACAATGCTAATAATGCTTCAGCAGACCCTGTCATTGAGATCGTCTCACAGCTTAACGTGGTAATTATTCCTTAAGCTCTTCAGTCCGTCAGCGCAAGAGAGTGCGGGTGCTCTGAGGACGTGCTATGATGTCATCGCCAGAGTTAAGACAGACTTAAAACGTTAAGAGCAAACGTCGACCAATCAGAGGGCGAAGTCAGGTGTGACCAAGATGGCAGTGCTGATCCTTTTAAAGTGCTGAACCACTAGAGGAAACCATGCGACTTCCTCTACCACAATACATCCGTTTTGCAATGACTCTTTTCTGTATCATATCCTGTGTCTTTGCTTCTGTTCGGGTCTTTTTCACTATTACTCACTGTATATCAAAACCCAAGAAGTGCCTTCAGTGTGTGCAGACTTGAATGATCTCAGTTTTAATGTTAATAACCGTTGCTGTTTACTTCACGAGGGTGTTTGCTGAAGCAAGCATGAAACAGGAAGTATTTGAACTGTTCCAAGTGAATAAACTCAATTCAATATTTAAATTCAATATTCAAATTCATAATTCAATATTCAAACCCGTAGGACAGAAAAAACAAATCACAAATAAGAACTATCTTATTTGTTTCTCCAAGTCAGCACTAAGATGGAATGGAGAGCAAATGGAGACTTTTAGGTAGGTTTCCTGCATCTCAGATGTTTCTCCTGAGAAAGATCCCGGCAATCTCACATGTATCTATTTTAGTCTCATTGCGAACTTGAACATTTCTCATCGAGTTGTCATTTCATCAAGTATTATCTTACTGTATGACAACTATCTACTCATTTGAAACTCTTTCTGTGTCTATGAAGGAATGTTAGAAGCTTCTGAGACAACGTTTTAAACAAAATCAATAAAACATTTGGTTTCCTGAGATAATAAAGAGCCTTTCATTAATCTTCCCACATAGCATCATATCCTATTCAAATCAACTGAATGGTAGGAGACTGTGAGAGATACGCACCATTAAACAGCTGAAGATGATGATGAATATTGTGAGACAGATAACCAGCACGTAGAATCCGTCTTTACCCCAGATGCTGTTCTTCTCATGGTGGTTTTTGAAAACATTCTTCTGTTCAAAAACAGACCAACAATGTCAATGCATGCTACATCGGACATGAGTTTTGAGAGCCCTAACATGCATTTATACTGTGGTTGAGTGAAAGTGATATAAGGATCAACAAGTGCGATCTTAAGGAAGACATTGACATTGAGCTAGACAGAGGCTGACTCCACCCCTAAACCTGCCCACACACACACACACACACACACACACACACACACACACACACACACACACACACACACACACACACACACACACACACACACACTCTGGATGAAATGTCCTGCAACACACATGCACCTGTCCTCGGGTAGTTGACAGCAGGGTCCTGAGAGGTGACATTTTATATTCAACATAAAAAATATTTTAAACATTTTATTTCTTGTTGTTTTATAATCATTAATAATGGTCTCATATTAGTATAGAGTTTACATGAAACAACTGTACTTAAAAATGCACTTGTTATACTGAAAAAAAAGCTAAGAAATAGTGAAAAATCAGTATAATAATTGATAATATATTATATAGAGACAATAATGTATTACAAAACATCATCAACATCAAATATGATGTGCTTTATGATGCATTAAAAAATGCTATTCCAGAGGTGAAGTGAACATGTATATCAAAGGTATACATAATGTGTAGAAAAAATTTAAATTTGAAACTATAAATGCACTTTCTTAGGTACTTTAATGCTACAAACAATATCTTTATATAACATTAGTGTCAAAGATTACCCTGTTATTGTATTTATTATATATATATATAATTATAAGGGACTTCTGGGTTATGAAGAGGAAAGACATTTTTAATGGTCAAATCAGGTAGAAAAAGCGCCTAAACGCTTTTATGGGTTGAAGAATAACAATATTGTTATATTTCAAACAATACAATTACATTTTTTTTAACATATTGCATTTATTTTCAGTTTTTTATTGCATTTATGACATCAACACACACACCTCTGTATATTACATGCTCACAGTCCATACTTGCTCTGTAGCAGCATTTGAAGATTTAGTCCGACAAAACAAAATTCATTAATTTAACATTGTCATTTCCATTAACATACTATAAGTATACCAAGAGTTGTAATGACTGAACTGTATGTTTTGTAGTTATGTACAGCTGACTGTAACTTCATACAAGAGCAGTTAGGCCACAAACCTCAGTAGCCTCGGTGGTTGCAAGCGGCCCAGAGCTGTGGTGAAGGGTGTTGATGTTGAGCAACTGGATCATTTCCTCATGGGCCATTGGTTCTGATACTCCAACAGACGACACATACAGTTCTATGTCATCGTTTTCCTCCTAAAACATGAAGAATGGTGTATGAACAATATCCTTTATAAGATATTTAGAATCAATAGAACGGTTTTAAAGCTCATGCAAAAATATATAGTGCACAATGAATTTATCCTATATCCATAATACAGTTAATAACATGAGGATTTTAGATAATGGCCATATTTTCACATTTTTTATTTTATTTGTTGATAGAGTCAAGTCAAGTCAAGTGTATTTATATAGCGCTTTTCACAATATAAATTGCATCAAAGCAGCTTCACAATATCAATCAAATAACATAATGTTTGTTTCTTAGTGAAAAAACATCCACGTTTGGTAGGGCTGATCAATGGTATTAATGCTTGGCTAATTATTTTGAATATCCCCAACTGAACAAGCCAAAGGCAACAGTGGCAAGGAACCGAAAAACTCCATCAAGTGACCTACTGGTGTCCTAAAACTCCATCAGTAGAGCTTTGTATCAACATTATAAACTAGATTTTCTTTCAAATAAATATATATATATTTGTGCCTAGAATTGCACCTAAACTAATAAGACTTCACATTAATTGTGTTACCAAATTGCATTTCTTCACAGGTCTACAGGAAATATGGGCCAGGAGTGATTAGAGATTGTGCCCTCTGCTGGTGGGAACAGAAGCTACAGCCTCAGATCTTCCTGACAGAGGAACACTGACATCAAAGATCAGAAAATAACTTTTAAGACAAATCTTTCATTGACTCTCTCCCAAACCACAATAGGAACTGAGAGCGGCAGAAGAACAGGGACAGCCCTGTGTGATGCTGTGAAAGATTAAACGTTTGCAACGCTGCAAAGGCCTCATATCATAAGCAATCACATTTTCCTTGATCTTTTGAGAAAAGATTATTGTAGAGTGAAAACAATGAAATGAAAGTCAAAACTTCCCCCTCAGTTAAAAAGAGCTTTTATTGAAACTGAGCGGTGACAACTTCTGCAGCTTTCAGATCTCAGACAGATGAACATCAACACACGACCATATTTATATGTCAATAACGCCATATGGATAAGTAACTTCACGGTGTCAGTTACTGTGAGGCAGGCAGTAGAATAGATATTCATATAGATTATTATAGATTAGATTATTCATAACAGCAGAACAACTATCAAAATAAATTTGCATTCAGTGTAAACAAGCAGATTGGTAATTAGTTAGGGTGAGAGAGTGTGTGTAAAATGGTAATTGAAAATTAAATAAATGATATGTTCCCAATTTATCACTGTTTTAGGCATAAAAAACTAACATTATAACTTCACCCAAGAGGGAAAAATTATTAAAATATATGATTATCCATGATAAAAATGGATGTGCATAATAATTTTACATATGATTGTAACAATAATAACAACATAAATATATGATTAAAATATACCTGGCATTCTACACAATCAAAATATGTCTGATTATGTGAATATAATGTTAAGCATAAAAAAGCTGCAGTGTGAAGGTACAGGAGAAAAACTGCATTGTGTGACATGAATTTATTTATTGAAATGTCATTTAAATTCATTTAAAATGTCTCTATCACCAGCCTATTGAGAAAGAAGATCACCCAAATTCTTGTTTTTCTACTGTAAAAGAGAACGCGCTCCAGGAGAGCCAGCTGACGACATTGATTGTCCTCCATTTGTTTTTCTTCTTAAATCACGTTGGATCTCGCGAGTCTCCGTGGGATCTCGCCTCACTGTGAAATCGTTCCAACAATCAACAAGTGTGTGGTCTCGCGGTCCGCCTGAATCATCTAGTGTGTGCGTTCAGAGGATTATAATAAAAATAATACAAAAATCGGTTGAAACTGTCATTTTGTCTGTGTTCTTTCACAGTTTTCAAATCAGTTAAGATTTTAAAATCATCTAGCGTGTCCCAGGCTTTAGTTACAGATTGTTTCCATGGTTACTGATTATGTTCTTCACCTGTGTCTTATTTAGCTAATTTTCTCTTGTATATATTGATCTGTGTTTCTACCTTGAGTTGATGTTAATTGTCTTTGTTAAGTTTGTAAAGTTGTTAACTCACCTGCGGATTACCTTCTTTGTTTTGTTTAAAGTGGATTAAATCCTACGGTGGGAGTTGGAGTCAAACCTGCAACCCCTGGAATCAAACCTCCTTATAGGAAATACAACAGCTGTATCCGAAACCCCCTATACCCTTATTTACTATTCCCTACATAACTCCACTATAGTCCACTGAGGGAGTGAATAAAAAGTTCTGCATATGTCCATTATGGGAGTGAATAAGTATAAGTGAACTCAATCTTTTTTGGACGGCACTAAAAATGTCTGTCTTCTCAAATAGTGCACTATATAAGTGTATAGGGGGCGATTTCGGACACAGCCAAGAGTTATACTATGTACAAAGGCTAGGACACAGGTACGAACCATGAGGGACGAATGTGGAGAAACTAAAAGTCCACATAACGAGCACAGAAAACAGGGCAATCATGACATAAGCAGGGTCGATGTTGATTTCATGTGGACTTTAATTACCACCCACACTGAAGTAGTTCTCAAACCTGCATTCATTTTCACAGGCAAATTGCAATGACCTTTTGTGTATTGAGCACATCCCATATTAAGCTTCACCGGCATTAAAGCAAATAAATATATAAATGTGTGACTCTCACAGGCAGTGCTGTGTGCTGAAGTGGTGATATATGCGAGCTGTGATTGATTTTTTTGGACACCTCGTGGGAGTGGGGAAGCTTCCAGAGGTCTAGCATCAGGTGCATTAGTGTAATTGGCTCTGAGGGTGAGAGAGTTCATCTCACTCCACCATAAAACACATCCTCCTCACTGTAAATCTCGCATAAACACATAATTTAATCTGGTACGGTTGCCAAATCACAGTTGCCAAATGTTCAGCGCCAAACTCAATGTCAAACCTATTCATCTTTATGAGAGGTGTTTCTAAGGCAAGCATATCTATTAATGTTACTCATATACATAAACTACCATATAAAATAAAACACCTTAAATCATGCAAATCACTGAGGAGAGGTTTTGTTTCTTTAAAGTCAACATGAAATTAAAATCTATTTTCTAAATGCATATTGTGAACAATTCACCTTTGAATATGTTTGAATATTTTTTATTTACCTCTTAATGTTTAAAATATCAAAATGTCCAGTGTCTTAATAACTGGATCTTGCAGTTAAAACAACAGATTTTTCTCCAATCATTTAAGTGCACTTTAACTTGCCCCTGCAAGCTCACATTTATCTGCCTCCATTTTTAAGTCCAATGCCCACATCTCAAAAGTCAATCAATAGCCGATGCATGAACCCAAGTTCCCACAAGTTTCAAGTTTCTTTTTCGATAATCCATTACACTCGGATGTGATACAATACAGAAGAAAAGATGTTGCTTGTGTTTCATTGCAACTTTAAGTGATCTTACAGTTTTCATATGGTGGACAGTAAAATAAGTGAAAAAAATCCCGCAGACTTACATCACTACATTACAATATTGTGTCACTCTCTAAAAAAGTAACTAAGTAATGTAAGTAAAGTTACTTTTTATGGAAAGTAATGTGTTACGTTTTGTTTTTGTGTTACTTTTTCTAAGCTGGGCTGGGCTTGCTTGTTTTGTTTTTTTGTTTTTGTTTTTTAAGTTCTACTTGTAGTTATTACATTACTCTTGCATTACTTTTTCTCACCTGGGCCGGTTATGCTTGTTTGTATTTAAAAGAAAAAAAAATTAAAGGCCCTTTCATACCAAAAGTGAAATAAATAAGCCTCAAGCTGAAGTAAATGCAAATCCACACCTGTACAAACCTTTCAGCTGTCCAGCTGACACGGAAGAAGAAAGTTCAACACTCTTACTTCAGCAATAATAACAAAAATATGAAACAGAAATGTAATGTTTATCTCAAGACATTTTTGCTTATTTTTATGGTTGAATTAGATCACCAAAGGTCAGCAACGAAGACATTGGTTAATAAAGTGAGATTAAAATAAGCACAATCTATATCTTTCATCCCATATACACGCTAATTAAATTTTACATCTTTAGGGGCTATTTACACGACACCGTTTTCAAATAAAAATGTAAATCTTTTTATGCGTTTTGGCCATTCATTTACACGACAAAGGCGTTTTGTGTGCCAGAAAACGCAAACTTTCTCAAATCTTTCAAAGGGCACGTTTTTGAAAACTCACAAAATGTAAACCACAAAAAAGCGAATCTCTGAAGACGATGGTATCATGCACATGCGTATAACATGTTCAATCTATTGAACATGATGAATATAATTCCAACACAAAGTTTAATGATGATAATACAAAGAATAAACAGACAGGAAGAGCAACGCACACTAAATGCAACATAGACTGAACAGAGAATGAATGTGAGGGATCAACTTATAAAGCAAACACAAACGAGGATAATAAATAGGACACAGCTGAAACCAATGAACACAAATGAGGAGTGGGAAAACTGAAGAAAAGAACACATGACTAGAATGAAACCAAACTAAAAGTCCATGATGATAATGGTTACATGTCGCCCCCCTCTTGCAAGGCATGACCTCGCACCGTGGCAGAACAGAGGGCGGGCCGGAGGGGGCTTTGGAGGTGGACGAGGAGATGGCGAAGCGATGCAGGGAGGCTGCAGTGAAGGGATGGAGGCAGGGTGTGGTGAAGGGCTGGTGATGGTGGGACGACGAGACCCAGATGTTGAGGGTGGAGAAAGTCGAATGGCGCAGACCCAGAGCTCCCCAGAGCCGACAGCCCACGGCGGAGATGAATGCGGGAGGAGCCTAGATGTAGAAGGCCTGGCTGCCGACATCTAGGGGACAACCAATGGAGACGAGAGCCCAGGATCCGATGGTGCACACGGAGAGTCGATGGTGCGGAGCGCATTGCTGGCAACCAAGGCAATGTCGCAGCTACGAGCCAGATCCCCCGAGGACTGAGGTGACGGTGGTGAGACCGAGGACAGAGGCGATGCTGAAGGGAGAAAGGAGCCAACTGCAGCCATAGGGGGAAAGGGACGTAGCGGATGTCCTGTATGTCCGTGGCGTAAGTGGAGCGACGACTGACAAAGGGGGAGCCGGTGGGACGGAGCAGAAGTTACTCCTTCATGACGACGTCATTAAAGACGATTCTATATTTTTTAACCAACGTGGTTCAAACAATTGATGTTACAAAGTAACTACAGTTTTGAGAAAAAGTCGTGACTAGCTAGTTAATTTCTCCAAATGTATTGTACTATGGTACTTAAGCAGAATTCACTGTGCATTGTCATTGTACATAAAACCCACAATAACCGCCTAGCAAACACCCAGAACACCTTAGCAACATTTCTGGCACCTTGCCTGGCCACATCTGGCAACTTGTTTTGACCCAGTCAGAAACATGCTTGTTTCAGTGATTAAGACGCAGGTTTATGTTTGGAATTAAGGATGAACACTTGCAATTATAACATTGTATCAAGGATCCGTACAGAACAATATTGATACCAAATGTTGTTTTACTTCAAATTAAACCTTAAGAGGGGAAAATAAACTGACTCTCATTCAAACAGAGAAAGCTAATTGAGAGACCACCAAACACACTATATAAAAGGCATGTGCAGGTATGTGTGTACGTTTTTTCAATTATCTCATCTCACCCCATTCAAATTAAAGGGTTAGTTCATCCAAAAATGAAAATTCTGTCATTATTACTCACCCTCATGTTCCAAACCGTTAAGACTTTCGTTCATCTTCAGAACACAAATGAGGATCTTTTTGATGAAATCTGAGAGCTTCCTGTCCCTCCATTGACAGATACGCAACTACAACTTTGATGCTTCAAAAAGTTCATAAAGAGATTGTAAAAGTCTTGATCGCTGTATGTGATGAACAGATTGAATTGAGGCTTTTATTCACATATAAACGTTCATCAACTCACACATCAGTTGTGGTAAACGCAAGTTGTTTGCTTGACGTGTGAGGCCCAATAATGGTCATTCTCGTGTTACGCAGGATGTTGGAACTTCATCACGAGGTTTGTTCTCGTGCGTCAAGCATGTTCGGTTGAGCTTCTGTTTATTTTTCACTGATCAATGTTTATATGTGAATAAAAACCTCAATTAAATCTGTTCATCATATAAAGCGATCGTGTTTCTTCAGAAAATTTGGACTAAAACAACCGCTTGATTATTATGGATTAGTTTTACAATCTCATTATGAACTTTTTGAGTGCTTATTGCATATTGTCAAAGAAGGGACAGAAAACTCTCAGATTTCCTCAAAAAGATCTTCATGTGTGTTCCGACGATGAACGAAAGTCTTACGGGTTTGGAACGATGACAGAATTTTAATTTTTGGGTGAACTATCCCTTTAATTCTACACTCCTGGCTTCTCATACATTTTTGTTCACTACAATTTAAAAGTAACTAAAAAATCTCAACGTGTGTAGGCGCTCACCATTGTGACTGTGTGGTGGACAGACACAGGCTTGTTCTCCACACGGTCGATGTTTTGCAGGAAGTTGATGTCTGACTGCCTCTGTGGAGCTCTTTGGAAATGGGATTCTAGAAACACTGCAGGCATCAGCTTGGCCAGCCGACCACGGGACTGGGTCTGAAGCAATTCCCCATGAAATCCCTTTCCCTGACTGAGGACACCCGTGTGCTGATGCACGGGGCCAGTCATTCCATTAGCTATGCGTCGATGCGGTCTCTGATAAACTTCATCGTCCTCAGAGATGCCCCCTGAAACAAGAGTTTCACGTAATGACTGGAATACTTTTTTAAACCAATTTCAATCCAGGGCCACAACAGTGCATTTTATAATATATATATTTTCCCATAATAATTATAACTTTAGTTGTCTTGTTTTGTAAATATGCACATGAAAACTGTTCAAAAACTCAAAGTGAATAACTTCAATAACTCAACATTGTAATTAAATCTGACTGACTGGCGAGAATGTAAGAATGTATAATATCTAGTGATCATGCATAAAGGAAATGATTTTGATGTCCAATACAAATTAAACTTGGACCACTTAGAGCCCAAAAAAATTAGAAACCTGAGAATCCTGAGAATAAAATAAATGGCTTTCACTCTAAAAAAGGAAGGTTCTTTATTGGCATCTGTGGTTCCATGAAGAACTTTTAATATCTATTATAAATATCTTTAAGAGTGTTGATGAAACCGAAGATGACAATAAATGCATTTTATTAATTTAGTTTTCCTTTTGGAATAATTCACTCCAAAATGTAAAGTTTTTAATAATTTACTAATCATTATGTCCTTCCAAACTCTATCTATCTATCTATCTATCTGTCTGTCTATCTGTCTGTCTATCTGTCTATCTATCTATCTATCTATCTATCTATCTATCTATCTATCTATCTATCTATCTATCTCGTTGATGGTTACAGCTTTAAGATAACTAGAACAGTATGATAAAAGAAAGATTGCAAATTATTATTGCAAATTATCAAGAATGATTTTGTTTAAGTGCTAAAAAGTGAAGTAAGATATATTTAAGCCTGTTTTGTAATATATTGTATCATGCAACATCAAAAGAAATATTGTATGAGCATGACACGGGCGCAAGACAACGACTACAGTAAAAAAAAAAAAAAGTAATGAATATCTGCGTTATCTGGTACTGTACCTGATCTGAGCTTCAGAAATGACTCTGCATAGGTGATATTCTTATTCATTTTAGCATTGACTAGAAATGTTGACAAGATAAACATTTCCCTGTCTAAGAAATGTTCGCGTATTTCACTATTTCCATGACATGAAATTGGTTTTACTCCTTCTATAGAAGCCTTCAAATGATCCAATTTCCCCTATTATTAAACACACACCATATGCATTTGCCAAATTAACGGAGAATTCACTCTTACAGTTGCAACTGAGGAAATTATTACAGCAAAAATTAAAACAAACATCGATTTCTGTTAATGTCTTTAGCCTTACCTGTGACGTGAAATACCATCAATAAAGAAATAACGACTAATGCCGCGTTGACGAACATGATTCTCCTCGTTTTATTACAAATACATCATAGCTTTATGAAAGTCAGTCGAGACTGCAGTGTCTCTATGGTTAAGACGCTGAAACGATGGCTGTTTAATACAATAATTCCGCTTCTGCTGTGATCACACACCCTGATGTGTCTCTCTAGCGCTGAGAGGATTCATTTAACGACTCGATTCGGTTGATCGAGTCATTTTATAGAACCGATTCAGGCTATGTTACGTCTGGCCCATACCAAATCAAAAATAGTCATTTAAATAGTAATCTTTTAAACCTGTTGTTTATTTTAGTCAAATACAACAGTAGTAAAATGAGAATAGCATACATTTCTATAGCTCGCTGAACACTATTTTTCTGTGATGAATAAACCATTCATTAATGTTTGCTGTCTTTACCATTTACTTCTGTTTGTTATGTTTAATGATACGTTGTTTATGATTCAAGTACCCACTCACCTCACAAACTATAGGTTCTTGTAGTTCAATGATTAAAAAACGTTCAAAGGATTGATTAATTTGTGAATCGCTATTTCTCAGAAGAGAAAATGAGGAGGAGAAATTCATGAGATGAAAAATTAACAAGCTTTATTTGCCAACATACATCTTCTACTAATGAATAAATACATCTGCAGATTCTGCACATCGAAACTGATAGCACACGTTTTTTTTTTACGTCAATTTTGTGCGTGTTTACATCTGGAAGACGTATTTTTTAGAGTGTTTTGCTCATCTACAATACGTACGGTGGCCGAGAGAGCTCAACGTGCTGCAACCTAAAGAAGACGCATGCAAATAGAAAAAAATGCATGCAAATAGAAAAAACAACCGCAAATTAAGAAAAGATCTTCATCAGTTTCACAACACACGTGTGCTCCAAATACTCACAACACAACCAAATACAGAAACGCGCTGCAAATAACACAGACCACAACGGAAATGTTTCCGGGGAACCAAACAAGTGACGAACCCGGCTGGGACGTGCTTATTGCTCGTGAGCATCCCAATGCCATACTTCCTTCGAAGGGCAGACGGCAGAGCTCTTCAAGTAGGATTTTGGAGTGCGCAGGGCACTAGTGTGCCATTTATGTAGCCGTTTGTAACGCACTGATGAAGGGAGAGAAGGAGAAAATGTCTTTTAAGATGTTGATGATTTAGAACGTACGTAAGACTGACATCTTAAAGACGTCAGATATTAGTAAACAGCAGAAGCTTTCCAGATGAAGTGATCTTTAACAGACATCTTGCAGACGTATGTGTGCTATCTTATATCATAGTAATAATTGATTTGATCATTGCAGCCATTAAGAAGACCAGGCAACTGTCGGAAGGTTTTGTCAAGGCAACTCGAATGTTGTTTGCTCAGTCAAGTCAAAAAGACTTAAATCTATCAGATGTTTAATCCCAAGGCACAGCAGAGAGAGAGAGAGAGAGAGAGAGAGAGAGAGAGAGAGAGAGAGAGAGAGAGAGAGAGAGAGAGAGAGAGAGAGAGAGAGAGAGAGAGAGAGAGAGAGAGAGAGAGAGAGAGAGCGAGAGAGAGAGAGAGAGAGAGAGAGAGAGAGAGAGAGCGAGAGAGAGAGAGAGAGAGAGAGAGAGAGAGAGAGAGAGAGAGAGAGAGAGAGAGAGAGAGAGAGAGAGAGAGAGAAAACAACAACTTAAAAGCGAGGTAGATATTAGAGCAGTCTTGCATTAAATGTAGTCTTTGATTCTCAGTCAGCATCACTTGGTTCTTTGTGCGAAAGCTTCTTTTATAGACCAGGCTTGATCAAGAAAGGGCTGTTACACAATGTCACATGATGGCCTTCTTCATTCATAACTCAGGGTAGCATTCATAAAAACCAGGACATTGACTGCAATGCCATATTTTTGCTTAGTGACTCCTTAATGAACATATATTTTCTAGCGTGTTCCTTCTACAACGATGATGCTCATCCTCAAGCACAACTCATCGTCATCTTCAACACCTCATAAACACCCCACAAATCCTCCATTTCTTGAGCTCTTAAGAGGAGATCATGTTGGATGTTTTTCTTCTTAAACAATTCAGATCTGCCAAGTCAGTCTGCTGTGTTGTCTTGTGGCAAACCTGTACTGTAGCTCTCTGCTGTTGCCATGGCAATCTGATGTCTGACATTCACCATGCAGTAAAAAAGCATCCCTGCCAAAATGCATCGCCCAAAATAGATCTGATGTATTTTATGCGATTAGTTGGAGGGTAACTGCACTCCTGGAGTTGAATCCATCTCGAATCTGTAATTTCTAAGACCATAACAAACAGGCCTAATACAAAGACCATAAGAAGCTGCTTATCTGTAAAGATATTTCACAAATGATTTAATCATTTTTAAATTCATTCAGATTAAAAAAAGAAGAAGTAGGCTCATGACAAAAAACAAACGTATGTAAGAAGGTTAGCCTAAACTAATGTGTTTAAATAGTTTCCTCAGTGACACATTCCCATTCCTTTTGATTCATATTTTGATACAGTTCATGCTAAACAATAAAACAAAACCAATAGCCTACATGATTGTTTACTTTTGACAGTAGATCGATTTATAAGAATATACAAGCCAATTATACCACATATGTATTTCTCCTTTTTATTATTGTACTTTTTTGTTTTACACGTAATGTCACTGGTGAATTATATGGTATCTGCTGCATTTAAAAGTCATATGACTTTCTAGCAACTAGTTCTGACCTTTTTTTTTTTTACAGTCTATCAGTTAGAATGGAAAGAAAACTCACAGAAAATGGGAAGGGATTAATGGCCCAGAAGTTGTCTCTGATTGGTCAGATGTTTAACAATCATAATTGTAGTTCAAGGTTTAAGCCTACAGTCCCAGACTAAAATACATGTTTGAGATGTTTTAACTGAAAGCTACTTGCACAGACTGACACAGATCCTAAAATATGTCAGTGCCATTAGTAGTATTAAGATACACCACCTGTCAAAAAATGATTGACGGGGTTTTGATGGATGGGTTGAACTTTTGACCTTCCTAGCCATCTGCAGCATATCCTGCCCTGCACTTGACCTCGTGAGAATAAGGATGTGTATTGTTTCATGTTTAAGCACAAGTCAATAAGGGTTATATACAGACATCAGGATGTTGTAAGTGAGAAAAAGAGATTTTCTAATAATGTTGTATATCTTACATAAAAGTTAAAAAAAAACACATTCTTTAAAAATTTTATTAAAAACGCACATTTCTGGCAGCTGACGACATTCTAGGAAAACAGTTTGTTCAAAGTGTAAGGAAAATAGACACGCTGCAATAGATTGAGAATGGTGACGTTAAAAATCGGTAAACAATATCAAAACAGCGTGTTTCAGAAGAAATCAAAGATGCATAAAAACAAAGATGTCAAAAATGTTACATGCTAATATTTGGCCTTGTTTCGGAGTCCGTGTGCTCCGGTGAGAACTTTGTGACTTGTGTGAACTTTGAGGCCAAGAACACTAGTGCTGTTAAACATGCGCTTCAATAACAATGTTCAACAAGAATCCTGCTCTTATGCGACTGAGCTCGTTTCACATACAACTGTTGATAGTTAGATATAACACTCAGGAAATTTATCTAACAATTGAAATTTACGAAGACATTTCGGCATTCTGCTGATGAGGCCAAAAACTGCTTACCACATGTTTTCATAAAATAAGAACAATTATTAAGACATAAAACACAACGTCTGTTTTCTGGATCAGGCCTAAAAGACCGATGCCTAAAACTGTGGTGTCAAAGTATCGGTGTGGACAGAATAAAATTATCCTCGTAAGCGAAGAATTTCTTATCTTTATTTACATGGGACGGGTAAAAGCGCGGAGGCCTCCATGTCATTCCGCCATCTTGATAAACTATAATAGCAGAGAGGGACAAAAAGCGCTAGCCTACCTCAAGACACGTTTCCACAACACGTTTTCGTTGAGAGCCGGCTGACTGAATCCAGCTGAAGCGGACACAAGGAGGTCAGTGAGAGGCGCTTGTCACGGCCCCGGCAAATTTGAAAGGCTGCACTGCACGGTACTTCATAATGCAGGAGCATACTTATGCCGAGCCACAGGAGAAGGAATCCTCGTAGCCAAAAAGCAAAAAAAATGTTTTAAAAGGAAGCGTGACCGGCGAATTCCAAACGAGGGATTGCTTTTCCCTGGTGGATAGAGCTAATAAAGGAGAAAGACTTTGAAAGGGACGCTGAAGTCCTGATTTCTTCTTGACAGGTAAGTCAATGTTACGCTCTAAATTACAAGCTTGTGTAATTCATTATATAGGCAGCATAACGGTAGAACATGTATAGTTAAACTCGATGAAGTGCTATTGGAAGACATGTTGTTGTAGCTTCTTGGCACATAATGGCTACCGTAGTTGCAACACGCATTTGAAAAAGCGAGGCGCTAGAGAGCACTATTCGTTTGAATCCAAAATACAATTTCACCGCTAAATGGGAGAAATTCCTACACAGCGTACCTTTAAGGACTAATTTGTAGGGAATTTAACAAAAATGCCTAAAAAATGGAGGAGGTCAAGGGACATTGTTTTCTGCTTTAGTATCATCAGCTCTCCCCAAAGTCTGTTCATGCGGCCTGTCAGTCTGTCGCATCAACAAATGCTAACATTTTAAAATGCTACATATATTTTGAGTACATAACCGATAGTATAAAAATAATACCTTAGTTTCAATTTATGCAAAATCATTTATATCACACAGACGTTTTTGATTTAAACAGTCTTATAATTTTAAAAGATCTCATGTAAACTTTTAAGATTATGCTTTTAAATGAATTTAGTATGAATAAAACTCTGAAAAGCAGGATAGCTTTACTGTGACAGAACTACTTCTTCAGCTCTATGAAAATGTAAGTTTTTATATTTATGTATATAATTTTTTATCTATATATATTAATTTAGCTAAAACTATGTTTAAATTGTTTGAATACATTTTAGTAACATATTTGTTATTATTCATTGAGTTATATACTTTATAATAATTTTATTTAAAAATAGAGATCAGTTAATTTTATGGAACAACTTAGTGTGTTTGAGTGCTAAGCAGCTTAGAAATTATATTAAATTATTATTATTATTATTATTATTAATTGAAAATGTAAAAATGCAGTTTTCTGTGATGGTCGTGTTTAGGTGTACGGGGTAGCATATGCAATTACAGTACAAAAATCTTTATGGCTATGGAAAGCCCCACCATAAAAAATGAAACCCCGCTTGGACAAAAATGCTGATTGAATCTTTTATAAATGAGATTTAAGACGACTTAGTGCAGTTTTTCTTTTAAATGTTCAACAATCTAAAGTTTTTGAACAGACGTTGTTTAATAACAATTATACTTTAGGTCACCGTTAAACAAAATCATTACAGTGGTCTTATCGAAGATACGAATGTATCTTTACATGCACCCGATAAATAAAAAAATATACTTGAAGTTCAAGTCAAGTTTTTCCACGGACCATCGATGTGGAATATTTGTTTTTATTAATTCATTGAAATTAATTTAAAACATGTTTTATATATACTTTAATATTCTATATTTTAAGTTCAAGTAAAGTTTTTCCACAAACCATCGATGTAGAATATTTGTTTTTCAATTAGGACTTTAAATAATTCATTGAATTTAATTCAAAACATCTTTTATTTTTATAAGATATCATTTAAACTTTTAAGATTATACTTTGCATCTTTGTTAAACCATTCATAGGCTGTATGGACATCTACACTTACCTAAAGGATTATTAGGAACACCTGTTCAATTTCTGATTAATGCAATTATCTAATCAACCAATCACATGGCAGTTGCTTCAATGCATTTAGGTCAAGACAATCTCCTGAACTCCAAACTGAATGTCAGAATGGGAAAGAAAGGTGATTTAAGCTATTTTGAGCGTGGCATGGTTGTTGGTGCCAGACGGGCCGGTCTGAGTATTTCAC
The DNA here is from genome assembly GCA_030578275.1 of Meda fulgida. Taxonomy (NCBI): domain Eukaryota; kingdom Metazoa; phylum Chordata; class Actinopteri; order Cypriniformes; family Leuciscidae; genus Meda; species Meda fulgida. The sequence goes on from CM060619.1 coordinate 19,625,859, forward strand.
AATCTGCTCAGTTTCTGGGATTTTCACACACAACCATTTCTAGGGTTTACAAAGAATGGTGTGAAACGGAAAAACATCCAGTATGTGGCAGTCCTGTGGGCGAAAATGCCTTGTTGATGCTAGAGGTCAGAGAAGAAACGGCCGACTGATTCAAGCTGATAGAAGAGCAACTTTGACTGAAATAACCACTCATTACAACCGAGGCATGCAGCAAAGCATTTGTGAAGCCACAACACGCACAACCTTGAGGTGGATGGGCTACAACAGCAGAAGACCCCACTGGGTACCACTCATCTCCCCTACAAATAGGAAAAAGAGGCTACAATTTGCAAGAGCTCACCAAAATTGGACAGTTGAAGACTGGAAAAATGTTGCCTGGTCTGATGAGTGTCGATTTCTGTTGAGACCTTCAGATGGTAGTGTCAGAATTTGGCGTAAACAGAATGAGAACATGGACCCATCATGCCTTGTTACCACTGTACAGGCTGGTGGTGGTGGTGTAATGGTGTGGGGGATGTTTTCTTGGCACATTTTAGGCCCCTTAGTGCCAATTGGGCGTCGTTTAAATGCCACGGCCTACCTGAGCATTGTTTCTGACCATGTCCATCCCTTTATGGCCACCATGTACCCATCCTCTGATGGCTACTTCCAGCAGGATAATGCACCATGTCACAAAGCTCGAATCATTTCAAATTGGTTTCTTGAACATGACAATGAGTTCACTGCACTAAAATGGCCCCCACAGTCACCAGATCTCAACCCAATAGAGCATCTTTGGGATGTGGTGGAACGGGAGCTTCGTGCCCTGGCTGTGCATCCAACAAATCTCCATCAACTGCAAGATGCTGTCCTATCAATATGGGCCAACATTTCTAAAGAATGCTTTCAGCACCTTGTTGAATCAATGCCACGTAGAATTAAGGCAGTTCTGAAGGCGAAAGGGGGTCAAACACAGTATTAGTATGGTGTTCCTAAGAATCCTTTAGGTGAGTGTATATGAAATAGGAGTTACTACTTCAACTCGGTGAAAATGTAAACGTTTTTTATTTCATCTAAAATAATTGGTTCGGTAGATTTTTAGTTAGATATTTTGTTTATATTATATATTTTATTTTATATTATATATTTTATATAATTTTAAAGGAAAGATTTTTTTTTCAACTTTTGTGTGAGATATACAACATTATTAGAAAATCTCTTTTTCTCACTTACAATGTCCCCAGCAATGAGCTCAGGAATGCGGAGGGTGGGAGGGGTAGCCTATCATGTGACACACACATCCTGATGTCTGTATATAACCCTTATTGACTTGTGCTCAAACATGAAACAATACACACCCTTATTCTCACAAGGTCAAGTGCAGGGCAGGATATGCTGCAGATGGCTAGGAAGGTCAAAAGTTCAACCCATCCATCAAAACCCCGTCAATCATTTTTTGACAGATGACAGATGGCTAAGAAGGTCAAAAGGTCAACCCATCAATCAAAAAGCAAGAAATCATTTTGACAGGTGTATCTTAATACTACTGCCATTGTTTTGCCTCAAGATGCACACCAGTAATGTTTTTTTTTTTGTAAGGCACATTTATAAAAGCTACTTAAATGCCCCAATTAAACTACGGCCTAATCCTGGCTTAATCTAAGCCCTGTCTGTGAAATCAGGCCGTTTTCATTTAAAGGGTTAGTTCACCCAAAAATGAAAATTCTGTCATCATTTACTCATCTTCATGTGTGTTCCAAACCCGTAAGACTTTTGTTCATCTTCAGAATGCAAATTAATCTCTTTTTGAGGAAATCTGAGAGCTTTCTGTCCCTCCATTGACATTAGCAACTACCAGTTTGATGCTTCAAAAAGTTCATAAAAAGATCGGAAAATTAATCCATATGAATTGAGTGGTTTTGTACACATTTTTTGAAGTGACTCATTCGCTTTAAACGATGACCAGATTTAATTTAGGCTTTTATTCACATATAAACAATGATCAGAGAACATAAACAGAAGCTCAACAGAACATGCTTGACGCTTGACAAACCTCATTGGTTCTTGTAGAAGCTCAACACAGAATTAACCTAATTGGTTCTCACGTGTCATGCAAACATGCTTAAGCTCACCTTTACCACAACTGATGTGTGAGTTGATGAATGTTTACATGTGAATAAAAGCCTAAATTAAATTTGTTCATCATATAAAGCAATCGTGTCTCTTCAGAAAATGCTGTTTTACGACATGAGGGTCAGTAATGACAGAATTTTCATTTTCGGGACTATCCCTTTAAGTTCATCATCGTGATTATTCAGGTTGCTTTCGCGTGATTCGTGTTACTTTTCTCTGCGCTGAACCAGGATTGACGAATCACGGGCGTTTTTTGGATTGCCGTTTGCCTTTAGACAAAAACATTTTATGGGGATAGTTGAAGCGTGTGAATTTATGATATTAACCTTCTTTTTTTTTTCAAACAACCTATTTAAAATTATTACACATTTTAGCAAACTAATGTCTGTACTGGTAAGAAATAAAACTAAACGTCTGAAGCTTCTCAATGCACGATTGCCTCTCAGACTGAGCCACCGCGCGCCCCCTGCAGGAACAGCACGTGAGTCTCATAGGAAACCGAACCGCGGCCCCGTGGATCACCTGATCCCGTCTCAGCACGTCACAGACACAGGGCGCCATTAGACTGATGGCAGATCTTCAACAGGAGTGAATCAGTGTTTAACAGTGGAATCAGTGCGAAGACTTTATCGGTGGCTCTTTTTGTGCGTTACTGTCATCTGTGGATCTATATGGCTGCTGTGATCGGTTAGTGGGGCTCGAATCAGGCTTTGTTTTTGCGTCCGGGAGAGAGAGAGAGTTTGGGCATGGCGGCGGCTGGAGGGAAGACGTACTCTTTCAAGGTGGTGCTTCTGGGGGAGGGTTGCGTCGGCAAAACATCGCTGGTGCTTCGATACTGCGAGAACAAATTCAACGACAAACACATCACCACCCTTCAGGTGAGCGAGTCTGCTGAACTAACGTTAACGTCACTCGACGTTATTATATGTGTGAGCGAGCCTTCACTCATTTGTTGAGGTTTCATCTGTAATATATCGAATTTATTGTGTGTTTACTTGTTGTAATAAACGATTTGTTAGCTTTTTAAATTGTTTTGCTCTTTTTTTTGTTTTCACTATAGTAGTAGGTTATGGGCCTATAGATTGTGATAGATTATATAGCACGATAATAAGATTATGGAATTCTAATACAGATTTTGTGTATATAATCATATACTGTGTATAATAATAACGGTATAACTTATATAACATGACATGTCAAGCAGTGGCCTACAGTTAAGTTAAGTTAGTGTGCCACGCGATAAGCTTTTATTTTTAATCCAAACACCGTTCGACTAGTTCTTGTGTAATTATGGTTAACGCAAGTTACTGTTTTTCATGCTACCACTTCAAATTATTGTTCTTTGAAAAAGTCTTTGGACATTTAACCCTAAATCTTTATGTGGTCACTAATTTATGTCCAAGTTTTTCATCAACTGTATAAATTTATATTCAATTAGGGGAAACTTCTGTTCTTTTTTTTTTTTTTGATGAATAGAAAGTCCTGAAAACACAATTGATTTTAAATAGAATTTTATGTAGGCCTAACAATTAAAACAAAATACTGGCACTTTTGACCAATTGAATGTGCCCTTGCTGAATAAAAGCAAGGAATTATAATATAAATGATATAAGTATATACAGTAGTCAACATTTGACGTGGATCAAAAAGTGCATCAAAGTTGTCCTAAGACAAAATTAGACAAAATATGTATTGTTCAAAATTCATGTATAACTTTGATGAAAGGTTTTGATCCTCTTCAAATGTTGACTACTTTATATGTTGCCAATACAAACAAATAATAAATCATACTGACCCTTAACATTTGAATGTAGTTTAAAACATTTTTGTGTGAAGTAGTCAAAACCAATCCATACATCAGTCAAGAGTCTAAATAATTATTATACTTTTATTATTATTTACGATTAATATTCTCCATATTTTAGGATATAAAATAAATAAATAATAAAATCACCAAAGCAAATAACATAAAGGGAAAGATGTAAATGATCTATTGGTTATGTATTTGATTTTTCAATATTGTCACTTTGTCTTATTAACAATTAACACGTGTGTTATCAGTTATCAAAGGGTGTGTATATCTTAACTATAAATCTATGTATTGCCTATTTACAGCGATAGTTCACTCAAAAACATGTTCATCATTTAACCACTCTCATGTTGTTCCAAATCTGTATGACTTTCTTTGTTTCTGTGGAAAAAAAAGGGTATTTTTATCTGGGTTTTTTTCCCCCGATGGTATAACTGATTGGTTATGAAAACCCTTAAAAACTCAACTCAACATTAAATGTAATGAAAGGCAATGAAAGATGTGTATCAGTGTGGCTTAGTTTAGAATGTGGATGGATTTTGTAATAGTTCATCCATGTTACTGTGTAACAAACTATAAAGCATACAAGAAAGGCTTCTGTGGACTTTGTGTAACCCTGTGAAACCTGTTAAGCCCAATTTATACTTCTGCGTCGAACTCACGCCGTAGCTACGCCTTAGGCTGTGTGTAGCGCGCGTACCCTACAGCGTACCCTGACGTGCACCTCTCCAAAAATGTAACAACACGTCAATTCTACGCGGACGCAAGCGCTGTGATTGGTCAGCTAGAGCCCCTCCCTCGGGTTTCACATGCTCCCTCTGCATGTGTAATTGCGCGTAAACGCGGACAACGACGCAGAAGTATAGCGTAGAGGCACCGGCGTAGGTCCGGCGCAGAAGTAAAAATCAGCCTTTAGGCTACATGTTGTCAATCTATTATAATGATTGTTTGGATTATAAATAATCATTCCTCTTTGACCAAGCTTCCTTTTTTCCCCTTCAGCCGAACTAAAATAATTTCTAGCCCTGAGTGAGAATTTAAGTTAATATTTCATTAAGTTAATTGTTGTTGCTCATCACAGTTGGCGCAGGCTCCTCGCGGCAGATCGTTTGTGTGTGTGTCTGTGTGTGTGTGTGTGTGTGTGGGATTCCTGCCGCTGTTTTGATTCCTTTACATTTCATAAGTTCTTCACGAGTTCTCAGCTGGTCAGGACCTCGGTTTAACATCTCACGCTCTTCGACAGTACAGTGTCCCCGTCACTATCCTGGGGCGTTAGGACCCACACAGACCACAGGGTGAGCGCCCCCTGCTGGCCTCACTAACAGTGTTTTTTCCCAGGAGTCTCCCATCCAGGTACTGACTAGGCTCATTCCTGCTTAGCTTCAGTGGGAAACCAGTCCTGGGCTTCAGGGTGATACGGCTGCTGGCATGTTGAAGTGTAAATAGACTTGAATCTTCTGAATTAATTCAAATCTACGCATTTATGCCTTTGTTTGCAGGCATCGTTCCTTACAAAGAAGCTCAACATCACAGGAAAGAGAGTCAATCTGGCTATATGGGTGAGTCGCACACATTCCTCACTGTGGTTGTAGCAGTTGATCTTGAATAAAAAGATTAAGCAAAGTCTTGTTTTGGAAAGAAGGCAGTGATCCATAGTCTGAAAGAATGAACAGCTCGTGCATAGTTGGTGAGATGCAGTCTCACAAACCATTATTTATCCAATGAGGAAAATGTAGGTTTTTTTCCCAGATATTATTTTGATTTTGTGCTGAGAAGCCCAGTGGTTCAAGGGCATGTTGGCTGTAAAGGAAAGATGTTTCAGAAGCGTAGCATGTTTGTTGAAGTATATTTCGCGTTCTGATGAAAGATGACTTTCTTCGCAATAACACCGTAAATGGAGTTTGACTTTGAATTGTTTCTTGACTTCATGAGCCAAACAAGATAACGCTCATCTTGTTTATTTTCTATCAGAGTCAGGTTTGCGCTTTCACTTCCAAGTTTCTGACAAGAATTTTCCAGTCAGTTGCGTATCGGAACACAAGATGCCCTCATGAGCATTGCAAGAAGTAGTTTCAATGCGTAATTCAGTCATGAAACTCTTCGCAGTAGCTTATTGGTTCTTCTAAGTGGACAACCAGTCGGTTTCTGTTCTTGAATGTGTACGTTTGTCTCAGGATACGGCTGGTCAGGAGCGTTTTCATGCCCTTGGACCAATCTACTACAGAGATTCCAACGGCGCCATATTGGTGTACGACGTCACGGATGAGGACTCGTTTCAGAAGGTGAATGTTTTCACTAATCACGATCATTTTGCCAATCGAATAAACGCTCGATTATTTAGAGTAATCGGATAATGTTTATTTGTGGTAATAACAATAGACCCAAGTGAACAATAGCCTTTAAAATGATTTAACATGCATATATAATAACGAGGCAATAATAATTTGTTCAAATGAAGTATCAAAAAAGCAAGTCATTTTATTGAATAACACTGTTAAAATACATCATGTACATAATAACAAATGCCTTAGAGAGGGCTGGTGATTGTTGTTGATCAAATCCTTGTTTAATATTGGCCAATCAACATTTAACCCCTTAAACTCTTACTAAACAAACGTCATATTTGAAAAAAAAAAACTGCCTTGATCAACACTAAATAGGTGTCATTTGAAAGCTCAGAGTCTGAACTTTACAATTTGATTAACTCCTTAGTTCTGAGTTATTTGCTGATAAAGCATTTTTTTTCATAATTTATGAAATACTTTTATGCACTATACTGTAATACTGTAAACTGTAAAAACATCATACAGCTCAGATAGTCGTGTGTAATAAGTCATTTGAAAGGTCTAATGGAGTAGAATACAACAAGCATAATTGTTTTGGGCTTGTTTTTGTGCGTGAAGCCCCGTAAGACCCATATGTAAATAATATACAGATGCGTATGAGTCTTTACTTTTGTGTATGTCGTTCATAAAAAAAAAAACTGCCTTCATGGCTTAAAGGTTCAGCGCGAGGGTTAAAACTATTATTTTGAAATCGCGATGAACAAGTCACTCCGAAACCCGCAGCGCATGTGTTTATTTAATTGATTAAATATCATGTAACGAATGTAACTCCAGGTCTACTTTCTGAGAATGAGACAGAACAACATAATGCAAGCACTGTCAGATGTTTTGCCACAAACTCAACTCCTTCTTGCTGAAATAGCGAGACCGCTTTCACCTCGATGAGACACATCATCACGTTTTAATATTGCAAAATCTCGTAGCACTCCTATCACACCCCTACAATACAATAATGACTATGAAAGCCAATGATTAATGTATTAAATAAATTCTCAAGTTTTTACTATTATTGAAGACAGTATTTTACTGGGTGATATTATGTTATTGGGTTCTAGTTTGTAGATTAATGTGGTTTTTAATGATTTGGTCTTGCTGTAACCTAACTCTTGTTTTCTTGATAGGTGAAGAACTGGGTAAAAGAATTGAGGAAAATGTTGGGGAATGAGATCTGTTTATGTATAGTAGGTGAGTAACATTGGGGAAATCTGTCAAATGGGTTTAAAGATGTTACCGAGTTCCCTAGTCATGGAAGATATGAGAGAATTTTAAAGTGGTGATTGCCTGGGAAACTAGAAATGGATCAAATCTTAAGATCATGGGAATAACTCATTTTTCCAGTTGTGCTCAGCTCTAAAACACATCAGTTATTTTTATCGCTCTCTGTGAGTACAAACTCAAACAGGATTTACTCGAAATCCTTAAACTGGAGAAGTCATGGGAATTCTTTGGTCTTAAAGAGAGGGAACGATGATGTGGGGACATCAATGTGTTATTGATAGCAGGAAAGCATGTTATTACACTGAATATTTAATAAAGATGCAATGGACTGTTATGTCTGAAACTTCCCATACGACTTTATATGCATTCTACAATTTTGATGTAATATTTGTTATTTGCTGTGAACATATACTGTAATGTATTGATTTTTACTTGAATTGTATCTTTATTTTAGGCAATAAAATTGACCTGGACAAAGAGCGACATGTTTCAGTGGAGGAAGCAGAGGGGTATGTGCATCTCTCATGTCTGTAATGTGTTTTTACTGCAGATCATGTGTGTTTTATTGAACCGGGTCAGTCTGTCTATCAACTTTGAAAAATGTTCTATAGCTTTATTTTGATTTCAATCTAAACTTCAACTCGGCTCTGAATTTCAGCTATCAGCAGTGTTGGATAATAAGTTAGCGGATTTGGCTTGTAAATGGCTGTATGCTTGATATACAGTACATATACAGTTTTATATAGTCATAGTCTATTGATATCTCTTTGATTAAAATTGTATATTACAATGGATGTATGACATTCACATGCACTAAAAGACTGGTCACATGATTAAGATGGTCACTTGAGAAGATCAGTTCACTCAAGATGTACTGTATGTGAAGGGAATGGAGTAGTAAATTGTGCTCTTCTGTTACTTATTAAAATAGGTTTTATTACATGGAGCAAAGTTTTCCTTAGAAATGTGGGAATATCTTTTCTTAAACTGCTCTTATCCCGAACCTTCGTTCTCAATCAATGTTTTTGTCCTGTTTTCCAGTAAAAAGATCTTGGCTAAACATCTTTAATACAAGATACATCTATTTGAGAAGCAAATTGCTCTGATATCTGTCAATATTAGGGACATTTTATTCATATCACAAAATAAAATGCTTACAGCTAGGACGATAATGCTTATGCACACAATTACCAATCAATTAATCTCATTTGAGAAATTCCAGTGAAGTTTATATATATATATATATATGCACTAATGCACTTATTGTACAATATTAACTTTCAATGTTATAAAGGTTCTGGCAGTCATGATCCGATTCCAAAACGATTCTTGATCTACTTTTTTTTCCTTATTAATTAATCTTAACAATAAATCTTTATGTATTTATTTATTTAATTACATATGTAATTATTAGTACTTTTTAAAATAATTACATAAAAAAAAAATATATATATAGCTTCAAAACACAAAAGCTAGTAATAAAGAAGAAAAACATAAACATAAAACATAAAAACATATTACATGCAATAAACGAAGAGTGGTTTCAGTATTTAAGAGTATCTAAATGTTTTCCATTCAAGAGCGGTGAGTGATTTTTCTCTCTCTCAGCTTTACTGTTGTTTGATTTACTGATGACCTCATAGACAGCGGGAGATCTAATAAGCTGTGTTTACTTTATGAAAGATTGCTTTACGGAAGGTTTGAGTGGTGTGTGTGTGAGGAATTGATTTTTTTTTCTCCTACTCCTAATTAATTCCAATAACGTTACATTTACACTTTATTGTAGACGAGTTGTATAATTGTTTATTCAGTAACCACAATTAGGAACAATATGATCAAGAATTTGGATTTATTACAGTTTGTCACGCGGCCTCTTGGGGGAGCACAATACTGGCTGTATGACACTTTAATTCCAGCAGAATTTCACAATGGACATCAGTAAACTCCAACACTATTAGTGTTGTCAGATCATCAGCGCCTTTTTGCATCCCAGAGATGCAAATGGCGCATGGTTGCGAAATTTACAAGATCAAGTAAAACACTCTGCGGAAAATGTATCCTTTTAAGATAAAAGCTCCATTTGGGGGATTTAAGCTTTTGGCATCTGGATAGTGGAGGTGTATTACTAGTGCAAGATAACGTAAATGTAGAAAAAAATAATGTTTCTAGGACAAATAAACAGCAGGCCAATATCACAAGGATTTTTTCTTTTTACATTATAATTGTCGTGATTAATCATGCAGGCCTACATCCAGCGCCTTTGAGTGCTTTCTGAGAAATTATTTTGTTAATTTTTTTTTTTTTTGTCCTTTTCCAGATATGCAGAGTCAGTGGGTGCAAAACACTATCACACATCAGCCAAATTAAACAAAGGCATTGAGGAGCTGTTTCTGGACCTGTGTAAACGTATGTTACTTTTAGATGCTGTTTATTCTGTCAGTCTGTCTGTTTCCCATAACAGGGCCTGAATTGTATTTCAGGAGTGGGGGGTGGGGGTGTTTGAGTTTAATTTCAGGTGGAGTAGAATTATCATCTCACCTAAATGTTTGATCACTCAGTGTTTTTATGTTTTTACAATTCATGCAATTATATGCTGAACCATATTGTTAGGAAGATACTCGCAGAAATTTGAAATGTTTTCAAACTAAGATGACCTTTTTTGAAGTCTTGTTTTAGTTTAGTAATTTAGTTTTTTGGGTCTACTGGGGTCTACTTGAGGGGACATAATTTTTCACATTGCAGCACCTCTCTTCCTAGGCTGTCAGTAACACTGTTTAGTTCTGATCTTTATTAAGCTCCTCCTTCTGAAAAGCACAATGTGCTCTGATTGGTCTGCTGGATCAGTGTGGTGATTGGTCAAACACTTCAAGTGTGTTTTGGAAATGTCATGCCCCTTCCATAACCGCGAGTTTCAACACACTACTAACACAACTCTGCCAGATCTCGTTCCTTTTTTTTTGTTGCTTATGCCTAAATAATATGAATTATTTAAATGAGGAAGCAGGGAACAGTTTTTACCAATAAATACTCCCTTTGGAGTCCATAAACCTTTTACATGCTAAAACGACAACATTAAACACTAAGTGGAAAATGTAAAAAAGCATAATAGGACCCCCTTTAACTAAAAATGAAACACAATTTGGTAACGCTTCCTTTTACAGTACAGTACTTACAGTGTACTTACCTAGAAAGTACTGGCTAATATAAGGTAAGTACATGGGTCAGGGGTAGGTTTAGGGGTAGGTTCAGGGTTAGTACCTAGTTATTACCCAGTAATTGTAATTACTAAATAAGTACTGAGTATGTACATGGGTAATTGGACTGTAAAAAGGAAGTATTACCCACAATTTAAGTGCAGTCAGTTTAGACTTTGTAATGTTCACCAAACATAGAGCTTGGCAGAATGACCAAAAATCTGTATCACAGTATTTATTAAGAGTTTGGCGATTTCGCTGTATATCACAGTATTTTTCTTTTTCTTTTCATGACTATATACTATACTAATATACATAGTAATATACTAAGTTATCAGCTGTGTTATCAGACTATTTCTATAAGCTTGCAGTGGCTTATTTTAACATTAAAGTGTCAAATACAAATTTACTTTCATAAATTAGAGGTAATCAAATTGATAAAACTAACAGTTTAGTTAACCCTTTAAAATCTAATCAAATGGAAATGTAACAATTCCTTGAATTTTTGGAAAGTTTACTTAAGTTTGTTTTCAATTAAAACGTGAATGAAAACTTGTGTGATTATGGTCATGGCTGCTAAATGCTGCTAGATTCATACCTAGAAAGTGGACCATGTTTTTTTGGTTCACGGTGTTAATGTTTTACACACTTAAGATGCATGATGTGCAACCAGGTGATCGTCTGTCAAATGAAAAGATATCATCTTCTGTCAGTGCGAGTCCTGCGTAAAAAAATAACTCTTCATTAGACGACACATTACTTAGTTCTCTGCGGTTCTTGATTAGACTTTAGATATAGGAGATATTGTAAAGCTTGGCACTGTGTTCTTTTACACTCAAGCAGTTTATGATCCATCTTTCATTACCCTTCAAATTGTGCAAATTGAGAATTGAAAAAAATGCCCAATGGAAACACGTGAATTTCGCAAAAACTCCCAAATACCTAAAAAAAAAGGTTTTACGCTCGCATGAGGTGGGTTTTCAGGCACTTCGAAAAAGGAATATTTCGCAAAACTGCAATGGAAATAGTTTTTCCGCATTTACAGGCCATCTGGCGTACGTAAAAGTCAATCATTTTACTGAATACTGGCTTCTAAACCGACTGTTGCCAACAATGATTATTATTATAATTATTTTTATCCTAGTCATTCATACATATATATATAATTATTTTTTTTATTTTTTTTTAAGAAATTTGGTCATTGTACAGTCCTGCAAACTTTTTCATATATATTGCAATTGCGTTTTTTATCAGAAAAAGGGATAATCCACCCAAAAATTAACTCAACTTTTATGCTTTCCCAGATGTATATGACAAGACTCAGTATAAATTTATAGATGTACATTAAGGCAGCAACCCATTCAACCTCAGTGGATGAATCAGTGTCTTCTGAAGCAAAACGATTGGTGTGTGTAAGAAAAATACTAACTTGACTTAACTAACTTATAAACAATCACTTTCACAAGGCGATAAGTGGCGGTCCTCTGTGCTTTTCACGCAAACTTCAACACTCTTCAACCTCTTTAAGTCACTCTTCAAAACATGAAGACATTATTACTCCTCTGTCTTAAATTTGTGATGTTTTTGCCGGCGTCTGTAGGTATGATGGAGACGGCTCAGGTGGAGGAGAGGTCAAGGGGGAACGGCGCGAGTCACACAAGCACAGCCCGGAGAGGCGTACAGATCGTTGATGATGAGCCGCAGACTGCCATACCCGCCGGAGGCTGTTGTACATCCGCCTAAACACACTTACACACTTTTACCATACCCGGGACTGATAACGGCCTCTCTCGCCCTCCTCTGCGTAAGAACTGCCACTTCCCACAGCTACACTTATCTGCGACTGCTCTACAGCTCTGTCAAGTCATTGCTTTAACAGTTTATTCCTTATTGAAACGGTTGATTTATAACTCCACCCTTTTGCTGGCAGACTTATGGGGTGAAAAGACACCAGACTGACCTGTTCTGATGATTCACTTAGGCAAGTTATTACAAATAGGTAGCAAACTATAACTCCCAATCTTATAAAACACATGCACTGATACATTTCCCTAACAATCTGATGTTGGCTCTTCTTTTTTTTTCTTCTTTTGGCAAGGTGTTGTGCATGTAGAATCGTTAAAATCCTTGTTATATTTTACGTCTAAGAAAAAAAACAAAAGAAATTCTTTATTATTTAATAACTTATTTACAATTTCATCAAACATCTACATGTCCAAAGACCTTTGTACTTCTTGTCATTCTTATACGGTCTCATCCTCCTGTCTTTCATATCTTCTGTATCTTTCTTAAAAATGCAACATTAAAGTCCATCTAGAACATTTAAACTCCTTGTAGATTTTGTCTTTTCTCTTCAACTTGCCTATTTACTTTATTTGAAAATGGGAGAAAAAAAAATGTTGTTTGCTTGCTAAATTCTTTATAGAGAAAAATATCCAATACTGTGTACTTGCAGTCAGAAAAAGTGTACAGATATTCAATATTGTATGAATGTAAAATGAATAACGGCTGTGGTAAGTTTTTTTTTTTATTATTTGTTTTTAATTGTTGCTTTTACTATGTTACTTTTTTTTTTCAAGATCTGAACATTTGGACAGTTTTTGGGACTACTAATAGTTTCCACAACCACATCACCTGTAAACACTGAGGTGCAGCTGTGAGCCTTCTGTGCCTTTAAATAAAAGTGTCTAGATTGACCCACCTATTGTCTCCTAGCATATGTTATTAGTAAAAACTTGTTTACTTAATTTTGAGGAGGTCTGCAAATTATTTGTTTAGTTTTACAGTTGCGTGATGAAACGTTGGTTAAGCGTTGTAACTGTTTCTATGACTGGTGGAAGACCACTAGAGGGCATAAATGAGTGGAAATACCTTCATGTCCTTCTGCTTGTTAAGAACCCTTAATAGAAGCTGTAGCCTTGTGACCTTAATTACGTGTCTCAATAAATGCCTGCCTACAAATCAACTTTCTTAGAAGTCTTTTCATTGACTTGAGTGACTGGAGAATCTCGCAGTCTTCAGCCAGTCAAGAGAGCCACGGTTATATGCGTAACCAATATATTCTGTTTCCTTGGCTTCTGACCTCCAGAGGGCATGACTGAAATGAAGATGGATAACAAATCTTTCATGAGGGTCTGCAATGTGCATCACCCATATATTTATCACTAAAGGGCCATTCTGAACCTGCACAGAATCAGTACCCCACCAATCATTCAAGACATGCATAAACAATTTATTGAACAAAAGCATACATGAGGTTACTGAACTTTCATTAGAAAAATCTCAGTACAAAGCTCTTGAATGGTATTGGTTGATGACTTTTGTTCACAAGTGTGTTTGGTTGCCCAGTCTGGGTGTGGAGGTGTTTGGTGTGGAAGCCACATTAAAGCCCTATATGGACGGGACTAGTGACGGGATCGAGTAACCCCTCCCACTTCTGCTAGTTTTACTGATATCTCTCATCCCATGCGAATTGGCCATTATTATTACAGACACCCTGTGGTAAAATTACATTACTCCATCCACCCTTGTAAAACGAATCCCGTCAAAATACTATAAATAACTATGAATTCAATTCAATTTTATTCGTATAGCGCTTTTCACAATACACATTGTCTCAAAGCAGCTTTACAGAAGGTGCATTTCTGAAATGTACATTGAAAAATACAGTCAGTTAATCATGTATTAATTTAGGGCATAACATATCGCCGGCGTTGAGTCGTCTCTTCACAGGCGTTTAGTCATCTCATCGCAAGTGTTGGGGCATCTGAAGTCTCCGTGAGAGGCTGGATACAAACTGGAGCTGACGAACGCTATTTACCTCGGGACTAGCGTCCCGAGATAACAGCAGAAAGGCAGATGGGAAATAATTAGCATAGCTGATGTTCATAATATTAATGCATTCAAACTGATTCAGCAGTAGTATAAGAGGTAAGCTTTAAGTGAATGCTTGGTTAAAGAGATGCGTCTTTAATCTAGTTTTAAACTGGGACAGCGAGTCTGAGTCTCGAACAATATCAGGAAGGCTATTCCAGAGTTTAGGAGCTAAATGTGAGAACGCCCTCCCTCCTTTAGTGGACTTAGATATCCTAGGTATGACCAGAAGCCTCGAATTTAGTGATCTTAAAGAACGCAATGGATTGTAGGGCGATAGAAGGTCCATTAAATACACCGGATCTATACCATTTAGGGCTTTATAGGTCAGCAGTAATACTTTGTAATTGATACGGAACTTAATAGGTAACCAGTGTAGAGATGATAAAATAGGTGTTATATGATCATATTTTCTTGATCTAGTAAGAACTCTAGCGGCTGCATTTTGGACTAACTGTAGCTTGTTTATTGAGGATGCAGGACAACTGTCACGGTGTGGGTTTGTCTTGTCATGTTTAGTGGTTCCCTGTCTGTCTATTAGTCTTCCCAGGTGTTTCCCGTTAACCACGCCCCCTTGTTATCCTGTTTAGATCGTTTGCCCCGGTATTTAAGCCCTGTGTTTCAGTCCAGTCTTTGTGAGTTCTTGTATTGTTGTAATGCTGTATGCACGCTGTCCTGTTCCTGAGTCTGGTTACCTTGTCTTTATTAAAACACTGCTGCACGTGGATCCTGCTTTTGTCTCTGCTTCAGCTGCTACATAACAGAAGAACTCACCAACACTGAATCCAGCAGCATGTTCGCCAGTGTCTCTTCTCCAGCCACCGAGCGGAGGAGAGGCCACTCTTTTGTGGGGACCCGGTTGGTCAAGTTTCGTGGGACACGTGGAGGCCTCAGTAGAGGAGGTGGTCGAGAGGAGCCCCGACACCACTCTCCATGCTGGCCATTCTTCGACCCTGGGTTGGTGATGTCCAGCCCAGGGCACCATTCGCCGCTGGTCCCGTCCAGCCCAGAGCTTCACGTCAGCCACGTCCGGCCAGAGCTTCACGTCAGCCACGTCCGGCCAGAGCTTCACGTCAGCCACGTCCGGCCAGAGCTTCACGTCAGCCACGTCCGGCCAGAGCTTCACGTCAGCCACGTCCGGCCAGAGCTTCACGTCAGCCACGTCCGGCCAGAGCTTCACGTCAGCCACGTCCGGCCAGAGCTTCACGTCAGCCACGTCCGGCCAGAGCTTCACGTCAGCCACGTCCGGCCAGAGCTTCACGTCAGCCACGTCCGGCCAGAGCTTCACGTCAGCCACGTCCGGCCAGAGCTTCACGTCAGCCACGTCCGGCCAGAGCTTCACGTCGCGCCTGCCGAGCCAGAGCTGGAGCCCTCTTCCCCGCTGGTCCCGTCCAGCCCGGAGCTTCCTTCGCCGCTGGTCCCGTGCAGCCCGGAGCTTCCTTCGCCGCTGGTCCCGTCCAGCCCGGAGCTTCCTTCGCCGCTGGTCCCGTCCAGCCCGGAGCTTCCTTCGCCGCTGGTCCCGTCCAGCCCGGAGCTTCCTTCGCCGCTGGTCCCGTCCAGCCCGGAGCTTCCTTCGCCGCTGGTCCCGTCCAGCCCGGAGCTTCCTTCGCCGCTGGTCCCGTCCAGCCCGGAGCTTCCTTCGCCGCTGGTCCCGTCCAGCCCGGAGCTTCCTTCGCCGCTGGTCCCGTCCAGCCCGGAGCTTCCTTCGCCGCTGGTCCCGTCCAGCCCGGAGCTTCCTTCGCCGCTGGTCCCGTCCAGCCCGGAGCTTCCTTCGCCGCTGGTCCCGTCCAGCCCGGAGCTTCCTTCGCCGCTGGTCCCGTCCAGCCCGGAGCTTCCTTCGCCGCTGGTCCCGTCCAGCCCGGAGCTTCCTTCGCCGCTGGTCCCGTCCAGCCCGGAGCTTCCTTCGCCGCTGGTCCCGTCCAGCCCGGAGCTTCCTTCGCCGCTGGTCCCGTCCAGCCCGGAGCTTCCTTCGCCGCTGGTCCCGTCCAGCCCGGAGCTTCCTTCGCCGCTGGTCCCGTCCAGCCCGGAGCTTCCTTCGCCGCTGGTCCCGTCCAGCCCGGAGCTTCCTTCGCCGCTGGTCCCGTCCAGCCCGGAGCTTCCTTCGCCGCTGGTCCCGTCCAGCCCGGAGCTTCCTTCGCCGCTGGTCCCGTCCAGCCCGGAGCTTCCTTCGCCGCTGGTCCCGTCCAGCCCGGAGCTTCCTTCGCCGCTGGTCCCGTCCAGTCCAGCACCCTCTCGGAGACGGAGGAGGAGGAAGAGGACTTCCTGCATCCTGCAATGCCCAGAGGCCCTTCCTGAGCCTCCGGTCAATCCAGAGACCGCTCACGTCACGTCTGCCGAGCCAGAGACCGCTCACGTCACGTCTGCCGAGCCAGAGACCGCTCACGTCACGTCTGCCGAGCCAGAGACCGCTCACGTCACGTCTGCCGAGCCAGAGACCGCTCACGTCACGTCTGCCGAGCCAGAGACCGCTCACGTCACGTCTGCCGAGCCAGAGACCGCTCACGTCACGTCTGCCGAGCCAGAGACCGCTCACGTCACGTCTGCCGAGCCAGAGACCGCTCACGTCACGTCTGCCGAGCCAGAGACCGCTCACGTCACGTCTGCCGAGCCAGAGACCGCTCACGTCACGTCTGCCGAGCCAGAGACCGCTCACGTCACGTCTGCCGAGCCAGAGACCGCTCACGTCACGTCTGCCGAGCCAGAGACCGCTCACGTCACGTCTGCCGAGCCAGAGACCGCTCACGTCACGTCTGCCGAGCCAGAGACCGCTCACGTCACGTCTGCCGAGCCAGAGACCGCTCACGTCACGTCTGCCGAGCCAGAGACCGCTCACGTCACGTCTGCCGAGCCAGAGACCGCTCACGTCACGTCTGCCGAGCCAGAGACCGCTCACGTCACGTCTGCCGAGCCAGAGACCGCTCACGTCACGTCTGCCGAGCCAGAGACCGCTCACGTCACGTCTGCCGAGCCAGAGACCGCTCACGTCACGTCTGCCGAGCCAGAGACCGCTCACGTCACGTCTGCCGAGCCAGAGTCTGTTCCTGTGTTTATGTCTGTCCTTGTGGCCGTTACTGTTCTAGTGTCTGTTCTCGAGCCAGTGTGTGTGTTGTCTGTTCCTGAGCCCGAGCCAGTGTGTGTGATGGCTGTTCCCGAGCCAGTGAGTGTGATGGCTGTTCCCGAGCCAGTGAGTGTGTTGTCTGTTCCCGAGCCAGTGCCAGCGTCTGTTCCTGTGTTTATGTCTGTCCTTGTGGACGTTACTGTTCTAGTGTCTGTTCTAGAGCCAGTGTGTGTGTTGTCTGCTCCCGAGCCAGTGTCTACGGACAAGATGGCCGTCTCCGAGCAGGTGTCTGCTGTTCCTGAGCCGGTGTCTGCTGTCTGCTGTTCCTGAGCCGGTGTCTGCTGTCTGCTGTTCCTGAGCCGGTGTCTGCTGTCTGCTGTTCCTGAGCCGGTGTCTGCTGTCTGCTGTTCCTGAGCCGGTGTCTGCTGTCTGCTGTTCCTGAGCCGGTGTCTGCTGTTCCCGAGCCGGTGTCTGCTCCGCCCTGGCCGCCTGCGCATCCTGCTCCGCCCTGGCCGCCGGCACTGCCTGCTCCAGCCTATGTACCCGTAGCTGGCCCAGAGAAAATTTTTTTGGGGGGGGGCAGTAGGTCCCGCTATGGGACCATGGTGGCCGCGCCGCCATGGCCACCTGAACTGCCTGGTCCACCATGGCCACCTGAACTGCCTGGTCCACCATGGCCACCTGAACTGCCTGGTCCACCATGGCCACCTGAACTGCCTGGTCCACCATGGCCACCTGAACTGCCTGGGCCACCTGAACTGCCTGGTCCACCATGGCCACCTGAACTGCCTGGTCCACCCTGGACCCCTGAACTGCCTGGTCTACCCTGGACCCCTGAACCACCTGCTCCACCCTGGTCGCCTGCACAGCCGGCTCCGCCCACGCTCCACGACCCAGGTCCGCTCATGCTCCATGATGGGACCATTGCATGCCCTGGTCCCCTCCATCCATCCCCCAAGACCACCTCCGCTTCACCACCCTCCTGAACTTTTTGGTGTGTTATGGGCGTCAGGAGCCGCCCCTAGGGAGGGGGCTATGTCACGGTGTGGGTTTGTCTTGTCATGTTTAGTGGTTCCCTGTCTGTCTATTAGTCTTCCCAGGTGTTTTCCGTTAACCACGCCCCCTTGTTATCCTGTTTAGATCGTTTGCCCCGGTATTTAAGCCCTGTGTTTCAGTCCAGTCTTTGTGAGTTCTTGTATTGTTGTAATGCTGTATGCACGCTGTCCTGTTCCTGAGTCTGGTTAACTCGTCTTTATTAAAACACTGCTGCACGTGGATCCTGCTTTTGTCTCTGCTTCAGCTGCTACATAACAACAACCAGCTAATAAAGCATTACAGTAATCTAGTCTCGAGGTCGTGAATGCATGAACTAACTTTTCTGCATCAGAAACAGATATCATGTTACGTAGCTTAGCAATGTTTCTAAGGTGGAAAAAGGCTGTTCTTGTAACATATGAAATATGATTTTCCAAAGTCAAGTTGCGGTCTAGTATAACACCCAGGTATTTTACTGTAGTGGATAAAGTAACAGGACATCCTTCTAAATTAAAGTTGTATTGTAAGGGATTTTGTGGGTAGTTTTTTGGACCAATAAGTAATACCTCTGTTTTATCTGAATTTAATAGCAGGAAATTACACGTCATCCAGCATTTTATATCATTTAGACACTCTGTCAAGTTAGATAAGTTAGTGTTTTCATCTGGTCGTGATGAGATATATAATTGAGTGTCATCAGCATAACAGTGGAAATTAATTCCATGTTTTCTTATAATATTACCCAGTGGCAGCATGTATATTGAGAATAGCAGAGGGCCTAGCACAGATCCTTGCGGCACTCCATAGTCTACTGACGTTATCTTCGATTTTTCCCCATTTAAAAACAGACAAAATGGTAACGGTCTGATAAGTAAGATCTAAACCAGCTTAATGCCTGTCCCTGAACACCAGTGTAGTTTTGTAGTCGATCCAGGAGTATTTTATGATCTATAGTGTCGAACGCAGCGCTAAGATCGAGTAGAACTAGTATTGAGATACAGCCTTGGTCTGAAGCTAAAAGTAAATCATTTGTAATTTTAACTAGCGCAGTTTCTGTGCTATGATGCGATCTGAATCCTGACTGATTCAGATGGATTTGAGATGGGTCTGTAATTTGCTAGGTTATTTGGATCTAATTGTGGTTTCTTAATGAGAGGTTTTATAACTGCCAGCTTGAATATTTTCGGAACATGACCTAAAAATAAAGACGAGTTAATATTAAGAAGAGGCTCTTCCACGACAGGTAACACTTCTTTCAGTAGTTTAGTGGGTATTGGATCTAATAAACATGTTGTTGGTTTAGATGCAATGATAAGTTTATTTAGCTCTTCCTGTCCTATAGTTGTAAAGCGGTGTAGTTGTTTTTGAGAGGCGATAATTGAGGCTGAATCATAAGACACCATAGAGGATTGTACATTTACAATTGTGTTTCGGATGCTTTCTATTTTCTCATCGAAGTAATTCATAAAATCATTACTACTATATTATAACGGAATATTTTGCTCTGGTGATGTCTGTTTATTTGTTAGTCTAGCCACGGTGCTAGATAAAAACCTTGCATTATTTTGGTTATTTTCTATTAGTTTGCGGAGATGATAAGCCCTGGCTGCTTTTAGAGCCTTTTTATAACGTGACATACTGTCTTTCTACGCGATTCTAAAGACCTCTAAATTAGTTTGTTTCCATTTACGCTCTAAGTTACGAGTTTCTCTCTTGATAGCATGCGTAGCACTGTTGTACCATGGTGCTTTAGTTTTCTCTCTAACCTTTTTTAATCTAGTTGGTGCAACAATATCTAGTGTACTAGAGAAAATGGTGCTCAAACTGCTAGTCATTTCCTCTAGTTCATCTGTTTGTTTGGGTTCACTGAGCAGCTGAGATAGATCAGGTAAGCTGTTTGAGAATCTATCTATAGTGGATGGAAGGATTGTTCTGCCTGGTCGATAACGTGGCGCAACATGACAAATTTCATCAGTACGTATTATGCAAGTTACCATGTAATGATCAGTGAGATCGTCACTCTGCGGTATAATATTTATATCAGTTGGATTGGTTCCATATGATATAATTAAATCCAGTGTATGATTTAGACGATGAGTGGGACCACTGACGTTTTGCATGACCCCAAAGGAGTTTAATAAATCTGTAAACGCAGCCCCTAACGCATCATTTATGTTATCTACGTGTATGTTAAAGTCTCCAACAATTATTGCTTTATCGACATTGACCATTAGATCTGAGAGAAAGTCTGCAAACTCTTTAAGGAAATCAACATATGGCCCTGGAGGTCTATATACAGTAGCCAAGGCTAGAGATAATAGGGATTTGTTTCTTACATCTGAGAGCATAACATTTAGCACAAGTACTTCAAACGAATTAAACCTGTGACCTGTTTTCTGAGTAACATTAAGGATATCTCTTTAAATTGTTGCAACACCGCCGCCACGACCGATCAGACGGGCTCATGCTTATAACAGTATCCTGGCGGAGTAGACTTATTTAGACCGAAATAATCATTTGGTTTAAGCCAGGTTTCAGTAAGGCAAAGTACATCGAAACTATTATCTGTGACTGTTTCATTTACAATAACCGCCTTAGGTGTGAGCGATCTAATGTTTAGAAGACCTAGCTTTAGAAATTGTTTTTGTTCACTGATATTTAGATTTTCTGATTTAATAAAAATAAGATTTTTGCTAGATCCTACACTAGATTTATTGTTTGGCCTCACTAAACGAGGAATAGACACAGTTTCTATATAATGTTCTACACTGCTTATATCACTTAAGTTGGGACAGCAAAGACTGTGATTTGGACTTTGACTTACTAGTCATATGGTGTGTAACATCTTGGAAATGTTGTCCGACAGAACAGCCGCTCTGCTTCTGCTGGGGTGCAGGCCATCAGCACGGTAGAGCCTAGGTCGCTCCCAGAACAGATTCCAATTATTTACAAAGAGCAGTTTCTGTTCATTACACCATGACATTAACCATTCATTTAGAGCAAATAATCTACTGAACCTTTCTTGTCCTAGTCGGTACTTGGGAAGCGGTCCAGACACGATGATCGTTGCTTCAGGCGATGTGCTGCGAACCGTCTCGATCAGGCTCCTGGAGATCTCGAAGACCGGGAGCGGCGGAGAGGTTCTTGCTCTGGTCCTGGCTCGTGTCTTCCACTGTGGGATCACCCAGGGTCCATGGTGTTGTGTCGGTGCCGGAGTGAATGAAGACAGAGATGATTGCGTCCTCCTGGGCAGAGAAACGCACGGAGTAGACGAGGTCGGAGTCAAAAAGTTACTAACCACTGACTTGTGAGCATCGGCGCGTGATGTTTTAAGCGCTGATCGCCGATCTCGCAGCTCGGCTTGCTTCTCCAGCAGAACACGGATCTGCTTCTATGAAGATGTAGATGTGATCGAAGAGGAGTGGTCGGCAACTCTGGCCCGTTTTCCTGCAGAGTTTAGTCAACTCTAATCAAATACACCTGGAAAAATCTAACCAAATCATAGTAAAATGTAAAATCAAAGGCAGCTGTGTTTGATTATAGTTGGAGCTAAACCCTGCAGGGTATTGGAGTTCCCCAACTCTGCAGTTGAGTGACATTTCACCGTATCAGGCAGATCTTTATGAACAAAAAGTCAAGTCAAGTCAAGTCAAGTGTATTTATATAGCGCTTTTCACAATATAAATTGCATCAAAGCAGCTTCACAACATCAATCAAATAACATAACAATGTTTGTTTCTTAGTGAAAAAACATCCACGTTTGGTAGGGCTGATCAATGGTATTAATGCTTGGTTAATTATTTTGAATATCCTTGTAAAAAGCTTGTAATAACTTGCGTTATCCAATAAGCAAGTCTGTCTTTTGAGAAGGGAGAACATTCAACAAAAATAAATAATTGGTCAGTAGTTCTTACAGGAAAAAGACCACAACACATCCTGTGAAACGCTGGTAAAAACACTGGTGCATCAACATACTGACTCAATATCTTTAGTAAAAAAAGCCTTTGAGTCCTCTGGACTCCACTGGAAACCACGGCCTACCTGGCCAGTAATAACAGCGGCTGGTTCAATATCCGAATGCGACTTAGAACTAACCAAATGGTGTGTTCTAGACTAAAAACATATCTCTTTGAACTAACATACACATAACACATTATAAACTTCTATAATTCTATGTTATGCTGCATAGATTAGGTCAGCCGGAACCGGGAACACTTCCCATAAATCCTGATGTGCTCGTCTATCTATTAGTCTCTCTGTTTATCCCGAGGTTTACCGCAGTCCACCGGATCCAGGCCGTATCCAGATCTGATGAAGGACCTGCGCCTGGACACGACGACAACGCAGTCCTGAAGTGCCATCTAGTCTCTCCTCTGTGAAGGCCTTCTTCTTACCTTTACCTCTGTACAAATAAAACGTTGTCAAAATTGTTCCGGTTCACATGTCTACTCGGAAGCGATAAATAATTCTGCGAATGAGCAGGCCGGAGCGCATTAAGGGTTCTCTGTTAGAATGGTGTCGTGTTAGCGGCCCCTAAGTTAATAACTAATAATCTTTGCAACGGAAGTGAATCGATCAAAACTAACTTTAGCTGTACAATAACTTTATTCTAGAGCTACTGTAAAGCCAAAACAATCTCTGTTACTGTAATTTCGTAATATCACTGTAAAGCTGCTTTGAAACAGTCCATATTGTTAAAAGCGCTATATAAATGAATGTGAATTGACTTGTTACACCAGTTGTGACTCATCACATCCTTCCTTCAGCAATCCTATAAGATCATTACAAATCACTACGACATGGATCTGATTAACTTAGAAGAATAAAATATCATTAGCATGACAAATAGAGCATGGTAAACAAATAGAGCAAGATGAATCACACTCTGGCAATTGTGTTTTTAATGATTGCTGAAAAAAAGAGGAGGAAGAGAAAGAGGAGAATATGGACAAGGTCGTGGCTAGGGAAAAGAGGTTAACTTGGCGTGCCAACTTTGCAAATGAAGCTTGCCAATAAGCCATGCCACATTCAATACGCCATTTCATGTTGCATTTTTATTGGCTAGTCAGTAGACGTAGGTCGTAGCAGCAAACACACTGTGAGATGATCATGCTACATTTCTGACACCGCAAGACCGTGACAACTGCCGTCTTTGAACCTTTCTCACTGTATGACATAGGACCACTGTTTTTTATGAGCCACGGCCACAGAAATCACCCAGATTGGTCACCTTTCGTCTGGGACAGCCCAAAATTGTACGATGTCAAGTCATCTTCATTTATATAGCGCTTTTAACAATGTAGACGGTTTCAAAGCAGCTTTACAGAGATAAACATATAATTTAAGGTAATAGAGATTGTTTTGGCTTTATAGCGGTTCTTGACTAATGTTATTTTCCAGCTAAAGTTAGTTTTGATTGATTCACTTCCGTTGAAATGACCATTTTTTATTAAATTAGGGGCCACTAAGATGACGCCGTTCTCTCTAAACAGACTTTAAACGTGAACCTGTGATAAACGCTGATGGCGTTCACATGCGCATTAAGAATTGATTCTATAGTTGTGTGCGTTTGAATATATGTGCGCAGGTTTGTAATTCCCTACAAATCATCATCTATGTAGATCTATCTATGTTTTTAAAAATACAGCAAAACAAATAATGAAGACATCTTTCTATAAGTGACCCTCAAAATCTGTGCATACAACAAAACAGTGCATCCGTGTACGATGATTTATCAGAAAATTACATTTGTCGCTTTTTCTGAATAATCTCACCAAGTGCGGGTGCTTGATAACTATTGAAGTTATTAAACAACCCTGAATTCGGTAATGACGTGTTTTACGCAATATTGATATCACGTTTTAATTTCAACTCTATACATTTGAATGCGCTAAAGGTCTATAACTGAACATCTTGGTAAAAGTTAACTTACTTTTAAAAGTTAGCTACTTTCTAAACGCTTGTTACGGAGCTTATTGCAAACATTCACCCATCCATATGTTAAAAAAAAAAAAAAATATATATATATATATATATTGGTGTAATTAATTGAATTCTCTCGGACGACATGCATAACTTCTCCATGACTTCTGATTCAATGTGGCTTTAATCCTACTTATTTACGACGTCATGACGACGACACCCCTCCAGCGGGGGCGAGGGCGGACCCCAATCGCAGGGCTGATAAACTCTACACACAGAGCTCAGCCTAAGTCACACACAACCCCAGTTTTCCTAACTGAAGGGCTCTAGCTCTAATAGTCGCGGACTGCTGTGCTGCAACATCTCATTGATCAAAAGTTGAATGGACATTGTCAAAATCCGCTTCAACCTTCCTGTTTGTCTGAGTCTGACGCAACTACGCTTCTTCGACTCACACTGCTGACCCAAAAACTTCCGAGCGTTAAAGCACAAGGCCCGGACGATTGTGCTGTAAGGAGATTACAGGAACTGAACAGTATCTTTCATCTTCGAATAGGGGACTATTCGAAAAATCTAACAACTTCTGAAATGGCGACGCAAAATCTGATGGAGAATGGCTGCCCGTCAAGTTCTGGTGATGTGGAGCACAAGTATCATCCGGCGTGTGAGTGCGCCACAGGCAATGAGTGTCGTTTAAGAGCTACGATAGACTGTATGTTTAAAGATCATTTTAGAGGCCAGATGGTTGACTTGATGCATAGGATCATCGATGCTGCTTGTTATATGAAAAATGATTGTGCGCGGGATACCAAACGTGTGACAAATCTCAAAAATGAAATGGATGTCATAAGAGGACTGGTAAATTCATGGACTGATGTTAAGCCCATGTTTTTAACGGCAAAGAGCCGATCGGTGTAATCCTCAGAAAAGTTCTGGATGTGATGCTTGAAAGTAGTGGCAACGAGCTAGGAGTCGACGAACTACTCTGTATGTGTACGTTTGTTACAGATCTCTGTGCGTCACTGGTGTCAAAAAATGCGAAAACAGATGTTGATAAAATAGTTGAAAGTCTGGTCAGCTATACTCTAGACCAAAATATGATTGCGTGCCGTGACTTTTTATTCTGGCTCGATCACCTGTAAATGTCGTTATTGTTTCACAGTATGTAATGTCCGTCTGTCATTTTCTTCACCACTTCAATGTATGAATGTATACTCAAAAGTATAATGTTGAAATAAAAAAGTTTTAAAGTTACTCCATAGTCTTTACAAGAGTGTGGGACTTTCCACCACTACGGTGTGACAAAATACACCCAAACATTTAAGCACAACTATTTACACACATACTAAGCAGGAGAATATCTAATTGTAGCTTGTGAACATTCCATTATCTTATTATTTGGGGTCAGAGAACATCCTTAGATCATTCATCTCTTTAATTTTGTGCTGGATGTAAAAAATAAAAGGTATTAGTTAATAACAAACAAAAACTTTAATTAAACCATATTTTATTTATTAATATTAGGGTTTCATGCTGATTTAAAGTTTGATAATGACTTCCATAATATTTTCTTTCAGTAATGCTATGCCCGAATCACCCAACACAAAGTTTAGCGTTGTGGGTGAGACCTCGCACTGATTACACCAATATTAGCTTTCTCGAACATTGCATGACTGCACTGCGCCTGAAACTCAACGCGTTTCCACAACACGTTTTTGTTGAGAGCCTGCTGACTGAAACCATCTGAAGCGGCCAAGGAGGTCAGTGAGAGGCGCTTGTCACGGCCCCGGCAAATTTGAAAGGCTGCACTGCACGGTACTTCATAATGCAGTCCTCGTAGCCAAAAAGCATAAAGATTTTATTTAAAAGGAAGCGTGACCGGCAAATTGAAAACGAGCATAAATATCGGGATTGCTTTTACCTGGTGGATAGAGCTAATGAAGGAGAACGTTTTTTAAAGGGACACTGAAGTGCTGCTTTCTTCTTGACAGGTAAGTCAATTTTACGCTCTAAATTACAAGCTTGGTTGTATAATTCATTATATAGGCAGCATAACAGTAGAACATGTATAGTTAAACTCGATGAAGTGCTATTGGAAGACATGTTTCTTGGCACATAACGGCTACCGTAGTTGCAAGACACATTTGAAAAAGCAAGGCGCGATTCGTTTGAATGGAAAATACAATTTCACCGCTAGATGGGAGAAATTCCTACACAGCGTACCTTTAAGTGTCAGGGCGATCTAAAGGAAGGACCCAAAAGCAATAGCAGGTAAATAATGTCTTTATTACAACCAAGGGTAACAACAGAAAGTCTCTCAATGATAATCTTAAACGAAAGAGGAGAATCCCAGAGCTGGGCAGGGAGGTCCTGGAGAAGTCACTGCAGCAGCGGGAAACAGATAAGGGAAAGCCTCAGCAGCGGCGGCCAGGAAACCAGGCTAGGAACCTGTCTCTTGTCTTCAACAGCAGGATAACTGGGAAGAGTATAACTTTAGCGAACTTACAGTCAGAGAAGGCGAAAGGACAGGACAGGACGATAGGGAGAACCATCAGACACGTATGTAATCATTGATCTGGCAAAGGAGAAGTGGGAAGGGGAACCAGAAGTAGGAAAGCTAACCAGAAGCAAAGAAGTATCAGGTGAGAAGGAGATGAATGCAATAGCGATTATTGACGGGAGACGGCTGGTAGAGAATGAAGAGCGTAATAGTGAAAGGGTGTGTCTGCACAGAAGGGTGTGTGTGTGAGTAGGTGTGTGAATGAAAGAAGATAGCGTGTATGACCAGAAGAGGGAGACAGAGAAAGGGGGAAAATACCAGGAGAATACCAGGATCATGACAGTAAGGACTAAGCTGTAGGGTCTTTAACAAAAAGCCTCCAAAATGGAGGAGGTCAAGGGGCATTGTTTCTGCTATAGTATCATAAGCTCTCCCCAAAGTCTGTTAATGCGGCCAACAGACAAACTGTCGCATCAACAAATGCTAACGTTTTAAAAGATTTCTTAAAAACAAACAAAAGAACATAAAAACATTGTGACAAACTTTGACAACATGTTTCATGTGGGATGGCCAAAAATTTTTGTAAATATAATAACTTAGGTAAAATGTATGCAAAATCATTTATATCATACAGAAGTGTTTTAATAAGATAAATATTTTAAACTTTTAAGATTATACTTTTAAATGAATTTAGTATGAATAAAACTGTGGAAGGCAGACTTTACTGTGACATTGCTCTCCAGAGGCTCATCTGGTCTGTAACTCCTCTCGTCTCTGTGAGGGTGTGAAGCTTCAGTTCACCCTGTAGTTTATCCCTGAAGGATCTGGCAGGGCTTTGTTTATGACAACTTAAACTATTTGCTTTTTGGATTGTTTTTTATCATTGCATAAAGAACTACTTCTTCAGCTCTATGAAAATGTAAAGTGTTTTTATATTTATATAATTTTTTATATATTCATTTAGCTAAAACTTTAATTTGTATGAATACATTTTAGCAACATATGTGTTATTATTCATTGAGTTATATACATTATTTATAATCATTTAATTTAAATAATAGAGGTTAGTTAATTTAATTGATTTCTTTTGGAAAATGTAAAAATGCAGTTTTCTGTGATGTGGTTGTGTTTTAGGTGTACGGGGTACAATATGCTGTTACAATACAAAAATCTTTATGGCTATGGCTATATTAATAAAAATTATACTTTAGGTCGCCATTAAACAAAATCATTACAGTAATCAAATAAATAGAAGATACGAATGTATTAAAACTTTAAAGATTTAATTTAAACAATCTTTTCATTTTAAAATATCATATTTAAACTTTTACGATTATGCTTTGAAATAAATTCTTAAATCTAGACTTATGGCCTATAGCCACCATGTGTAGAAACATGTTTAGACTATGTTCTCTTAGAAAAACAGGAGTGACAATGATGTAATGCACCCCTTGTATGATTCATGGTTCTGTCACTTCTGCTTTTGTTACTAGTTCTGTGTGGTGACAGACCTATGACATTTCCTGTCTGTCTCGTGTTTATGTTAGTCTAGTTTCATGTGAGCACATGATCCTGATTATTCCTGTGCCATGTGCTTTCTGTCTAATTGTTAGCTCCTCCCTTCTCGTTATCTGTTTAGTTATTAACATTCCTCACCTGTTGTCTCATTACCCTCCTGTGTGTGTTTCCTTTATAGCTCCCTTTGTGTTTTCCCGTCCGGTGCTGGTTCGTTTGTCTAAGTTCCTGTTTCTTGATCCTAGTGTTTTTGCCTTGTTAGTATTTGTCCTGGTTTTCCCCCCATGTGGGAGTTTTGTTTGTACTTTGTATTTTTTTTGGTTGGTTAATTAAAATCTTACCTTTGTTTTCCTGCAATTGAGTCCTCGTTTATGTTTCCTGATTATCGCGCGACAAAGACCTCCTCATGAAACTGACGCTCATACTGAAGACACACACACACACACACACACACACACACACACACACACACACACACACACACACACACACACACACACACACACACACACACACACGAAAATGTAAACTGTTTTTATTTCATCTAAAATAATTGGATCAGTAAATTTAGTATATTTATTTTATATATTTTATTTTATGTAGCCTACCTTTAAAGAACAGCATGTTTTTTAACTTTAGTTAGTGTGAAATATTATATTTGTAATTTAATAATTGCACATTTATAACCATTTCATTTGTATACTTTTAAAGATCCTTTTTTTTCAACTCTAGTTAGTGTTAAATATTATATTTTGAAAATGATTATATGTAAATTGTATAACCATTTCATTTATATAGAGCATAATGTTTTTCAACTTTAGTGTGAAATATATGATATATATTGTCATCACTTCCACAGTGTCCTCAGCAATGAGCACAGGAATGCGGAGGATGGAGGGGTAGCTATCATGTAACACACACACACACAAACACACACACAGCGGTTCCTTTGCTGCTACCAGCGTTGTGATTTATTTTTTTATCCCGTGCCGTTTTCAGGATACACACAACAGTAAATTACTATAACGAAGCAAAGAATCACACAGCGGCCCCTTTGACTCAGAGACTGTCATGCGGTGGGTGTATGATAGAGAGAGAGAGAGGGGATCTTTTCATCTTTTGCATCATTGTAAACCCTATTCATACACTGTATGGATATATACAGTGAGGAAAATAAGTATTTGAACACCCTGCTATTTTGCAAGTTTTCCCACTTAGAAATCATGGAGGGGTCTGAAATTGTCATCGTAGGTGCATGTCCACTGTGAGAGACATAATCTAAAAATAATATCCAGAAATCACAATAAATCACGTTTTTCAACTCTAGTTAGTGTTAAATATTATATTTTGTAAATGACTAGATGTAAATTGTATAACCATTTCATTTATATAGAACAGAATGTTTTTCAACTTTTTTTCTCAGATAAACTAAGCCGATTTTTGAATTGCAGTTTTTCGCACTTCCGGGTAGGCTTCATTTTTCAGATTAGAATGTTGCCGCTTGGTCAAAACCAACTGTCAACTTGATCGATGAGTAACAAGGGCAAAGGTTAACCCCGCCCACCTGTCAATCAATCATTTTGACACAAGGTGTAGCATATGAACCACTGACGGCACTGGTAACACTGAGCAAACAGTGCTCGCATTCTCCGTGTTCATCAGTTTACGATCTGTCTAACAGTCCTGTCTAATACGTTATTAAATAGAACTGCTATACCTCCAAAGTAGACAGTCATGAAAAGGTATTAGGGTATGCCGTGTGGTTGATGTCCAGTGTTGCTAGCTGAGCAGAAATAGATACGTTTATCATGTTTGGCTTGGTCCCCTCAAAGTTGCGTTCCTGTAGCTCAAACTATAGAGCGCTGGCGCTTGCAACGCCAAGGTCATGGGTTCGATTCCTAGGGAAAGCAAGAACTGATAAGAATGTAAATGTATGTCTTGAAATGCAATGTAAGTCGCTTTGAATAAAAGCGTCTGCCAAAAAATCTCCCATAAATGTTGCATTGGATTTTATCCTCAGCATAAAGATTAAGAGGCCAATCTATCACTGTTTTCCATGTTCGTAGAGTTAGTTTGTGGAGTAAATATATAGACTATAATCTGTGTCTACACAGCTTTATTTTTAAAATGGCGGGTGCTGGTGTTTCGAGTGCATTCGGCCATTCAGCGTTCACTATTTTCAAGGATAGTTACTATAGTGCTGGTTTTGACTGACTCTGAAGTAGGAGCTAAATTTGTTCCTCCAAAAGGAGTCCCTAGAACTAAAATCCTTCCTAGTTCCTGCGGTGCGAACACGCCGAAATCCAGGAACTACCGCCAATAGGATCTATGAAAAGGTTCCTCCGGTGCGAAAGCCCCTATTGGTCCCAAGCTTATTGATCCCAGTTCTGCTTATAGCAGATGCAAAACACTTTATTAAAACACAACATTGAAACCTTGTTTGGATAAAGTAATCTTAACCACACATTCTGGCTTCAACCGTTAAAGCAGCTTCACAGTGATAACAAGAAAATAATACATCAAAGTTTGTTTCTAGAAGAAAATCGCATCATCATCCACCTTAAGTAAGGCAAATAAATATTATTGTTGAATATTTAAATGTTTAAATGCTTTGGATATTTACTGATATAAAATAGGGGTTAGCGGGGAACAACCTTGTCCTGGGCTAGTTGTAACACACATGCGCTGCACCCTAAATCGAATACTTCCCTACTATACATTATGCGAAAAACAGTACACCAACAGAGTAGTAATTTGAGAGAAAAAAATGAGGTGAAAAGTACCCAGATAAGCAGCTACTAACACAGAGATACTGGAGTGCACATTCAATGGACACTTTGGCCCTGTCCCAAATGGCACTCATGGTCTTTCGTGACGTAACACCACTCTGACTGTCGGGAAGACAGTCTTTGTTTATTTCTATTTATTAAAAAACAAGATTATTTTATATGAAAAAAGTGAATTATTTAATTTTTTGTGACAAAATGTTTTAGTTGATTAATAGATTTTTTTATTATTAGATCATATTTTAAGCTGCCATATGGTCACGTAAAATGTGCCCCACTGTGGCATGATGTCACATTTCACTCCTGTTCCTTCCTATTGAAACAAGGCCACATGTTTGTACCAGATGTGTGAAATGAATGTTCAAAAAAATAAATACTCTGAACCCTGACAAGATTTACACAAGGTGAGAAAGTCAGAAAGTGTCAGTTGTGCTCCACTCTCCTCATTTAAAAAAATAAACTGGATAAAGCATTATTTAGCTCAAAATTACCTATGTGGTTTTATATCCACAGTTTGATTTTTTTTTTAAATGCACAATTTTGCTAGTTATTGTAAATGTAGTAAACTTGTTGACTAC
The DNA here is from genome assembly GCA_030578275.1 of Meda fulgida. Lineage (NCBI taxonomy): Eukaryota > Metazoa > Chordata > Actinopteri > Cypriniformes > Leuciscidae > Meda > Meda fulgida. Next base: position 19,657,805 of record CM060619.1, read on the forward strand.
CTCATTTTCATTAGAAGGGATATGTCAAGAAAAACTATTATGAGGTGGTGTTAACATCCTTGATAAGAAGTGCAGCAATATAAATATTAGAAAGGGTCTCACAAAAGATATCTTCTTGCCCTCCTAAAGCATAAGTGCATTTCATAAAATAATCGCAAAAGATTGACCCATTATATCGTTTTTCCATAGTTGATAACATTATAAAATTGTTCATTTTTATTTTTCCATTTAGCTAAATCCTTAGCCGGTAATTAAATAAACTGTGATTGGTGAATCCTTTTCATCGCAGAGAAAAGTAACATGAAGTACGTGTCAGTGGCGTGTGACATTACACGCTCTGTTTACACCCGAATAACTTTAAACAGGATACACACTGCAGGGAGACATCATTATTTAGATTTATTTCGTGCTAACTGTCATTCAAGGCAGCACACATTTATATCACAATAAAATAACTAAAATATTAAAATTATGCAATTTAAAAAAGAATAAAATACAAGAAAAAGGTAATTGTTTACAAATCACATATAAACTTGGTAGAATTCACTAGCTTTTCAAAAGTATTTGTAAAGTAAATGTTCTAAGTATATCTGCGTTTACGAACATAAGACGGCTCGTTCTCATTATACCTTTACCATGCGATTTGTTTTTCCCTGGGCCATTTGTCCTCTCCCGGCTGCCGTGTGATACGTCACAATGGAGGCCATGGGACGTCATAACTGTGGCCTCTGGTCGTCATCATCATATGCGTCTGGTAACAACACCGAACTGTGCTACATTTCTCAACTTAATTCATTATTGATAACGCGCTAATAAGTGAACGGTATTCTCTATGTTTTGCATATCTTCAGCGCTGTGTAGATTTATTCAGATGTTTATGAAGATCACAGCGGGGACTGCAGCACATAAGCAGTTACTGATGCGAATCTGAGATGGTCGTCCTGAAATAAGAGGATGGATGGAAGTGAGAAGATTGAATCTGATGATGTGGTGATCGTCGTGGAGAACGAGGCGGAGAGTAAGCGTGATGATGAAGACCAGGGCAGTGTGAGGATGATGATGATGATGGCTCTGATGGACGTGTGTCCCGTGTGTAAGCTCAGCTTCAGCAGCAGAGAACCGAAGCTGCTGCCCTGCCTGCACTCTTTCTGTAAGAGATGTTTACCTGCTCACAACACACCTGCCAGCACAGCCGGCAACGCCAACCAGTGTAAGAGTTTGCTTTCACTTTTACTCGTTCACAAAACTCCCCTTAAGATGGCTGTAACGGAAGAGCTGATACAAAGAACCGAAGCTGCTGTAAAAGTTCAGGCTAGAACAAAGAGAATTCGATGTTTACAAAATGGTAGAAGCATGGCACTAAACACCATGGGTTCGATTCCCAGGGAATGCATGACTGATCAAATACTGTATGTGCTTTGAAAAGCTCTTCAAATAAGGTTGTCTGTCAAATACATAAAGGTGATGTGAAAAGTGACTAAAATATATAGAGTAAAATTAACTACCCCCCACTTAATATTTTTCTTAAAATTTTGTCATTTCATTAGAATGTCAACATTTGGAAGATCTAGTCTAAACAGTTTTGAGGTTAAGTGATCTCAGTGTCAGTATTTGTGTCTCTGAAAAATAGTGTGTCATTTGCATTATGTTGATTTTTTTGTAATGAGGGGTTTGTGAGTGGGTTTGTGTTTCATATATTTTTAGATTTGTGGCGTTACAAAAAATATAGTTTTTATTTTGAAGTAAAAAGGTGAAATGAGACCCATGGCGATAAGAAGGCCCTGAATGGCATGTTGTTAATCCTTTTAAATTGAATACTTGTGATTGATTGGGTATCTTTAACAATTCCAAGTCTGCTTATCGACTCCTAATTTCAGGTAAAATAAAACTTCGATATCATTCACATTTATTCTAAGTCTTGTTGCAAAACATTTCAGTGTAGCTGAATACCATGAACAAAAATCAACAGGCTAAAGAACACTTACACAAGGAACTTTTGCCTACAGTCTTTGGGTTTAAAAAATACCATAGCAAAAACAACTAGCCTAACTAATATACATTTCAAGCATTATTAAAGACAAGTAAACACTCCGTAATTTAAAAAAAGAACAAATAAACAAATTAGCAATCGTACAAATAAATACAACTGAACAAACATACGATCATAGGTTTTAAGATTGTTAGGCACAGATTGTAATCTCTTACAAGGATTCTGCTTTGTCAGACAGAGACAACACAGACAGAGCCATCTGTCCAATCAGAGCAGAGTAGACCAATCACAACCGACTAGGCCATCTGTCCAATCAGATTAGACCAATCACAACAGACTAGGCCATCTGTCCAATCAGAGCAGAGTAGACCAATCACAACCGACTAGGCCATCTGTCCAATCAGAGCAGAGTAGACCAATCACAACAGACTAGGCCATCTGTCCAATCAGAGCAGAGTAGACCAATCACAACCGACTGAGCCATCTGTCCAATCAGATTAGAGTAGACCAATCACAACAGACTAGGCCATCTGTCCAATGAGATTAGACCAATCACAACAGACTAGGCCATCTGTCCAATCAGAGCAGAGTAGACCAATCACAACCGACTAGGCGATCTGTCCAATCAGATTAGAGTAGACCAATCACAACAGACGGGGCCATCTGTCCAGTCAGAGCAGAGTAGACCAATCACAACAGACTGAGTCATCCGTCCAATCAGAGCAGAGTAGACCAATCACAACAGACTGAGCCATCTGTCCAATCAGAGCAGAGTAGACCAATCACAACAGACTGAGCCATCTGTCCAATCAGAGCAGAGTAGACCAATCATAACAGGCTAGGCCATTTGTCCAATCAGAGCAGAGTAGACCAATCATAACAGACTGAGCCATCTGTCCAATCAGAGCAGAGTAGACCAATCATAACAGACTGAGCCATCTGTCCAATCAGAGCAGAGTAGACTCGCGGAAAACGAGGGGTTTAGAGAGACTTGTCGAGAAAAAAAAAGTTTTCTGAAAGAGTTGATGTGCAATGCATATTATGAGAAAATGTAGTAGTTTTTTTTTTTAATTTTTAAAAATTTTTTTTTTTACAAAGATTACGATTTTAAGAACCATGTTTTTTAAATAGTTATTTCTTTAATCAATCCAAATAATCAACACCTACAGTAACAATCATAGGTATATGGTCATTACATTTCCGAATCAATGAGGAAACCGCACAAGACAGTTTTAATCAATTGATATTTAAAATATTTGTTTAATGGCATTTTTACCAAGTAGCCTGCTATGAATTAAGGCCAGTGATACCAAAATTCTGTAATGAAATTTTCTACCATCATTCAATAATGATGGCTCTAATAAATGGATTTTATTTTAATATTTAATAATCTCCTCTTTTGTATATGTTTTCCTGCTCTTCCCTCTCGTTACATCAGTGAACATGATCCGCTGTCCAGTCTGTCAGCAGGAGTGCATGGATGTTGAGGTCTTGGATAACTTCTTCGTCAAGGATTCTGTGGAAGTGCCGAGCAGCACGATGGAAAAGAGCTGTCAGGTGTGTGTTTGCGCCTGTCAACGTTTATAACACCACAGTGCCACAATGCTCCTTAAAATCACAATGCTGATGCGGCATGATGGTTTTTAAAGCATTCAAGGCTGGTTGTGTTGTGGGGAAATGAATGTGTTTGTTTAGCCTTGACATTGGCTCTTTTGCTCTCAGCTCTGCGTGAGTTGCGACGACAACACTGAGGCCAGCGGTTTCTGCGTGGAGTGTGTGGAGTTTCTGTGCGTCACCTGCATCGATGCTCATCAGCGTGTGAAGTTCACCAGAGATCACACGGTCCGGCAAATAACGGAAATGTCCTCAGGTTTGACCCTAGACATTTGTAATAATGTCAGCCTCTGTGAGACCTCAACAAGGGGTCTACATTTAGACGATTAGTAACATTTTTTTAAGTGCACTGTAAAAAATGTACATACTTTTAATTGTAAAAGTCTGTAAAAATGCTACGGTGAAAACCTGTTAATTGGTTAACTTAAGTTGCCTTATTAGATATGTTTTTAAAGGATTAGTTCACTTCAGAATTAAAATGTCATGATAATTTACCCCCCCCCCCCCCCACGTCATCCAAGATGTTCATGTCTTTCTTTCTTCAGTCGAAAAGAAATTTCGTTTTTTGAGGTTTTTGAGGAAAACATTCCAGGATCTTTCTCCATATAGTGGACTTTAATAGTTATTAACGGATTGAAGGTCCAGATTGCAGTTTAAATGCAGCTTCAAAGGCTCTACACGATCCCAGACGAGGAATAAGGGTCTTATCTAGACAAACCATCGGCCATTTTCTAAAAAAAATGAAAATATAATATATACTTTTTAACCACAAAAACATAATTCACAGTGAAAAACCATAAATTGACATTCCGAGGATTTCTTGTGTGATACCTCACATTTAATGGTTTTTCATTTGAATAACTATAATTCTTCTTAGTGTTGTGTGTAACCATAATGGTGTTTTATATTTGAGTGCATGATGTGTATATATATGAGGAGCTCTTTTCCAAAACGCGATAAATCCATTTTAATAGTTTTCAGGAAAATTAATTTTTTTACCTAGACCCACACATTTTGTGAATATTCAATTTAGCCTGTTAAAATGTATTTCCCCCTCAGTCTGAACATGTTGAACAATGATTATTAAATCAAACAACAATATTGTTGATGATAAATTCAAAGTAAATTTTTTTTCAAAACGCTATAAATCCACAAAAGAAAAATCCAAAAATGGATGATTTTAGCCACTTAATTAAGTTTTGTTTTGTAGAAAGCCTTTCTTTGAAGTGAATTTCGTTTTGTATAAATTGTATCTTAATTTTTTCATCAACAAATTGCCTGGATTTAATAAATAAGAAGCAAATAGACAATATAATCATGACATGGAGGCGCCAGCGTGGTCACTTGCATTGCACGTGAACTGGAGCGCATCTCATCATAATTTAACCGAAACTCAGCGTATGCCTCACAGAGTCATGAAAAATATATCTATATAGAAAGCTTGAAATGTCTTTAAACGAAACAGTTAAAAATGAAAATAAATAGCATACTCTCTGATTTCACTGACTGCATTTCTCTCTAGGCGCGTTCACTAGAGATGCTTATCGTCAATTTCATCTTTGCACACACTGACACACAGAAAACAGTTGATTAATAAAAAATAAAAATTTCGATTTTCGAACGATATTCAACTTTTGCTCCTTGATTGTCTAATGCTATTTTTGGCAGAAATTATAAACAGAAACCTTTGGCAGCAGCATCTACCCCAGGTGTAGGTCTCACTGGCTCATCAAGGCCATCAGAAGTGTTATCACCGTTTAAAACACTCATTTTGAGGAATGAATGAACATAAACAAACCTCTGTTCAGCGCGCCGATGTTGGTTTGCGTAGAACGCTCACTGAATTCTGATTGGTCGAGAGAGGATTTAACGCGTTTAGGATAAAAATATGTTTGCCGTTTATCGCGGTTTGGAAAAGAACTGCATCTTGCAGTACATTTGGGAATATTCTAATGAATTAATCAAGCATTAATACCATTGATCAGCCCTACCAAACGTAGATGTTTTTTCAACTAAGAAACAAACATTGTTATGTTATTTGATTGATACTGTGAAGCTGCTTTGATGCAATTTATATTGTAAAAAGCGCTATATAAATACACTTGACTTGACTTGACATTTTAAACAAGGAAATGTAGTGATTTGGCATGAAACATTGATGGAGCAGTGAATAGGTTCAGAACACAGCAAAATGACATGACAAACTCATTTTCTTTTTAAAAATGGCGTTTATCGCGTTTTGGAAAAGAGCTCCTCAAATGTACACACATGCACATAAACAACTTTTGTTAGATGCGATTAAGCGATTTGACAGCAATAATATACACACATACAGTGTTGTGAACTCGTATATTAGAATTTACCTCAGCTTGTGGAAAAGCAACTTGTGATGCGCTTCTACATGTGGATTTCTCTTCATTAACTGTGTTTGTCAGTGTATTATAAAGATACAAAACCGATTTCAGTTGGTTGGCAGGCTAGATTAACATTAATATATCAGTTAATGAAATAAACCTTTTTATTTCCTGTAAACTAAATGTGTAAATCCTAAAATGTTGCTACTGTATTTTTTCCCTGTAAAGTCCAGAAACTTGCAGGAGGGCGTTTCTGAATGATTTTATCTTCCCGTTCGTTCACAGAGGCGATGGGCGCTTCCACACAGAAGCCCGTCTTCTGCGACATCCACAGACAAGAGCCGTTGAAGCTGTTCTGCGAAACCTGCGACCGCCTCACCTGCAGAGACTGTCAGCTACTCAAACACAAGGACCATAAGTACGACCCACATTCATGTCATGTGTAGTGACTTTATAGCTGTATAAGAAATCTTTCATGGAATGTTTATCACTCTAGTCTCTTATTAACATGCATAATAACCGTGCTCCTGAGGATCCACTGTCCTGAAAAGTTCAAGTTTCAAGCAATCCTGAAGACTGTAGCTACTTAAGGTGTGTTTAGGGGCGTTCGCACCGGAGGAACCTTTTCATAGATCCTATTGGCGGTAGTTCCTGGATTTCGGCGTATTCGCACCGCAGGAACTAGGAATGATTTTAGTTCTAGGAACTCCTTTTGGAGGAACAAATTTAGCTCCTACTTCAGAGTCGGGTATAAATCAGCGCTTTAGTAACTATCCTTGATGTTAGTGAACGCTGATTGGCCGAACGCACTTGAAACACCAGCACCCGCCATTTTTGAAAGACCCTGTGTAAACACACAGATTATAGTCTATATATTTACTCCAGAAACTAACTCTACGAACATGCAACACAGTGATAGATAGCCTCTTCACCTTTACGCTAAAGAGAAAATCCAACGCAACTTTGAGAGAACCAATAGAGAGAAGGAGAATGCGAGCACTGTTTGCTCAGGCTCTAGCTTTACTAGCGCCGTCAAAATAAGTCACAACAACAAGCGTGGCGTACATCACTTCAGAGTTCCTATTGGAGGGGCTAATGCAACCAGGAAAACGTTCCTAGGGGAACCACCCTGGCGATGAAGGGAAAATACCCAGGGTGACAGGAACCCCCCCCCCCCCCCCCCGCTATCCAAGATATTCATGTCTTTCTTTCTTCAGTCGAAAAGGAATAAAGGTTTTTGAGGAAAACATTCCAGGATCTTTCTCCATATAGTGGACTTTTTCTCCATATAGTGGACTTTTTCTCCATATAGTGGACTTTAACAGGAACCAGCGGTTTGAAGGTCCAGATTGCGGTTTAAATGCAGCTTCAAAGGCTCAACACGATCCCAGCCGAGGAATAAGGGTCTTATCTAGACAAACCATCTGCCTTTTTCTAAAAAAAAAAAAAATAAACATTTATATTCTTTTCAACCGCAAATGCTCGTCTTGCACTAGCTGTGGTGCGCCACACATTACGTAATCATGTTGAAAGGTCACGCGTGACGTAGGCGGAAGTAACAACCTAGTGTTTGCAAAGCGAACGTGCGAAGACTAAGTCAAATGGCATTTACAAAATAAATAAATTAAAGGTAAAACAACGATGTCGGACGATTGTGACGTTGGAAGTACATTTTCCGCCTACGCCAGGTTACCGTCTGACCTTTTCAACTTGATTACGTAAAGCATGAAGTCGGGGACCTGCAAGATGAGCATTTGTGGTTAAAAACTATATAAATGTTTTATTTTTTTAGAAAATGACAGATGGTTTGTCTAGATAAGACCCTTGTTCCTCGGCTGGGATCGTGTTGAGCCTTTGAAGCTGCATTTAAACTGCAATCTGGACCTTCAATCCGTTGATAACCGATAAAGTCCACTATATGGAGAAAAATCCTGGAACGTTTTCCTCAAAAAAGAAAGACATGGATATCTTGGATGAGTAAATTATCAGGAAATTTTCATTCTGAAATGAACTACTCCTTTAAAAGATGTGATGCCAACAGAGGAGCCAATCCGCTTTCAGAGGTGATTAGAAGCCGGAACCTGGAGCAGTTGAGAGAGAAAAGAAAATATGTCCACAAACCACAGTTTAATACCATTTACGTCCGAGGGCGTAACAGGTGGTACAGCGGTCATGTGGTACAAGTTAGAAAACTGCCATCTTACAACCTGTAATTGCGAGCTCTACGATGACGCGAATGCTTTTTACAAGTTGAAATCTCGTAATTACAGCAATTTCAACATGGTGTGAAGCACACTGCTCCTGTGGGTCCCCAGGGTTGAAGTCCTCTGTTTAAAGGGATAGTTCACCAAAAATACATTCGTTTGTTCCACAACTGTGTGACTTCCTTTCCTCTGTCGAACAAGAAGATATTTTTTTTGTCACTGTAAATCAGTGGTCACCGAAATTGTTTGGTTACCAACATTCTTCAGTATGTTTCTTTGTGTTCACGAGAAGAAAGAAATTAATATACGTTTGAAACAACTTGAGGGTGAGTAAATGATGCCAGAATTTTTCTTTTTCATTAAATTTTTGGGTCATCTGTAAGTCTTTAGGCTGTATTTCTGAAGTACCGTGCATTTTAATGTCTGTCCCTGTTCAGTGTTTTGCCCTATAGATGTTTGTTGCTTTAACATAAATGCAAATATCGCTGACATCATCAGTCTCTGTAATGACTGGACACAGCAGCTAACACAGGATTTTCCAATACAGTTACCAATTTCTAGAAGATGCGTATAAGAACCACAAGGAACATCTGGAAAATATGACCTGCCAACTTCAAGAAAAGAAGAAAGCTATAGAGGACGTTTCTAATACCATAAACAATGGGTATGTTTTATGTTATATTTGTGATCTTTTATATGTATTTTAAAAAAAACTATCTACTCTCATTAGATTTATAGTAACTCTAAAATAGTTATTTCCACAATGGAATACCTGAAAATGTCATGGAAGTTAATACAATTTGAAAAGATCATGGACATTTCCCAACGGGTTTGTTTGTAAGGGAACTGCAGTGGGTTCGTGAGTTTATATAAAGCTAATTAAAAAAAACCCGATTGTGACGTCAAAATAAATAAATGGGGCTGCACAATTGATCAAAATAAAACTGAAACCGTGTTATCTTGTCTTATCAAATCAAAGGCTGCCATTTAGTTAAAGAAGTATATAGTTTACTGCGTATTTCAGAGTGAAGAGTGGCAATTTACATGCGCACAGCTTATGTTTTCAGAGCGACTAATGAATGCTGTATCTCACGACCTCCATCTTACAAGCACTGTGTTTAACACGCATTTAGGGACGCAGTGTGCGCTAGGATTACTTTTTGTAAATTCTCATACTTTCCAATGTTTTTGTTGACTGAAGTTTACAGCACTTCACCAGTAGTCCTCCCCCAAAAAAGCGTAAGGATTTGCCGTAAAAAAAAATAGACGGTTTGAACATTTGCGAGTAAAGATTTTAAGACATAAATAATTTGTAATGTAGCTTGTAGTGTTTGTTGGTTCTTGTAAAGTGTGAACACCCTTAAAAGTAATACCATTAGCAGTGAAGTCTTTGATTTCTCAGCAGTGGCAATATGAGACATTTTCATATGGATTTAAATGTCATAATCAGTTCAAATCGCAATCACAATATATGACAAAAAAATATATATTTTTTTTATTAAAAACAATCAATATCAAACTGTTACCAAATGTGTGTATGTATGTATATATATTATATATATATATATATATATATATATATATATATATATATATATATACACATATATATATATATATACATACACACATTTGGTAACAATGTACAATGTACAGTGTTTGGTAACAATGTTGGTAACATTCCAACAATTGGAATGTGTCATTACATTTTTTTTTAAATATTAACATACTCTCTTAGGGTGTACTCAGAGTAAATATTTTACTTCTAAAAGGTGCGGCTGTCAAAAAAGTTTGGGAAGCCGTGCTATAGTGGATATACAGTACTTCTAGTTGTGCTCAGCTAGATATATTTCTCTAGAAATGTTTTTACTGTTTGAGTTAAACTTTGAAATTAAACATTGCTTGATGACTTTTAAAAATCCGGAAATTACACGGAGTAGAAGTCATGAAAAATAAATATGTCAAAAACTGGGAACCCTGTACACTTAAGATATATAGTATATGAAAACTGTTCGTTTTTATTTATTTTAATGGTCTATTTTTTTCTTGTTTTTGTCAGTCTTCAGCAAGTGGATGAAAATCGCAAGACTGTGGCTAATGAGATTAAGAAGTCCATCTGCAATCTCATAATGGAGATCAACAGGAAGGGGAAGTTATTAGTCAATCAACTTGAGGTACTAGTGTCCAATATTTCATCATCATCATCAAGAGCAGTGCTTCCTACTGGTTGGTCTCAGGTGTGCTATTATGGGTTACGTACAGCAGGGAAAAACAAATGCTAGTAATAAAATTATACAACATAATTGACATAATAATGATAGGCTTATCAACCTTAAAGGGATAGTTCACCCAAAAATGGAAATACCGTCATCTATTACACACCCTCATGTCGTTCCAAACCCGTAAGACTTTCGTTCATCTTCGGAACACACATGAAGATATTTTTGATGAAATCTGAGAGATTCCTGTCCCTCCATTGACAGCTACGCAACTACCACTTTGATGCTTCTAAAAAAATTATTAAGAGATCGTAAAATAATCCAGATGAATTGAGCGGTTTAGTCCCAATTTTCTGAAGAGACTCGGTCGCTTTATATGATGAACAGATTGAATTTAGGTTTTGAAATAAATGAAATATCTTCATTTGTTTTGAACATGAATGCGACATGAGGGTGAGTAGTAATAGACAGAATTAAAATTTTTGGGTGAACTATCCCTTTAAATCACGTAGGAGAATCTGGTCAAATAAAAATAGACTACATTAGCTTCCCTTGCAGCAAAACACATGCTATCAATATGAAATACAATTTTGGAATTTTTTTTTGTGCTGGAGCAAAACCAGTTGAGAAGCATCGCTTGAGAAGCATTCACCTATTTTGATGCTCATTTTGGGATATCGTATAAAAAAAAAGAAACGCTAAATGGAAACGCCAGGATGTGGATAAGTTATAAAAATGCACAGACAATTTATTTAAATGAGGCGCTAGACAACATTAAAGCATTTATTGCGAAGTCATTTCTATGATGTAGGAAAAAAGAGTCACAGTTTCGTCCCCGATTGCAGCAACTTCCATTTTTATTAGATATTTTGTGCCAATTTCCCAGGAAGTGACAATTACGTTCTCTTAAAAACATGATGGGATGGAAACTGCTTTATTCGCAAACATTTTTATACGATATTCCAATTTTGCCCAGAAGTTAAATTCACAACTTTGAATATAACATACTAGTGTGATGTTACATAAGCTAATAAAACGTATAATACATGTTTATTTAGGCCATCACGAAGGACCATGAAACCCTCCTGAAAAAGCAGCAACAGGATGTGACGTCACTCTCCACACATCTCGAACATGTGATTAACTTCACAAAGTGGGCCACAGCCAGTAACAGTGGAACGGCCCTCCTGTACTGTAAGCGGTTGGTAAGTGTCTTTCTCTTATCAAGATGGGTATAAAGAGAAATGTGTGAAAATAATGGCATCTCTTTTGTTGTTTTTTATTTTATTATTAATCTAAATTTAGTTTGTATGTCAAATGATAATCTCAGTTATCTCAAATAATCACGATTAGCTCAAATTCCGTAGTGTGATTATTATGACAGGTCTGGTCATCCTGCTGTTTGGCTGATGGTCTCTCACATTCTTTTACCCCTCTTAGATAACATGTCAAATCCAGTACCTCATGCGAGCAAAGTGCAACATCTCATATGTTCCCCAGAGCTTGGTTCGGTTCCAGTGTCGATCTGCTTTTTGGGCCTCGAATGTGGATCTTGGTAAGACGCTTACAGAATCAATTCACAGACATTCATGGCATGTTTGAAATTAATATTCGTTAGGCCAAAAGAAAAGCAAATCCATGTCAGTACAATAGGTATTCAATAACCATTCACAGCAAAACAAAACTTAATGAGAGAAAGAAAAGAACTAAAGTGCTCAAATTACCATTTGCAGGTATGAAAACTCCCCACTTTTCAGCCTATGGAGGGTCGTGGCCAGCATTTACCCGCTACATCTCTATAGTTACCACAAACTTTGCAGCTTTAAAAAAACAATCATCATTCCTAATGCCGAAACCTGACAGCCAATCCGAGTCAGAGTAGGGCAGAATTGTTTTCAAAGTCTTTTAAAAAAAAAAGTCTGACAACTGGACACACCGCCAAACAAAGAACTGCACGTCGGAAAGCAAGCCTGAGGCAAGTTAGCTTACAATGTTAACTGTCCTGTCAGATACAGACAGTGATGTTGCCAATGTCATTATTTAACCCACTGTTATTAACCAATAATGTTACCTAAGTTAATTGTTCATTTATGGAGACTATTTACTAACATCAACACAGGGTTTCCGCGGATCCTTAAAGTCTTAAATTAGGTTTTTTACATTTAAGGCCATAAAACGTCTTATTTTTTTACTTATGAAAGGTCTTAAATGTCCTGCACGCGAGAGAGGAGGAGAAGCAAGTTGGTAAATGTCAGTTCAATTGTAAGTTCATTCTTTATGTGCGTAGTGGTGTGCGATGTGTATTGTATATTATGATATTGTAATCATTGTTTTAACGATGTACGAGGCACTGTGAGCTGACATCGCTTTCACTGTGTGATGTGTGCAGTTATATATATGTCCCTAAATATTTTTTTTGTCTTACATTTATATCATATAATGTTGTTATCATACAATATCACATCAGCAACAGAGCAGTTTTCCTGTGCACAATAGCAAATGTGATCTTTATTTTATATAACGGTTAAATGAACAATAAATGAACATTGTGAGTTACATTTGATAGCCTAAACAATATTGTCAATATTGTTTGTTTTCCCTTTATTTTGCTGAGAGAATTTCAAATCGGTTGATGGATGAGTCCCTAAGACATTGACTTGCCGCCATCTACTGGCGGTTTTATTTTAACATTTAAAGTACCCTTTAATTAAAATGTTAAAATTAGAAATTCATTTCATATTTAAATACTGAATAAAAAAAAACCTCATAGCTTTATTTATGTAATTGTAAATGGAGGGTAAATACATTAATGCCAGTTCTGATGTGTCTCTGCATGGCAAAGATGAATTTTGATTTAATGATTTAATTTAACTGGTAACAGTGGTATTGTGTTATTATTCTAATATAATTTAATTTGAATGTTAAATTTGACATAATATAATAATAAAAAAAAAAGTCCACATATAGGTGAAACTGCCCCTGGAAATCAATTTAAGGTGGCAAATATTGCCCGGTAATAAAAAGATATTAATTTATGTCACTGCTGTGAACTGACCACTGTATAGAATATTAAAAATATGAATATCTTCGTGAGTCAGCTGTCAACAACAGGCCTAAACCAGCCATGGTACCAGTACACAAACACAACCAGTAAAATATGATCTAATTATTATCAACAAAACTTCGATAATATCAAGACATATTTTTGTCAATATTGCACACCCCTAATGTAAGGTATTAATTTTGATTTCTTCGGGTCTTAAAAAGCCTTAAATTAGACTTTAAAAAGTGTGCAGAAACCCTGCAACAACAGGATAAAACGTGTCGGTATCTTTCTCTTGTTGCACGTTATCTATACAACATGTAAGCTAATGCAAGCAGGAGTAAGCTCCTATCTGCTAGCTTTTATAGAAATAAGCCTGACCTCCGTTTTACATATGATGCTAATATATTTGGTATGTTATTACATTTATTCTTTGTGCAGCACTTTGGTAACCTTGTTTTTTAAAGTGAGATATATATATACAGTGAGGAAAATAAGTATTTGAACACCCTGCTATTTTGCAAGTTCTCCCACTTAGAAATCATGGAGGGGTCTGAAATTGTCATCGTAGGTGCATGTCCACTGTGAGAGACATAATCTAAAAAAAAAAAAAAAAAAAAAAAACAGAAATCACAATGTATGATTTTTTTAACTATTTATTTGTATGATACAGCTTCAAATAAGTATTTGAACACCTGAGAAAATCAATGTTAATATTTGGTACAGTAGCCTTTGTTTGCAATTACAGAGGTCAAACGTTTCCTGTAGTTTTTCACCAGGTTTGCACACACTGCAGGAGGGATTTTGGCCCACTCCTCCTCACAGATCTTCTCTAGATCAGTCAGGTTTCTGGGCTGTCGCTGAGAAACACAGAGTTTGAGCTCCCTCCAAAGATTCTCTATTGGGTTTAGGTCTGGAGACTGGCTAGGCCACGCCAGAACCTTGATATGCTTCTTACAGAGCCACTCCTTGGTTATCCAGGCTGTGTGCTTCGGGTCATTGTCATGTTGGAAGACCCAGCCTCGACCCATCTTCAATGCTCTAACTGAGGGAAGTAGGTTTTTCCCCAAAATCTCGCAATACATGGCCCCGGTCATCCTCTCCTTAATACAGTGCAGTCCCCCTGTCCCATGTGCAGAAAAACACCCCCAAAGCATGATGCTACCATCCCCATGCTTCACAGTAAGAATGGTGTTTTTGGGATGGTACTCCTCATTCTTCTTCCTCCAAACACGGCGAGTGGAATTATGACCAAAAAGTTCTATTTTGGTCTCATCTGACCACATGACTTTCTCCCATGACTCCTCTGGATCATCCAAATGGTCATTGGCAAACTTAAGACGGGGCTTGACATGTGCGGGTTTAAGCAGGGGAATCTTCCGTGCCATGCATGATTTCAAACCACATTTACATTTCTACATTTATTCATTTAGCTGACGCTTTTATCCAAAGCGACTTACAATTGCTATATATGTCAGAGGTTGCACGCCTCTGGAGCAACTAGGGGTTAAGTGTCTTGCTCAGGGACACATTGGTGTCTCACAGTGAATTCGAACCCGGGTCTCTCACACCACAGGCATGTGTCTTATCCACTGCGCCATCACCACCCCCTAACCATGACGTCTTAGTGTATTACCAACAATAACCTTGGAAACGGTGGTCCCAGCTCTTTTTAGGTCATTGACTAGCTCCTCCCGTGTAGTTCTGGGATGATTTCTCACCTTTCTTAGGATCATTGAGACCCCACGAGGTGAGATCTTGCATGGAGCCCCAGTCTGAGGGAGATTGACAGTCATGTTTAGCTTCTTCCATTTTCTAATGATTGCTCCAACAGTGGACCTTTTTTCACCAAGCTGCTTGGCAATTTTCCCGTAGCCCTTTCCAGCCTTGTGGAGGTGTACAATTTTGTCTCTAGTGTCTTTGGACAGCTCTTTGGTCTTGGCCATGTTAGTAGTTGGATTCTTACTGATTGTATGGGGTGCACAGGTGTCTTTATGCAGCTAACAACCTCAAACAGGTGCATCTAATTTAGGATAATAAATCGAGTGGAGGTGGACATTTTAAAGGCAGACTAACAGGTCTTTGAGGGTCAGAATTCTAGCTGATAGACAGGTGTTCAAATACTTATTTGCAGCTGTACCATACAAATAAATAGTTAAAAATCATATATTGTGATTTCTGGATATTTTTTTTAGATTATATGTCTCACAGTGGACATGCACCTACGATGACAATTTCAGACCCCTCCATGATTTCTAAGTGGGAGAACTTGCAAAATAGCAGGGTGTTCAAATACTTATTTTCCTCACTGTATATATATAAAGTTGATTGGATTGGATTTTTTACTGCCGTATCCTTTTTTACCCCGACCAGTTTTCATTCCTGCATTTGTTATACAAGTCTTCTGAAGTTTTGTGATTTTGAAGCCTTGCGATGAACCTGAAAATCCCTCATCACAATATTCAGGTTTGGCTTCCAAGAACATAATTTTACATAGCAATGCACCGAAATTTCGGCAACCTAAATTATTCAGCCGGAATTTTTTGTTTCAGCCAAAACAGTTTTTGAGGGCTGAAATCTTTGAACAAAACAGTGACGTTTAATTAGTGCTTCTCCGATGGTACGTTTCATAGTGTTTCGCACGTTGGCCCGTTTCGCATGTTTTGTAGCTTATGCACAATGTAAATCCATAGGTAAACATGTCAGAAGTTGGGCTTGGTAATGAGTTTGATACTTTGTAGGCACTGACCAAATTGACTACCATCGATTATCAAAAAATGTCTTGTCTTTTGGTACCAAATTTCGATAGCTCAGGGGTTAATCTTGTCAACATCAATGAGCCAATTGCGCGAGGCATATATTCCGCGCCCCAGTGGCCTTTATGAGTCTTTGAGGCTGTATAAAAAAAAGATAACAAACTGAAAAAAATAAAACCAAAGGTTTTTTTTAGGTAATAAGTCATTTAATCTTGTTAAAACGGATTTCATAAAATTTGAATCGAAAAAAGTATTGTTCAGGAACCAGTATCTAAGACTAGGTATTGATATAGACTTTTTTTTAACGATACCCAGCCCTAGCCAGCAGTGTGAAAACTAAGGTTGGGTTGACAATATTGATTTCTCCTTTTTAATCGATCTCCATTTTGATGAGCTGAGATCTTTTAGTCTATGCTGTTTTTAGTTGATGCATAAACAATACTTCTCCAAGCATTATTTGTTGCCATCCAATAATCGCAATAAGCATGGGTACTTTCGATATGAAACAAATTTGGTCAATTTTAAAACAAATGAAAAAAATAAATTTTGATAATCAAATAATCATTTTGACACCTTTTAATGTGGCGTGACAGATGTTTGTAGTCATCTCTTCCTCTTTACTAATAGTTACAGCACGAAATAAACATGAATGAACATGTTGAAAGATACAGTACAACTTACTGAAATGTAACATGTCATTCATTTAAAGTGTCATGAAATCCCCCTGTTTAAGCACTGATCATTTTTGAAAAAGACTCTAAGAAGAACAGCTAAAGAAAGTGCAAGTGTAGAGGGTGGGAAGAGGGGAAAAAACAACCAATAAAACACAGACCTGAAACACTCATTATACTGACAAATTAATATTAAAGGAACACTCCACTTTTTTTTGGAAATAGGTTCATTTTCCAACTCCCCTAGAGTTAAACAGTTGAGTTTTACAGTTTTTGAATCCATTCAGCCGATCTCCCGGTCTGGCGGTAGCACTTCTAGCATAGCTTAGCATAGATCATTGAATCTTATTAGACCATTAGCATCTCTCCCAAAAAAATTATCATATAATATTGACAATTATCAAGGAACTTTGCTGCAGTACCATGGGTGCAGCAAGCACAATGATATTATGGCTCGTTTCCACTGAGCGGTACGGTACGGTACAGTTCGGTACGGTACGCAATTATTTGCGTTTCCACTGTCAAAAGTTGTGAATGGTACCAAAAAGCCGAACCGTACCGTACCACTTTTTGGGTACCCTTCCGTTGGGGTACCTAGCATAGTGGTACGGTACTAAAAGGTGGAGCTAGACTCACTGCAGAACGGTGATTGGTTGACAGAGGATCGTCACTTGCGTGTGCTACAAGGGCATTAGAAGCGCCATTTTTAATATACAGTAGAAATATAATACCACTGTTATTGTGTCACAAAATGTTGTTTTAATAGTTTTTCAGGTGAGAATGTAGTTTTTTAAAACTCAAATCTGTGGTTTATTTATAGATTTATAATAATTTGACTGAGATCCATTCCAAGCAATCACCGGACGCTCAGCGCTCGTGCACCCCGCCTGGAACAGTCTTTCCTCGGCTAGTCATTCTGATGTTTGCCGCTGACGTCTCTGTAGTGGTTAAACATGATATATAATTCATCGATCTGGCGATCTTTGGTCTCGTGAATCTATAATTCGCTCCCTCGCTAATAGTTTTGGCAGAAGGCTAAGTGAAGTTACATATATTTGAGCGCTGAATTTGTATATTTGACTGAATTGTTTGCTTTATGTTATTAAAGCTTTACTGTATAGCTTTTTGTACCTTTTACTTACACTTATATAATGGCTATTATTGATAAAACTGAAATTCAACAAAAAGAGATCGTTTTGTCATTTTTTTATTTTGTTACAAGATCATCTGTTATGTTGTTTATTGCAACATTTGTACCAATGCAATATGCAATACATTACATATTGCCAGGAATATGTTTAATATTTTTAAATTTAAACGAAAAGAGGCAGGGTTGTGTTTTATATTTAGTTTTGTTATAAATATATACCATACATGTATGAAGTGAATATAATCAATAGGCTATGCGTTGCCTAAACCACATTTGTGTGCTTATAATTTTTAAAATGTATTTAAATGAAATCGAAAAGAAGCAGAGTGGTGTTTTATAACATATTTCGTTTTATTGTTGCCTAAAATGTAGCCTACATACAGAGATAACCGGAGTAGCAGAGCGAGCTGAGTGGCACTTTCAAGAACGCGCTGTTCCATTAGCAGAATTACTGGACTCGCGTCCTCAGGAGTCATTCTGGTTGAGTCGGACTTTGCGTAGGCTACTTGGTATTGATAAACGCCTAATGCCAAGGCTTGTTGCATGTGACAAACATGCCGAGAAGCAAGAACAAGATCTGCTGTATGTCATCCATTGTTGTTTACTATGTCGCTTTCTTCGTGCGAAAATTACGTCGATTGCTTCTTTCCGGCAAACACCACGCCTATCAAGTAAGGGTACTGTTGGCGGTGGAAACGCAAGCCGGATCGTGGTTTACCGACCCGTTCTGTACTGTACCGTACCGTACCGCTCAGTGGAAACGAGACATTACTCAGCACCTGAAAATAGTCCCCAGCTATATAACTTCAAACGTGACCGGCACTAAGTTTCAGGCGCTGCGTAATATGATTGCGCCTGCCGCACCCATGGTACTGCAGCAAAGTTCCTTGATTATTACGCAGGAATGAGAGTATAGTTCCTAGCCATATTGTCCTAGAAAATCGCAACTTTTCATTTTCCGTCGGTCTTAGTTCACGATGTAACAGCAGAAGAGTCAAGTTTTAAATAGGAAAAATGTCGAAACTCTTTGGTCATTTTTTTGAGAGAGATGCTAACGAACGGTCTAATCAGATTCAAGGATCTATGCTAAGCTTTGCTAAACGTGCTACCGCCAGACCCGGAGATCGGCTGAATGGATTGAAAACGGTAAAAATGTGTGAAAGAGTGAAACTCTTGCAAATCCACAGCTTCTCAAATGCATCTTTTCCCAGGTTCTTTAGTCGTAGAGAAAGCTCCAGTCCGTCATCCCAGCGGTCCACAGCATTTCCTTTTCCAACAAATGAACCAAGGCCCCAGACCCGATGGTCTTCAGGCAGGGTTCCGGAGCTCACCGTCCCAGCAGCAGCAGCAGCAACAACAGCAGCAGCAGCAGCAACAGCAACAGCAGCGGCAGAGCACACTGGCCCAACTGCAGATGCAGGTGGAGAAACTCTCCCAGCAAACCAACCGCCACCAACCACCCAATCAATGGTCATGGTACCACGGTATGCGCTTACCAGGTCCGCCTCCACATAGACCCCTACAGGGTGGCTCGCCATCTCAGACGTTAACCAGCATGCCTCAGCACGGGCGCAGATATGGCGCGAGAAGCCCTCCACCTATGCTTCAGCCCTCTAGCTTACCTCCACAGGTGACGTGTGACTTAATATTACAAGAAAGTTACTGTAAATCATAGGACACATATGTCAAAAGGTTGGAATGATTCAATATTTTTGTCTCTGATGCTCACCAAGGCTGCTTTCGTTTGATCAAAAACACTATTATACACTAAAATATTATTCCTGTTTAAAAGAACTGCTTTCTATTTAAATATATTTTAAAATGTAATTTTATTCCTGTGATCAAAACCTGTGAATTCTTAGCATCATTACTCTAGTCTTCAGTGTCACATGATCTTTCTAATATGCTGATGTGCTGCTCAAGAAGCACTTTTTCTTATTTTCTTAATTACCATTCAAAGGTTTGGGGTAAGTAAGATTTAAAAAAAAGAAATTAATACTTTTATTTCAGCAAGGATGCATTAAATTGATCAAAAGTGTTTGAAGGATTTCTATTTCAAATAAATGCTGTTTATTGAACTTTCTATTCATCACAGATTCATGAAAAAAAAATTATTACGGTTTCCAACCAAAAGAAAGTTTTAGAATTTTTATCATATGTTAATGTAAAACATCTTGTATAATAGCAACTGGTATTTTGTTTGGTTTTCATTTTTATTGTATTTTTGAAGATAGCCTGAGATGCTGACATGGCATTAAAAAGCTATACTATTACAGTTTCCACTAAAATATTAAGCTGAAAAAAAAAAATCAACATTAATAATAATAGTAAGATCGATTAATAATAATTGAGCATAAATCAGCATTTGAATGATTTCTGAAGGATCATGTGACACTGAAGACTGGAGTAATGATGCTTAAAATTCAGCTTTGCATCATAGGAATAAATGACACTTTACTATATATTCAAATAGAAAACAGTCATTTTAAATTGTAGCAATATTTCACAATATTACTGTTTCTACTGTATTTTTGACCACATAAATGAAGCCTTGGTGAGCAGAAGAGACTTCTTTCAAAACATGACAAAAAAAATCGTAATTATTCCAAACATTTGAACGGTTAGCGTATGTTAATATAATGTTCATTTATGAATGGAAAAACTGAACTTGCTGTTTTTTTTCTGTCTTTAAGACTCTGAGGGGTCTCATCAACAATCCCACCTTCCCTCCTAAACCGATGGAGGCGCTGCCTAGAAGCCGCTATCCGTACAGTGCTGCTCTTTCCAGTGGAACGTCACATCCTTCTCCACACACGATCCATCAGGTGAGTGTGGCCATCTTATCCCACCATATACAGTAATATTGGCGCTGGCCAATTACATATATAACATGCAAAATTCTGTTTGGGCTTTTTAAGCAAAACATGCAGGCAACATCATACCTGAACAGGAGATATGAACCCAGCGCGCTGCTGTCGGCACAAAGGCCCAGTTATCCACCCAGTCACCCCTCAACGCCAACAGAGCGAACTGGTATGCTCAATCAGCAAAACAACAAATGCCTGGCATTGGGAACCACCTTGTCTGGTTAATTGGAGAAATAAAGGATTGCTCTCTAGTTCATTATATTGTTTGTTCTGTGTTGTCAATTACTTTGTGTTACAGTACTAACTGAGAATTGGCTTGATTTTATCTGACTTTTAGCACAAGGAAGGCAGTTTTCTCAGATGTCCATCACCTCGTCAGAACCAAAGACCAGGTAAATATTTGATCAATATTTGTCTGTTGATTGAAGGTTTTGAGTGCTTTTGAGTCACTATGTTCTTGTTCTCTTCTGTAATTAATTCATTTAGTTTTAGGGCATGTAAAGAAACATAAAGGAAGATATTTGGAAGAACCAAATATCTTCGGTTATGGAACCATAGTCAAATCTCTGTATGGGTGTGTGTGTGTGTGTGTATGTGTGTATATATATATATATATTGTGTATATATGTGAGAAAAAAAAAACTATGCTAGATAGTTAGTAATATCAGAAATACGTTATCTCAGTTTGTAAAAAGGTCCATTCTTTTAATACCTTTACTACCTTGCTATTTCCTTCACGAAATGTGTTTCGTCTTTTTTTTATTTATTTTTTTTAAGTTCTGTCTCCTGGAAACGTGCAGAAGCCCCCCAGAGTGGCCCATCAAACCCCTCCACCAAAAGAAGACGCAGGTTGTCTCCGGGACCGGTCATCGTCATCAAAGATGAACCAGAGGATGATGATGAAGTTCATTTTGTAAGCTTTCACTCATTCTCCACCAGATCAGAGAAGAAATAGATCTGAACGTCAGATATATATGCATTCTTTTTTTTCTTTGTGCTACTGTAGGTAAACACTAGTGCTAAAGCCAGTCTTCCAGACAGCACGGGGGTTCAGTCTCAAACGCCACTACAGGGTGAACCGCAAACAGAGAAGACCCCAGAAGCAGATGAAGACCCCAATGAGGACTGGTGCGCTGTGTGCCAGAACGGAGGAGAACTGCTCTGCTGTGACAAATGTCCCAAAGTCTTCCATCTTAGCTGCCATATCCCCACTCTGACTGCTTCTCCAAGGTAACGAAAATATCGAAAGCAGCTAAAACAACCCCAACTGAATATAACAAAGTATTAAATTAAACTGATTAGATCATTTGATCTGTAGAGATTTCATATCTAACGGCCTTGGTTTCAGAGACAGGGCTTAGATTAAGCCAGGATTAGGACATTTAAGTAACTTTTACAAACGTGCCTTAGAAAAAAAGACATTACTGGTGTGCATCTTCAGACAAAAAACAATTAGTAGTGGGAAGTTCGGATCATTTTACTGACTCGGATCTTTGAATCTCGTTCAGCAGAATGAACGAATCTTTTTTCAAGTCATTTCGTTCATTTCATTAATTTAAGCAGAATATAATTAAAATGTCATGTTAAATAGCCCAACACATCTAGTACTTAAGAAAATGTTGATTACATTTAAAAAAAGATTAAAATAAACTATAGGATAATGCAGCCAAAGCCAAGATTATAAACTGAAGTGCTTAATGAATTGATTAGTTGGGTCTTAAGTTCAGGCTAATGCAGTCTGTTAGTTCACCTCACCTCCTGATCCAAGACGTTCTTTCTTTTGCAACTTCAAATTCATCACGTCTGTTCCCAGTCTCTCGTGTCTTCGGGTTCGAACTTCGAGACGTCACGTTAGTTCAGTCGAGTCGTCAGTGTCTGATCTGGGCCGTGTGACAAAGCCCATTTGAACGCACTGCAGTACCGGCCCGGAAACAGAAATGATTAGTTCATCTCTCGAGTCGGGTTCGGCCGGGTCCGAGTCTTTCGTTCTTCCTGTCAGTCCCATAGAGACTATGTTGTCAGTACCGGAAAGAGAAATGATTAGTTCATCTCGAGTCTTTTCGGGTTCGAGCTGTTCGTTCTTCAAGTCACAAACCCATAGGCTGAGTGCAAAAACAGAAACGATTAGTTCATCTTTCGAGTCTTGAGTCCTTTGTTCTTTTGTCACGTGACCGCTGGTATCTCGCTACAAATACAACATTAGATTCGTATTATTGACTGCATCTGAATGTATATTGTTTTAAATTTAGGAATAAACAAAATTCTCAAAATATGTGCAATAAATATTCCAAAAAAATAAAAAAATCTTGTTTTTGTCCCTGTCCTTCCCTTTTTATTGGTAAATGTTTCTTGTGCATCTGTGGCGTTTTTTTTATTATTGTTATTATTGTTGTTGTTGTTATTAGATTATATATATATACAGTTGAGATCAAAATTAGAGAACAATTAAGAAATACTTGATTATTAGAGAACAATAACCCTTGCAGAACAAAAGAAAGCATTACAACAAAAATTTGAGGCTTACAGCAGTCAAAATTTAGGAACATTCATATATATATATATATATATATATATATATATATATATACATACAGTCTGAATGTCTGAACAACTGGCAGACATTTATTTCCATCAAGAGGTGTATCAATTTTTGATCAAAATTCCTCTGAAACCCTCCAGCTCCACCTGTCAGAATCTGCTTACGGGATTCGTGAACGCCTATTTATGCAACATATATCTTACATGCTCACAGCGTGTCTGTGTATCTGTCGCGAGTAATAAGTCCATACATGCTCTGAAGTAGCAGCAGTAGCGCAGCAGATCTCTTCCACCAAGACCAAATGCATTAACATTGTCTTATCCTTTAACATGCTAAAACAATTCAAAGAGTTGTCATGATTGAAATATGTATATGTGTATCTTTAGTGGTGAGTGGTATTGTACATTCTGCCGTGACCTTACCTCACCTGAAATGGAGTATAACGTCAATGCTAGCGGAGAATCGAACAGTGTGAAGCAGGATCCGGATTCTGAGGCTTTCACTCCTGTGGATAGAAGAGTATGGACTACTTTCAATTTCAAGTTTTTTAACCTTATTTTACATTTAACTTTTATAATGGCTGCATTTATTTGTGCCCATGCAGATATGTGAGCGACTGCTGCTTCGTCTTTATTGCAATGAGCTCAGCACAGATTTTCAGGAGCCTGTAACTCCATCGGTAAGATTATCCATCTCACATAGCATTCTACATGCATGAACTAGATTGGATAGATTTTCACTGAGGAAACGTAAAAAAAAAAAAAAAAATTTAAATGCATGCCTGGATCACCACAAATTCAAAGAAGAAAATATTATGAAAACTAGTGTTTTTTGTTTGTTTGTTTTTTGGCATTGTGACCATTTTCATGATAATAAAGCACATTTTACTGTCAGAAATCTCAGGAGCCTATTGTGATACAGAAAACAATGATTATTAATGTACAATTGAACGATTAAACAATTATAACAATTGAAGTGTTAAAATTGTTATACATTGTGGTAGTGTTTTTCCCCTGCCTTCAATTTATGCTGATTTCATGAAATTATTAAATAAATAAATCATTGTGTTTGGAATCAGATTTTTTTTTAATTGTCATAAAAGATGACAAATAATCACAAAACCAAAAGATAAAATTAATTTCCATCAAATGGAATAGTTTTTCTTCAGATTTTGGGTTGAAATGGCACAGGCAGGCTCACTAGGGTTTGAATCAAAGCTTTCATTTTAGTGATGGGACTGTTTTCTGTTCTGACCCTGGTTCACTCTTCACATTTGCAGTCAATGCCAGAGTACAGTGAGATAATAAAGATGCCAATGGACCTGTCTGTGATCAGAAGCAAACTGGCGGACAGCAGTTACAAGAGCACCGAGGACTTTGTTGCGGACGTCAGGTTGATTTTCAAAAACTGTGCAACTTTCCACAAGGTATGATCACTAGCAAGTTAACATATTATCTTCAAGATATGTCCCCTTGAAACTGGATTGTGCTTGGTGAAAACTAGGAGTGTGACGATATTCTTAGCTCGTGACACGAGAAGATGCACGATATCGGGTTCGCGAAAACAAGACAAGATATTTTTAAGAAACACCATATTTAAGAATTCTACAAAGGCATAATATGACTGGAAAAATAGTCTTTTATTTGACTGAAAGTCACAAAATGCAAAACATTGCAGGTGCACTTATTATTTATAACCCTCTAGGAGGTGTTCTGACATTGATTTCTAAATTTTTTTTTTTTAAATATATGTATATATAAGGAATGAAAGTCATTGTTAATAGATAAGTGATTATGAGTGTTATCAGTGCTGAGCTGTTGTTAACCAAAACCCGCTTGAATGTTAATCTCGGCTATGATCAAATAAGTGATAAATGCTTTAACATAGTTAATGTTTTTAAGAATAAAAATAATCAAATAATCAAAAGCGCCTCTAATTGAAGAACACGCACGTGACATCTAATGTTGTGTATTCACGCTGTTTGTAGGAAGACACTGAAATGGCCAGTGTGGGTGCTAATCTGGAGAGTTACTTTGAGGAACTGTTGAAGCTCTTGTATCCAGACCGGACGTTTCCTGGCGTGAAGGAGGAGAGCATTGCTTCTTTGTGTCCTGACGAATCAAGTCCCTTATCTAAGACGCCTCCACAAGACACTTCTCCAGTAGAGGAGGCTGCGAGACCCTCTGGTGAAGATCTTCCTCAGGAGGAACCGCACGTTAAAGACATTGAGGAGAAGCCAGAGAACCTGAGCTCTCCTGCAGGATCCAGTCCTGTAAATGCTGAAACGGACAGTAATGCGACTAAAGAACCAACTTCCTGAAAGAATCTTCCTTGTTTTTCCTCTAAAGACTGGATGGTGACATGCACTTTTCTAGAGCGTGAAATCTTTGGTTCAATTGCAATAATTATACTGAATATTTTAATTGTTTTAAGCATTTGGAAAACAAGCTAAAAAAACATACAAAAAATGTATTATAACAATGCAGTGTGTAATATAG
This sequence comes from Meda fulgida, assembly GCA_030578275.1. Lineage (NCBI taxonomy): Eukaryota > Metazoa > Chordata > Actinopteri > Cypriniformes > Leuciscidae > Meda > Meda fulgida. The sequence goes on from CM060619.1 coordinate 19,683,710, forward strand.
GCACAATAAATATCTGAAATATGGCCCATCACATTTTCATTTTGTTGATGTGCAGTAAGAAAAGTGAAATGAAAGATGCATTCAATTTACTTTTAAATTATAGTTCTCTCAAAAATAAAAAATAATTTTTATTTAGTTATTGTCTATTTGTTTACAGTATTTTAAGGTGATGTTCCTGTTTAATGGCTCAAATTAAATATTGAGTAATATTAACTACATGAACTTATAGGGTTAAGGATATGGTTAGTTGCATAATTTACTATTATTATTGCAGTAAGTACATGTAACGCGTAACTACACCTTAAAATAAAGTGTTACCATTTGGTTTCTTAATGTAGTCATTTTTCTGTCGTTCAAGAGCTTTACTTGTACACACAAAAAAAATACAATTTAATTTCATCAAGGGGAAGCAAATAGTTATTTTTAATCACCAAACCAAAGAAGGTTATTGGCATGTGTCATTAATCACAAAATGCCTATTATTATTTGTGTCCTGGCTGATTAACTCAAAAGTTGTGTAATAAGGTATAAAAACAAAGAAACATTTGTTTAGAGTTTAGTTGGCTGAATAGTTAGCTGCGACTTATTCACAATACAGAACAGCCTCTTGTACCTAATTGCTTTTATTTATTTATTCATCGGTTAATCCAATGTCCAGAAGCATACAAATACAGTCTCAAACATACAATGAGGGGAAAAAGGGATAAAAAAAATAATTTCATGTCAGCTAGAACAGTAAATATACTCAGTAGAGCAGGCCAGCAGGGAGTCAAGTCATCTTCATTTATAAAGCACTTTTAACAGTATGGATTGTTTCAAAGCAGCTTTACAGTGATAATAGAAATTACCGTACCAGATTGTTTAGGCTTTACCACAGCTCTAGGATAAAGTTATTGTCCAGCTAAAGTTAGTCTTGATTGATTCACTTCCGTTGCTAAGATCACTAGTTATTAACTTAGGGGCCGCTAACACGACACCGTTCTAAAAGAAAAACCCTTAACGCACAACAACAGTGCCTGGTGTCTCGAGAACGCACTCCCTGAAATGGGTTCGAAGTTGCAAACGATCATCCGTTATCTCTGCGCAAACCTCAAAAACGCAAACCCGCAAAAATGCAGACGGCATGAGAGGTTATTGACATAGTGAGGTGTCCATATCTTCCAAAAGTCATTAGACTTTTGATGTGTATCATAAGTGAGTTTCTCGAGTAGTAGTAATGCAGATATTTGAGACATCCACATTTTGAAAGAAGGCACCTAACGGGAAGACCACAGTAACAATATACATTTCTTTGCCAGATAAACCAAAATTAAAAACGTGTTTAAGCTATAAGACTGGAAGAACTGGAAGAGAGGGCAACTCTGAGAAAACAAAGGAAATAAACATTTGAACCCTTGCAAGTCTCACCTGACTATCATCCTAATCTACATCTCTATCCATCTTCCCCCATGCCTTCTCTCTCTCATGCTGAGATCACCCAAATGCACCCAAGAATATACATTGTTTAATGAGAACAATTATTATACAACACTCTACATGACTGGTATCACTTTTTCTCAGTGTGACTGGTACAAATGTCTCATTCTCCACGGTAATTGTTTTTAAGAGTTAAGAAATATCTCGCAACAGGCTTCTGTAACTTGGATCAGCCCATAATGTTGAAGGTCCTCAAAGACCATGTAATTTTCTAAATGTCGGGTTTACATCTTTTACTATCTCTGGGCATTTTATGTTATTGTATTGATTATCTTTGAACTGATTATGAAATTGGCATTGTACGAAAGCCTGTCCTAGGAACCGAAGTCGTATGCTACACGGATTGATTATAGTGGTACACACAGGAAGATTGTCTTGGGGAATGTTCACCTCTGCACGCTTATTCATGTTTGTTTAATGCGTTTATGACTTGATGTAAGTACATCTGCACATGTATGTTTATTGAATGTATATGTTTGATGTCAAGCGATCGTTCTAAGGTTATTTTCGGCGCGTTTGGAGCGCCGTAGGGGCCGTAATTTGCCGCGAGAGAAACCTCTAATCAGTATTAGCATCGGCAGTGTTCTAAACTGTGTAACTAAGATGTTTATATTAGTAATATACCATGGTACAGTGTATAATGTTTATTTGTGTTTATTGTATTTGTTAGACTACCATGCCAGTGTGTAAATGATTCTCAAAATACGATTGTAATTATATATCTTTATTGTTCCTTTAGACCATTAATACAGACATCATTGCCAGAGAATAACTGGTTCAGATGACTATCCAAAGACTGTTCAATAAATACATCTTTGTGAAGAATCTATTCTCCGCCCCCTGATTCTCTGACCGGAATCACATCCATATTTGGCCGCCTCAATCAGCATATTATAATATTGTAGTACGACTCTGCTACATAAAGTGGTCCTTCAAGCCGGATTGAGAGCAAGACCGAACCAATATGGACAAAGCAGAAAGTGACCTATCTGAGACAACGGCCAGACCTCGAGGCAAAATGAATCTGCCTACACATCTGGATGATTATGATGTTAAGATGTTGGATACAGCCCTGCTAAGGACCTTCCTCCAAAGGCTTCCTCTCACTGTCCTAGTCAGCCCCGAAGCAGCTCGAGGAAAACGTCTCAGAGTGGTGTCAGCTCTCAATCTAGGACTAGTAGGCGTTCCATTATGTCCGCTGGTGTTTATGTCCCACCAGAGCTCTCTAGCGTCCAAACTGCTATGTTGGAGGAGAAGATTAAACAGAGACAGTATGACAGTCTAAGGCAGCAAGTAGTAGAGGACTCGCTGGTTGATCTGGAATACCAAAGACTACAGTTACAAGCTAAAGAAGCCCAGCAGATGCAGGAGGAAGCGCTAGCGGCTAAGGAGGCCCTGTTGAAACAACTAGAACGGCAGCGCAAGCTTCAGGAAGCAGAGACTGAACTTGAAGTAGCTAAGCTTGTATCCTGTATGCTCACCGTAGTCTCTAGAGCGGCTACTCCAGTCCCTACAGACTCTGGTTCTCCAAATGCTTTACAGCTTTTATCGAGGCGCAGCCAGGCTTGTTCACCGCAGCTCATGTCTTCTGGACTTCAGCAGCCCCCCTTCCAGTCGCCCGCTGTGACGTCGACGCTGCTGCCCTGTTTGACCACACTGCCTGATCCTGATGTCTCCGCAGCATCACCTAGACTGCCACATTGGGCTTCACACTCAGCAGATGCACCCACGCCAGCTCAACGTGACCCAGAGCCACAAGTATTCTCATCGCCAGTTCCTGACATTGCACCGTTGGCTTCTATTGCTGTGCCAGTACACTGTGTGTCCTTACCATTCAATGTGCCCCCTCAATCTCCAGGAGTGGTCACCATCCCGACGTCCACAGCACACCCCATGAGTAGTGTGCCACAGCAGCCTGTTACTGCCACATTACCTACCCTTCGATATGGGCTACAACAGACAGTAACAGCGCCGGTGGCAACACTTTCAGGTCTGTCGCAGTTCCCTGTCTTCAGCCACCAGGCATCGGCGACGACACTTCCTGCTCCTGGTGTTAAAGCATCTGTGCCTCTTCCCCCCACTGCCTACTTACCTCAGTCGAGTCCAGAGCTTCTGCTCGCATCAGCATATGGCATTCCACGACCCACGCTACCCGTTTTCGAGAGTGGTGCTGAGAGTGACTTCGCTTTGTTTAAGTTAGCATTGGACAATTTGTTAAGTAATCACCATCATATCAGTGAACAGTATAAATATCATCAAATATTATCAAATAAGAGCTAGAGGAGTACTTTAAACAAAGAGGGCAGCCAAGGCCAGTTCTCTTGACACGTGAGAGTGTAGCTAGGACTACTGAGTCGACAGCCCCTAAATCCAACTCCAAGAATGTGAGGCATTCAAGAAGTTGACTACCTCCCAGATTGTATCTTGGATTAAAGATGGTAAACTATGTTGGAGATGTGGACGGTCCCATGCTGTAGAGTCTTGCAACCTCAAATGTCCATGTCGGACCTGTAAGGAGCTACATCTCACAGTTCTTCATGATTCCATCAAAGACAATATCAGTGTTGTCCTCACTGTTAGCCTCCCATCAACCCGGGTTTACTTGGACAGACCGAACCGTACACCTAGAGTCATGCTGAAGGTCATCAAGGTCCTCCTTCACAATTAACACCACACCATGGAGACATATGCTGTCCTTGATGATGGGTCAGAGAGAACACTTGTGCTTCCCCCTGTTGTGCAGCAGCTCAAGCTTACCTGTAACCCAGAGTTACTTTATTTACAGACTGGTGCTTTGTTCAGCAATCCCCCACAAAACTCGCAGGTTCGTCCGTTTCCTTCGAGGTCTCAGCAGTCACCAAATCCAGGCAGCGGTTCACTATCTCCAATGCTTTCAATGCGACTGGTTTGAGTCTCGCGGAACATAACTATCCAGTGGCTGTGCTTCAATGTGCTTATCGTCATCTGAGAGATCTTCCTCTTTCCCCTGTTGACAGAGTCAAACCACTAATCCTTATTGATTCTGACATAACACACCTCTTAATGCCGATACAGCCTGTATGCCGAGGACCAGACGGAGGTCCAATAGCCATCAGAACACAGCTGGGATGGTCTCTTCAGGGTCCCATGAGCCCCAAACAACCCTCACGGTGTTATCAGCAGTGCCTTCATATCACCACCACTCCATTTCCGGATGATCTCATTCGGCATGTCGAACGTCTCTGACAAGTCAACACCTTCCCCTACAACGAGAAGATGGTTACAAGGTCCAAGCACGACAAAGACACCCTCGTTGTGCTCCAGAACGACACAACCAGTGTGAATGTAGATGGCGTTCAACGTTATGCTACCCCATTGCTCCGACGCATGCCCATGGCAACATTCCATACAGACAAAGGTGCTGTTCTTAGTAGTCTTCGAAGTACCGAGCGCAGATTGGGACGAGATCCTGAATTAGCGCAAGCTTACTGCACTGAAATCCGTAAGTTGGAATCTGCTGGATATGTAGCCAAGATAACCGCAGAAGAGGCAAACAACACCTCAGAGTCCTGGTTCATTCCACACCATATCGTACAACACAATGGGAAGAACAGGATTTTCTTTAACTGTTCATTTCAACATCAGGGTCAGTCCTTGAACAGTCAGCTGCTTCCTGGTCCGATGCTGGGATCTTCTTTATTAGGTGTGCTCCTGAGGTTCCGACAACACACAGTAGCCGTGAGTAGGGACATTAAAGCTATGTTCCATCAGGTACGTTTGTTGCCCAGAGACAAACCAGTGTTGCGGTTTCTTTGGAGGGACATGTGCAGAGACCAGGAGCCTGAGATATATGAATGGCAGGTGCTTCCGTTTGGAACTACATGCAGTCCGTGTTGCGCCATTTACGCCCTCCAGCGCAGTGCCCAAGATCACAAGAACAAGGTCAATCTGGTTAACATAGTTGAAAATTCCTTCTATGTTGATAACTGCCTGCACAGCACTTCGAACTCTGATGAAGCTAGAGAGGTTGTTGATGGACTTCGTCAATTACTGGCCGAGGGTGGCTACGACCTAAGACAGTGGGCATGCAACGTACCCTCTGTCATTGGGCATCTTCCTGCAGAAGCCCGGTCGGTTAACAGTGAACTGTGGTTGACAAAAGCCAGTACAGAACTACAAGAACCCACTCTGGGCCTATGGTGGGATTGTCTCGGTGATACTCTAGGCTATAATTTGCGACCAGCCGAGCCTCTAGAGCCTACCATGAGAAACGTGTGCACAAGACATTGGCCAGTCAGTATGACCCTCTCGGGTATATTATCCCGTTTACTACCCGGGCCAAGGTTCTCATCCAAGACCTCTGGAAGCAGAATTTGGGCTGAGACGATCTAATAACACCTTTACCAATGAGAGAGAAGTGGCTAGCCTGGATACGAGAGATTCCTAATCTCCTTCAGCTGCAATTTCCTCGACCTATGCCCAAGCCTGTGCTGATTACCCTGGTGCCATCAGGGAACTCCACATATTTTGTGAAGCGTCAGAAAGAGCATACGGCTCAGTGGCCTCTTTGCGTACTACTGATGATCAATGCCATGTTCATGTCGCCTTTTTTCTGGCCAGATCCAGAGTGGCTCCTAGAAAATGCCTCTCCATGCCTCGTTTGGAGCTGAGTGCAGCCCTGACTGGTGCTCAGTTAGCGAAAGCGATCCAGACGGAGTTGCCTCATAAATTCCAGACAGTCACCCTCTGGTCTGACTCAACGACTGTGCTGAACTGGCTAACCTCGGAGTCCTGTCGCTACAAGGTATTTGTAGGGACGCGCATAGCAGAAATCCAGACCCTCACAGACACGGCTGAATGGCGGTACGTTGATTCAGCTCAAAATCCTGCTGACCACATCACAAGAGGCCTGACACTGACCCAGATAGCAGGACCTCACCCATGGAGTTCAGGACCCAACTCCTCCTTCAACCTTCTGATCAGTGGCCATCTACACCCGTCACTAAGGTAGAAATGGAGATCAGCGAGTTGATGAAAACTGCGTTCATCGGTTCTGTCAAAGTCGCCAATCAGTCACCTGTAGACCCCGATCAATCTCGCACATGGCCAGAGCTCGTTGAGGCCACTGTCAGGTCGCTACACGGGGCGGCTGCTGTAGACAGTGACTCTTCACCGCAAGCTGATGACTATGTTGAAGCAGAGAAACTCATTCTGGCCCAAGCTCAACAGGACTCATTCCCACTAGAAGTCCAAGCTTTAAAGACTGGACAGCCGATTCCAGTTACCAGCCGTTTGGCATCCCTTGCCCCAGAGTATGATAGGGACACAGGTCTCATCAGAGTAGGGGGGCGGTTATTTAGCGCTAGAGATCTTGACCTTGATGCTATTCACCCTATAGTGTTAGACCCTGGCCATTCTACGACGAAGCTGTTGATTAAAGAGACGGACCACCGACTTCTGCCTCCTGGTTCTGAAAGGGTGCTAGATTGCGTCGTCAGTATTGGATACTTCGGGGCCGGGAAGCCGTTCGTAAGCATCAACGCAAATGCCAAGATTGTCAGTTCTGGCGAGCCAAGCCTGAAGTCCCCCAAATGGCCGATCTTCCATCCTTCAGGTTGCAACTTCACCAACCGCCGTTCTATTGTACTGGGGTGGATTGTTTCGGCCCCCTTTCAGTCAAGGTTGGTCGTCGCCACGAGAAAAGATGGGGTATCCTTTATAAGTGCATGACAACTCGATGTGTGCACTTAGATCTGTTGGAGCACCTTGACACTGATGCATTCCTGCTCTCTTTGCGTCGGTTTATAGCAAGACGAGGTAAGCCCATGGAATTGCTCTGTGACAACGGCACTAACTTTGTAGGATGAGACTGAGAACTGCGTTAAACCTTTAATGCCATGGCACCCAAGCTTCAAGAGCTGCTTGCTCCACAGAAGATCAGATTCCGCCACATTCCACCTAATGCTCCTCATTTCGGAGGAACCTGGGAGCGTGAAGTCAAATCTGTAAAGACTGCACTACGGGTTATTCTGCGAGAGCAAACGGTGCCAGAGCCAGTGCTGCGGACGTTGTTAGCAGAGGTGGAAGGTATTCTAAATGCCAAGCCTCTCGGCTATGTATCTTCCGACATAGCAGACGTTGACCCAGTGACTTCAAACCTACTCCCAATGGGCCGTCGTGATGCCTCCCTACCTCAAGTCTTTTTCGACTCAACCTGCTCGGAAGATGCAGATGGAGACATAGCCAGGTGTTGGCGGATCATTTCTGGACTGCCTTTATCAGAGATTACCTCCCGAGTTTACAAGAGCGGCAAAAGTGGAGAAAGGATGGCAAAGAGTTAACTGTGGGCCAAGTGGTTCTCATTGTTGATCCCCAACTTCCTCGTGCCCTGTGGCCTGTGGGCACAGTGTCTGAGACATTGGCTGGACCTGATGGGAAAATCCGCACTGCTCGCGTCAGTGTTAATGGGAAATCCTACACTCGTCCAGTTGTTAGGTTGATTCCACTTCCGCATTTTGAGAAGGATTATTAGATACTGTAGACAGACTTTCTCTGAGTTTACAATTCTACTGTTGGACAATTGGGGGCGGCCGTGTACGAAAGCCTGTCCTAGGAACCGAATCGTTTGCTACACGGATTGATTATAGTGGTACACACAGGAAGATTGTCTTGGGGAATGTTCACCTCTGCACGCTTATTCATGTTTGTTTAATGCGTTTATTACTTTATGTAAGTACATCTGCATATGTATGTTTATTGAATGTATGTGATGGATGTCAAGCGATCGTTCTAAGGTTATTTTCGGTGCGTTTGGAGCGCCGTAGTGGCCGTAATTTGCAGCGAGAGAAACCCGCTAATCAGTATTAGCATCGGCAGTGTTCTAAACTGTGTAACTAAGATGTTTATATTAGTAATATACCATGGTACAGTGTATAATGTTTATTTGTGTTTATTGTATTTGTTAGATGTAGCAATAATCAGATGATCAGCGCAATCATGTGGTTTTAATCAACTAAGTCTCTAATTAAGTAAACACTCCTGTTTCTTTCACAATCTGAAGAATGGAGATGTCATGAGACTTTTTAAGTTACTGATTCACACACAAGCAAATGGCGATGGGACTTAATTAAATGACCGATGCCAGAAGTGCCCCCGTGGCGTTTTTCGCTGATAAGTAATCACAGGGTCCTCTGTCTTACCACATGTGACCCAACAGGAGCGCCTCTCTGGCCGGAGATCCCGTGGTGTCCCCTCTTCAGGACACCTCACAAACACAGACAACCTTGTGTGATGAACCACACTGGTCATTGTAACCAGACTTAAAACTCATCAATTCAAAGAATACGCACACACATATCATTGCCCGGGAGGGGGGTGAGCAAAAGTTCACCACATCTTCACCAACGAATGACCCAGCCACGTTCACAGTACACACACACACACACACGCAAGGACTTTGTCTCCAATCTCCTCAATTGAGAGACTTGTACTATGATATATTCGATATGTTTTTATGTTTGCCCATGTTCCATTGGGGTTAGATGTGATCGTATTATAATTCTAAATGAACAGAGTTGCTTTTAGATGCATTTTTAATGTAACTGTGTTTTCCTATAATGTTTGTATGTCGTTCTTCACACCTTTAGAATCCTCTTGATCTGACCAAACCATATATATATGGGTGCAAACCGTAAAATGTATGTTACTATGTTTTATCATCTCTGGAGTAAAATTGAACGCATTTTTACATCACGGTCATGAAACATGCAAAGTCGATCTCGAGGGAACAAAGGAACACTTATCCGCACACTTTCCTCCCAGCTGATTGGTGCATTCACGCCAGAGGAGGCGTAAACAGAAGTGTCTTTAAAGAAGACCACCAAGCACCTCATCTTTAGTTTTTGGTTTTAGTTTTGGAAGAGTAAGGAGGGGGGAGAAAGAACTGCATCTTTGGGGGAACTCCCTTCTTCGAGGGAACTTTTGACTGGACTCTTCCCTCTCCTTCGATCCGATGTAACCATCATACTCGTGATCCCCGCCCTGGGGGATCTTTCCTCTTCTTTTTTTTTGTTTAAGTTTGTTTTTCCTTTGTTCATTTCACCAGAAATGAACTTAGTCTGAATTATTTATTTGGTAATTTACGTCAAAGACCTTTAAGCCTTCTTTGAAACTGCGCGCTCCAGACCGCAGCAAACCACGTGACGCTCCAACGGAACACACAAAGACCAGCAGCTCACACACGCCGCAGGGCTCAGACACATGAGAACTATATGCAAGTATATTTGAGTTACCAAGATTTTAGAGCATTAAGACTGTTTTTCCGTGTTGTCTCTTAAAGGTTTAAATGTCCAGGTGAATTTTGCCAAACTGTGATCCTACGGATCTTTCTCTCTCTCTCTCTCTCTCTCTCTCTCTCTCTCTCCCTCTCATTTTTATCTTCCTCTCTCATCCTATTTTAATTCGTGTTTGTAATGTTTTTCGTTTTGTTTGTTTCGGGTGTATATACATATATTCTGTGTGAATTGTAGTTCGATGTATTATTAGTCCAACTATTAAAACCATTATATTCTTGATTGTCTTCTGTCTAAAATGCTCATTTTACAGAGTCAATGAAATTTCGATCATAGCTACAAAGCTTTCATTATTGACTACGTTGCGTAGTCTAATTTTATAAACACAGGAAAATTAATGTTCACGGCCAGAAAATTGATATTTCTTGGAGTTTATAAGAAGGGATAACTTTGTTGAGAAGTTGATAAGTTAATCTTACGGCCGTTTGCTGGACAAACAGTTCGATAGATAAATTAACTCCATTAAAGGTTATCTCATATAATCGATCTGAAAATGGACCATTGACATATGAATGAGGAATTATAATTCGTTGTGATTGATCATTCGTGTGTACAATCAATCTATTTTCAACTTCGATAATTTAACTGTAATATGCAATATATTAATCATATTCATGATTAATTATTAAAATTCCCTATATATAATTTGAGCTAATTTAATGTAAAACTAAATGTTGTTACATTTTGGTGGAGGACGCTGGCAATTTCAAACTTTGTTTTATGAGCAATCCAGTTTCAATCTGTGTATATGGTTATTAATATTTTTTTTTTTTTTTGTGCGCGCTATGAAATTATGAAATTGTGAGATAAGTCGCAACGCGAACTCACTCCTAACCGACCGAGGCAAAAAGCCGAAGTCAGTAACGTTACATTTTTAACAAGTTGCAAAAAATATGCCTAGACAATTGTTAGCACTGTTAAATGCTAAGACTGCAGTACTTTAATGTTACAAATGTCCTGTTAAGAGATGAACAAATACCTCTGCAGTTGATACATTTCTAATATTTGTTTTAAATCGCTGTGAATGAAGAATTCTCACGTGCGTATTACCGGTTTGAATAAATATGTTTTTAAGCGAGACTCCTTTTAAACATAGGCCTTGCATGCAATATATCGTTATTGAATTCGGGGTTAACCCAGTGATATTCAACAAAAACGATAAACTCCTGGTCAAAAAATTGGCGTAGCTACCCAATTGAAGATCTAATACATTTAAATCATAAGTGCTATTGTGAAAAATGTTTATTGGAGTTCGAACCAACAGACGAAAATTCCTGTTGTCCACATTTGTGTATGTGCGGCGAAGAAATCCCGCCATATACTCTTGTGCAGTATAGCACCAAAAAGATCCGCAGAGATCTTAATTGTATACTTGTGATTTATTCCAGAAAATCAGTGCGTGACGCGAGCTGAAAGCTCTTAGCTTTTGAATCACATTAAAAAGTGGTTGTAATTCCGCTGACTAAACACTAGAGGGAGTTTAGAAGTCTCAAATTACGCCCCGCCTTCTAACTTCGGCATGCATGAGTGCTATTACGCGAGGGCCGTTTCAGATAATGCTCTCTTACTGCTAAAAGTCCACCACCTAGTGGCCGCCTTCTAAGTCGGCTCACTCAACTCTCCTTTTCTCTCTTTTCAAATTCTGTTTTGAATTGCCTATCTCTACTTTTCTCTTTTGATTGTTTTATAGTTATTGATGATACTTTGCTGTTATCGTTAATTATTATAAAATATTATCCTGATTTGTCAATTCCCTTACACGCTTAATTAAATTTGGTTTTAAGCCGGTTTGAATTTAAATTTACATCGTGTTTGCCTGTCAGTCACTGATACCCACTTAGAGGGACACGCACCCTTGTGGCATCCCCTGCTAAGACGGTGCATCACTTTTCCTCCTTTCATTCTGTTTTGAAGTGGTATATTTCCAGTTTTTCATTGGCTTTATTTTATTTATCACTGATACCTTACAGTAATCGTGATCATCATCAGATATAATTTTGATCTTTACTTTTCTTACACTTATTCAAATTTGGTTTGAAACAAACAAATTTCGAATTTAAATTTGAATTTTCTCAGTTCAATTTTTTTTTTTATTTATTCTTCGTATTGATACTTCATCACAACTGTATCCTTACTAGATTAGATGTTACTTAACATCTCTTTATACACTTATTTAAATTGAGTTTAAACCAGTTTGAATTGCAATTTAAATTAAGCTGTCTTTTCAACCAGGTTGACCACTGAGAGGAAGTACGCCCCCTTGTGGCACAAACCCCCTACTACAGCTTGCCTCCTCCTGTGTCATCCTGCGTTACATATTGATATCTCTTCTTTTAGGGATTAGGTGATTCTGATAATTAACATTGTCATAATTCCCTTTTGTTTTTACCATTATTTAGTAAAGCCTTTGCTTTTTATTTTCTACATAAGTACTCAATTTGGTTTAGACAAAGAAAGCCTTAATTCACTTTAAGTTTCACTTGTTCTTCATCCTGTTTTGTATTCATAGGTAGAACACTCTCTTATGCTGTGGTGATTTGACAGTCATCCCTGGTTGGTTTCCAGCGAGCGGGGTCGTCTGACCGGCGTTACCGACGCCTGCCGTGCGTGAGTCTCGGACCCATTCTGTTTCTTTCCATTGGTGCGGCACGCAATAAGACTCAGCAATTTGGCACTCCAAAGGGAAGTCAACCACACTAGTCGACACACAAGGCAATTTTGGAATAATTACTCAAACCAAGGCCCGAAGAGGGGCCACTCTTTTTGAGGGTTCTGGGGAAAATCCACTTTGCTGTGCCGTCTGGCAAGTTGACACCTTGGTATTGCCGGTTGTGTTTAAAGTCAAGTTGTTTGAGAGGGCGCACCTTGGTACAGATGAACGGAGGGGCCCGGGGACACTGCGGTTGAGTGTTAAGGGACAACGGAAAGATTGACCGCGACGCTGGCTCCGACCAGGGAGGACCTCAAATCACCCCAGGCAAGCTAACATAAGGTAAAACCCATCCACTTAGTATAGGCCACAGAATATTAGATATTCCCCCGGTCATTTAAGTGTTTGGCCCATCCCCTTTTCTCCAAGCCACACATAGCAGGCTCAGGCCTCCTTATCCCCTGTAACACTTCCTGTGTTATTATTCACTCCATTTCATTACAGACCTATTCACTTTTATTGTTTCATTTTACTTCCATCTTTCCCATCTTGCTATTTTTCTTTTCTGTTGTGATCTGTTCCTTTCAGTTCACCTAGAGGCAGAACCTACGAGAGACACCAAGGAAAGCTAAATAACAGGTTGACAACCAAGCTGTTAGCATCAACAGATGACCCACTAGGCTACCGCCCTGTCAAAATCTTTATTTAGGTCCCACGCTGACCTACGCAAATTGTCCCCACATAACTCTAACTGCCTGCATCAGTTAGCCGGAATTCTTGTAGACGGCATCGCCCGTATTAGTATTATAGCTCGTAAAAGAACTTGCATTGGTCTCTTTGTGTGTGCTGTGTTCCTCTCGCCCACAGTGAGCCAGTATGTTCCGGTCTTCCAGCCCCGCAGTCCACTGGGGCAACCTCGAGACATGGCTGAAAGCCATGATGACTACCTTCCTGCCCAAGGTCGCCAGTGACTCAGAGCCCCCGAGCCAAAAGCAGCTGGACGCCGACTTGGACAAGCTGACGGCTCACGAACCGAGTCAAAGCTACAACGACAAAGACTGGGCCCGACACGTCGGAAACCTCGCTCACAAGCTCATTGCACAAGCACGCCTCCACGAAAGGAGCCGCATCGCCCTGGAGCATGAAGTAGCAACGCTAAAGATGCAAGCGGAGGAGGCCCAGATCCACAGTCGTCTAGAACAACTACTCCTCGAAACCAAGGAAAAGGATGACACCGACCCCGAGCTACAGAAGGAAGTGGAAAGACTTCAAACTGCCCTGTCTGATCTTCGTATACACACAGACCGAAAAGAGCAGTCAGAGAAAGGAACCAGAGAGGAACTCAACAAGAAACTGCGAGAAGGTGAAGCTCTCCTTGCAAGAGCAGAGACTGAACTAAAAGAAAGAGACAATAAAGCCAAGGCCTGCGAAAAACACTTGCAAGCGGCCCAAGCTAAAATCCACGAGCGTGTTCAGCAGAGACACGATCTCAAAGACGAACTTGACATTGTTCACAGAGAGCTGAAACACTCATATAGACTGCAGAGTGACCGGGAAGGGGAAACACACACCACAAAGTTTCTCCTGACCAACCGGTCCGCACCTTTCAGCCAACAACCCAGAGCTGAAAAGAAGGGCGAAAGCCCGCTGTTCAAAACACCACCAGCCAGCCCGCAAGAACCCCCGTCAGCAGCGAGGGGGGGGGAGCCTTTCCAAAGAACCCCTGCCACTAACCACGGCATGGCTCCCAAAGAACTTGACAAGCTGGCCAGAAACATCCCGACGTTCACTCTGAACCCTGCAGGAGGCCACAATGTGCACGCATACCTGCAAGACATTGACTTTCACTTACAAACTGTTACTAACGCGACCGCATGGAACAGATTGTACCTGCTAAGAATTACTTCCAGTCGTGAGGTGCACAGCTTCCTTGACCGTCAACCAGAGACTATCAAAACGGACTACCAGCAGCTGCAACAAGCTTTGATCCGTGAATTCTCTGATCCAGAATCAGACCAAGGGTTATTCACCGCCATGGACCTCAAGCAGGCCCGACTTGAAACCCCACAGACCTACTACAGCCGACTCCGACAAGCCTACTTCGGAGCACGGAACCAGCCAGGTATGGAAGAGGATGTCAATTTCAGAACTCTGTTCCTTCGAAATCTGCATCCCACAGTGAGTCATTACTTAGGCATCCTGGCCTGTCCCCATAGCATGTCTACCCAGCAGCTACGAGACTTGGCCCACAAAGCTCACATTAAGCAAAAGACTGTGTACGAAAAGACTTTTAAAGACACCACAATCTACTCTGTCTCTGAACACTACTCAGAGCTGCCTCTAGAGGGCGCCCCACAACACCACAGCCCTTTTTACAGAGAGTCAAGACCGTTCCAGGCCAGCAGAAGGCAGCACGGCCGTGACGGTGCTCATCCAAGGCACCAGAGCGAGCGCTCTGAAAGATTCTGGGAAGCCAGCCGGCGACCCAGAAATAGCCAACCCCCATCACCAAGAGACTCAAACCCAGACATCCTACGTCTAAGCGTAAGGCCTGAAACAGGCACCCAGAACACTGCTCATGAGCATCAGACCACAGAGCTTACTGTCACACCACAAAGTGACAGCATCACCCAGCCACCACAGCTGACAGCTGCACAGCCTAAGCATGACAGCACAGTTTCCCACGACTGGGTCCAACATCACAAAGACCCAGGAAATGCTGCTTTGTCTACCTGCCTCCACAGCGAACAACACGAGACCGGCCCTAACCGCCCATCGATCACCACAGCAACCCGGACGCCAAAGGTCCTGGGGAACCTGATCGAAAAGGGGGTGGCCCGGAAACCCTACCTAGCCATCACTTTGGAAAATGACGTGAGACTTGAAGCACTGGTAGACACCGGCGCAGACCTTACTTTAATATCAGCTGAACTTTTAGGAAAACTCAGAGCTAAAGCTATGAGACAAGATCGAACTCTTACATCCCAATCGTGTGAGCTGAATGTGCAGTCGTACAGCCAGAACGACATCCGGCTCGAACAGGTAGCTCCCATTCACCTGACAATTGGTTCTATGAGTCTGATCCACCCGGTGTACATCTCACAAATGGACACGTACCCCTTTCTGATTGGCAAAGACCTGCTAGACTGCTCTGAGCTTTTATTAGACTTATAAACACCTGACCGTCTGGGCCCAAGTTCAAGAACCCCTCCCCCTCCAGTCACACAGGCCACCAGAGCCAGACTGTCAGGTCACAGAGTTCACTGGAACTCCCGCAGCCAGCCATGAAGACACAGCCTCAGCACCAAGTCAAGGTTCAAGTCCGCTACCCTGCACCTTCCAGCTCGCCAAAGACCACGCAATGCCCACTCAACGATGCGTGACCTAATCCAGAAGGCCTCTTCTGAAAGAAGTCCTAAAACCCCACTGATTTTGAACTGCAAAACCAAAAGACACTGCAAGAACACAGTGCAAGACTCTGCTAAAAGGGTCCCTGATCAGCATAGGACATAAAACTTTTAAAAGTAGATGAAAATGTGTGCTCAAAGAGTTGCAAGACTCTGCATTCGTAAAATTAGAATTTTACTGAGTTAAAAGAATCTTAAATGGACGTGTAAATCTCAACGGCCAACAGACTATGCACAACTCTTTTGAAACAAACAGTTTCTAGATGCTTGTTGAATTGGCACTGCTAAACATTAGGTTTCCTGACAATGAAGGGTTACAAGAAACACTAGCTCCAAATAGGGCATACGTCACCTTACCGCCAGAGTGTAGGAAAACCACCTCAGCCTTAAACTACTGTTAACCTACAGGCGTGCATTGGATCTTTGCGATCCAACTAGAATACAACGTGCAATACGCATTTTTGATCGCTGGCTTGTCTAAATGCAGATAAAACGATAGCTGGAATTGACATCTCTACTTTAAGTGAAAAAGTCTTAGATTTCCAACTAATATCAGTAAGTTCAGCCGTAAAGCGTAAGTCTGTGTGACAAAGGAATCTCATTTCAGCAGCCTCTAATCTGTACCGATATCTATTCTGCTTTGGTTAAAAAGAAATCCAAATTGCAGTATGACTAAACCTGTGTCTGACAAAGAAAGCTCAGGACAGAGTTATATATATATGTAGACCTGGATGATGCTCCCCTTTCTACAATGTAAAGGCCTTACAAATTATTGTTAGATTGATGTAATTCACCTAAATTTTAGCTGCATCTACAAGCAGAGAGCTACCTAGCGATCAAAACTGTTTACTCGCTGAAAAGTCAGCATTTATGCATGAGAGGGACGTAACTCTAGATGCTTAGACAACCTTTGACTTACAGCAAATCTATTTCCTTACTCGGTAAACAAATAGAATAAGTTGTGTAAAGTAAAGAGAAGAGTTACATGAGTAAAATCAGCAAATGCCAAAACACAGTCGCATTTTACTTAATGTAACATCAAGTTCTCGAAAGACTTCAAGTATAGGCGCCCCCTTTTAACCCGTTAAAAGGTGCAGACACTTTTCAGGGACTGTTGAGTTGTTCTGACATACTCTAGTTCCCATGACAACAACTTGTCACAGGAAGTGCTAACTTGTGACGTCACTTTGTAAACAAACCAGCCTAGGTGGCTAAGCTACCCTAACCTAGTATCCATCTACCTTAGGCTAAGCTAACTTAACCTAGCATCCTTCCAGCCTTAAGCTAAGTTAGCCTAACCTAGCATCCATCCAACTTAGGCTAAGCTAACCTAACATAGCATCCATCCAGCGTAGGCTAAGCTAAATAATAACTTCCACAGTTAGAAGTTAGCATCATTTACTTGAACCCTTAATCACCGTTGTTTTTTTTTCACAGTGCAAAGTATTCTAGAATACTTTCCTTAACACCAGTTAGGATTTCTAATTCACTTTCCGTGTTTGCAACTCTTCTTAGCTAAAGTTCACCTTCACTAGTTTAGGCATAGTCCTTGCTAACCGTCGAAGGCTAACTTTGCAGATGCCCTGTTAATTAAACTTAAGTTTGACTACATGTAAACTGTGTAGCTAGAGAAGAATTCATATAGCAATAGGAATTTTCATCACTAATGCCACTGATTATTCTCGCCTTCAGATCATTCCCGTTGTTTTGATCATTTTATTCCCTTTTGCTTTTAATTTTACTTTGTTTTTGTTCTTTGTTAACTCTTTCATTTCTTTGACTTTGATAATAATAGCAGTCAGCTATTCCCTTGGCTATTCAGTCATCTATATGATTTAATTTCATTTCCTCTCTTATTCAAATGTGGTTCCATTCCCCATAGGGCCCAGAAAGGAAACAGAGACACCCTTATTTGTTATTTTGGCGTAGTTTCAACCAGTGTACTCATTTTGTGACCCTGCAACACAAGTAATTTCAACAATTTACTAGGGCACAACTATGGTCCAGAGGATTGATAATAAGCACAATTCAAATAGGAAAGCTGTCCTTTTCCCCCTATCATTCACTTCGTCAAGCCGTAGTGAACCACTAGTTCAGTCCAGAGAAATAATTTAGTCATAAGAACCATCTTAAGTCATTTATTTCATCTTGGCTATGCCCCTTCCAGGAAATACTCTCGGAACCACATACATCTTAGCCTCCTAAGATCCACAGCTAAGATAATATACAAGACACATTTCACTAGCTAGCTACATGTGAAACACCTAGCTTTATGCTACAGACCTAGCGAACCAGTTAAACCGTGGTTCTGAACTTTTAAGGTCATGCATGCGTCTCTCACCACAAGTATGACAAAATGTCACAGAGCCCCTGCTTCACCTGACCTTAACCTTCCAGCTTACCAAAGACTATGACAAAACAATGGACAATATGAGAAACCACCTCTCAGACCCCTCCAACCATCCAAGCACGCCGTCTGCAACCACCGATAACCGGTGCCCCAGACAACTGCAGGTCACCAAACACATGATGCGTGCACAGGACAACATTGTACGTTATGCACCTGATGCCATCACAGCGCCAAGGCTTGTGGTGCCACAATGCAGAAGGGGGGTCATGCCAATGTATGCCCATGACGCATCACGTGCTGCACACTGCAGCACCAGAACCACTTACAAGACACCGAAGCAAGTGACACACCGTCGTCCTTGAAACGAAAAGACTGTCCTAGCCAACCAAGGACGACACTCGCTGAAATTTTTCCTACCTTTCTCTCTCTTCTTTTTGCCTTTACCAGGATGCTGCCGTGGTTTGCCATTCTGAGCCTTCAGCCAACCAGAGGGCAGCCGCAAACGGACAGCATCTCACCGGGTCCGGCATCAGGCATCGTCCTAAAAGAACAAATGGGATTCCTGATAACCAACTGCCGCACACACACCCAGAAAGTGTATGTTCAAGTGGACCTCCGCAACGTGTACCGAAAACTCTACCCCAGCACAGTAGCCCAATTCAGCTGGGCCAGTGCCGGATGGACAGAGGACTCCCTCGCTCGCGCTGAGGCCAATGTTGAGCACATGCTCAACCAACTTGATAAAACGACTGTCACACAAGCGGACTTAAGTGGACACAACCGCCGTGCCAAACGGATCCTAGGAGCTTTGCTCAGAGCCGCCGCTGCTGTCGGAACTCTGTTTAACGTTGACATATCCAGTGTCAATGCAGTGAACCTAGCCACCGTGAGACGGCATGTGACTGAAATTCAAACTGAGATCCCACTGCTAAAAGAGCAACTTACGACACAGAGTGCCTCCCTGCAATCACCCACAAGACATTTAAGGGAACAGTGGTAATTCTCAACACTCACAGCGTTCTGCTGAACCAGACAGTGAACTCCATGAAACAGCTATTTACTGTCTCCCAGAATGACTTTGCTCAAACTCAGCTGGTCACAGCCCGGATGACAGACCTGCTGCGGGAGGTGAGCTCCTCCATTGACAGCCTAGCCATGGGTAGAATTCCACCGTACCTGATACCCTTAAGCCTGGTGCAAACCATGCTGGCTCCTGCCATCACCACGCCAACGGACCCTCTACAAGCACACCTTACCTACTCTCTGGGTAACGCCATCCCACTCCGCGTCGACTCCGAGCAGAGGAAAGTGGGTTTTCTCCTGAACCTACCCATCATAGAGTCAAGCCGACTCTACCAAGTAAAAGACATTGTCAAGGTCGGATTTTTGAAAAGTGACACTCACATCAAGATTCGCACTCTAGACGTGTAGGCCTACCACGACAGCAACCCACAGCTGTACCTGGCCCCGAACCTGCACATGTGCACATTGACCAAAGACATTCACTATCTCTGCCTTAACAGACCCTTCCTCAGAGACAACACTGACGGAATCTGCAGGCTGCAGATCAGCGACACCCGCTGCCCTGCCGAAGCAAAGCCTCGCACTCAAGGCATCGAGACCCAAGCAGAGATTGTAGGTGACAGGTGGCTCGCTAACAGTCCTGTGCGCACAGCTGCACTCACTGCACCATCCTTCCATCTGCATCCTTCACCTGGACGACCTAGCCCTGTACCACCTTCCGAGTGAAGAATACCAATCCGAACTGGAAAAATGGATTGAGGAAGGGGGGGGGGGGTCACAGATCATCGACATCGCTGCCCTTGACACAGCCCTCCAAGCATTGTCCAGATTGCCCATCCTGAACATTTCACCTGTTGTTCAAGCATGGACCGCCGCTGACACGGCACTTTGCATTTCGACAATCATCAGCCACACCCTAACCCTGGGTTTGGCCTACGTCCTGTACCGACGACTCAACGAGATGAGTCCCTCGTAGGGGCCCTCGGAAAGAAGACTCCCCGCTAGAGAACGCGGAAAACCTCATAGAGCTGAGCCCTCAGCCCTAACCATCATCTGCAGCATCCAACCTCCATGATTTACCTGCCACCTGACCAATGCGGTCGTGATGGTTCAACGAGGCCCACCCACACGGGTCCTGCCGAACCATCAAGGGGGGAATGTAGCAATAATCAGATGATCAGCGCAATCATGTGGTTTTAATCAACTAAGTCTCTAATTAAGTAAACACTCCTGTTTCTTTCACAATCTGAAGAATGGAGATGTCATGAGACTTTTTAAGTTACTGATTCACACACAAGCAAATGGCGATGGGACTTAATTAAATGACCGATGCCAGAAGTGCCCCCGTGGCGTTTTTCGCTGATAAGTAATCACAGGGTCCTCTGTCTTACCACATGTGACCCAACAGGAGCGCCTCTCTGGCCGGAGATCCCGTGGTGTCCCCTCTTCAGGACACCTCACAAACACAGACAACCTTGTGTGATGAACCACACTGGTCATTGTAACCAGACTTAAAACTCATCAATTCAAAGAATACGCACACACATATCATTGCCCGGGAGGGGGGTGAGCAAAAGTTCACCACATCTTCACCAACGAATGACCCAGCCACGTTCACAGTACACACACACACACACACGCAAGGACTTTGTCTCCAATCTCCTCAATTGAGAGACTTGTACTATGATATATTCGATATGTTTTTATGTTTGCCCATGTTCCATTGGGGTTAGATGTGATCGTATTATAATTCTAAATGAACAGAGTTGCTTTTAGATGCATTTTTAATGTAACTGTGTTTTCCTATAATGTTTGTATGTCGTTCTTCACACCTTTAGAATCCTCTTGATCTGACCAAACCATATATATATGGGTGCAAACCGTAAAATGTATGTTACTATGTTTTATCATCTCTGGAGTAAAATTGAACGCATTTTTACATCACGGTCATGAAACATGCAAAGTCGATCTCGAGGGAACAAAGGAACACTTATCCGCACACTTTCCTCCCAGCTGATTGGTGCATTCACGCCAGAGGAGGCGTAAACAGAAGTATCTTTAAAGAAGACCACCAAGCACCTCATCTTTAGTTTTTGGTTTTAGTTTTGGAAGAGTAAGGAGGGGGGAGAAAGAACTGCATCTTTGGGGGAACTCCCTTCTTCGAGGGAACTTTTGACTGGACTCTTCCCTCTCCTTCGATCCGATGTAACCATCATACTCGTGATCCCCGCCCTGGGGGATCTTTCCTCTTCTTTTCTTTTGTTTAAGTTTGTTTTTCCTTTGTTCATTTCACCAGAAATGAACTTAGTCTGAATTATTTATTTGGTAATTTACGTCAAAGACCTTTAAGCCTTCTTTGAAACTGCGCGCTCCAGACCGCAGCAAACCACGTGACGCTCCAACGGAACACACAAAGACCAGCAGCTCACACACGCCGCAGGGCTCAGACACATGAGAACTATATGCAAGTATATTTGAGTTACCAAGATTTTAGAGCATTAAGACTGTTTTTCCGTGTTGTCTCTTAAAGGTTTAAATGTCCAGGTGAATTTTGCCAAACTGTGATCCTACGGATCTTTCTCTCTCTCTCTCTCTCCCTCTCATTTTTATCTTCCTCTCTCATCCTATTTTAATTCGTGTTTGTAATGTTTTTCGTTTTGTTTGTTTCGGGTGTATATACATATATTCTGTGTGAATTGTAGTTCGATGTATTATTAGTCCAACTATTAAAACCATTATATTCTTGATTGTCTTCTGTCTAAAATGCTCATTTTACAGAGTCAATGAAATTTCGATCATAGCTACAAAGCTTTCATTATTGACTACGTTGCGTAGTCTAATTTTATAAACACAGGAAAATTAATGTTCACGGCCAGAAAATTGATATTTCTTGGAGTTTATAAGAAGGGATAACTTTGTTGAGAAGTTGATAAGTTAATCTTACGGCCGTTTGCTGGACAAACAGTTCGATAGATAAATTAACTCCATTAAAGGTTATCTCATATAATCGATCTGAAAATGGACCATTGACATATGAATGAGGAATTATAATTCGTTGTGATTGATCATTCGTGTGTACAATCAATCTATTTTCAACTTCGATAATTTAACTGTAATATGCAATATATTAATCATATTCATGATTAAATATTAAAATTCCCTATATATAATTTGAGCTAATTTAATGTAAAACTAAATGTTGTTACATAGACTACCATGCCAGTGTGTAAATGGTTCTCAGAATACGATTGTAATTATATATCTTTATTGTTCCTTTAGACCATTAATACAGACATCATTGACAACTGGTTCAGATGACCATCCAAAGACTGTTCAATAAATACATCTTTTTGAAGAATCTATTCTCTGCCCCCTGATTCTCTGACCGGAATCACATCCATATTTGGCCGCCTCAATCAGCATATTATAATATTGTTGTACGACTCTGCTACAGGCATGATACATTTACCTGACATAATAAAAACTTTTTTTTTTTTTTCGAGTCGTGAAACTTGGATATTTACACTTGGGATAAATCCTGCTGTTGGCTTCGGATGTGCTTTCTTGCTTTCCCTGACACTCCCTGGACATTTTGGACAATCTCTGCTAATTCTTTGCTCAGCGTTTCACTTTATGAAATCCCCGCGAGCCCTCTGTCCACTGTTTCGGCTTTACCATTTTGCACTCTGGGTGGGTAAGTTTCCCCTTATTCATTGCGTAGTGTTTTATTGTGGTTCTGCCCTCTTTGGTCTGGCTAATGTGCTGGCCTCGCATCACTCTCACTGCGAGCCCTCTGGCGCTGCATATCTGTGAGTCCCATATCATCTAATGCAGCAGGTAGGCAAGTTTTAACTTGTTTGTCAAGCTGCTTGGTTTAGTTTTGTGGATTCACTCAATATCAGTCGGTTTTGGCTAATGTAGTCTTGTAGTAACGTGGGTGGCCATTTGGTTTTCTGTGAGTGCTGTCTTAAATTGCAAAGAGATTTACTTTGCCATTTATAAAACTCCGGCACTGAGACTGCTGGCACTGGGCTTTGCTGGCCTTGTTCTGCTTCTCATTCACGGAATGGAGTTAAACCATACTTCATTGCAACTGCACAACCTCAATAGTCTAACCCGTCTGGAATCCTCCACGTTTGACTTATGTACTACTCTCGGAATTGCACGTCGTACACGCTATATCCATCGGTCTGCTAAACGTAGATGGCTTTACAACTATGACCCCTCTCTCTCAATACCTGAGATGCTGTCACCGAGATCGGGGCGTTACCATGGTAAAGATGTGACTCTCCACTGTGCTAGGACTCTTATACCCCTAACCAAGGATGTGACCTACTCGTCGCATGTTCCCTATCGATACAACTGTGCACTTTTTAACACTCGTTCTCTGACTGGCAAGGGTACACTGCTGAATGAAGTTACATCTGAGAGAGACCTGGATTTACTCTTTCTGACTGAAACCTGGCAAACACCTGACGATTTCATCGAACTGAACCTTTTAACCCCTGCTGGATATAGTTATTTTACAAAACCTCGACTTAGTGGTAGAGGTGGTGGTCTGGCAGTGATCTTTAAGAACAACTACAAAGTGACTAAATATGACATTCTCGATGTTGCAAGTTTTGAATGTCTCTCACTTCAACTTGCTGGACCCGCTCCGCTTCTGATTCTACTGATTTACAGACCCCCTAGAAACAACCCAAACTTTTGTTCTGATCTGACTGAACTTCTCACTCTCGCTTTTGCCCGGCATGATAGAATAATGATGCTTGGTGATTTTAACATACATGTTGATTCTGATTGTACTGCTGCAAAAGACTTTTTGCCTGTTCTGGATTATTTTGAAGTATCTCAGCATATCGATTTCCCAACACATTCCCACTCTCACAATCTGCTCTGTACGGTTGGTATTTACAACGTGCATGCCCAGGGTCACAATCTGGGTATCTCTGATCACAAACTAATACTTTTTGACTTCTCACTACCCATTGTAAAACCTATAACTAACACTATTATATCCTACCGAAGTCTGAAAACCATAACTGTCGAAAATTTCTCCACTGCCATTCCGGTTTCTGCTCTTCCTTCCTCACTCATTCTGCTGTGTCCTGATGAGATAGTTTCTACCTACGAAAAATCGCTTGGTGATGTATTGGATGAGCTTGCTCCTTTAATAACTAGAGCTATTCCGTCTACACACTCCTCTCCTTGGTTCACCCCTGAGCTCAGAGTTCTGAAAACTCAATGTAGGCGTCTTGAAAGACTCCACAACAAAACTTCCCTTCTTGTTCATGCCATAGCCTTTTCTGAATCGGTTGTGAAATATAAAGAAGCGCTTAACATCGCACGCTCCAACTATCTCTCTACTGTTATTAACAAAGCTAAATGCAAACCCAAAACTCTTTTTACAGAAATAAATAAACTGGTCAAACCATCCACCGTAGCTCTTACTGGTTCTGCTGATCTTTGTGAAGATTTTTGTCTTTCTTCCTACAAAAAATTGACAACATCTATCAGTCATTTTCCTCCATTGCCACTACCCCTTCAACTCCATATTTGATTGGCTGTCCACTAGACACTTTTTCACTCACAAATACATCTGTGGTTGCAAATATGATTAACAAATCAAACTCAACTTCCTGTACACTTGATCCTATTCCAACATACCTGTTAAAAACTCATTCCTCCTTACTCATTCAACCTATAACCCACCTTATTAACAGGTCTCTTGCCACTGCCTCTGTTCCACTTAATCTGAAAGTAGCAGCCATTACTTCAATCCTTAAGAAGCCTGGTCTCGACAACGCCACTCACAGTAATTATAGACCAATATCAAATCTCGCTTTCGTTGGCAAGCTACTTGAGAAGGTAGTTGTGGCGCAGCTGCAATCACACTTAGAGAGACATAATCTCTTTGAACCCCTTCAATCTGGTTTCCGTACACATCACAGTACAGAAACAGCACTCCTAAAAGTATTAAACGATCTCCTTCTGGCTTCTGATTCGGGTGCACATAGTATCCTGGTTCTCCTTGACCTCAGTGCAGCATTTGACACTGTGTGCCACTCTACACTTATCTCACGACTGTCTGAAATAGGCATCACGGATGCGGCACTTCAGTGGTTGACCTCATATCTATGCGATAGACAACAATTTGTTAAGATTGTTCGCTCACGATCACAAAAATCGCTCACGATCAGTTTGTGTTTCCCATGGTGTGCCCCAAGGCTCGGTACTTGGCCCGCTTCTATTTCTAATATACTTACTACCGTTAGCCGCTGATGATATTCAAATCTACTTCACGATTGATCCGAACTCATCTTTTCCACCCCCTTCAGTTATCTCCTGCCTTCACGACCTTAAAACATGGATGTCCTCTAACTTTTTGCAGCTTAATGCTGGTAAAACAGAAATCCTGTTGATTAAGGACAGAGAAAAAAAAATCTCATCCGATTCTGTTTCTTGGGAATTATTCAGGTCAGTGGAGAAGGTATAGCTACTTTTCCCTTTAAAGTTAACAGTGTTGTGTATAGCCTAATTTAGTCACTTATTAAAAAATTGGTTCTTGTTTTCCAAAAGCATTGCGCATTCGTGTTATTTATAATAATAGAATCAGCCCGTTTACCCATTTTATTTTTGAGTTTTGATTGATTCAAGTGTTACCGTAGTTATTCTTATATTAACCTTAATTCGGAGTCATTTAAAGAGCGATTGTATAAAAAATAAAAAATAAATTAATAATGCAAAATATATAGTCTATCTTTTTTTATTTACTTCTCAACTATAAGTTTATGCTGTGTATTGGGCAATATCTGTTCCCTTTCGAAAGGGAACTCGCAATACATCGATGATGCTTTGGGTAACGCCTCAGGCGTGACAGGTGTCTGAAATCACTATAAAATCACTGCAATCCCATTGACCGGCGACAGCCCGTGAATCATTAGCGTGAATGATTAACGTGCGACCTGGAAGTATAAAAGGTCACCTTGCAAACATGACAATATCCTTTTCGTCTGCAGGGACTGTTTTGTCTTTAACCGCTTTGAGAATCGGGTAATTATGAAATGTACTGAGAAGGCTGAGTGCTTTCAGAAGTGTGCAGACCCATGCTCAAGATATCTGACGCTGGATGACACACACGAACTGTGCGTTTTTCTGTCTGGGAAGGAAGAGCACACACAGGCAGGTCTCGAGGGAACTGCCTGTACAAATTGTGAGCATTTTTCTTTGAGAACGCTCCGCTCTTGTCTGGCCCTCTTCTCGAGAAAAGAGGGTTCAGCATCTGGATGTGACGTTATGGGGTTACCAGATGAAGCCCGCCGATCGCCTTGAGAGGGGTGTAATCCTCTCAGACAATGCGGTGGCTGACGAGGGTAAGCTGCAGGTGGATGATGAAAGAAACTTAGTCCGGCAGCTAGTGTTCTTCCGAACAAACAGGAGATGGCTGATGAGGGTGGTGATATTCGGATAGATCCTGAATCTTCTCAGCCACCCTGCCCCGTGTATGCTGAGCTGGTTGGTATAATGGAACGCGGCGCGGGCACGCTGCAGCTGCCGTGGCTGCACGTTCGGGGAGAAATCGATCGCGATGAGAGTGTTTTTTCCCCCGGTCATAGAACCACCAGCTCAGGTGAGCCTTTTATTTCTTCGCGATCTCATACTGAGATCAAGAGGACATGGAAGAACCCTATTCTGCCTGTATCCACCAACATCGGCGGGCTAGTCTCGCTGATGTTGAGGGGGTAGGAGAGCCTGAATATGCATCGATGGGACATTGACACTGAGAGTTCCAACCCTGCCAGTTGAATGGCAGAGCATACACGTCAGCAGGTCAGGCCGGCGCTACCCTGCACACCATGGCAGTGTTGCAGGTATACTACGCCAATTTGCTGGGGGATGTCGACCAGGGGGTGGGGCCCCTGAGGCGGTTACTGAGCTGCGCCGCAAATGAAAAAATAGCTCTCTGGGCCACCAAACAGACTGCTGTCGCGATCGGCCGGGCGATGGTGGCGATGGTGGATGGTGGTCAAAGCGGAATTTGATTCGCTCAGTACAAAAAATGCGGAATTTATGCTGCGAAGAACTAAAGCTACTTATTATGAGTGGATATCAATGATGTTTTTTTTCTCTTACTATTCCAATATTTATAAATCAGAGCCATCTAACAGTTGAGTTAACAGTTGAGTTAACAGTTGAAACAGTTGAAATATTCCTCGTATGTAGCGGTAGCAGATGATCTTGACAAGCCTCTAGAGTTAGATGCGATTTTGAAAGGTCTCCAGCTTATGCAAAGCGGTAAGGCAGCAGGTCCAGACGGCTTTCCGATTGATTCCTACAAAATG
Organism: Meda fulgida; assembly: GCA_030578275.1. Taxonomy (NCBI): domain Eukaryota; kingdom Metazoa; phylum Chordata; class Actinopteri; order Cypriniformes; family Leuciscidae; genus Meda; species Meda fulgida. Next base: position 19,711,288 of record CM060619.1, read on the forward strand.
TTTGCCAAAAATCTGGCACTTTTGGTGTTAGATATGTATAATGATTCTTTAGCAAGGCCTCTATTTCACTCTTACTCAAGGGGGATAGGAATCCAGATGAATGTGGCAATTGGAGACCTATAAGTTTGTTCAATTCTGATGTTAAACTATTGGCTAAGGTGCTGGCTTGCCGTCTGGATCCCTGTCTTCTTAAAATAGTCTCTGAAGATCAGACCGGTTTCATTAGGGGGCGACAATTATCATCAAATATTCAACGACTCTTAAATATATATTTTTCTCTCCATCCCCATCTTAATCTAGTGAGATAATCATCTCATTAGATGCGGAAAAGGCCTTTGACCAGGTTGAGTGGAATTATTTATTCACTATAGATTTGGCTTTGGCCTCTTTTTCATGTCATGGATATGCCTTTTGTACACTGCTCCTGTTGCTAGTGTTAGAACAAATTTTCCCAATATTTCCCACTCTCAAGAGGTACTCGTCAAGGTTGTCCTCTTTCCCCTCTATTGTTCGCTTTAGCAATAGAACCTCTTTCCATAGCCCAGAAAAATTCCCCTCTTTTTTCAGGTATTGTTAGAGGAGGGATAGAACATCGTGTCTCGCTCTACGCTGATGACTTTTTGCTTTTTGTTGCGAACCCTTTCGGCTCTGTCTCAGATCTTTTGAATATTTTTAACAATTTTGGTTCTTTTTCTGGTTATAAGCTTAATATAAACAGAAGTGAATGTTTTCCAGTAAATAACATGGCTGAACAAATCCCAGTGGAGGCCCTGCCTTTTCATGTATCCTCCACAAAGTTTCGCTACTTGGGGGTAGAGGTCTTCACAATGCACCCGAGACCCGTCGACCCGGGACCCGACCCGGGACCCTTAAGGGTTCGGGTCTATATTTTAAATGATCAGCCGGGTCCGGGTCGGGTCCGAATCTATTACTTCGGGTCCCGGGTCGGGTCCGAATCTATTACTTCGGGTCCCGGGTCTGTTTAACATTGTGTGTAATACCCGTGCGATCGGAGTCATCGGACTCGATCAGAGTCAGTTTTCTATGACGTTCAAATTGCGTTAAAAAAACATATTTTAGGTTGATCCAGCTAGCGCGCATATGCAGTCTGAAGCGCGTGTCATGTTTCTATGGCAACCAGAGCTTCCGCCAAACCGCGCTTTACATTTTCTCCCATTTTTATAATAATATAAATGAACCGTCTTGTTTAATCTTAAAGTTTTGGTGGTCAGATTCAGACTCAATGCAGAGCAGAGAGCACAAATATGATAGCAAATAAATAACGTCAGCGGCCATGGCACTGAACGAGCAATCGTTATTATAGTTCAAAAGGGCAAACAGTTAAAGTTATTATGCGAGTTAACTCGAGTCAGAATGTACATGTGCAAAGTTGCATTTGTCATCCATCACCGTGACATCAAGTGGACTTTTAAAGCTGAAATAATGAGTGGATTAAGCTTGGAATAACGAGAGAAATAACATGGATATAAGTTTCTTGTCGGTGGATTGTATGCATCACAGTCAGTCAGGTAACGTTAACGTTACAAGGAAGTGAGACGACGGCTACTAAAATTAGGTTAGACAAAAGTTTTATTTTTCGCAATTATGTGAAATAATATGTGACAATCGGGTCCAGTCGGGTTTCTGTCCTCCCGCCGGGTTCGGGTCCAGTTTTCAAATAATAGACGGGTCCAGGTCGGGTCCGGGTAGTAGATTTATGCCATTTCTCGGATCTGCACGGGTCCGGGTCCAACTTTTGAAATAATAGACGGGTCCGGGTCGGTTCGGTGTAGCATATCACGGGTCTCTTCCGATTCGGGCATGAATTTTTGGACCCGTGAAGACCTCTACTTGGGGGTAAATATTTTGCACTCCTTTGATTTACTATATCAGTATAATTTCTCCAAATTGCTCACTCAAGTCAAATTAGATTTGCAACTTTGGGATAAGCTACCTCTTACTCTATTTGGTAGAATTCAGTTGATCAAAATGAATATTTTACCTAGATTTTTGTTCCTTTTTCAGACCCTTCCAGTGTTTTTACCAAAGTCCGTCTTTAAACTGTTGGATGGGGCTATTTCTACGTATATATGGCAGGGCAGACCTCCCAGGCTAAGCAAGGCATATCTTCAGAGACATCAAAAGGATGGGGTCTTGCTCTGCCTAATTTATTTATTTATTACTGGGCAGCAAATATCAGCAAAATTCACAGTTGGTATAATTCTCCCCATATAGATTGGTGTGTATTATCCTTGGTGTGCGCTCCTTTGTTCAATCCTCAAAATACACTACAAATCCAGTTGTTTGTTCTTCCCTTAGGATTTGGAGTCAATTGAGACAACATTTTAAACTTAATGATTGCAATAATCATTTATTTGTGCCCTCAACCTTAGATTCTGCTTATGTTTTATGGAAAAATAGAGGCCTCTCATATTTTTCTGTTTTGTTTATGTTGTGTTTATGAGTTTTCACAACTTTTTCTGATCTTGCAAAGAAATTCAACATACCACTTTTTTCAAGTACGCAATTTTGTTCATTCTCACTGTCCTTCCTTCCCAGACAGGGTTAATTCTTCGTCATCCTGTGCCAAACTGAGTCTGATCCAATTTAAGGTTTTTCATAGAATTCATCTTACAAACGTTAAACTAAGTAATCTATTTCCAGGCATGGATGTCACATGGAATAGGTGTTCTCTGGCTCCTGCTGATCATACCCACATGTTTTTTACTTGTCCAAAGCTGGAAGATTTTTTGTACTCCTTTTTTGATACTTTTTCTAACATCCTTAATATTTCTATCGAAACATGCCCTCTGATTGCCATCTTTGGTGTCCCAGCAGTTTTGGATGAGTATACCAAAAATATGCTAATATTCTTGCCTTTGCCTCATTGATAGCTCGCAGATGAATTTTATTGCACTGGAAGTCTTCTAAATCTCCTCCTACTCTCTAATGGTTAGAGGATTCGAAAAAATTCTCTATATTGAAAAAATTAAGTTTGCACTAAGAGGTTCCACTGACAAATTTTATAAAAACTGGGACCCTCTGCTTAATTTAGTCAAGAATACACCATCTATCTTTGCTGATTTGTAATATGTATTTTTCATTAACCTATGGATATATCTCTTCATATTTGCGTGTATGTATGTGTATGCATGTATATATTTAGATCCAGGATAGATTGTAGGTGGTTACGTATTATTCTTCCCTTTATTTATTTATTTTTATTGTTATTGTATTATTGTTAGTGTATGTGTATATATATATATATATATATATATATATATTTTTTTTAAATATATATATATTTATATATATATATATATATATTATAGATATTTATTTTTTGAGTAATTTGGAAATATACTTCTGTTTTATTTTCCTGCTCGGTTACTGAGGGTTATGGATTGTTCATGTTTGTGTCCACCCTCAGTAGTTTTAAAAAAGCAAAAAAAAGGTATGTATACATTTATTAATATTGCTGTACCCTTTTGTATATTCCATCAATAAAAAAAAAAATAAAAAAAAGTAATTGCTTCATATGAGAGCATGTTGGGGAGACTCCATAATGTGGGAGGGGGGAAAAAAGGGATAATTTTTGGCAGTATTTAAAAATGGTATAAATTAATGGTACTGCTTAACAATCGTGTAATCTCCATGTGCTTTTGTTTTGGTTGTATTCCACTGATGATGGCTAGTGATTACAAAATGAATGTGTAATTGCAAAGGTGATTACTGAATTATGTGGTAATGTACTCTGAAGTTTTGACTGTTGGACAATAAAAAAAGTTGAATTATAAAAAAAAAAGATGTAAATAAATATAAATGTATATAACTCCTAAACAAAATGAAATATTTTCACCAAATGTTACATGTTTATGTACTCTTGAGTATATTCATTCTGAGGACACACAAAAAAGCGCCACTTGGTGGTGCTATAATTGAAAAAAAAACCAACAACATAAAATTGGCTAATTTCTGTAACTACAGTGCCATTGGTCTGATTGACTTCAAAATTGGCATGCAGTGTATTTTTCTCAGTTGCTATCATAGTTGACATAGGTGAACCATGGCTGTCATTTTAATAAAAAAATATCAAAAAAAGATCCAAATCTGTTACTGCAATGGTTTTGCATATTTGTTGGTCAATGGTGCATTCTATTTCAGTTGCCTCAAATTAGCAACGCTAATATTTTATTTGTCTTATAAAAGTCTTAAAAGTATTCAGACACTTTGTCTATTTAAATAGATTATATTTATTTTATGTGTGCATTTGTTTTTTGTTTTTCAGACACTTTGATCTCAGAGGTGGAGAACAGAATGAGTGAAGGAGATGAAATGGACTCGAGTGTAATGCATGTGGATCCACCCAGTGACTCGCCACCGTGACATCTATTGCCCATGCCTTCTTTCCTGCTGCAAGTCTCACAAGAAGCGCAGCTCAGCACACGATTCATGCATTTCAACACAGATTAACAAATACTTTGATGCCATTCAAGACTCTGACCCTGACATTGCACTTGTCTTCTTGTCCAAAAACGAAGACACATTCCCACATCTCCATAATTTGGCGATGAAGGTACTGTTAGTCCCTGCCTCCTCAGCCCAGTGGAGAGGTTCTTTAGTAGAGGGGGCGTTTTAATGGGACCCCATCGTGCACGTTTAGGTCACAGAATGTTGCCATCTCTAATGTTTCTAAAATGCACCAAAACTGTATTTTAAGCTCATTTCCCATTTGATGCAAGGTCATTTGCTGTAATTTTTGAGGCCATGATTTGATAGTTGTCACGGCAATAATGGCAAGGAAGCAATATGCAAGTAAAACTCTTCTTTATTAATAAATGTCTCGTCTGATGGTGGCTGGACACGGGGAGTGACGCAGGGACGTCGATGGCCAACAGAGTGCAGGTGGAATGATGAGAAGAGGTGATGATGATGAAGGTGGTGAGTAATCCAGAGCACGGAGACGAAGACACGACCGGAAACCAAGGACAGGGAAAAAGCACATGAACTGGATGCCAACCGGGATCAGGAACACACACACGACAACACCAAACAACGATCTGACAAAGGAGAAGACAAAACAGTGAGTATAAGAAGGGTAAAGTGGATGAGCTGCAGCTGGTGATGAAAGTGAAACCAGCTGCGCGCTGATCAGCGATGATGGGTTGGTCACACCCCCTACTCACACACCCACACATGTATAACAACAAAGACACGAGACAAGAAGGAAACAGTGAATTCATGAACCGTGACAGTACCCCCCCCCCCCTCCTAGGAACGCCTCCTGGCATTCCCAGACTCCCTTACCTGGCGATTGTAATCATCAATAAGGGAGTGATCCAGGATGTCCCTAGCAGGTACTCAACTTCTCTCCTCCGGTCCGTAATCTTCCCAGTCCACCAAGTACTGAACTCCACGTCCCCCCCGTCTTGAGTCCAGAATACGATTGACCGAATATGATGGTTCCCCATCTACGAGTTGCGGCGGTGGGGGAACCGGGCTGGCGGATTAATGCGAGAATAAAACACGGGTTTGACTTTGGACACATGGAACACAGGATGAATTCTCCTGCACGCAGGAGGAAGGTTAAGGCGGACTGCCACCGGACTAACGATCTTGGTGACAGCGAACGGGCCAATAAATTTGGGAGCAAGCTTATTCGAAACGGACCGGAGGGGAATGTTCTTCGTTGAAAGCCACACTTTGGAACCGACGACGTATACGGGAGGCCTACGCCGGTGGCGATCGGCTTTGGCCTTGGTGCGTGCCCCCACTTGGAGTAGAGTCTCACGGGCTCTAGTCCAAGTGCGGTGACACCTCTGGACGAATGCGTGAACGGAGGGGACCGCGACTTCGGTCTCCAGACTAGGAAAAATAGGTGGCTGGTAACCTACGCTACACTCGAACGGAGATAGGCCCATGGATGATACTGGTAACGTATTGTGGGCGTACTCCACCATTGATAGTTGCTGACTCCATGAGGAAGGATTCTTGGAAACCAAACATCGCAACGCTCTCTCCAAATCTTTGTTGGCTCTCTCAGTTTGACCATTGCTCTGGGGGCGAAACCCTGAGGACAGACTGACAGTCGCCCCCAGTAACCTACAAAACTCTCGCCAAAATTTGGACACAAATTGGGGTCCTCTGTCGGAAACCACGTCTATCGGGAGGCCATGTAAGCGAAAGACGTGGTTAACGACGGTCAACGCTGTCTCCTTGGCTGAGGGTAATTTGGGCAAGGGAATGAAATGGGCCGCCTTCGAGAACCGGTCCACCACGGTCAAAACTACCGTGTACCCCTGAGAGGGTGGGAGGGCGGTAATAAAATCTAGCGTTATATGGGACCAGGGTCTCGAAGGGACCGGCAGCGGTTGAAGTAACCCATCAGGAGGTTGATTGGAAGTCTTACCAGTGGCACAAACTGAGCAAGCCAAAACAAAACTGTGAATGTCGCGAGCCATAAGTGGCCACCAGAATTGTTGCTTGACCAAAAATTTAGTAGGACTGACTCCTGGATGACAAGCCACATTGAATATCGTCAGACCGTAATCCCTCCAGCACAAATAATCATCTCGGTGGACATCCGGGCGGAGGCGTTACCCCTTCTAAGGCCGTCTTGACCTTCGATTCGAGCTCCCATGTGAGTGTGGAGACAAATAGGGTCTCAGGTAAAATGCACTTGGGAGTAGACGGGCGTTCGGAACGATCAAAAATGCGCGATAAAGAGTCGGGTTTTACATTTTTGGAACCCGGGCGGTACGAGAGAGAAAAATCAAAGCGACCGAAAAAAAGTGCCCACCGAGCCTGCCTAGAGTTCAACCTTTTGGCAGTTCTAATATATTCCAGATTCTTGTGTTCAGTCCAGACAATAAAAGGTACCCCTGACCCCTCTAGCCAGTGACGCCACTCCTCCAATGCTAGCTTGACTGCCAACAACTCTCTGTTACCAATATCATAATTACGTTCAGCAGGAGATAAACAATGGGACAAAAACGCGCACAGGTGCATCCTGTCGTCTATAGGAGAACGTTGGGATAACACTGCACCTAACCCCACCTCTGATGCATCGACCTCCACCACGAACTGCCGTGAAGAGTCAGGGGTAACCAGGATGGGGGCTGAAACAAAGCGGCCTTTGAGTTTGGCAAACGCAGCCTCGGCCTGAATAGGAAAAGGATCTACCACCAGCAGTCGATTTTGATATTCTAGGTATTATCAACTGGCACGAATTTTGAGATCGCAAAAGACGTGAAGGACTAAAATGCGTTAAGAACTCGCTCAAGTACTGCGGAGCTAAACCATTTAGTGCTTTGTAAGTAATCAACAATATTTTAAAATATATACGATGTTTAATAGGCAGCCAATGCAGTGTTGACAGAACCGGGCTAATATGGTCATTTTTCCTGGTTCTAGTAAGAACTCGAGCTGCAGCGTTTTGGACCAGCTGTAGTTTATTTATTAAGCGTGCAGGGCAACCACCCAGTAGAGTATTACAATAATCTAGTCTTGATGTCATGAAAGCATGAACTAATTGTTCCGCATTTGTTAATGAGAGCATATGTCGTAATTTAGATATATTTTTAAGATGGAAAAATGCGGTTTTACAGATACTAGACACGTGACTTTCAAATGAAAGATTGTTATCAAAGCACACCCAGGTTCCTAACCGACGACGAAGACTTAATAGAGCACCCTTCAAGTGTTAGACAGTATTCTAGGTTATTACGTGTGGAAGTTTTTTGTCCAATATTTAGAATCTCTGTTTTTTCAGAGTTTAGTAGTAGGAAATTACTAGTCATCCAATTTTTTATATCAGCTATGCATTCCATTCATTTTGTGAATTGGTAAGTTTCGTTAGGTTTTGAAGAAATATATCATCGGCATAACAGTGAAAGCTAATTCCATGTTTCCTAATGATATCTCCTAATGGTAGCATGTTCAGAGTGAACAGCAGCGGTCCTCGTACTAAGCCTTGTGGTACGCCATACTGAACTTGTGATCGATAAGACATCTCTTCATTTACTGCTACAAACTGATAATGGTCAGATAAGTATGTTTTAAACAATGCTAGTGCAATTCCACTAATGCCAACATAGTTTTCTAGTCTATTTAAAAGAATGTTGTGGTCAATTGTGTCAAATGCAGCACTAAGATCAAGTAACACTAATAGAGAGCTACAACCACGATCGGATGATAAAAATAAATTATTTGTAACTCTAATGAGAGCTGTCTCAGTACTATGGTGCGGTCTAAATCCTGACTGAAAATCCTCGCAGATATCATTTCTCTCAAGAAAGGAACACAGTTGTGAGGATACTGCTTTTTCTAATATCTTTGACAGAAAAGACAGATTTGAGATCGGCCTGTAATTGACTAATTCTGAAGGATCAAGTTGCGTTTTTTTAACAAGCGGTTTTATCATAGCCAGCTTAAAGGTTTTTGGTACGTATCCTAGAGACAAAGACGAATTAATGATATTAAGAAGAGGATCTATGATCTCTGGAAGCATCTCTTTCAATAGCTTAGTCGGTATAGGGTCTAACATACAAGTTGTCGATTTAGATGAATTAACGAGTTTGCAGAATTCTTCCTCTCCTATAGCAACAAATGAATAAAATTTTTCCTCAGGGAGACTACAATGCACTCCCTGATGCGATACTGTAGTAGACGGTTGCATAGTTATAATTTTGTTCCTGATATTATCAATCTTATAAGTGAAGAAGTTCATAAAGTCATTACTGTGTAGCCCGGAAACTTCTGTGCTTGAAGCTTTCTTTTTCGTTAGTTTAGCCACTGTTTCAAATAAATACCTAGGATTATGTTTATTTTCTTCTAATAGGGTTGAAAAATAAGCAGATCTAGCAGCTTTCAAAGCCTCTCTGTAAGCAATCGAGCTCTCTTTCCATGAAATCCGAAATACCTCTAGTTTTGTTGATCAGAGAGCTGATTTGGTATGTTCTTGAATATGTTCTTGGTCTTGTCTTGGTTTCGAGACACTCTGGTCTTGATCTTGACTTGGTCTCGGTTCAGGTGGTCTTGACTAGAACACTACCTTGACCCTCATTTATATTTGGATTATATTGTTAACTATATTGTAAATATAATTACAATATAATTTAAAAATACAAAATAATTTTCATTTATTTAATTCTCCTGATGGAAGAACGTTTACAAGCCTATTATTAGATGAGTTTTCTCTTCAACACATCCTTCTGCAGGAGCAATGAGGACACAGGAAGGAAGTGGGGCTGGGCTGTATTGAGTGTCCATGGAGCCCAAAGTCATTGACATCTATTGTTCTAGCAAAAGTTCCAATTCACTGGCATTTATGACCTAAAAAGCTTTTAGTGGAGGGTGTATGTTGAAGAAATGCATTTTCTGTCATATTTTTATGTACTAGTCTAGTAAAGTAAGGGTACTTTAGGCAAAAAAATTGCAATCGGACAGACTGTACAACGTGTCTCCACTGGACTACCAGAAACAAAGCTTCTGTAGACTTTTGATTGAGGATATCCTTTGGAGACAGAATTGTTTTCCTTTACACATTCCTGATTGTTGTGCGCTAATGAGTGAAAGTGAGCAGTTCCCACAGAGGTTCTCCAGACTGGATTTTGCAGAAAAGTACTTTAAAAGAACTCCTGGAATATACACCAAGGAATTATGTGACTTTTCCAACTGGATTTCTGTGTATTAAACAAAAACATCTAAAAACCAACAATAACAATGCTGGAAAGCAAAGCCATTCATGTTGCCATTTGGGTAGCATGTGGAATATTGGTAAGTCTATCTAAACTAAACTTGATTTCTTACAAAAATACTTTTTTGTATGTGTGACTTCTGTATGCTATTTAATTAGCCCAGTAAAAAAAAAAAATCCAACTTTTGTTTTCAGAGTACCATGGTGGCAGACACATGGGAATGTAGCATCAAAGTTGTGAAAGCCATTTCTACCACAGACTCCATACGCATCATGCTGGATAACGAAGATGTGAAATGCAAATACACGGTTTCTGTCAGGGAGAGACACAATGACTCGAAAGATTGTCATCTAGACCAGGAACATTTCTCACATTTTGAATGCAAAACTGAGAATTTGGATCCTGGAACATGGCATCACCTGGATATAAAGGCAAACTTGGGTGAAAACCAACAGACTCAACACAATGTCTCCCTGCCAACTAGTAAGAATCCTGCTTCTTTGCATTATTTTCAGTCTGATAGTCAAGAATCACTATTATTCATTTTCAGTATTTATTAAACTTGCGTGTGTAGGTCCAGACATGAATGATTTCTCAAATCCTGTTCTTTATTGAGAAGATGGGTGATGTTTTTTCCCTACATGACAATACTTATGAGTGATTAACTAAAGAGATGATATAAAACAAAAACAAAGCACTTTAAAAGAAGTGCCATTAAATCTTAAAACTGATTTAATCCATTTAAACATCATATTCCATACTCAAATACAGCTGTAATTGCATGCCGGTATTTTTAAATATATGTAAATTATATATATATATATATATATGTATATGTACACAATAAGTGCTACTATCAAATGAATATTAGTACATAGCAGTTAAAGACACTTATAAAGTGGGACCCAATAATTTTTTGATCTTTCAATATTTAATCAGTTTTTTTTATTACTGTTAACTCATATTGTTCGTTTGATGCTAATATATAAATTAAAAAAAGGGAGATTAATTTAACAAAAAATATGCATACATAAACTTTATTTGTTTATGTTTAGCCATTTTGCTTCCACGTTTTTTGTAAGATGAGATGTATTACATGTATAAGGTCTGTGGCAAACGTGGCAAAAGTTAATATAATTAAACTTATAAATAAATGTATAAATAATAATATAAATGAAGGGGGTCGTAAACTGAGAAATTTAATTGATCTTTTGACATGTATGAGGTGTGGTAGATTCATTTCCCCTTTTGTTATATTCTGAGATGATTCAGACACATTCTTGACTGACTTTGACCAAAGTGTTTGAAAAATTTAGGTGCCCGAGGATTACAAGACGTTTGTGGAAAAGTTGTGGAAACCAAGTTGTCTTTTGAAGTTTGAATGAACATAATTTTTAATGAAGTTTCAGTCAGAATGTGTCAGTAAGACACTGTGCGTTTGTTCGCTTCATTTTACTGCAGATTCTTTTTTAAACAAGACTGTTTGATGCAGGCTTATCAGATTCAAATAAATATGATGCAGTGCCACTGCCAACTACATTTGATCAGACAGTAATGTCGTAACACACAAGTGTGAGTAACCGTGTTTTTACACTTTATGGGGTTAATGCGTTGGATTATCGGATACGGAAGAAAGCACACAGAGAACACTTCTTTTGTTCTTGTTTGGATCTCAGCCATTCGCTGTAATCCTGAACAAAAGTTTCAGTGAGCAACATCTTCTGTTTTGTCACCAATAAGACATTACAACATGTTTAATTTTATTTAAAACACATCACTGCAAATGACAATGTATACGTTTTACACTTTATCAAATAGGATGAATAGGATGGTTTGGCTTGTAAGTCTGCAGCGATCTCCGTTGACTTAGAACTATCTAATTTGCATTTCCATTTACCATCTGTGTCAATATAAATACCTGCATTTGGATTCGTAATCATCTCTGTTTCTGAGTCTGCTATAGAAGGCCAGACAAAAAACATGAACCCTGCAGGACCTGACCCATGCACTCAACACACAAGGGGTGCTTCTCAATATCCCTCCTCATTTCCTCGCTCCTCCGTCCTCCATCCTACGACCCGGGAACCGATCTAGCTCAACCATCTTGAAGGACATCCCAATTCTCTAATTGCACCGCGAGGAGGCGAGGATCGAGGAGTGAGAGGCTTCCAGAGGAGTTATGAGCGAGGATACACGGATGTATCCTTTGCGGAAATCAAGTATTCCAAAGTATAAATACGCTTTCCTTCGATTCCTCCGTCCTCCTTTTCTTTCCTTGCAGCATTCCCTTGCATCCTACAGGAGCTGAGATGCGAGGAAAGGAAACGAGGATGCCGAAATAAGAAATGAGAAGCACCCAAGGATCCACTTCTGCACCGGACACCTCAGTCACACACCTGTTTACACCGCCAGTCCCATGGTCGATCCAGCGCCCTACTCTGGCTCGGCAGAGGACTGCAGCAGGTTTTTAGTCTAGTGTTCACTCGCCTTAGAGATGCAGTCTCATCGTTTCCCCACTGAACAGGCTAAGATTTTGTTCATCCTGTCACTACTCACGGGAAGCGTGCTGCACTGGGCAGGAACAATCTGCCAGCAAGCTGGACCTGTCATGGAATCACTCGATAGCTTTGTGGGCTTTGTGTAAGTGAAAAACTTTACCAATTACATCAGGGAAAAGTTCAATAACTGACTATGCTCTGAAGTTTCAACCCTAGCAGCATCCATTGGTTGGAACAAACTCTTCTCACCACTTACTTGAACCTTTGAACCCGCTTGAAGGGCTTGAACCCGCAGTGTGGCTGCATCTCTCTGCATACAATGACTAAATGAGACTAGATCCAATTATTCATCTGAGAGGTGATTGTATGAAAAACTGCCTGGAAGACTCGCCAACCCTGCAGTCCTCCCTATCACACAGCCAGCCAGTTCATTCCGGAACTCAAGACAGCTGACCTTGTCTCTATTGTAGCTCAGGGGGACATATCATTGATGTGTCCCAATCGACCACTACACTCCTCGTGAGGTTTGCAACCTATCCTAATGTCAGTACATCTCCGCTCCCCACTATTAATACGCTCAATGCCTTTGATATCTTAATTCTCAGCCCTCCTCGACTCTGGGTCACCCAGCAACTTAATTTCCAGGGAACTCTGCCGCCATCTCAACCTCCAAAAGAGGCCCATTGAAACCTCCAACAAGGTTCAATCCAAAATTGGAAAATAGTTGTCCGTGGCACTGTCCCTTATTATGTGGGCCCCATCCAAATGCAACAGGATCATCATCCTCCTGGTTCTGAAGAAGTCAATGTTGATGCCGATGTCTTCCTGGGGCACCATGGCTCATGAAAAAAGGGTGTATTACTAATTTATTTAGTCGTAGAATAAAATGTGTTAACCACAGACCTTATTTCAGACATTTAAGTAAAAACCCTTTGACTTCAGGAAGATGGAACAAGAAGTGCTAAATGTTTCGTTTATGGGTTTTGGCATTACAAAATACTTCATCCCTGCAGCACTCTAAACCTCTGAAGTAAAGTAACCCTAATCTAGAGCAAGTAATGTTTGGAGAATAAAATGCTATTGCGACTTATGTATCCAGGTATGTTGCATAATCTGCTCTCTGAAATATCTCCGAGGTTAAAACACCACACTCTTAAATCTAGGCCAGAAAGGCTCTCTAAAATTACTTGGGACATTCGTCTGCATTGACCCATTGGAGAAATTCAGAAGTCCAAAAAAACTGTTGCAGTTAAAAAAAATAAAATTGGATTTTTGTTACAAAGTTAGACTGTGCATCAACGGAAGGTATTAATACACCTTTGCACTTTAAATCTACTTTATGGGAACACTGCGGTTCCTTGCGTCATAAGGTGGAATAGATGTCATTAAATAGAGATAAAGGTATTCAAAGTTAACTTATTTATTGAACTAGTTCATTGTCTAAAAAGTAATATCTTACTTATCACAATCATACTCTGAATATCAGTGCTGTTATGATTATCTGTGGTCGATTGTCTCTGTATAACCGAATCACAGCTGATAATCAGAACAACAATGCTTTTTTATCTTAATTGATAAAATTGGATAATTAAGCAATATCACACAATGTAAACAACAGTGAACAACAATATATTGGACATTTCACTGATGCTATGTAAAAGAACTTTAAACTGTGTGTACACAGATTATATAATACTAGAGCTATATGTGCTGGGTAAATCCAAATGGCTAAGTGTCAAAAGCTTCTCTAAATATGAGGAAAGGTTGGATCGCACTGATAATGTGCCGTTGTATACGTGTCTGGGCTAAATTCCAAAACAGGAGTTTGACTGTAGGTCAGTTCTTTCAGACTGTTCTCCCCCTCCCATCCGGCTTATTGTTCTTTTGTTCTAATATATACAAAGACTCATTAGCTCTCAGAGGTCAGTCTGATTACAGTGACCCCTTATATAATGTACAGTGGCCCTCAAATTTATTTGGATTCTAAGGCTATACTTATTATTGCAATTGAGAACAAAACGTCAAAGTAAGTGAGTAAAAATTATGTACAAATTAAAGTGTTACAGTCACACTTGTAATTGGCAAAGGACCAAATTTACTAACAGATTGCGCCAGCACAAGCCCCCTTTGGTGTTAAAATATTACTGTCAGGATCTACTAAAGACACACTGAGAAATTTGTGCTGAAAAGGTGTGGACAGGGTTATTTTTGGGGGTGACCTTATTGCATATCCATTTGTAGGAGTTTCCATTTGAGAAGTAAAACTTATGGGAGAAGAGTATTTAAATGAATCACGCATGGTGAATTATTATCAATTTGCTGGTATTTGTGCCATTATTTACAGCCCAAAAAAGTCTTAAACCAGACGCTAATTTGCGCTGCTCTTGGTAGATTGTGTTGGTCATTATGGAAATGAACCGGCTGTGTTTGTGTTCTTTAATATGCGCATTGTCAGTAGATCACACGCAGAACTTTCCATTCCCATCTGCACTTTTAAGTAAATCTGGCTGGCTTAGAAACTTGAAGTTAGTTCTGGGGAAAACAAATTTTAGGTGGTCCAAATATGTAGCTGTAAATCTGCATATAAATATCTCCAGGTATACTAGACAGAAGCTCCTTTTGTACAGATTTCCATGATTAAAACAAAAAACAATGGTTGAGGTGTTATTTTCATTTTAGCTATTTAATAGCTATTCTATTTAGCTATTTAGTCTTGAACAATGATTCTTAAAACGGGTAAATGGATATGTGATCATACCTATGATAATCTATGATACACCCACGGTTCTCAAGGAGAAAGAGAGTGAAAAAAGTCATTAGAAGAGGTTGCCTGAATGTGACCTTCAACCTTAAAGGTTTCTTATCCTGTTCTCTCACAATACCCTTTCAACAAAACCTCATCAGGAAGAGTTTTCTTTAAAAAAGCAAAGAGCAGCGCTATCGTGTTTTCACATATAGGTTGTTAGACATTCCGCTGCTTTCACTGAGAATAATTCACAGCAGGACCCACTGAGTCCACACCTTTCCTTTCTGCGTAACCGAGTTCTCACAGAGAGCACTACCATATTAGAAGGACTGTTATGATAATGTCTGTCTGAGGCTACAAAGCTGACTAAAGAGACCACAAACAAATTTTGTGTTTATTTGGTATGAGCTATGTGAATACAATATTTAAAGTATAAATTTAAATTTTATCCAAAGCGACTTACAAATGAGAGCGATAGAAGCAATCAAACCAACAATAGAGCAGCAAATATGCAAGTGCCATGACCAGTCCCAGTTAGTCCAACATAGTAGATGTAGCAAGTTTTAAAAATTCTAGAATAAATAAAATAAATATTAAAAATAAATAAATATTGCTTCACTTCATTGCGATAAGTTTAGACCTGTCTTACTCTCTTTATATATATATATATATATATATATATATATATATATATATATATATATATATATATACATACATACATACACACACACACACATTGCATGAACAGCCCCTGTCTACCACAGACAGATTGAGAAATGTTTATATGTCTTTTGGTTAGGACCTTCGGCAGTGGCAAATCTCTGGGTTTCTGGGGATGTGAACAGCCTGGAAGTTTCATGGCAGCCTGGTCCAGGCAAAACAGAGAGATATCGAATCATGCTCATAGACAGCAATGGCATGGGCTCAATCTGGAATGCAACAGTTGCAAGCACGACCTCATCTTACACAATTAAAGGTCTTATTTCTGGACGACTCTACAACATCACTATCATTACAGAGGTTGGAGAGCTACAGAATTCAGCATCTAGACAAGCACAAACAGGTATTTTGTATTGGATCATCAAATAATAAATGAAAGAACATATGAACAAATTTGATGCTGTGCTCATATATCTGTGCCTGTATGAATTCCTCTGCTGTATTTTAAGCAGATATGTTAACACCCTTTCCTGTTTTGAGCACTGAAAGGTCACCTTTGTCCACATGTTTTATGCCACATTATGTCATGCTGTCTCAATCATAAGACATGTTGCATTAATTATAAATTCCTAAATTTAGTGAATTTGTGTGCCGCGTTATTTGACTGACTAAGGTTATGTTTCCACAGTCAGTCCAATTCGGAATATTTGTGTATTCGATTGAAATCTGATCTAAAAAATTTCATATCCGATTTGTGTGTCAATGCCGCTCTATTGTTTTCTGAAATATCTGCATTGTTTTCTGTGGCAATGACATTTCGTTGGTAGGTATATGCCAAAACAACAACCACAAAATGGAGGGACTTGTACAGATCTGTTGTCTTTTTTACAACATGACAATGTGTAGCCACCATGCTTGGCAGAACTGTAGGCGGCTTGTATCCATGGCTTTTTTCCGTGCTCTCGTCTCCTCCGGTTTCAAAACATGTCTCCAATATATTGTCATTTTCTGCTCGGCAGGCACTCTGCAATAACACAACCTTGTTGTATTGTGTTGTTTCTAGTCACTTTCTAAAAAATGACTTTTATTTGTGCATCTAATGCCGTCAGGTTGCTGTACTACATATATTTGAATAATACAAATTTGAATGATTCCAATTAATTTGAAGAATATATAAAAGACAGTAAAAAACATGAAATACAGTGTTACAAAAGATATCAAATATTAGGAAACGATCGCATCAGTTCTTCAATAAATGTTTAGTAAATTATCCTATGTTTGTAAAACGTGAGACATATTATCCTTTTTTGTGTTCCTCAAAAGAAAATCATACAGGTTTAAAATGACATGAGAGTGTGTAAAGGATGACAGTATCGTTATTTTTGGGTGAACTATCCCTTTAAAGGGTTAAATATTTGCAAAAATATATCTATATGGTTCTTTATTTATATAGTTATTTACATAGTTCTATATCATATCAAAGTTTAAAAAAGCCACAGTTCAATATTCAAATATTCAATATCAGCTGTAGGTTGCATGCCAATAGAAATACACTATGCCAGATCTGTGTGTAATCTGGACTGTCACCTACCAAGTAACTGTTAACTGAAATACAAATACAAATAAAGACGAAAACATACTGATAGACTAAAATAAAAATTAAAACTATAATTAATTGAAAAACTTAAAATGACTAAAAAGAAATTAAATAATTTGAAATTGAAACAAAATAAAAACCCCAAACTAAAATAAACTTAATGAAGACAAACTTTTTTGTACTTTAAACATAAGGCATTTTACCATCTTTAGAGATGAATGTGACTGATCTCTCTCTCTACCTCTTTCTGTACAGTACCAGCTGCTGTCTCTAACCTCCGAGTGGGGAACAATGGCAACCAGACCACCCTCAGGGTTCTGTGGGATAAAGCCTTTGGTGATGTGGACAGTTACCTTGTCAGTCTGACATTACCTGGTTCAAACTCTATTGAGAAAGCCTTGTCCCCTGATAGTACAGTTGTGATGTTTGACAATCTGAGTCCTGGAAAGACCTACCAGGTGTCAGTCAGCACCAGGAGTGGAACACTTTCTAATAAGACATGGATCACAGGAAAAACTGGTTAGTATAAATTGATGGATGAATCAGTTCACTTTATGCTGTACCTTTTCTAAGGCACACTTCTTCAATAAAGTGATTTATTAATTCATAAATATCATTACAATTTGGGGCGAGGCACACTTCATAGTGGACATTGTGGTATATCTTGTGCTGGCTGGCTTTAATTCATTTCATATTTTTTTCAGTATTTTTTTCAGTATTATTAAGTTAGTGTAGTGAATGTATACATTTTTGCCGATCGATCCAATCACAAGTGAACAACGCTACATACGGCTGTAAAAAAGGTCAAAAACGTTTTGAGCTTGTCCACTTGACAACGTCCAGAGGTAAATCGAAAACGCAATTCAATCAAATTGCTTTCATAGTGCAGACACCCATGTGGTTAATGCGGTCAAACAGCCACAAAAGACTACTCTCTGCCCACTTACCTAATACAAGATATTGTGAGACGTATTGTTAGGAACCGCACTAACCATCATTGATTTAAACTTCGCCGACTGAAGTCACAAGTTTGATTTGATGAGCCAAAAACAATAGTCCAGACTTCTAACATGCACCCAAAATGTTCAGCATGGTCAAACAGCTAAAGAGCAGACTCCTTTTTAGATTGAAAGAACTGAAAAAGCCCTTTCATATACATGCATACAATTTATGAAGACTCTGCCTTCTTTGACGTGGATATCTTTGATTCGTTTCTTCTGTCCAGTCTGTCAATTTCGAACACCCTGGAGAGCTGCTTTTGCATATTAATCAAATTTGCATATGCATCATCCCAGTAGCGAGGACAGCATTGGGATGTTCGCTAATAGAATACTGCTGCTATTTTGAACTTATTTGTTTACACCTAAGCAAAGAAAAAAAAATAACTTTGCTGTGAGTATATTGGGCTTGTGTTGTGACAAAATCAGAGTGACCTGCCCATAGGCCCTCTCATTGAATCAGAACAAAAGTGGTTGAAAGGGGACAAAACAGACAGATTGAAACACAAGGGGCCTATCATACAGCCGGCGCGACGCAAGTGTTTTTTGTTAGTTTCAGCCCGTCACAGTTACCATTTTCATCTGAAACTGAAAACGAGGTGTGTTCAGGCGCATTGTTGGCGCGTTGCTATAGACTGCGCCATTGACCAACAAAAACCTGGTCTAAAGTCAATGGCGCAATATTTTTGTTTGTTAATTAAAGAGCACGTTAGAAATGTGCGCCTATAGGCGGTAGGGGTGGAACGGTACACAGAAGTCACGGTTCGGTTCATACATCGCGGTTCGTTATGAGTTCGGTACAATGGAGGGAAAAGCAAAACAAAAATGCAGAAGGCAATTTTTTATTTACTGTGCATGTCTCAAGCTGTACCACCTAGTCTCATACAGTCTCTCCCCTGAGCGAGCTGCAACAGCCTGAAGAGTGTAAAATAAGATATAAACAGTAAACAATAAGTACCACTTATACAGCATAAAATACAGCATCTGTTATTTATGAAAGTGCAAATTACATAGAATAATAACAAAACAAAAAATTCTACTTAGGTGAGACCTTCCCCCACAAAAGATAAAAGAAAATATTCTTGCTATTATGTGCGACAGGCATACCTTTGCCAATTGGCAAATTTGGTAACTTCAGAATAAAGATTAAGGAGTCAATTTTTTTTTTGTATTACCACATTACAGTAAATGTATTCGGCTTCCTGTGGTGAACATGAACTG
Source organism: Meda fulgida (assembly GCA_030578275.1). Taxonomy (NCBI): domain Eukaryota; kingdom Metazoa; phylum Chordata; class Actinopteri; order Cypriniformes; family Leuciscidae; genus Meda; species Meda fulgida. The sequence goes on from CM060619.1 coordinate 19,730,709, forward strand.
TCCCATAGTCCATATTTCTGATGGATGAAGTTACATTTAGAAAAATGTGGTCCATCCTCTCCTATAAAATATAAAATAAAAGAACAATCTGTGCTTAATAGAGGCAGTGTATCTGGTGTATCACAAGACAATGTGCTTCTTAAAGGAAGCTTCATTGTATTTTTTTCAGAAACACAAGTTTGTCCACACTTTCACTAGTGAGGGTAGATCTTGTGGCAGTGATTATGTCACCTGCCGTGAAAAAACCCTCTCACTTGGGACGGAGGTTTCATTGGACTTCCACCGGCCAAGCGGGTCGGATTCCAAAGAAGTGCTTTCCTTGGCTACATAGGCATATATACCTCCTCCTTCACCATTCACCAGTTTCAGATAGCGCTCGACCATTTCGTAGCTGGAGTTCCAGCGTGTCGACACATCATGTATGAGGCAGTGTTTTTGCAAGTTGAGGATCACCAGTTTACACTGCAAAACATACGCAGCCGTCATGCTACGATGGAAAAAAGTAACAATCTTTCAGATTTTTCCTAATAATCAAGATACCTGGTTGACTGCCAGTGCTTTTTGTGCGGCTAAATTTAGGTTATGGGAAAGCTACATGGGGACCCAGCCCTGCTTCTCTTCTCTGTTCCAGGCCTCTCTAGTTTCCACTCTGCCACGACCTCCTGTAGCGTCTCAGCTAGGAGAGTGCTTGTGTGCTGCTCATACAGTCTGTAGAACTGACGCTTTCATTTCCCACTCAATTCAATAAAATGAGCAGTGGTGATTTCACGGAGATAGCATTCCGTAGCACGAGAAGTCCAACCATCAGTCGTTAGTCAAACAGAGGGTGCAGCTGACAACTCGTGCTTCATCAACGTCCGTGTTTGGTTGTATATGGAAGGGTCTACAAGTTTGTCTCATATGTGGATGGGATGGCATGTTGTAACAAGGTTCGAGTACATACAGCAAATACTTGAAGCCAGGTTCCTCTACAAGTGAATACGGGCGCATTGAAGATGACATGTAAACTCCGATTGCTTCAGTGATTTTTTTTTGGCCCTATTTATTTGGGTATCTAAAGACTGGTTAAGCACTGTAGGGAGGAGAAGTTGGACAGTTTTTTTGTCTCGTTCCAGTGATTGACACATCTGGTTGATGGCATTGGATATGCGTTAGCATGTTATATGCATTTCCACTCACCAACAACTGCTGAACAACGCTGGCACACAGTCCTCATCTTATCCACCACTCTCCCGCCTGTACTACTGTAACTGACTGGGAAACCAAAGTTTTCCCAAACCTGCGATCTTATACCGCGGTCTTCGGTAACACTTTATTTGAAGGGGTGTGCATAAGACTGACATGACACTGTCATAAACATGACATAACACCTGTCATGAACATGAAGGAGTCTTTATGAATGTTTATGACTGTTGTCATTAAGTGTCATTCTGTAAATTATGACACTTTTAATGCAAAGTTGACATTGTTTAAAATGTCTTTGTTATGCCAACTTGACATTAACAAAGACAAAAAAAAATGTCTTTGTTATGACAACTTGACATTAACAAAGACAGAAAGTACAATGTGTTCCACTTTACTTGAGGACAAGTAAAATATTCATGACACAGTTATAATGGTTCTTTTTTGTCTTTGTTAATGTTAAGTTGTCATAACAAAGACATTTTAACCCTTTAACTGTCACCCCCATATTTGGGCATAGACATGAAAATGCACTATACAAACTTAAAAAGCTGTAATTCATGAATGCTTTGGAGTACAGACATAAGGTTTGTCTTATTTGAAAGAAGACACTTAGAAGGTTATTGTTGAAGTGGAAGATTATTGTTGATTGTATAATTAAAAAATATTAATGTTTCTAAAAGTTATTAAAGTTTGAGTTTATTGTTATGAAAATTTGCTGTAAGATTGTTTGTATTAATAAATATATGTTTTAGCCTAAAAATGCTAAAAACCAAAAGCTGCAAGTCTTGAACTGACATCTGACATCACAGCCCAAACACACAGCGAGAGAGAGAGAGAGATGTTTTAAAAACTTTTATCCAAACTTTTCACAAATATTTTCACTTTACTATACAAATTGCAACTGAAACTTGAATAAGACTTTCAGAAAATAATAATGAAATATAAGAAAATAATAATGAAATAAAAATACTGGAAAAATACATATCAAACTATTTCCAATTTTTTAACTGTTTACAAACTATTTACAACTTTATTCAAATTTTCACAACTTCTGAAAACAACAGTCTATTTACATCATGCCAGTAATTGAAGCAATCCCGTGTTGCTTGGAAACACAAGTATGATGCACATCCCTGACAGAACACAAGCGTTTTGCGATGGCACACTTGGCATCTTCTCCTGGGGTCATCACTTTTATTTGTGATGTACATTGGCCTGTGGCAGACATGGCCTGAGGGTTCTCCTGTCATGTGAGGTGCTGGAGGAGTAGGAGGAGCAGGCTCACTTGGAGGCATCCAGTCTGCAAGCTCCATAATCAAATCCTCACGGAATTCCCGCTGTATTTTTGCTCTTTGATTACGAGCAGCAGCAAACTGCTGGTGTAGGAGGAAGGCATTCACCACTGCAATGTCAATGAAGTGGTAGAAAATCGAGCGGTACCACTTCCTGGTCTTTCTGAGTATTTTGTAATACCCAACAAGGGCATCAGAGAGATCAACTCCTCCCATGTACCTGTGTGGAAATAATAGAATATATTTCACATCTAAATGCAAATGTAACCAAGTAAATGAAATGAACTCATTTGTACAATTTTTGTACATAACACCACTGAATAAATTCGACTCACTTGTTATAGTCATGCACTGCAGTAGGTATAGGTACAGTGAGTTTTGTCCATCCTCCAGCTCTCGTCTTCACCCTCCTCTGTATGGTGTGATCTCCTCCTGCTGAATGGAAGGAGGAGCACATGAGCACCTCCCTGTTGTCCTTCCATTCGATAAAGAGGAGCCTGTCGTCACGAATCCACCGCATTCTCCCACGGGGAGCATTTCTGGGCAACTTGTTTTCCAGAGTTTTTGGGAAGCCCACCCGGTTGCTTCGAATGGTCCCACAGGCCCAGATGCCCTTCTGGAGGAGGTCTCTGAAAAGTGATGGGCTGGTGTAGAAATTGTCTACAAACAGCTTGTAGGCGGCTCCCAGCATCCTCTCATCCACTAGTGCCATCACGGATTCGTAACTCAGCCCTTTACTTTGTCCATTTTTTCCTTCAGGGGATTTGCCTTCATAGATAAAAAAAATCCCACGTGTATCCATGGGCTGAATCAGCTAAAACAAAAAGTTTGTACCCCCACTTCGTTGGCTTTTCTTTTTGGTACTGTTTTAGCCCAATCCTTGCTTTGGATGCCACCATCCTCTCATCTACTGCGATATGTTGATGAGGGTGAAAATAGGTCTTGCAGGCATCTCTTATCTCCTGGTATACTGGTTTCAATTTACCCAGACGATCATAGGCCAGAGTCCCCTTCATTTTTGCATTCTCAGCATCCATCTTAGGATCGCTGAGATGCAGTGCTCCTGAAATGGCCTGAAATGTCCTGCCAGACATGACAGTTGCAGGAAAGCCAAATTTGTAAAGCCTGGACCCACTCCAGTAATTTGAAATTTGTGGTACTTTTACCAGACCCATGTAGATGACCACTGATAGATATGAGTATAGATCCTTAAGGGACATGTCCTGCCATGGCTTCCTGGTTGTGTCTTGGTGCTCAGCTGCATAAGCATTTGAGTTGCGAATAATCGTTTGACACACTGATGAAGAAAAGAACTGCCGAAACAGTTCCAGAGCGCTATATGACTCTGTAGTCAGAAGCTGAGGGCCAGGAGTTCGAGCTGGTCGAAACACAACCTCAGGTGGTGGGATGTCGGGTTCATCTGAGCTGTGCCATATTGCCTCAGTGGTACCCGAAGAAACAGCCCCTCTTCCTCTGCTTTCCCCTCTTCCTCTGCTTTCCCCTCTTCCTCTGCTTTGCCCTCTTCCTCTGCTTTCCCCTCTTCCTCTGCTTTCCCCTCTTCCTCTGCTTTGCCCCCTTCCTCTGCTTTCCCCTCTTCCTCTGCTTTCCCCTCTTCCTCTGCTTTGCCCCCTTCCTCTGCTTTCCCCTCTTCCTCTGCTTTGCCCTCTTCCTCTGCTTTGCCTTTGCCCTCTTCCTCTGCTTTGGCCTCTTCCTCTTCTTTGGGCTCTTCCTCTGCTTCTCCTTCTGCCTTCTTCACTAAACCCACTGAAAGTGGATGTAGTAGCTGATGCAGATGAGTCCTCACCATCATCATCTGAATACCTATTACAACAATGTACAAACTGAATATAGTATAAAACTTACAAAGGATTTGCAACAATATGGTACAAACTGAATATAGTAAAAAAAAAAACTAATATGGTACATGCAACAATATAGTACAAATTGAATAAAGCATTCAACTAATATGGTACATGCAACTATTGTGCAAACCGAATAAAGCATAAAACTAACATAGTACATGCATGCATAATTCAATTATATATATATATATATATATATATATATATATATATATATATATATATATGTATACCTATACAATTATATGTTTACATCACATATATACATAACCCCGTAAAATTAGTAAAGTTTGTGTAATAGAATATAGAGAAAAAAATATCACTCACCATTCTAGGGTTGAATCGGACATTTCCTCTGGCAAAAGCACGTCTGGTTCATCATCACTCAAATGAAGATTTGGCTCATCATTGTTCGAAGGATGATTTTGCTCATCATCACTCGACTCACAAAGCTCTTCAACTACTTCTAGCAGTGTAAAACACTTTTTAGGCCTCTGTGGATCCATTTTGTGAGTGTGGCAGTGAAGAATGAGAGTGCAGTTTGTGTGCTCCTGCTTTCTGCTCTACACGTTTATAAACGTGCAGCAGCATTTACAAACAGGAGGTTGATTGTGATTGGCACGTGTTTGTAATTAGACCTAAACTAAGTGTCTATTGGATAACCTGTTGCTTTCAAAGCAAATTAGCCTTAGTAACGGCTATGACAGCTCTTTTTGGCTACTGAGACTGCCTTGCCTTGCTGTTATTGGACATAACATTGTAAAGGTGGGCTGTTGCTGGTCAGAAGACTATACGGGACGCCTAATGGCGTCGGCCTTCGGAGCATACAACAATGTCAACTTTGCATTAAAAGTGTCATAATTTACTGAATGACAACAGTCATAAACATTCATAAAGACTCCTTCAGGTTCATGACAGGTGTTAGTAATGTTTATGACAGTGTCATGTCAGTCTTATGCACACCCCTTCAAATAAAGTGTTACCGGGTCTTCTAATTCTTGTGGGTCGCCACCCCTCGCCATACTCGTCCTTAGTGCTGCTATCTCTGACTCATTCACTGAACCGGCGACCTGACAAAAAACTGCATACATAGGCGGACATCGGCTACATAGGCGCTATTCAGAGCTTCAAAGCTAAGGCGGGGCTACAGATTAGGTGTCCCTAAAGACCCCGCATATCCAACAGTACCGTATTTTCCGGACTATAAGTCCCCAGGAGAGGGGGGAAAGGACATCAGCCTCATTGCGTAAGGGTACAGGCTGTTAGCCAGTCTGGCTTTACTGGCACCAATAGACCTGTACCTTCTCCCTTAGGGCAGCAGGTGGAACAGATGATGGGCCGGGTGATGCCGGTCCCGCAGGATGCAATGCGCTCTCTTCAGACAGCGGCTATCATAGATGGTACTGATCTCTGGGAGAGTGGTCCCAATGATTTTACCCACTGTATTTACCACTCGTTGGAGTGCCTGCTGATGGGCCTTAGTGCAGCTGGAATACCACACTAAGAAGCCATATGTCCGAACACTACTGATGGCACAGTTGTAAAAGTTGACCATCAGCTGTTTTGGAATCCTGGCGCTCCTCAGTTGCCTTAGGTAATAGAGGCGTTGCTGGGCCTTTCCTATCACTGAGGTGATGTTGGTTCCCCAGGACAGGTCCTCGGTCACAGATACTCCCAAGAATTTGAAATATGGCACCCTCTCTACCACCTCATTGCCAATATAGAGAGGAGAGTGATTGGGTCTGCTTTTGTGGAAGTCCACAATAATCTCCTTAGTCTTTGTAATGTTCAAAGACAGGTTATTATTGACACACCATGACGCTAGCATGTTGCACCTCAGTCCGGTAATCCGCCTCGTTGTTGTTAATGAGTCTGAGCACTGTTGTGTCGTCGGCAAATTTAACAATGCGATTGGAACAAAGAGAAGCAGAGCAGTCATGTGTAAATAGAGTGTAGAGCAAGGGGCTAAGCACACACCCTTGGGGGGCCCCGATGTATTACTTTAACATACCGGACATCTATTCAGCCTGTTGTTCTGTGTGCTATTGTGTAGCTGAATAACTTGCCTTTCCAGATTAAATGTCTGTCCTTGTCTTGGATTTTGTGAAATACATTTCTAAATAAATGTGACTTATAGTCCAGTCTTATATATGTTATTTTTCGTCTTTATGACGCATTTTTTGACTGATGTGACTTATACTCCGGAGCGACTTATAGTCCTGAAAATACGGTAGTTCCGCATTACATTATTTAATTTGCATACAAGTATTATTTATTTTTATACCGTGTATTCTCTATGTAATTTCATGCACTGAACCGTGACGCCCCCGGACTATTTCGGTTCAATACGAATACATGTACCGTTCCACCCCTAATAGCTAGTTCCACAACGCGCATACACTTTGTCCCATAGATGGTCTGAGACATCCGTTTCCTCACTAAAGAAGCGTTCAGTTTTTCCGCTTGCAAATTCAGCCATGTTGATAGCTGTAACAAAGCAGAGGGCTGAGGCAGATCCATATGCAACAACTTTATTAACTCAAAGACACTCAGAGAGAAACTCAGGAATTCTTGAATAAGGATGCGCTGACTGCGGTTAGAAACCAGGCTTGAAGAAGCAGGTAGATGATGACAGTTCGGTAAACAGGGACAGACGTAAAGGTCTGGGCAGGCGGCTTGAATCAGAATCCAGGTCAGGCTGTGGGTCGGGAGGCAGGCTGCTGGCAATCAGAGAAGGTTAGTATAGCGATGATCAGAAACACGGGAAATCTTGATACACAGAAACTGCTCGGACATGCACACGTAGAGAGGCAATACTTTGCACAGACCACTTAATTAATGAGGCAGATAAAGGCTGAGCAATGATTAATAATATAGAACAGGTGATGGTAGTACCAGCGCAAATGATGCATACTAATAAGAGAGTATGCAACACACTAGAACTCAGGAGAGGGCGCTCGTGGTTGAGAGATGGTGGACTCAGGGAGACTGGACGCCATAACAGAGCCCTCCTGGCGCGAGGATGCTGATGATGGCGGCGTCTGCCACAAGCACGAGTTGCAGGCTTGTCAGGATGATTACGGTGAAACTCTTGAGTGAGCAAGGGATCCAGAATGTCACCAGAATTGACCCAAGACCGTTCCTCTGGGCTGAAGCCCTCCCAGTCAACCAAATACTGCAGAAATCCCCCCCGACGTCTGGAATGCAGTAGCTGATGAACACGGTAGGCTTCCTCACCCTCCACAATGATGGCTTGGGAGGATTGTTCAGAGGATTTTCCCCCCTTTTCCTCAAAGGGAGGTGTGGCGGGTTTGAGCAGAGAGACATGGAAAGTGGGAGATATTTGCAGATGCCTGGGCAGAGCTAGACGGAAGGACACTGGAGCTATCTGACGCAAGATCTTGTAAGGCCCCATGAACCTTGGACTGAGCTTCTTGCAAGGAAGGTTTAGACGAAGATTACGCGTGGATAACCAATACCCATTGACCTGGCTGATACTCTGGGTTGGGACGGCGGTGATGATCAGCCTGCCTCTTACCACGGTTGACAGCCCGCTGAAGGTGTGTATTAGCCAGGTTCCAGGTCTCCTAGTTCCGATTGAGCCAGTCGTTAACTGCGGGAACGTTCGTAGGCTCACCAGACCAGGGAAACAGGGGTGGTTGAAATCCGAGAACACACTGGAACGGAGTCAAGCCCATGGAGTGTTTCTGAATGGAGTTTTGTGCGTATTCTGCCCACATCAAATACCGGCTCCAGTCCTTCTGGTGGAGTTGTCAGTAGGACCGGAGGAAACGGGAGATCTCCTGGTTGAGTCGTTCAACCTGACCGTTGGCCTGAGGATGGTAGCCGGAGGTAAGACTCGCGTTGACTTGGAACATTTGGAAGAAGGCAGACCAGACTCGGGAAGTGAATTGAGGACCCCTGTCCGAGACGATGTCTTCAGGCAGACCATAAAACCAGAATACCAGATTACAGAGGTGTTCAGCAGGGCTGTGGGAAGCTTACTGAGGGGTATGAGACGGCAGGCCTTGGAGAAGCGATCAATTACAGTGAGGATAGTGGTGTGTCCATCAGATGGAGGCAGATCTGTAATAAAATCGATGGCAATATGAGAGCAGGGTCGTTGTGGTATGGGCAGTGGTTGAAATAAACCGGCAGGCATGAGATGGTAACCTTTTTGGGTATTACAGGTTAGGCATTGGTTAACGAACCGACTGGCATCCTGGGACAGAGTTGACCACCAGAAGCGATTCTGAAGAAGATGGATGGTGGAGGTGATACCAGGGTGTCCGGAACTAGGCAGGGCATGAACATGCTTAAGCACCTTTTCTCGGAGAGCTTTGGGTACATAGAGCTTTCCCAGGGGGCATTCTGGAGGAGTCTCGCAGTCAGCTTTGGCCAGTTCGAGTTCAATCTCGATTTCCCACCATATGGGATTGATGATGCGCAAATGATGCATACTAATACGAGAGTATGCAACACACTAGAACTCAGGAGAGGGCACTCGTGGTTGAGAGATGGTAGACTCAGGGAGACTGGACGCCGTAACAATAGCGAATCCACCATGATGTGAGCGCAACTGGCTTTTTAAGGGAATGGGAGATGAGACTCTGATTGTTTTTTTGTTGCACGTTACGCCCTAAACACCCATTACTCATTAAGAGAATAGGGACAACCCTTTTAGACCATGCGCCAGGCGGGCTGACCGTCTTTAAACTAGCAAAATTGGATTTGGACTAGGGTTGGGCGATGTCTACCAATTTGGCATCAGACGATGTCTACAGTGAAACATCGCAATGGACGATGACATCGGGAAGGAGAAGGGGTGTGTGTGGGGTGTTGGGGGATAACGTAACATTCTCATTTTCCACTAGATATTTTCCTCTACATCTCATCAGCAATTTCGATGTTGGCACGCTCTGCAGCAGCTGACCACTAAGGCACGGATGTACAGTCACTTTGTAAAAAAACACTACGCGCCTATTCTGAACACATAAGCATTCGCATGACATCACCATTTTCACAAAGTTGCATTTTTGTAGTTTACACAGAGACGATAATGGTATCGTTTTCAAAAAGTTGCATTTTTTGAAACCCATTTTCAAAAACATGCATTTTCAGGCCCCCAAAACACTATTGCCATGTAAATGAATGAATAAAAGGCATAAATGCATAAAAGGTTTTCCGTTTCTGGTTGAAAACCATGTTGCCCCTAAGGAGTTTTTAAAGACCTCTTGTTAATATAATTAATACAATTATTTAATTATACAGATTGTATTTTATTGTGTTTATTATTATTATTATTATATAATTCTACTAACTAGGTATTACATAGTTTGTAGTTAGATTTTATAATTTGTATTGAACATTGTTTTTCCCTATTAGAACCAGGGAAGGTGTCAAATCTGGTGATGGAGAACCTGTCGGATAGTGGCTCGCTAAAGGTCACCTGGACACTTCCTCAAGGAGAATGGGAGCACATCCGTGTGGTGCTGTCAAATGGAAGTGAAATCCTGGTTAACCAAACTGTGGAAAGAATGGCAAAGGAAATACTCTTGTCAGGGTTACAACTGCAGCCTGGCAGAGTGTACAGCATGGCAGTCAGTGTCGAGAATGGCTGCCTGGCTAATACTGTCTATTACCAGGGGGAAATAGGTAAACATTTGTCAATCCTCTCAATATACTCTCAATAACTATAAATGATCTGAAATACAAGCAGGAGAAGACGCATTAAACCTGTTTAAAATCGCTTACTATTCGTTATAATTAATTTTAATACTATATGCATGCCCCTCAAAACACCTGAACTTCAGCACTAAGTCTCAAATCCCGTTCACACCAAGACAAAATTACAATATTCCCATATAATTTGTCTGTTCAGATTAATGCAAAAGAAATAGCTAAATAAATGAAAATGACAATTGACTCTCTGTCAGAAGGTGGCAATTATAGAAAAACAATATTGGTTTTCTGTCAAAATGATTGAAAGCACTTATCCAATATCCATCGTTTTAGTTAATGACGGAGCCTTTTTGATTAACGCACTACAGCAATATTGCTGCCGAAAGATTCATCTGAGCTTTTGGGGTTATTCATGATCTATTGAAAGTAATTTGTTAATACTCTTACACTAAACTTTCCTTTGGATGTTTGATTGTTGAGGGGAATAACAGTATTGTACCTAGTATTTGAAAAGGCTTATAATCATTGCATTTGTAACTGAGCATTATAACTAACCTGTGAGCAAGATCAATGAGTTGTTTACAGTTCAATGGAAGTTACTCTTATTCATTGCGCAAAGCGTCATGTGATGGATAGATTGGCTTTGCTATTAAAATAACAAAATCAGTGTGTCGCACCGAAATTGTATGATGAACATTTGTCTTGGTTGAACAGGCTTTTAGGCTGTTTGAAACAGTACACTAGCATAATGTATACTGCACTGACTATGGTTTATTATTTTAAAACAACAATAAATATGTATGTTATGCTTATGTTCTGTCACGTGAACTCATCACATAAAATAGACACATTTTTGCATTTTTAGTCAAGTTTTGGGTAATGGGCAATTTGGGCAATTTAATGGAGGCCAAGCGTTAAAAGTGCAAATGTAAAGAAGCATGATTTTAGTGTGAAAACTCTTACTAACTAACCTTTTCTAGGTAAATTAATATCCAAATTTCCAGCCGTTGTATTAGAAACACCCTCGCAGAAGCATTAATTTGTAATGTACTGCCAAGGTAATATAACAAGTATAGCATTATAAATCTTTTTTTATTATTGTTATTAAAATAGGAAAAACTTTACTATATTTGCGATGTTGATTACTGAAACGCATCATCACAGTCCATCATAAAAAAGAATACATTTAAACATTATAATCTTAACTGATTTGTTGTAAATTCTTAAAAACTGCCCCATGCACCTCCTGAAAATAATACTGACTGAGAGAAATTTAGTGTGGCTGTGTGCTATTCCTAACATAGCATTATTTCCAATTGTATGTTGGGTTACGTAACATCTTTCTTTTGCTGTTGGTATTTTTCTTTTCAGGTCTTCCACCAGTATCTGAACTGCACATTCGTCACTCAGACGAGACCTCCCTAAGCGCTCTGTGGACTCATGCCGCTGGCTCATCATCCCGTAATGGTTACGTCATTCAGCTTTTCCAAAGCAACACGTCTACAGTTATTCAGACACGCACCTTGAGCCGTGACATGAGAGAGTGCACCTTTAATGTCCTCACGCCTGGTCTCCTGTACGACATTACTGTAACCACCGTTACACAGAACATTCATAGTTCTGCTACAATAAAGGGAAGAACATGTAAGGTTCTCTTGCCATTTTCGAAGAAAGATTGCTCATTTAATACTAGAAGTGATAACCGTGTTTACTTTCTGAAGGTTTGGGTTATGTCTGATGAAACTCTAGTTTTTTCTTCTTTGGAAAATTGTGTTAAGACATTTTCCAGGTATTCTAGCCTGTCAGGTCACAGGTCGCACACATCTAAAGCTAGTTAATGCATTATGAACTAACATCAATTATCAATGAACAGTAATATATTTGTAAATGAAAGACTTATTAACAACAATATTCAATTTCAATGCATTAACAAATGTTAACAAACAGAACAGTGTTTTTATATATTTAAAGGAAATGTTGCTATAAAGAATCTAATTGTAATGAAATTGTATGTTCTCAGTGCCTTTAAAGGTGAATCACCTGAAACTAAGTAACAAGGGAAAAACAGACAGTCTGAGTGCAAGCTGGGAGAAACCACATGGGGATCTGGATTTCTACCACTTGCTGCTGTTACGGGTCGAACAGACGGTGCACAACGTTTCTGTTTCAGCAAACACAACCTCCACCCTGCTCCCATTCCTCAGACCCGGTGCTTTACACAAGTTAATGGTTACCACTGTCAGCGGATCACAGACCTCCAAACTAGCCGAGGCTGAATGCCGTACAGGTACAATTCCGTGTGAAAGTATGTAAAAAACAGTTAAACCTGCTTGAAATAAACATTACTTAAAATAATGCTTTTTAAAAGCATAAGTTTAAAAGTGTACTAAAACAAGGTCACTTTCCATTGTTAAAATGCACTCTATAAGTTATAATGCATTCTCTTGTTGAGCAGGACTGTTGAAGCGTTTTTTGATGCCTATTCTACATTATATTGAGATTCAAAGGCTTTCATAATTTTTTTTAAATTAGTTGTGTATTATTAAAATTAATTATTACCACATTATATATTGTAATCCTTTTTTTATGTATTAACCCATATAACAAAAATTGATCTAACAAAATTTATTTCAGAATATGCAAAATATGTATTATGTTAAATAAATTGCTAATGTACATTTTAAAATGGATTTATGTATAAATATATTTTTGATGCATTTTATTTACTTATATTTTCTCACATATTTTTTGGCCATCTTTTTTCCACAAACTATTTTCCCACATTAAATTCACAACACCATCTCCGCAACACTAATCACAGTTAAATACAAAGGGGATTTGTGGAATTTCAGGAAGCTCTGCATAAAAGGAGCAGGTCATTTTAAACACATCCTGCTGGGCTCAAATGCTCTTTCTATTTTCAGCCAGTGTTTAATGAACTCTTGTGAAGTGACCCAAACAATGGAAGACAGTTGCACAATCTACAGCAGCCAGACACAATATATACCACATGAAAAAAGTCAGCAAAAACATTTCAGTTTTTTTCAACATTTAATTGTCACATGCTTTTGGAATGTTCCGAGTTGGATTTGAAAGTTTCCAGTGCATATGGATTTTGAGTTTACCTGGAGAGACCTACCTGCATTTCTGTTTATGGAAGTTTCAAGTTTGAAGTATGGATTGAAGTTCATGTTGACTGTTTATTGAAAAGATTGTTCTGAGTAACCTATCACCAAGCCTATGTTATTTAAGTTTGCTAAAGGCTGTTTTAATACTCACCTGTTTACTCATCTCAAACTACTTGGGCGCCAGGCAAGTGTTAACACGAACACTAACACTAACACCAGGAAGTGTTTTTTGATAGTTTCAGCCTGACACAGTTATCTTTTTCATGTCCTGCGCCACGTTGTTTAATAGCAAATGCTATGTGCACCCTTTGTGTGCCCATGGTCGTGCTTGGTCTGAAAACGCCACGGCGCGAACACAACTGGCTTTTACAGGGAATGGGAGATGAGACTGGTTTATTGGTTTATTGCACGTTACGCCCAAAAGAGACCCATTAATCATTAAGAGAATAGAGACAACCCTGCCGGGCGCACCGACCATTTTTCCCGTCATTAAAAGGGGATTCAGACACGTCCTAAGTGCACTTTAGACCATCTTTTAACCATTTACCTTTTAACCATCGTTAAAATAGAGCCCCTTGCCTGTTTCTTCAGTTTAAAAAAAAAATAAACCCCTGCACCTTGGGTCATCGCATTTCCCGTGTGTTATGTTAGGACGGCATGCAGACGAGGCGAAACAAGCTCCATTTCTGTTCTTTTTATTAAGAACTGCGCAACAGCTAAATGAATAAATGTAAATGTAAGCTTACACAACATGGATGCACTCTGTCTACATTATTTACCTTACTAGCTATGCATGTCACAAACAGGTATAAGTCGTTTTAAATATTACTATAAATAACCTAAGCAGATTATAAAGCTTTCGTTACCCCCTGTTGGTGTGTCGTTACAGTAATGTGTCATTTCCAAGTTTGATCAACAGGGTCAGCTATTGAGTTTATTTCTCTAAATGTATATACTGTACTTATTATCTCTCTGTGGTTTCAGAGCCCGCTGCTGTTTCCAACATCACCGTCACTAACAGTGGTCCAGACTTTCTGAATGTGTCGTGGAAGGCAGCAGAAGGAGATGTGGACAATTACATGGTGATGTTAAAGGACCGGGAGAAGATCGTACACACACACACTGCATCTAAAGCAACCACAGAGTGTGTGTTCAGAAGCCTGGTTTCCGGCCGACTGTACACCATCTCCATCACCACACACAGCGGCAGCTACAGGAACCAAACGTTTATACAGGAGAGAACTCGTAAGAAATTATTTTATCATCTCATAGTTATCCAACCCGGTCTCATGAAATCCGTCTCTATAGCAAGCATTGTGTTTATTGTGCAATTTATATGCGAATATTAGTTTTTACGTGCATATGATACGCAGTTATTAACTCAATACATTTAGGCCCAGTTTCACAGACAGGGCTTAGATTAAGCCAGGAGTAGGCCTTAGTTCAATTAGGACATAAAAGTATTTTTTATAAATGTTTCTGAGAAGAAGAAAAAACATTACTGATGTGCATCTTGAGACAAATTGGCACAAGATCTGTGTCAGTGCAAGTTTCTTTCAGTTGAAAACAGCTCAAACATGCATTTCAGTCTAGGATTAGTTTAAGCCTTGTCTGTGTTAATAGCAAAGCTTTATTGAGGACACACGGTCCAAAAACACAAACATAAAACAGAAAAATACCAAGAAAAAAAAAAAGAAAAATCAGACAGTGTCCACAATATCACGTATTTACATACAGCTATAAGCAGCCTCATTCCATCATTATATGGTACATTGAGTTTCTGCATGCTGCTCTTTCTGTAACTCCGCCAAAAATGGGCAGTATACATCCCAGCAAACACATTTACGTTGTGGCAACGTCTGTGGCACGTTGCATTTCTGCTATGGTAACGTCGCTGTCTACGTGCTCGCAACATTGTAACAACGTATGTCAAAGTCTGAGTCTGCTTAATGTTTTAGGAGGTTTATTTTTTTATTTGAAATAACAACTTTAAACGTTAACCAGAGTATAACGTTGCAGATTTATTTGTAATGTACTTACTGGACTAAGAACTGAGTAATATTAATTACTTAATATGTACTTAATATATTACGGTAACTACTACAGTATATTTCCAGGGACAGCAGGGTTTAGTTATGGTTAGTTACTTGTAATTATGCATAATTTATGTTATTACTATAGAAGATACATGTATTAATGTGTAACTACGTCACCTGAAAATAAAAAAAAGTGTTATTCATTTAATAGCAGACATGAATTCATATTTACATTAAAGATGTAATGTTTTACTTTTTATGGTATTATTGAAATATGAAAATAATGAAATTACATTTTTACTCATTCAGAGCCATCCACGGTCCAGAACCCCACCGCCATCCACTCAGCCAGAGATGACTTTCTGAAGGTTTACTGGAATCATGCCTCCGGGGATTATGACTGTTATGAAGTGGCGATCGAGCATAACAGCACACGTCTTCAAAGTCAGAAGCTCAATAAGACACAGAGTGAGTGTCTGTTTAGTGATTTGGTTCCAGGACGTCTCTACACCGTGACCATCAGCACTTGGAGTGGGCAGTACAACTCTACAATCTCTATTCATGGCCGAACATGTGAGTCACCGTATGTTTTAGTATCTCTTCGCCATATTAGAAGGAAACAAGCATTGATGCTGTTGCAACCTCTCATTAAAAATCTATAATATTACTGATCATAAATCACTGTCATGTCAACACCACTTAACTTTTGAAGCAATATCAAATTAAAGTTTTTTGATATACCAAATTATTTGCATGTCTCACATCAATTCATTTGACTTCTAATGTACCACATCTTCAAAAAGCTTTTATATATTGATGGATCTTAGTGTTAATGCCTCTACTGGTGAATACAAAATAGAAAGAACAAAAACTTCAGAAACACGTATCAAGCTTTATTTTGATCTTACATCATTTAATTAACAACCAGAGTATGGTTTTGCAGAATTATCTGTGAGAAGCACATGTACAAGGCGCTGCCAACCTGTTTAAAATTACTCTATAATGACAGTTACAAAGTTTAATTATTGGAAATTAATTATACAAATAGGAAATCATTTTTCGCTATATTAACTTAATGAACAAAATAAAGTTTATGAAAAAAGCTTTCAATACAAGATATTTAGAAAAACCGGCAGTGTGTTAAGAATTAAGAAAAGAGTCAAAGAGTCGATGTGAAATTTGAAAGGCGAGTTCAAAAAAATGTTCTTAATAAATCGCTCAAAAAAGTGACAGATGGTCTCACTCAACAGCAGCATCACTCTGGTGATTGATTGGACAGACAGAATTAACATACACATGTCAGGGGTGTGTAGCGTAAAACTGTGACATCACGACGAATGGGGTGATTTAAAATCCTGGCGTTTCAGAAGGGGCGAAAAACAAAAGCTCATATTTTAAACTGGGGAGTTACCTTTGAAGTTGAGAAAATCAAACTTGCAGTATGATTTTATTGTGATTTTCCATTTATGACCCTTTTAAATGACATTGTTTTTCACTTTCTAGTATGAGAAAATAAAATGAATGGATTAAAATGAATGAATTTCCCTCTTGTGCTCTTCAGTCCCAGGTGCTGTGGGTAATTTGTCCCTGACGGAGTGTGGAAGCAGTTTTTTGAGGGTGAACTGGACGTCTGCTCCAGGAGATGTCGATAATTATGAGGTTCAGATTCTCTTCAATGACACGCAGGTGTCACCAGCTGTGAATCTGAACAGCACAGTTAGGGAACACATGTTCTCTACGCTCACACCAGGCCGGCTCTACAAGATGGTGTTGTCTACTCACAGCGGGTCATACCAGCGTGCCGAGATCCTTGAGGGCCGCACAGGTACTGCAAGATTTTTATTGATCGTGTATAACTGCTTGAACGTAATCTCAAAATGTCAAACAAAAAAATTCTCCAAAATCAAAAGAAAAGGTTAGAAATTATATTTTCCATAAATAAAATGAAGAATATTTGTTTTGAATTTGCATTGTGATATAATTGTCATGATTTAAGTATAGTCATGGTAGTATTTGTTTCACTGCCTTAAATGTATGCTTATTTAAATCATTGTAATACAGTATTTTGTGATTTTTTTTTTTTAATTTGTATTAAACTTTCTTTATAAGAAATATAATTTTGATGAAATAATTTTGTTTGACTTAAAAGTGGAGCAAAAACATTATCTGGACATATTTTTGTGAGATTCAGCGTTAAATATAATACGTTTTATTATGATACTTAATAGCATTGCATTAAGGAATGGTTTAATATGTCATTTTTTCACATAAGTAAAAACAAATTCATTTGTAATAAATTTGACCAGAAGAATCACAGATTTTACACATTATACACACTCAACTAGGTGTTGAACCTGATAGGATTTGAGTCAAGATGCATCGTTATCATCATCACCACAGTTGCATATCCTTTGTGTAACAGCTGCATTGTTTTTTTCCCCCATCGTGCCACCCAGTGCCCAGTCAGGTTCAGAGTTTCCGTCTGAGCGCTGGCACCATAGACAGCAGTCTCAGAGCCTCTTGGTCTTCTGGTGATGGAGACGTGGACTTCTACTCAGTGTCTCTGTTTCAGGAGACACATGTCAAGGACACCAAACAAGTCCCTAAACACATCACAGAGACAGAATTTCACAACCTAGAACCTGGTCAACTTTATTCAGTTACTGTGCAGTCGGTCAGTGGAACTCAGAGGAACAACAGCACAACTAGTGGCAGAACTGGTGAGAAACACGTATATTAATGTCAGGACAATAACTTCTAGTGGAAAGACAACACTTCATGAATTTGATTAATTAAATGATATTGTCAAGTGCTTGAAACCAGAAACTACTGTCTAATGTGTGTGCGCGTGTGTTTCAGACCCCTCCGCAGTCACCGGCCTGCGGGCAGATAATGAACTCAGCACACACAGTCTGTTGGTGAGCTGGACGGCAGCTGTGGGTATTTATGATGGATACAGTCTCCAGTTACTAGATGACAGTGACAGAGTGATTGCCAATGCCTCTGTGCCCAACGCTGACAACAGCTACCTGTTTAAGAATCTAACGCCAGGAAGGTGGTACGAAGCACACGTTCAGACAATCAGTGGCACTGCCAAAAGCAAAGACGTCACCACTAAGGGACAAACACGTAAGGCAGCTTTTTGTGTGTTTAAAGTAAGATAAAATCAAAATGTGCTTTTACTATTTTTATTCGCTGTAATAGTATTTTCACAAGTGGTAGTAATAATTTCACTCTTAGTAAGTAATGCAAATTAAAAGTTAAATAGTATTGTGAAAGGTAGCTACTGCAAATTAAAAGGTTGAATAGATGAAACACTTATTATCTGTAGTAAAAAGGATGCTTTGTGATTTAGCGTATTGTACTAAAATAATTGAAAATATGCTGAAATATTTATGTTGTGATATTAGTACTAAGTTTAAAAAATTTACCACTTGCTTGTGAAAAAAGTACAGAAACATTAAAAAAAAAATGCTGTGCATATTTTATCACTGCACATGGTTTTATCCATAATAATTTTTTGTTGCATTATAAGATGCTATGTCTTTGCTATATGGAAATGTAATAACTTGCAAGTTAATTCCACAGATAAAACCAAACCCTAGCATTTGAAGCACCGATATTAAAATTCTTTGGGCCAGATTTACTAACAGCTTGCGCCAGATCTTTTGGCGTTAAAAAAAATAATGTCAGGATTTACTAAAGACACACAGTGGCACTAAAAATAGCACTGAAAAGGCGTGGATATAGATTTTTGCGATTGGCCTTATTGCAAATAGATCTGTTGAAGTTTCCCTTTCAGACGCAAAATTTGTGGGAGGAGAGTATTTAAATGAGCCACTCAAGGTGATTTACTAAGGTTTACGCTAGTCAATTTACTTGTATTTGCACCATTGTTTAACGTCCTAAAAAAGCATGTCTTAAAACCAGTCGTAATTTGCACTGCTGTTGGTAGTTTGTGTTGGTCATTATGGAAATGATCCGGCTGCCTCTGTTTTCTTTAATTTGCATGTCGTCAGCAGATCACGCGCAAAACGTTCCACTCCCAGCTGCGCTTTTTGGGTTTTGCGCTCTCACGCTAATTTGCCCTGTTTAGTAAATCTGTCCCATATACTGATAAGCAGACATTTATTTTCATTAACGATAAATGGCAGATATTAAAATTATTTTTTCCATTTTGTGTAAATACATAAAAAAAAAACTAAAATTCAATCATTTTTAAATCCTAGAAACAATTATATAATCTGAAGTGTATGGAAATGCATTGTGTTTTTAAACATGTTTTTTACATGACAGCAAAGGTAATCTAAATGTAACAAAATGAAAAACGAGCATGCACAATTGATAATAATATACAATTTCACACATACACACACATATATAAATACAAACTAACACAGAAATAAGAGATTCCGAGTCGTTACCGGTCAATGATGAGAAGACAGTTTACAAAACCTGTTCTCCAAATCTCCTCAGGTCCAGCAGCAGTGACCGGACTACACATATGTTCCAACACAAGCAGCGAGCTTTCATTCTGCTGGGCTGCAGCAGAGGGCCGAGTGGACGGGTATAATCTTGATCTGTACGATCAGGACAAGACCCTACAGTCTCACAGGAAACTGGGAAAAGATGCTCTGAACTGGTCCTTCACACACCTGTTGCCAGGAATGCTGTATAAGATGATGATCCTCAGCAGGAGTGGGAAGCTGAGCAGTCAGTCATCTTTATGGGCACGTACAGGTGAATACTGAAGCTCTTCTCAATATTAATGAATTATGAATGTTTCCTAATTAAAATGCTTCACAACATGTCCCTGCTCTCCCCAAAAACACTCTGTCACTCTTCATAGGTGTCAGAAACTTTATTATGAATCAATACTTGCCCCATGGGTTTGATTTTTTTAGGGACTTTTTTACCGTGTCACTATCGCAGTATCAACTCCTGTTCACGACTCCAAGTCAGTAAGCACAGCAGCAAGACGTGTCAAACATTAAAATAAATAAACAAACATTATAATCACCATAGCTCCCCTGGCGTTTCCTGCAAATGACATGCAACAGCAGTGTCTATTCTCAGTTATTTATCGTGAACACATCACTTGGTAATGCTTTCTAAAAGTAGCTCTGGCAGGAGCAACTCCGGAGCGTCACTGCTGCAGCAGTGCCCCCTCTCGACTCCACATGTGGACATAACTGGGAGATGTGGTCCAACTTCAGCTCAGGCAGGAGCGACTCCCGAGTGTCACGGCCGCAGTAGTGTCTCTCGCTCATTACTCCACGTTGATAAATGCAACAGAAAGAAATGTCCAAGAGTAAAGCACCTGAAATTCTCCTACAGCTCCCCAGGAGCCTCCCCCAAGCCATAGCGACAACAGTGCCCAATTCAAGCTTCCGCCAGAGTCCAGCTACTATTGTCCCTTCCCACATATCTTTGTCGCTTATTCTCCTTACTCCTTTTGAGGGGGTTCTAACGTACTAAAACTCAATCTTCAATTGGAACTACTGCCACAAGTTTTGACCATGTCTTTTCCAGCTTGCTGTCCTAAATCTAATTTGCATTTATGGGGGGTATATCTAAGCTAGAGTTGAAGCTGCTTCTTCTAGCCCCTCTACAGCAAGCCAAAAACGCTTAACTTTATTAGTTTAAAGATTATATGGGCAAAGGAACTCCTGAAATGAAGTTCACAACGAAATTTCAAGAGGAGTGAACCCATCTAATCTTTCAATTAACTGCCGGAGCATATAAGCAGCTGCTCACCTTGCTCTGGCATCAGCTGTTTTGGCATCCCTCCACCTCTCCAACTCCACCAACATAACTTAGGCATCTTGCTACCATACTCATCATCCAAGCATTAGTAGTCCTATCGGGGGATATATCTCAGCTCGAGTTGAAGCTGCTTCATCGAACCCCTCTACAGCAAGCCAAATACGCTTAAACTTATTAGCTTATTATAACTTATTAAATTATTTAATATTATCCAATAAAATGATGACTAAATGGCAACTTTTTTAAACACCAAAACCCCCTTGCATTACTGTGTCATTGCTGATATGGTATGCCCCCTCTTTCAATAATTGAATGTGTCTATCATCAAATAAAATGGTTGCTAAGTCTTATAGTAAATATTAAACAAATGACAAAAAAGTGTTGCCATGGTGTGCTTTGTCAATTAAATCCATATAAAGCTAGCTTGCTGTCTTTTTGTATTTAGCTAGCTAGCTGACTATAGCTTCAAGAATGTAGGTAGGCTACTCCTTTATCAAACGTATCAAATGAAGACCAAATTGATCATCTATATTTCTTTCTCTCTACCCCCTGCCTTGTCAAAAAAATTATTCTAGTCGTGATTTCTAGTGTTTAATCCTAGGTACGAGAGACAGATGTGTTGAAAACGTCAATGCGTGTAACATGAAGCAACTGACAATGTCTGCATCAAATGTTTTATTTAGCCAAATTACAATTCCAACGCATACTCGAATCCTTGGTACTCGGCTGAGGGGAAAAGATCCCTGATGTAGTTCACA
This sequence comes from Meda fulgida, assembly GCA_030578275.1. Classification (NCBI taxonomy): domain Eukaryota; kingdom Metazoa; phylum Chordata; class Actinopteri; order Cypriniformes; family Leuciscidae; genus Meda; species Meda fulgida. Next base: position 19,752,418 of record CM060619.1, read on the forward strand.
GCACAGGATGGGATGGGAATCCTATTCCTCCTTCCCAAAAAACGCTGCACAACGAGAAGAGGTGACCGGACCCTGAGGAAGATTGTGGAGAAGGACCGATTCCAGACCTTGGGGGACCTGCGGAAGTAGTGGACTGAGTCTGGAGTAGAAACATCCAGAGCCACCGTGCACAGGGGTGTGCAGGAAATGGGCTACAGGTGCCGCATTCCCCAGGTCAAGACACTTTTGAACCAGAAACAGCGGCAGAAGCGCCTGATTTGGGCTACAGAGAAGCAGCACTAGACTGTTGCTCAGTGGTTGCATGTCATTCGGAAATCAAGGTGCCAGAGTCTGGAGGAAGACTGGGGAGAAGGAAATGCCAAAATGCCTGAAGTCCAGTGTCAAGTACCCACAGTCAGTGATGGTCTGGGGTGCCATGTCAGCTGCTGGTGTTGGCCCACTGTGTTTTATCAAGGGCAGGGTCAATGCAGCTAGCTATCAGGAGATTTTGGAGCACTTCATGCTTCCATCTGCTGAAAAGCTTTATGGAGATGAAGATTTCATTTTTCAGCACGACCTGGCGCCTGCTCACAGTGCCAAAACCACTGGTAAATGGTTTACTGACCATGGTATTACTGTGCTCAAATTGGCCTGCCAACTCTCCTGACCTGAACCCCTTAGAGAATATGTGGAATATTGTGAAGAGAAAGTTGAGAGACGGAAGACCCAACACTCTGGATGAGCTTAAGGCCGCTATCGAAGCATCCTGGGCCTCCATAACACCTCAGCAGTGCCACAGGCTGATTGCCTCCATGCCACGCCGCATTGAAGCAGGTATTTCTGGAAAAGGATTCCCGACCAAGTATTGAGTGCATAACTGAACATAATTATTTGAAGGTTGACTTTTTTTTGTATTAAAAACACTTCTTTTATTGGTCGGATGAAATATGCTAATTTTTTGAGACAGGAATTTTGGGTTTTCATGAGCTGTATGCCAAAATCATCAGTATTAAAACAATAAAAGACCTGAAATATATCAGTTGGTGTGCAATGAATCTAAAATATATGAAAGTTTAATTTGTATCATTACATTATGGAAAATAATGAACTTTATCACAATATGCTAATTTTTTGAGAAGGACCTGTAGATCTATCATCACAAGCCAATACTCAGATTGTTTTTGTGACACTGTGAGCTTGAGAGTGAGCATCTTGAATGTCAGTGTTGGAAAGCTAAAGCTTGTTGAGGTGGATATGAAGGAGACAGGGGACAGAGAGTGACTGTGCAGCACACGTAATTTATTCAGACACTCATAAAAACAAAATATATCACGAGTGCTTTTCAGCTGAAACTCAAACACCTCCTCATGGAGGGGGTGCTCTCATGGAGTCATGACTGGTATTTTTGGTTGCTCTAGTGGAGAAGAATTACCTCAGGTCAGTCCTCCCCCTAGTCTGTACGGGTCACCCAGCCCCTTTCTTTACGTGGGGGAGCTCAAAAAGCCACTCCCTCCTTTTGCTCCTATATTTGATCTTTTCCTGAAGCTAGGCCCCACTTGAACACAGCTGGAGGAGACTGCCGGCTCATGGACCTGGTGAGGGATTATCTTCCTGAATGCCCCAAATGAACATTTTGCCTCCTTATACCTAGCAATGACCATATTTACAGTATTGACAAACAGGCCTCTTTCTGGTACAAAGAATTTGCAGAGCGAACTTCAAGATCAAGAATGGGGTCCTCTGAGTCAGCAGAAAGTCAAGTCAAGTGTATTTATATAGCGCTTTTCACAATATAAATTGCATCAAAGCAGCTTCATAGTATCAATCAAATAACATAACAATGTTTGTTTCTTAGTTGAAAAAACATCCACGTTTGGTAAGGCTGATCAGTGGTATTAATGCTTGGTTAATTAATTTGAATATCCCCAACTGAGCAAGCGAAAGGCAACAGTGGCAAGGAACCGAAAAAAACTCCATCAAGTGACCTACTGGTGTCCTAAAACTCCATCAGGTGACTTGATGGAGAGAAAAAACCTTGGGAGAACCCAGGCTCAGTCGGGGGCCAGTTCTCCTCTGGCGTTTATGAACTAGAGGCCGGATTTACAGTAACTGTAATTTGATACAGAATTTTGTTTTATTTTATCACTTCGGGGTGGGTACGCGAACTGGAATCACAACGTTTTATCTGTAGAGTGGGAAAGGGATCCTCCATAGGGAGAGGATAGTTGGCACTTCAGCACTGCGTTGACATCAGGTCCAGGCAAAGCTCCTAGTCAGATCTGGATACGGCCTGGGTCCGGCAGACTGCGGGAAAACCTCGGGATAAACAAAGACACTAAAATTAGCGTAGATGCCATTCTTCTTATGATATAACGAGTACATCAGGATTTAAGGGAAGTGTTCCCAGTTCCGGCTGACCTAATCTATGCAGCCTAACATTGAATTATAGAAGTCTATAATGTATTATGTGTATGCTAGGTCAAAGAGATGTCTTTAATCTAGATTTGAACTGACAGAGTGTGTCTGCTTCCCGGACAATGGTAGGAAGACTGTTCCAAAGTTTTGGTGCTAAATAGGAAAAGGATCTACCGCCAGCAGTCGATTTTGATATTTCAGGTATTATCAACTGGCCCGAATTTTGAGATCGCAATAGACGTGAAGGACTATAATGCGTTAAAGCTGCAGTCGGCAAGTCTGGCAGATTGAGTAGACTTAGGCAAAATTTTGAATGTTTACAACTCTCACGCCCCTCCCCCACTATCAACGAATACCCTCCCACCGAGTTCGTGCTCGTTAATGCGTGTGCACCACGAACCTTCCCAACAAGTGCTAACGTTAGCTATCCATACCAACACATTTGGGAAAACATACTTAGATTACTAACATAACACGAAGAAATAAAGTAACTGGTTGATAAAGCACAATTACCTGTCGAGAAGAAATGTTGCAAGCTCTGCATCCAGCTTGAACCCAATTAAATCACATAAATCTCTCCACCTTTCAAATGCCGATCCGATGTTGATCCTGGTTTTATTACGGGCAAGGTCGCTTTCTTTCTTTACTTCTTTCTTTTCAAAAGGTGTTCTCTTTTCCTGTATTGTTTTTACCTCCCAGCTCTTGAAGTTAACTGAGGAATTGGAATCTTTTCCGCCATCACTCTTCGTTACTGCGCGAACTTCAGGCGTGTGCATGTGATTGTAACGTGCGCGAGGGGTGGCGTGTGCACGACCTGTGATTGACAGTCAGATCTCACACCCCCCCGCGCTGATTGGACCCGATGAACCGGGAGGGGTGGATTTTTGCAAAACAAATAACACGCTCCAGGTGGAGTTAGAAGCTCTGTTTTTTTTTCTAAAACCACATTATGTTGTTCTGTCGGATTATAGTGTCGGTTTCACTGAATATGATCAAAAAAATGTTGCCGACGGCAGCTTTAAGAGCTCGCTCAAGTACTGCGGAGCTAAACCATTTAGTGCTTTGTAAGTAATCAACAATATTTTAAAATGTATACGATGTTTAATAGGCAGCCAATGCAGTGTTGACTGAACCGGGCTGATATGGTCATATTTCCTGGTTTTAGTAAGAACTTGAGCTGCTGCGTTTTGGACCAGCTGTAGTTTATTTATTAAGCATGCAGGGCAACCACCCAGTAGAGTGTTACAATAATCTAGTCTTGATGTCATGAAAGCATGAACTAATTGTTCTGCATTTGTTAATGAGAGCATATGTCGTAATTTAGATATATTTTTAAGATGGAAAAATGCGGTTTTACAGATACTAGACAAGTGACTTTCAAATGAAAGATTGCTATCAAGGAGCACACACAGGTTCCTAACCGACGACGAAGACTTAACAGAGCAGCCATCAAGTGTTAGACAGTATTCTAGGTTATTACGTGTGGAAGTTTGTCCAATAATTAGAATCTCTGTTTTTTCAGAGTTTAGTAGTAGGAAATTACTAGTCATCCAATTTTTTATATCAGCTATGCATTCCGTTAATTTTGTGAATTGGTAAGTTTCGTTAGGTTTTGAAGAAATATAGAGCTGAGTATCATCGGCGTAACAGTGAAAGCTAATTCCATGTTTCCTAATGATATCTCCTAATGGTAGCATGTACAGAGTGAACAGCAGCGGTCCTAGTACTGAGCCTTGTGGTACACCATACTGAACTTGTGATCGATAAGACATCTCTTCATTTACTGCTACAAACTGATAACGGTCAGATAAGTATGATTTAAACCATGCTAGTGCAATTCCACTAATGCCAACATAGTTTTCTAGTCTATTTAAAAGAATATTGTGGTCAACTGTGTCAAATGCAGCACTAAGATCAAGTAACACTAATAGAGAGATACAACCACGATCGGTTGATAAAAGTAAATCATTTTAAATCAGAAAGAGCCAGAGATAGGGAAATATCCATCTCAAAATCTCCTTCTACATCCCTCGAGAAGAGAGCCAAGCGAGATCAGACCTTGCGAACATTGAATCTCTCGCAATGCTGACAGAGGGCTGACCTAGCATGCTCCTGTCGCATATACATCACACACATTGGGTGAGAGTTTTTATATGTAATATAATGAGGACAGGGAGTCACACACATCCCAAATCTCGACCCTGGCAGGATGGCAGCATTTCTGGCATCTATTTATGGACTTGGTGACGCACTACACTGTGTTGTGACGTCCATTCATATGGCCAATCAGATTGGCGTGTTTAGACAGGCTTTCCTATAGTGTCAACATCATGGCTTCAAGTTCCACTGGAAAGGGAACTTTTATTTTTCTGGAAAATACTAAATCCACACTAAACTAAATTAACTAAAACTTTTAATCTACCAATTTACAAAACTGGAACAGGCCTTTGTTCAAATGTTTGACAAAGCTTATTTGTTTGTTTGTTTCCCCAGCTCCTGCCTCAGTCATAGACCTGCGTGTTGAGAATCAGGGTCAAATGGACAGGCTTCTTCTGAGCTGGACACGTGGCCCTGGAGCACTTACTGGATATTCAGTCTCTGTAGATGGCTTTGAGCAGCATTTGAGTCCAGAGAGCACTCAGGTGGTCTTCCACAGATTAGTGGCTGGTCGGCTTTATCCTGCTACGATTCAGACCTGGAGTGAAAATCTGACCAACACTACAACTGCAGTAGGGCGCACAGGTCAGTGCTGCTGCAAGTCAGAAAGCCCCAAATTAACATATCACATTATCACTTATCTAATGCAATAGTGATGGGCCAATTTCATTTAGATTTTTAAATATTACTTGATTTAAAACAGTATGCAACCATATCTTCTGTGCTGAAAATCCTCTTCTCTTCTCCACTGCACCTCTCCTTTTTTTAGTGAATAATGACTTAAACTTGGATCTGATCCTGCCTTATTTGAAATATAGTGACCAAGTCATATTAATAAAGCTTTAATGACACTTTTATCACATAATCATGCTTGTACTGATTTGTGACCTTTTTGGAGCTAAATTACTCTTATTATATCAAAACAGTTCCTGCACCACCATCATCAATGTCCGTCAGCAGCTCTACCAGCTCAGTGGAGATAAAGTGGCATGTCCCATATACAGGAGACTATGATGATTTTGAAGTGACTTGGTTTCCTCAGGACACACTTCAGGTTTTTGGTAATCATTCCACTCAGCGTATCCTGGAAGGACTTCATCCAGGCCGGCTCTATAATATCAGCCTTCGGACTGTCAGTGGGATGACAGACAGTCATGTGACCTACAGCAGTCCTGTTTACCACACTGTCAGAACCCGTGAGTGTTTATCCAGTTTAATATCATACAGTATTTAAACAAATTAAACTAACTTTAAAGTTAAGCATGTGATTAACCTGATGAAAGAAAACTGTGGGTTTGATTTCAGAATTTTTGGGAATCAGCTCTGATTTTGATTACAGGTTTTCAGAATCAATTCCTTGAGTCAATTCTTTAAAGGGACATTAAGTAAGAATTACTCCCATCTAGCGGTGAAATTGTATTTTGCATTCAAACAAATTGTGCTCTCCAGCGCCTTGTGTTTTCAAATGCGTGTTGCATCTACGGTAGCCGTTATGTACCAAAAAGCTATGACAGGATGTCTTCTAATAGCACTTCGTTGAGTTTTCCTTCGGGTGAACAGGTTTGTTCTTCTGTCTATATAATAAAGTAAACAACCAAGCAATTAAAAAAAAGCTTGTAATTAAGACTGTAACATTGATTTACCTGTCGAGGAGAAAGCAGGCAACTTCAGCTTCTCTTTTGAATTCTTTTCCTGAATTAGCTCTTTCCACCGGGAAAAAGCAATCCCGACATTCACTCGTGTTTTTTGTACCCCTTTGGTCACGTTTCCATTTACGTTTCCATTTCCATTTCATCATTTTTGGTCTGTTTTGGTGAGGAGGATTTCTTATCCAGTGGCTCGGCATAGGTATGGTCCACCATTAAAAATAAAAGTGACAAGTGCCTCTCAATGCTCTGCTCCCCCGTTTCTGCTGCTTACAGTTACATCACGCTGGCTCTGAACGAAAACGTGTTGTGGAAACGCATTGGCGTACTTTTTGTCCCTCTCTGCTACTTCAGTTTTTCAAGATGGCGGAACTACATGGAAGCCTCCGTGAACTTACCCGTCCCATGTATATAAATATAATAAATTCTTCGTTTACGAGGATAAATCAGACAATTGGCAGAGGTATTTGTACACCATTGAGGACATATTTATGAATAAAAATATTGATTTTAGATTATAAATGACCTAAAAAGTTACTTATAGTCCCTTTACATTTATTGTCATGATTCTTAAGAAAAAAGTAATAATAGGACACACTCATGATACTGTAAGACTTTATTGATGTACCCAACAAGAAAAACCGAATTAAGCCGAGAATAAATCTTAATGAGTGTTTTTGGTAAACAGAATCAAAAGTGTCGAGTCACCGGGATGAACCAATCCCATCCCAGCTGCTCTGAAATGTGTAGTAGTTTGGTAAATAAATTGAATGAACACAGTTGATTACTAGGCACTGATAAATAATCTGTTCTTTCTGGGATCGACTTCCAGTCTTAGTAAATGGGCCATAGAGCTCAAAAGGTTTTATCCAAAGCGGCTTACAAAAGAGGAACTAAATCATTTAGTGAAAAAGCCAACAATATTTGTGGTTAAGTGCTTGCAGAAGAGGTGTGTCTTCAGACACTTCTTATGGTCTCAGCAGTTCAGGTGGTGTAGCTGAGAGGGTGAAGGTTTTGGAGAGTGAATTTGTGAATATTTGCTAACAAATCAAATATTAAACTTTGTAAATTGCTTTAGATATGTCAAGAGATTTATAATAGATGTATTTTTCTCTACAGCTCCACATTCAACTCCAAGCTTCCACTGTTTCCCCTTAAGCTCCACCTCTGTCTCCTGTTCCTGGATACCTCCAGAGTCCGATTATGACTCTTATGTTGTGGAATGCCGCAAACAGGGCTCCAGGACACCGGTGTACACTTACACACTGGGACACAACGCTCTTTCACAGCATTTTGACAAGCTGGAACCCTTCAGAAACTACACCGTTTACATCACAGTGATGTCTGGAGATAAGCAGAGTTCAACCACAAAAAACAACGTTATCACTATGATCGACAGTAAGTGACATAATCTTGCTCATTCTACTTTAAATCACCAACTTTCATGAATGACTTTTGGTCACTTTGGGGCATATTACTGTATAATGCAAGCGTGCCGCACAAGCCCTGAAAAGTGAAGCCAAAGCGTCTCAATCGCCCCACGGTGACTGGTCCTAGTATAGGTCATAAACCCCGCCTCCCATTGTTATTCAACGGGACATGAGACCAACTAAACAATTCAATTACACTTCACATGGTTTCTGTCATTTACTGTAGTTTTTATGACGCTGATGTAAGTTCAAGTGTTTGTTTTTAAAATAAGTTAAGACTACTTCGCTCAGAAAACCTGTCAATCACAGCTGTCAATCATGACGTCACACCACCGTTAAATTTCTATAATAAATTATTTCACACTGACATAATGTGTTGTTCTTCAGTAGAATGTGCAAACCGATCAAGTGCAGGGGCGTGTGCTTGCGATTGGTTCTGCGAGGGTGTGGGCGGGGCCTTGATTTCGCGGCTTTACTTCCTGCTCACTACTGCGCAGATCCGGTCCCGAGATCGCTACTGCGCAGACTCAAGTTCCAAGATGTCAGCGCCATATCGGGACACTGGTGGCTTCCGTTCTCTTCTCTGGAAGAGAGCGAAGGGGCGTCATCCATCTCGTTTTACAGTCTATGGTATAATGTGATCTCAACATGGCAGCCCACTTAGTGTAAAATAAAACAGCTTTTTCTAGAACACAGATTATAATGAAAGAATTGCGAGTTAAGGCTGGAATACACTATATTTTTGCACAGATTTCTACCCTGATTTGCAGACTAGACGAGTCAATGCTAGTTGCCTAAGGTCAGAGCCAGTTTACAGGTTTTGGGCAGTCTGAGTTGACAGATTTCACAGAAAATCGCAGACTTTAATTTTTTAATTTAAAACTATGATTCTGCCCAATATAGGGATATCAAATATGTTTGACATTTTGAGTTGTTTTAACTGAAAGCATTTAACTTGCACTGACAGATTGTCACGGTTGGCGGCTGTAATGAAACTCACAACGAAGGAGATACTCAAAATAAATCTTTAATCCAAGAACTTATAACCAGGAGAGGAAACACAAACACACTGACATCAAATAACAACAGCAATGCAAGACAAGGAACAAACAGAAACTGAGGGCTTAAATACATGAGGGCAAACAAAGGAGCTAATGAGTTCATTCATGAGACACACCTCATTAGAATAGAATAGTCAAACCAATCAGAAACCATAGACAGAAATAGGCACGATGAGGATGACTGAACTACAGTAATCAATATTTGAATTGGATCAAAAGTCTTTCATCAAAGTTATACATGAATTTTTAACAATACCCTTTCTTGTCTTAGGACAACTGTGATGACCTTTTTTGATCCACTTCAAATGTTGACTACTGTAACAAACTGGAAAGCTATGGCTGGGCATACATTGTGCGGTTTTCGTCCGATTTTGAGCCGAATTCTGACTCGTGCTAACTCTTTTTTTGAGTCGGGCCGATTATCAGTTTTGCCGTGCCCTGGTCGGATGAATTTCTGGCATGTCAGAAATTTTGGTCACCCCTCGTGAGGGTATTGCACAGTGTAGAGAGCTATGAACCGATTGCCCTAAACTCAAAGTTTTTTCCCTCACTGTAAGAAATCAAACCCCAGTCAATTATTCACTATACAGAAAGTGAAAGTAAAAACTGACGAGCTTTCAGCACGTATTCTGTCAGAGACAAGGCGCGATAAATCCTTCTTCAACATGCTGATAAAGGTATATAACTGTCTTATTGTATTTTCTTAATATTTATCTTGTGGCCCATATATAGTGGGAAAATTAGAAGTTTTTTGTGTTACACAAGTTATTTTTGAAATAAAGCTGCTTTTAATTTTCATTAATGACATATTATTGCAGTCTTCGGACATTTAGACTGTTAATAATTTTAATTATAGGCCTATAATTCATTTTATAATTGACCTAAATGTTTTTAAACATTTGTTCAAATGTTTTTTGTTGGCTGATTGTAAACCGCCATTATCTTGAGATTAGGATCAGATACTTTTCTACCATGACTCCCCTACCACCCCCCAGGCCTCTCAAATTCTGGCGGACCATGGAGATGGAAGACGATATATTATAAAATATGTGTTCTGTTAATTTTATATCCTTTCTTTATATTCCTATCCTGTTCTTATCTAATGTTATCCAAATGTATTTATTATATTCTATTATATTATGTAAATTCTTTCAGATATTCTAATATTTCTAAGTTGCTTTCTTTCTTAAGATTTAACAAATACGTGTGATGTAGTGTGATCTCTTATCATCCTAATTCCATCTATTAATTTATTAATTTCATTAGTATATTTACTTCAATCCTAAATAGCATGTTCTACTGTTTCACTAACTCCACATTCTTCACATAAATTTGTTGGATGCAGTGTACTATTCAAACCTGTAAGTCCTATTTCGAGTCTTGATATGAAATACTCTTCTCTCCTATTACTTCCTGAACTCCTCCTTTCCCCCACTTGTGATAGGATTGTGTAAAGATGTCTAACTCCACACTTATCAATCTAGAAGACCAAAAAGCCAGAGTCAGAAAAAAGAAGCATTCTCTATCCTCATTTCATGTACCAAGAAATCTTCCCATATCACTAAATTTAGACTACACTGGCTAACCGTTCACTACCCCAATTCAATATAAGAGACTTCTGACCACTTTCAAAACTTGCCGCTCTGTATATCTCTGATCTCATTCATTCCTACACCCCAGTTTGCACATTAAGGTCTTTTGATTCCGGCTTATTACCGGTCCCACGGCACAAAATAACATTGTTTGGTGGCAGGGCCTTCTGTATATCTGGCCCCACAATCTGGAATTCTATTCCCTAACACATCTGTGACCTCACATCTTTACATGTTTTAAAACCCACATTAAAACCTATATTTTCCCCATATTTTCCAGACTTTTGCCTTTGATGTTTTTCATATTATGTTTGCTAATCTGTATCTGTACATTTTCTTTATGGTTGCTGTCATGTTGTTTTTTATTTTTCCATTGTAAAGCAACCTTGAGTTTGTAGAAAAGTGCTATATAAATCCAACTTATTGTTGGTTTAGTTATTATGGCAAGGGTATGATGCCTAGTGTTTTAAAATCTGTTCCAATTTTAAAAGCATGTAGTGTATTCAAGTCTTTAAATAAATAATACTTCTAATGTATAACTCAGATGTACCCAAGTTCCCAAAATACTACAATAGAATCTCAGCAGGTTCATATTTATTTTTCAGGGCCCCCCGTCCCGCCGGTGACAGTACGGGTCAGTGAGCGGTCCGCGGTCATCACCCATTTCACCATCTTGTTTAATTTCAACTGTAGCTGGTTCAGTGATGCTAATGGGGCCATTCGTTTCTTCTCAGTAATCGTCACAGAGTCAAATGGTACCAGTCATTTTAAATGTCAATTTTCCAGGAAATTGAATTTATGCAATTTTATTAATTATCCATGATTATGTCGAAATGTAAGAAACCAAATCCAGTCCCATTTAAGTTTCATTTACAGGTGTTGATAATGTCCTGCCGGAGCAGAGACATCCTCTGCCCTCTTATCTGGACTACAGACAAAACCACTCCATCAAAACATACCAGACAGGCTACTTTCACAGCCTGTGTGCAGAGGGATCAGACAGCAAGATCCGTGTTTTTGAGATAAACCTCGGAGCAGGGATGAAACGTTTGGGGGGAGCTTGCAAATGGGATCCAGAATCTATCCAGCATGGAACGCATCTTTGTGACGGGCCGCTCAAGCACAGAACATCATATAGGTATTGCTGACTTGTTTTATGTACTATTTGTTGTAGTTTCTGTCTTACATTTTCATCTTCAAAGAAAGAATTTTATCTTTGCTTTAACATTTTTTACAATGTAGCGTAACAAGTTTGTCATTAGCATTTAAATTGCTAAGTACATTTTTTTGTGTGAATATCACTCCTGAACTGTCATAATTTACTCACCATCATACTTTCCTTCTTATGTGGAACACCAGAAAAGATGTTTAGCAAAATGTTCATGGTGCACTTATTCGTAGATTTAAAGTGAATGGTGATGGGTGCTGTAAAATTCTAAAAACGGTCAAAAAGTTATTTAAATGTTATATAATTGACATTTGTCCCCATTCACATTCAGTGCATGTGTAACCCCTCTAGTCCTACCCACCCCGCTCCGAGCTGGGGGAACTGGTGTCTCCAGCATGGGAGGTGGGCACGCTAACAAGGACACTAAAGATCACAGCCTCTAGCATAAGTCGCTAGTACATGATTTTGCGTGGCTGTGAACATACGCGATTTCCTTATGTACACAACCTGTCTTATGTATGCACCTGTCTCAGCTGTGTCTGAAATCGCTCACTCATTCACTAATCTATGTAGTGTCTGGCATCGAATGCACTATATGGCCCTGTCCCAAATGGCACACTTCATATACACTGGTGTCCCATCTATCATTTTAGGTTTTAAAAGGTGCTTGCGAGTGCCCCTTTTGTGGTCGATATGCACCCTCGATTCACAATTTTGCAGAGCCTGCACTGAAGCGATTTGTTTTTATCTTAAATGTAACTTAATTTAGAAATGAATATTAATTACAATCATAATGTTTTCTATTATTATTATACATTCCTGCCAGCTATGTAGTTTCATCGATTGTATATATTAATATAATAAATATTAATTTGGTTTGTCATGCTAAATTTGTGTTCATAATCATTAAGTAATATACAAAAAAAGCAAACACACATTATCAAGTGTACGACGTTTGTCGATGGCCTATGCTCCAGGAGAAGCGATGGGCCTAAGTAAGTAAGTAGGTATCAAGTGTACATAATTTTAAGTATTTATTATTTTTGGTTGCAGAGATCCCTCAGATGACCAGGTTATTATTACTTTTGAATGAATACGCTACCTACATATGATTAATGAAGATCATCCACTAAATTATCATCTCTTCCTTACAGTGTTGTGAGTTAACAACAATGCCACAAATAAGCAAAACACTTGGCTGTTAGTAAAACACATTAAATTGAGTTAATGCCTAAATAATATAATATAAATCAATTTTACCTTATTAATATAATTTAATTAACATTTTTAATTTTAAAATTCATCTATTATTGTCTCTATATAATTTAATGTTATAATCAAGTAAGGATTCATAAAAAATTGTAAAAACTAGATCCGAAAGAAAGTTGCGAACTGCACTTGCTCCTGCTCTCGTGTGCACTCTTTCAGGCCATCGTATGTACGCTCGAAATCAGAGTGCATTGTGGGTATAAACGAGTGAACCAATGTAGGGAATGAAGTTGTTTGCTTAATCAGACATCACTACAAAATGGCCGACACCTGATATAGTGCGCATAGAGAAGTTTCGGACACAGGTCTTGTGTTTCCTGTGTTCGTTGTCTGGTATTGTCCTTTGTTGGTTCTCAGTTCTGCTACCTGTTTTTTTTTTCTTGTTAGGTTTATATTGGTTGTTATTGTTAATATTTAAATAAAGTTCACCGACACTTGGATCCTGCCTTCACTCATCTCTGAGAGCACTCAGCGTTACACCCGAACACGTGGATTTCTATACCAATTACTGAATTTCGCTAAGCAAGTTGCTGCAATAAATGTGACTGCACCTTAAGAGCAGCCTGAACATTCTGCTTAACATCTCCTTTAATGTTCCACAGAAGAAAGAAAGTCACAGGTCTTGAACAATATGAGGGTGGGTTAATGATGACAGAATTCTAATTCTCTATAATTGTTTAAGTTTCAATTCAGGCAGGTTTAAGATCATATAATTCTAAATTTATTCACACTTTACTGTCTCAGATTAAGTGTTCGTGCCTTCACTCAACTGTTTGATGAAGAAAACAGAGAATTTGCACATCCCCTTTACACCGACACTTACCTATCCCTCCCACTATTAACTCTATCAGGTAAGACACCGTTTCTTTATTTATATATGTGCTTTTCAGTGTTTAGAATCAACAGCACAGTTGAGTTGAGGGTTGCTGAGAAAAGAACATGACACAGGCCAGACTCACACCAGGTTCCCATGTGCACTACCATTGTGTCACAACTCACAACTTTTTTTTTTATTAAATAGTGACATCTTTGTCATTTATGTGTATGTCACTCAGCGCCACGAAATGGCCTCACAGGAGGAATCACGGCTGCAACATTTCTAGTCACTATGGTGCTCTCTGTGACTGCCTTACTGATTTACAGAAAGAGGGCTCACAAAGTGTGAGTACACACACACACTTGTTTTAACCCATCTGGTTAATTACTGTGCTGATGAGTATTTGTGTCTGTGTGTTTTAAGAGCTGTGCAGGAAAGTCCAGTGATGAAAATGTGCATGTGGAAGGCCTTGCCTACCTCACAGATGTGCGCAGGCATAAGGAGGTCCCAAAATACTTCATTTCTGTTTATATGAATGATTTATTATTATAAGCATTAATGTTATTGATTATGAATTGTCTGTATTATGTACTAGCCCAGTCCAAGCAGCCCACTTTGAGTCCCATCTTGCTAAACTGCAAGATGATTCCAGTTACCTTCTATCTGAAGAGTTTGAGGTAATGCTCTGCATATAATCAAACACTAAATACTAAAGTCTATCAAAGCAGTAGTGATACAATAGCAGACTTTGCTGGGTGGGCTGAACTGAAGAGAAGAACCACCAACATGGAGCTGGGAATCTGAAGGATCTGGAGAGATTTTCTATGAAGGAATGGTCATGATCTCTTTTCAGGTGTTCTCCAAACTCATCAGGCATTATAGTAGAAGACTCAGAGCGGTTAGGACGTTGCAATAATTGGGTGCCAATAATTGTGGCCAACGTGAACTAGAGAAAAACATTTATTTCATAATGAGATTTCCCCCCACTTTGAATTGTTTTACTTCAATGATAGGTTAGCATTCTGTGAATTATTTTAAAGAAAGATCAAAAGGATAAACAATGTAGATGTATTTTCAAAGCCCCCTTTGATCATATTTAACAAGGGAGCCAATAATTCTTGAGTTCCCTGTATATATAATTTGGATGTGTTTTGAATCAACCTTTACCCAATGTTAAAAAGGGCCTAAAGGAGGTGGGACGGATCCAAACTCAGAGTGCTGCACGTCTACTTGGGAACCGAAGCAAAAATCGATACAACAATATACTTCCCTGTAAGTAGAGAATTATAACATTGTCATAAAAAATATATTCTAAGTATATTAGACTTGCCATGATATCACAATTTACACACTGATGTAGTATAGGCATTCAAATCGATTATATTAGTATTTGCGCTGGTTGGACGCGAGGTGGTCCTATGGGGTTCATTTTCGCTGTGCAGTTGCCTGCCCAATAACGCAAAGCATCTTTATTCCAAATTTTGAATTTGATTTATTATTTATTGTAGCTAAAATTGTAAAAATGAATAAAAAACAAATGATAAATTATTAAATGTATTCAAATGAAATGTATACACACGTAACTTCACAACATTTTATTTAAGGCTGTTAAATACGTTATTATATTTATATAGGAACTATTGTTGTTAAGTAAGTTTCATTCAAAATACTGCACTTTCAAAAATGTTCTGTTATTTAGCACCGGTATCATCCTTCATACGAGTATAACCGCTATAGCATATACTGTGGCGAGCCTAGAGTGTATTTCGTAGTTCTTTACTATGTGTGCTCAAATTAAACAAGAACTACCGGTAGTTTAGTCCCTCTTCTCATTAACCACTTTAATCATTATTTGGCAGACGACTCAACACGTGTAAGACTGTCTTGCTTGAAGGACGACCCCTGCTCAGACTACATCAATGCTAACTACATACCTGTGAGTTGACTATTATGTTTTTCATTTGATAGTTTATTGGCTAAAAACTGTGTGGAATCATGAGTTGTGCGGTTTAGGATTTAAAGGTGGAGGTTGTGGATTTTATACTGATACCTAGCAGTGACTATTTTCATGTTTTTGAAAGAAATCTCTGATGCTCACCAATGCTGCATTTATTTGATCAAAAATACAGACAAAATATTATTTATATAATGTATATATAAAATATTAAATGTATATTTTCTATTTTAATATACTTTAAAATATAATGTATTTATGTGATGCCAAGCTGAATTTCCATCAGCCATTACTCCAGTCTTCAGTGTCACATGATCCTTCAGAAATAATTCTAATATGCGGATTTATTATCGATGTTGGAAACAGTTGTGCAGCTTAATATTTTTTTATAACCTGTGATACTTTTTTTCAGGACTCTTTGATAAATAAAACTTTTTTTTTTTTAAAGAACAGCATTTATTTTAAATATAATTTTTTGTAACAATATACACTGCTCTTCGAGTCAGTAATTATATTTCTGATAAACTGATAAAAAGTGACAGTAAAGACTTATATTGTTAGACCACAGCATTTTGAATAAATGCTGGTCTTTATTCTTTTAATATTAAGTATCACAACTGTTTCCAACATTATCTCTAGGCTATAAATGAGACAGATGACATCTTTTTATTTCATTTTTTACATTTGTATCATTAGATATTTGAGCAAGTTGAAACAATACTCTTTGAAAGGGTAATTCGTCAATTTCTCAAAAATAAAATCCTGTTGCACTGCCGCTGTAACGTAAGAACTACGGAAGCAATTGCAAGTAACAATATTTATTGCAAAACTCAAAACATAGTCCACAGACCGGCAAGGTAGAGAACTCAGTACACAATCCACAGACAGGCAGATAAGTGGCGCAGGGACTCGATGGTCAGACGGATACAGTGCAGGTGAAGTGAGGTGACGATCAACAAGACGAATCCAGAACATCCACAGGGAACAGACAGGAACAATGAAGGATACTGGAACATAGCAGGAACAAACACCGGACATCACAAACAACGATCTGACAATGGAGATGAGAAATGGGTGAGATTAAATAGACCGGGATAATAGACTGCAGCTGGTGATGAGTGATACTGAATGAGCTCTGATGAGCAGCCACGCCCCTCTAATCAGCACATACACACATGAAACAACAGAAACACGAGACATGAATGAGACATAGGATTTACCCACCGTGACAGTACCCCCTTCCCTAGGAACGCCTCCTGGCGTTCCCCGACTCCCTTACCTGTCGATTGTAATCATCGATAAGGGAGTGATCCAGAATGTCTCTAGCTGGCACCCAACTTCTCTCCTCCGGACCGTAACCTTCCCAGTCCACCAAATACTGTAATCCGTGTCCCCTCCGTCTCGAGTCCAGAATACGATTAACCGAATATGTGGATTCCCCATCTACGAGGCGCAGCGGGGGGGGAACCGGGACTGGCGGATTAATGCGAGCATAAAAGACGGGCTTTATTTTAGAAACATGAAAGACGGGATGGATTCTCCTGTACACTGGAGAAAGATTCAGGCGGACTGTCACCGGGCTAATGATTTTGGTGACAGAAAACGGGCCAATGAATTTAGGTGCAAGTTTATTCGAAACGGAACGGAGAGGAATATCCTTGGTAGAAAGCCACACTTTAGAACCGACGACGTATACGGGAGGCTTCCGCCGGTGGCGATCGGCTTTGGCCTTGGTGCGCGCCCCCACTTGGAGTAGAGTCTCCCGGGCTCTCGTCCAAGTGCGATGACACCTCTGGATGAAGGCGTGGGCGGAGGGGACCGCGACTTCGGATTCCAGACTAGGAAAAATTGGTGGCTGGTAACCTACACTACACTCAAATGGTGATAGGCCCGTGGATGACACTGGCAACGTATTGTGGGCGTACTCCACCATAGAAAGTTGCTGACTCCACGAGGAAGGATTCTTGGACACTAAACATTGCAACGTTCGTTCCAAATCCTGGTTGGCTCGCTCAGTTTGACCATTGCTCTGGGGATGGAACCCAGAGGACAGACTCACAGTCGCCCCCAGAAGTTTACAAAACTCTCTCCAAAATTTGGATACAAATTGGGGTCCTCTGTCAGAAACCACGTCTGTCGGGAGGCCATGAATCCGAAAGACGTGATCAACGACAATGACCGCTGTCTCCTTGGCTGAGGGTAATTTGGGCAAGGGAATGAAATGGGCCGTCTTCGAGAACCGGTCCACCACGGTCAAAACTACCGTGTGACCCAGGGAGGGTGGGAGGGCGGTAATAAAATCTAGTGCGATATGGGACCAGGGTCTCGAAAGGCACCGGCAGCGGTTGGAGTAACCCGTCCGGAGATCGATTGGAAGTTTTACCTGTGGCACAAACTGAGCAAGCCGATACAAAACTGCGAACATCACAAGCCATGAGAGGCAACCAGAATCGTTGCTTGACTAAAAACATAGTCCGATTGACTCCTGGGTGACAAGCCACATTGGAACAGTGACCCCACTGAATAACGCTGGACCGTAAACTCTCCGGCACAAACAACCGGTTCGGTGGGCAACGAGTCGGAGGCGTTACCCCTTCTAAGGCCTTCTTGACCTTCGATTCGACCTCCCATGTGAGTGTAGAGATGAATAGATTCTCAGGTAAAATGCACTCGGGAGTAGACGGGCGATCGGAACGGTCAAAAATGCGCGATAAAGAATCGGGTTTGATGTTTTTGGAACCCGGGCGGTACGAGAGAGTAAAGTCAAAACGTCCGAAAAAAAGAGCCCACCGAGCCTGCCTGGAATTGAGTCTTTTAGCCATACGAATGTATTCCAAATTCTTGTGATCGGTCCAGACGATAAAAGGTACCCCCGACCCTTCTAACCAGTGACGCCACTCTTCCAATGCTAACTTGACAGCCAACAACTCTCTGTTGCCAATGTCATAATTGCTTTCGGCAGGGGACAAACGATGGGAAAAAAACGCGCAAGGGTGCATCTTGTCGTCTGAAGGAGAGCGCTGGGATAACACTGCACCTACCCCCACCTCTGACGCATCGACCTCCACCACGAACTGACGTGATGGATCAGGGGTTATCAGGATGGGAGCTGAAACGAAGCAGCTCTTCAGTTTGGCAAACGCAGCTTCTGCTGCGTCTGACCACCTGAACGTCGTTCTGGGGGAGGTCAAGGCAGTCAGAGGCGCGGCTAGTCGGCTGAAATTGCGAATAAAACGCCGGTAAAAATTGGCGAACCCCAGAAACCTCAGTAGGGCCTTACGGGAATCAGGACTTGGCCAATTTACCACAGCCTTAACCTTGTCAGGATCCATGCGCATTCCCTCAACCGAGATGATGTGACCTAGGAAAGGAACAGACTGTGCATGAAACACGCATTTCTCCGCCTTGACAAAAAGCCCATTCTCTAACAACCTCTGAAGCACCTGTCGTACGTGTTGCACATGTTCCTGGAGAGATGATGAAAAAATCAATATATCATCCAGGTAGACATATATGAATTGATCGATCATGTCTCGCAACACGTCGTTGACAAGTGCTTGGAAGACCGCTGGGCTATTGGACAAGCCGAAAGGCATGACCAAATATTCAAAGTGCCCCCTAGGGGTGTTAAATGCGGTCTTCCATTCATCCCCCTCCCTAATGCGGACCAAATGATAAGCATTTCTTAAATCCAATTTCGTGAAGACGGATGCTCCTTGCAACCTCTCGAAAGCTGAAGACATCAATGGCAAAGGATATGTATTCTTTACCGTGATGCTGTTCAGCCCCCGGTAATCAATACAAGGTCGCAACGATCCATCCTTCTTCCCCACAAAAAAGAACCCCGCCCCCGCAGGAGAAGAGGAAGGGTGGATGAACCCTGTTGCTAGAGAATCAGAAATGTATTTCTCCATGACCTCTCTCTCTGGGACAGAGAGTGAATATAATTTGCCCTTAGGCGGAGACGTACCTGGCAATAATTTTATAGCACAGTCATAGGGACGATGTGGAGGGAGAGAATCAGCCCGAGACTTACTGAACACCTCCTTCAGATCCTGATACTCCGTGGGCACGTTAGATAAATCCACTGTCTCCTCCTGTAACACATGAACAGAAACAGACGGACAAGCAGAGACAAGACAGGACTTATGACAAAAGCTGCTCCAAGCCGCTACAGATCTGAGTTGCCAGTCTATTCTGGGATTGTGCCGAGTGAGCCATGGGTGACCAAGAACTATGGGTGCAAGCTGAGTGTCCAGGATGTAGAAGGAGATGGTTTCTGAGTGATTGCCTGATGTGGTGAGGATGATATCTTCGGTAACTAGAGATATGGTGGGGAGTTTCTGACCGTTGAGGGCGTGCACTGCAATCTGATGGGTGAGTGGTTTGAGGGGAACTTGGTGCTTGAGTGCAAAGTTGTGATCCATGAAGTTACCCTCGGCGCCCGAGTCCAGAAGTGCATGACAATCGTGACGGCGGTTGGACCATCGGAGTCTAACCGGAAGGAGAGTCGATGTCGATGAGGTCTTCTCGGCGGAGATCCCACCCGATAGTAGCCTCATACTTACTACCGGGCTGGGCCTTTTTAACGGGCAATTGTAGGCAAAGTGTCCCGTTCCTCCACAGTACAAGCAAAGGCCCTGGTATCTCCGCCTTTCCCTCTCCTCCCGGGAAAGCCGGGCTCGACCTACCTGCATGGGCTCGGGATCGTAGACGGGGCTGACCGCGTCCCCACCTCCAGCACGGTGACCATCCGATTCCACCGAAGAACGGTAGTTGGGTCCTCTTCGCTCCACACGAGACAGTCTGGCGTCCACTCTCAGTGCTAGCGCGATTAAATCGTTAAGTTTCGGTGGTAAGTCCATGGCATAAATCTCCTTTTGGACGCGGTCAGCCAACCCATGCAGGAACATATCCCACTGCGCCTCCTCGTTCCATTGGCTCTCCGCCGCCAGGGTCCGAAACTCGATTGAGTAGTCCGATACGGATCAATGTCCTTGACGTAACTCGGCCAGCAATCTGGCCGCTTCTCTGCCTCCCAAGGCACGGTCGAAGACCCGTTTCATTTCGTCGGAGAGCGCTTGGAACGAGGTGCAGCAGTCTTCCTGGTTTTCCCACACCGCCGTTCCCCATAGTGCCGCTCTCCCAGTCAGCAGCGTTAGCACGAAAGCCACTTTAGTTCTTTCCTCCCGGAAGGTTCTGGGCTGGAGAGAGAAATGCATGGAGCATCTAGTTAGAAAAGCTCGACAAAATTTGGGTTCACCTGAGTATGTCTCTGGGGCTGGTAATCGTGGTTCCGACTGGGAGGGGTCCACTGGTGGTATTTGGGGAATCGGCGGTGGGACCGGCGCAGCGGGAATACGCAGCTGTTGGACTTGCTGGGTGAGCCCGGACACCTGCGCCACTAACGCCTGAACAGCACGAGCGGTGTCGTTGATATTTCTTTCTTGATTCTCCATCCGCCGTCTGCTGTTAATGACGAAATCCAACGTCTCAGGATTGTCACTCGCTGCTTCCATTTGTGGTCAGATCGTTCTGTAACGTAAGAACTACGGAAGCAATTGCAAGTAACAATATTTATTGCAAAACTCAAAACATAGTCCACAGACCGGCAAGGTAGAGAACTCAGTACACAATCCACAGACAGGCAGATAAGTGGCGCAGGGACTCGATGGTCAGACGGATACAGTGCAGGTGAAGTGAGGTGACGATCAACAAGACGAATCCAGAACATCCACAGGGAACAGACAGGAACAATGAAGGATACTGGAACGTAGCAGGAACAAACACCGGACATCACAAACAACGATCTGACAATGGAGATGAGAAATGGGTGAGATTAAATAGACCGGGATAATAGACTGCAGCTGGTGATGAGTGATACTGAATGAGCTCTGATGAGCAGCCACGCCCCTCTAATCAGCACATACACACATGAAACAACAGAAACACGAGACATGAATGAGACATAGGATTTACCCACCGTGACAGCCGCGCAATAAATTCTGGGGTAGACAAGGACTTGAAGAATCCATTTGTTTGTATCCTTCATTTCGTGGGAAACGAAGGATGCATTTCGAGGCCATATTTGAGTAGCCTTTGAGACTGGCACGGTCTTCGTCACATGTGATACAATCGGCCTTTAAAGGATGCAGCCTCTGAACTGGGACGCGGCAAATGTCAGCTTCTGGACCTTCAGCAAGCGCTCTATGTGGAATTGTCTCTACTGTATCTATTGTTTGTTTGATGGTTACTAACAATTTCTTTAAAAATAAATAAAAAAAACAAAATATTTGTTCCGTTCATGAACCTCAAAGCAGTCAAAGGTCCTTTTTGTCCACAGGCTCAAATGTATTTCTGTATCTGTTTAACAGGGATACAATTTCAGATGGGAGTATATTGCCACACAAGGCCCTCTCCCAGGTACCAAGGATGATTTCTGGCGTATGGTGTGGGAACAAAATGTTCACAGCCTTGTAATGGTGACCCAGTGTGTGGAGAGAGGCATGGTAAGTTTGTTTTTGTTTGTTTGTTTACTTATATTGCACCCCTTAGTAGAAACTAGTTTTATAGCAGGAGGTAACAGACATACAGATAATACATAATACACAACACTAGTGAAAAAAAACGATACCAAAATGTATTTGAAATATATTTATCTCATACCAAGGACTACTACTACAAATCTATTTACTTATTTACTAACATATCGCTTGAGACTTTATTGCACAATGCACATTTCTTAATATTAAGCCTAAAATGTGTTTTAATATCACTATTGGTAAGGATAGTATGATCACTATATAATATATTGTCCTAAAGATAATGTCTTTAAATGCAAGATATTTAAAGTGTACCTCAAGTATACTTGCAATAGTTCCACTTTAGCACAATCAAATATACTTAACTAAAGTCCATTGAGTATTTTGCAGACTTTAAGTATATCAATTTAATATAACAAAAGTACAATTGCAGGGTATTCATATTGAGACGAACGTTCAAACACTTTAATCATGTAAAATAAACAAAACACAAAACGAAAGTAAAAGCGGCAGCCCCTCAAGACGACTGCCGTACACACATAAACTAAATAACATAAATGTCCAGACCTGGTCCTCTCACGTCCTTCACTGTCATCGCTCCTTTTATGCTTTCCAGTTTTTGCAATCAAAACACCCCTGTAGGGTCAGTGAACTGTCCTCCATGCAAACTTTCTCTCTATGCAAAAGAGGCAAATAGTACTATGTTTTTCTAGTGATGTGTGCTCATGTCATACTTTTGTGAATATGTGTATGATTCAGGTGAAGTGTGATCGCTATTGGCCGATTGACAGTGAGCCTTTGTATTATGGAGACGTTGTGGTGCAATTGCTTTCTGAGAAGGTCCTCCCAGAGTGGACCATTCGGGACTTCAGGATATCATGTGTAAGTGTTAAATAAGTGGATATAATTTACAACAGCAATACAATTATTCATTACTTTTTTTAAAGTTACAGTACAAAAAAATGGTGGGTTATTCACTATGATCAAAAGGAATTGTTTTTGTACTGTTTGTAAATATTTACAATAGCAATTATGTGTGCTGTAAAGTACAGTTGGATATATTGTACATCAACGTATACCAAGTATATACATCATAGTTGCAATTGTGTTTGCTATGCTAAATTAAATTTATGCTGATTTAAATAATAAAATATTTGCATGACTATGACAGTTATGACATTGAAAATATGAGGAAATGCAAATTATTGTTGTGGCCCTACAAATAGGTTTCATTTCGTAATGGAAAACATAATTTGGACATTTCTTTGCAAGATTTACCCGTTTGGGAAACCTCTTTGGAAAGTAATTTTGTAATTTGCAATGTAGATGCTGTAAAGAAAGCAGCAGTTCTGACATACTAATGCAAGGTCTTTTTTTCAGGAGGGTCAGTTGAGATACCCCAGGATGGTGCGTCAGTTCCATTACACCATTTGGCCAGATCATGGAGTACCAGAGACAACCCAATCGCTCATTCAGTTTGTGCGCACAGTCAGAGATTACATTGACAGGACAACCAGTCCTGGAGTCACTGCAGTACACTGCAGGTATCTGTGTGTTACCTCCTAAAAAAAATCACACTCAAAATCATATTCACAATATATGTATAGCGATATATATATATATGTTTTCTTTCTCTCAGCGCTGGTGTGGGCCGAACTGGCACTTTCATTGTGCTGGATCGTGTTTTAAAGCAACTAGACAGGGAATGCACAGTGGACATTTACGGCTGTGTGTTTGATCTACGTCTGCACCGCTCATACATGGTACAAACTGAGGTATGAGTCTGTCGCTATATCAGCAACATTTACAAATAGCAACAATGGAACTGAGTTGATCAACTTTGAAGGGTTGAGCCAAACCCATCTGTCACACGACAGATGACAGTCTACAGGCCCACTCATTCACACAAGGACGATAACTAAAAATATATTAGCGTCCACACCAACAGACTTTATGTTGTTGTCTGCTGCTGTAAATGCACAAACCTTTTAAACACTGATTGGTGGATTCTGATTGGCTATCAATGAATTTATTGTTCATCAGCTGGAAAACAAAAATTCACTGATAGTTATCGTTATTGTTATACAGGGTCCTCCCAGGTCCTTAAAAAGTCCTAAATTCAGTTTTAGCAAATTTAAGGCCATACGTCTTCAAATCTTAAATTGTATAATAAAACAGTACGCCAAAAGAGAAGTATGCCCAAATACATAGTATTTGAAAAGCAGTAGTCGAAAAGTACACGGATGACCTACTGCTTCCGCCGTTATTCTGAAGTGCGTATTCGATGGGCACTTTACTATCCCATGAGGCAAAGGGGGAGGATTTGTAAATGGTAATGAAGCAAAGCAATTGATGTTGGTAGGTAACATAAAAATGACAACGTGGTGGATGATGTATTACATTGAATTTCATTTATACTACCCATGTTCATAGAACATACCTTTTTATAGGTAAATTCAAATGTAGTAGCTACTCAGACAGTAAGCAATTTCAGACGCACGAAAAGTGTACATTCAGCTGATGGTTTTGAAAAAGAAACCTCTTCTGGTTGATTCAAGACCCCACTGCAAAATTATCCCGATTATTATATGGCTACTTTCCACATTAGTAAAAAACAATTTAACACAAAATATTAATTTGACTTTTTATTACCTCAAGGTGATACGCAGTACACACATGAGTGGTCTGTTATCATTGTAGTGGTTGTTATTGTGCAATACCCGACCGCTAGATGGCTCGAAGAATCAGAATTGAGTATTGCGAGCAGTGTAAGGCTCAATCCCAATTCACCCCTTGGCCCTACCCCTCCGTTTTGCGCGATCACGTCTAGGGGGAGGGTGTCCTGATTCTTGTTGTGATAGAGGGGTAGAGCGAAGGGGTAGGGCTACATAGCCCTTGAAACTGAGATTTTTCAGAGACACACTCCGAACGGAAGGCTACGAGAAAGTTCCCAGAATACATCGTGAATCACCGGCGAGATGGCTTCGCAAACGGTTAAACATTTAAATTTAGCCCTAGATGATAACAGCATGCACTTTATTCACTCGTATAATAATAATATAGTCATTTAAATTGAGAAATTGTATAATAAATTACCTTTCTGAAACAGAAAAGACATACATTTCGAGGAAGGAACGTTTTAATCATCATGTTTCCTCAGAGGTAAGAGCAGCGGCACTCATTGTCAGTCGTTGTCATGGAGAAATCCTGTAAAAACTCGTCGCTTCCGGAATGTCAGAGCCATCATCGACGACTGATGACATATCGGGTTCATGAAGGGTTGTTCCATTTCGTAGGGGAATATTTCAACCCCTTGGCCCTAGTGTTGTCAAGGGTTTTATCTAATGTTATCTAACAAATATAATCTTATTGTAAAGTGTTTTTAATACTACAGTTTCCATCTTTGTAGCTGTGATATACACTTTAATAATATATGTAAATTTAATCTAAATTAAGCTTTGGTACCGAAATTGGTACCGAGAACCGTGGATTTACACTGGTATTGGTACCGAATACTGAAATTTTGGTACCGTGACAACACTACTTGGCCCTTGTAACTCTGTTTTAAGGGCCAAGGGGTACACTCGAAAACAAGGGGTAAGGACAAGGGGTGAATTGGTAAACGTAAAGTAGACGATGAATCTACTTTGAATGTCACAACATGTCTAAATAGTAAAAATAAAAAACTATAATCGCCGACACAACAAATTCCTGATAGTAAAGTGATGCCCCGTTCCAATTTTGACATACTCCAAGCATTTGCGCAACTTCTGATATAAAGGACAAATGGATTTGTAACGTCACTTTGTCACGTCCAGTGTATTTTCGACTTGAGTAAAAGTTACACTATTTACACCGTTAGATGACGTATTTTTGAGTCTTTTGAATGAGTCAGTAGAAAATATTTTTATATTTAAAGGGACTGATGCCAGGTTGCAAACAAGGACATTATTTTGACTTTAAACAACACCTTATAAGATGCAACCGACAAATGCAATGACTAGCACTGTTATGGGAATCCCCTTAACCGCTAAAAGAATACTAAGAAAAAGATCATTGGACATTCAAACATATTTGTTTTATGAATATAAGAAGAATATATTGACCTGAAGAATGAATGCTATATCAGATGCAGGTAATACACTCTATTTGTCAATCTCTCTTATAATAATCTACTCTTCATAATAAAATAAGCTTTAATGAAGCAACTCATCATTCCTACTTTGCTAGCTCTAAAAGTGACAAGAATTAGGCTTTGGCTCAACTGTTAAACTAAACTTGAGATTTGAAACCTTGGCAGAAGGAAGTAGTTCACACAAAAGAGGGTTTTTAAAGACAGTCCATTGTCGTTTCGGTAACACTTTACTTGAAGGGGTGTGCATAAGACTGACATGACACCTTCATAATCATGACATGGCAGATGTTATAAATATGAAGGAGGTTTTATGCATGTTTATGACAACTGTCATTAAGTGTCATTCGCTCAATTATGACATTTTTAATGCAAATATGACATTGTTTGAGATTTCATAAAACCTCCTTCATATTCATGACACGTGCCATGTCATGATTATGAAGGTGTCATGTCAGTCTTATGCACACCCCTTCAAGTAGAGTGTTACCGTTGTTTCTTATTTATTTACACAATTGTGCCGTGGAACTGTTGTATAAAAGCAATTTCAATGTAGATAAACTCCACATGGCCTAATCACAGATGTCACTCCTACTCTTGTGATATTTCACATTTACAGTTTATAATCAAAAAAGTTAGAAATAATCATTTATAATTTTGACTCATTCCTTTTCTAAAAAATGGTTTAGGCTGAATTGTGAGTATTATCATTTTATAAAACTGTTGTACTAAAGTTGTACATTTGTTTAAATAGCATTTTTTACAGTCATTTTACGTTTTAGAATGTTACCATAAACATTGCTCTACCCTGCTCATATGGTATTAATTTGTATATGTGCAGGCCTTAAAAAAGGCATTGAAAAACCTATACCCTGGTTATAGTTGTAGTGTGGACTTTCCTATTCTCATTGAATTAGAACGATTATTAAAACTTTATAGTTATTGCTATATTCATTGTCTTTGGTGACTCGATTTCAGTCAGAAATCAATTGACTAAACGTGTAGTTACTTACTGTAGTTACTGTATTGCCTCTGTAGTTTCAATTAAATGTGTGAAATGGTTTATAAGCACCCTAATATGATGGGTTTGTCTTCTGCAGTGTCAGTATGCTTATATCCATCAGTGTGTGCGGGATGTTTTGAGGGCTCGTAAACTTTGCTGTGAACGGGATAACCCTCTTTTCCCCATCTACAACAACTTATTGTAAACGTAAGTATTGTATGTGCCTGTGTTTCACTTAGACATTGTATGGATGCAGTTTTACAGCACAAAACCATAAAATCTAAATAGCTAGATGAGTTTCAATCCCTCTCCTCTAGTCACTCGAATAAAACACTTCCATTTAGTTGCACCACCCACTTCTAATCAATTCTCAAAGGACAAAATCTAGACACATGCTATTTTTTTTCTTGTGTCTATAGCCATTAGTAATAAAATAAATATTTTACAATTTGAGCATAGATGTCCTGCTTTTATGTTTTGTGTGTATCTGAAAATCTCATGTATTTTCTTTTTCGACAGAGTTTGTGTATACAGGATCAGGAAGACTATTCCCCTTACTGAACAAGAACAGAAGAGAAGCTTTTGTATTTCATCAATAGTTTTAATAGCTGTGCATAACAAAGATATATGCTTTATTTTTATACAACTTTTTCATGACATACTGTACTGCACACTGTTTGTAATTATTTATGTGTTATGCTCATTTTGTTTAATATATCGTATTTAGACTACTGGCACTTTCTTAAATTTAGTATTGATTTTCAATGACGTGACATGTCAATTCTGGTGTCCAAAGCATATTCTTAATATTAAAAATATATGCATTTTTAAATACACTACATTAAATGACTTCCCCTCTTAATTACTCATGTGAGTATTCATTATAAATAATTAATCTTTAAGGAACTATTGAGCTCAAAAGTCCCAAAATGTCATTCCGGGTAACTGTTCTGGCTTAAAATCTGAATACAAAAATATAACAAAAAAATTAAAAATATATATAGGCCTATTTTATATATATATATATATATATATATGAATACAATTATTTAAAATCTACTTTAGCAAAATGTGTTTATTTTTTCAATGATATCTACAAATACAGTGATAATACTATGCTTATTTACATTTTTTTGACAAAGTAATAAACAGTCATAAAGGTCCAAATTCTGATTTATCTAATGTAATTTCTGGATAACAGACATCAATGACCATTTTGGACCATAATGCATTTTGGTATATCATGTACAACACGATCTCATGAAAATGCATATCTATAGCACAAATTCTATTTATCGTGCAATTTATACGCAAAAGAAAAGGTTTTTACGTGCATATGATATGTACTTTAAAACCCCTTGGGTAGGATTTGTGGTGTGGAGTGCGCATTACATGCCATAAAGTGCGTATCGTTTGCACGTAAAAACTTTTTTGCAAATAAATTGCACGATAAATACAATTCGTGCTATAGATAAGCACTTTCTTGAGATCGGGCTGTCATGTAACAGTATTGTATCAAAAAGACCCTGAAGGAGCCCCAAAATATGTACAAAGGTCAGTAAGAGTCTCATAAAATGATATTTTGGTGCATGGTGCACTTTGTAGCAATATCATGTGTCCTTTTGGTTAACACTAATAAAACATTTCTAATGTTTTTATATTAGAAAACTATCTATTTGATCACATGTCCCTCCAAAGAAACCGCAACACTGGTTTGTCTCTGGGCAACAAATGTACCTGATGGAACATAGCTTTAATGTCCCCACTCACGGCTACTGTGTGTTGTCGGAACCTCAGGAGCACACCTAATAAAGAGGATCCCAGCATCGGACCAGGAAGCAGCTGACTGTTCAAGGAAATCCTGTTCTTCCCATTGTGTTGTACGATATGGTGTGGAATGAACCAGGACTCTGAGGTGTTGTTTGCCTCTTCTGCGGTTATCTTGGCTACATATCCAGCAGATTTCAACTTACGGATTTCAGTGCAGTAAGCTTGCGCTAATTCAGGATCTCGTGCCAATCTGCGCTCGGTACTTCGAAGACTAGGAAGAACAGCACCTTTGTCTGTATGGAATGTTGCCATGGGCTTGCGTCGGATCAATGGGGTAGCATAACGTTGAACGCCATCTACATTCACACTGGTTGTGTCGTTCTGGAGCACAACGAGGGTGTCTTTGTCCTGCTTGGACCTTGTAACCATCTTCTCGTTGTAGGGGAAGGTGTCGACTTGTCAGAGACGTTCGACATGCCGAATGAGATCATCCGGAAACGGAGTGGTGGTGATATGAAGGCACTGCTGATAACACCGTGAGGGTTGCTTGGGGCTCATGGGACCCTGAAGAGACCATCCCAGCTGTGTTCTGATGGCTATTGGACCTCCGTCTGGTCCTCGGAATACAGGCTGTATCGGCATTATCTGGATTTGGTGACTGCTGAGACCACGAAGGAAACGGACGAACCTGCGAGTTTTGTGGGAGATTGCTGAACAGTCTGTAAATGAAGTAACTCTGGGTTACAGGTAAGCTTGAGCTGCTGCACAACAGGGGGAAGCACAAGTGTTCTCTCTGACCCATCATCAAGGACAGCATATGTCTCCATGGTGTGGTGTTCATTGTGAAGGAGGACCTTGATGACCTTCAGCATGACTCTAGGTGTACGGTTCGGTCTGTCCAAGTAAACCCGGGTTGATGGGAGGCTAACAGTGAGGACAGCACTGATATTGTCTTTGATGGAATCATGAAGAACTGTGAGATGTAGCTCCTTACAGGTCCGACATGGACATTTGAGGTTGCAAGACTCTACAGCATGGGACCGTCCACATCTCCAACATCGTTTACCATCTTTAATCCAAGATACAATCTGGGAGGTAGTCAACTTCTTGAATGCCTCACAAGAGTTGAGGTAGTGATCCCTGTTGTCACAATGAGGACAGTATGACTTGGGCTTGGAGTTGGATTTAGGGGCTGTCGACTCAGTAGTCCTAGCTACACTCTCACGTGTCAAGAGAACTTGCCATTGCAAAACACTGCCATTCAAAATGACACAACATGAGCTAATTGGCCAATACATGTGCCACCTGGCCAAACACCTCAATGGTTACAGTTTTTCTCAATCGATTTGGTACATTTCTCCAAACTCAGGTAACTGCTCTCAAAACATTTAACACAGTGACCTGTACACTTTGTAATTGTCCTAAACAGTAAATTCTCCTTCATTTCATTCAAATTACAAATCAAAAGCATAATTTTCTCAAAAAAACTGAGCACAAAATTCCCTAATGTTATCACAGCAGTTCATTCAACCAAACAAATCTTTAATATCTCAGGAAAAACATTTGAAGCTTTTTTATTGGTCTTCACAAAGATCACAAGCATTTTTGTACCATTTTCAAAACACAACAAACAAAACTCTGTGAATTGTAAAATAGTCAGTTGCACATCTTATGTCCTCAATTAACCCCAAATTGATATCTGATGAGTTAGTAATCCACTCAACACAGAAAAAGCCAATTTCCTATTTGTTCACACAGCTGTCTTAATTACAACTACAAAAGGGGAAGAGAAAAACAACAAATAAGAGTCTTGGCACTAAAATACCACTCGTCAGATAGAAACTGAAGCGGAGGGTGGCGACGGATGGCTGAGTGGGGAGGATTGAGGTGTGATCCGGGAGGTGCAGGAAGTGAGGTGAATGAAGTGAGATTGAGGTAGACACAGGTAACGAGGGAAAAATCAAACAACGAAGAATGGAGGAAAGTGAATCTGAAACATTTTTAAAGAAAGCAGAGAGAATCTGATGGAGAAAAGGGAGAGGAAGAACAAAGTTCTAAAATTAAAGTTATTCTGCGATTTCAATCTCCTTGTACATCAAATACCTTGAAGGTTAGTGATGCTATTACAGTTTTTTCCAATCGCTATGACAGTTTTTTCAATACATTTAACAAGTTTCCTAAACTCTTAACGCACCAACACACCTAAAACACACAATTGGCAAAACGGTTAATTTCATGCTCAAAATCACACATTGTAAACTAAACTCCAAAACTAATTTTCAAAATACAATAATACACTAACACAATACACTATGTCTAACAAAACACTGCAAACATGTTTCAAAATCAAACAATTATTCAAAACACTAACACATGTTCTCTTCCAACAGGAACATTTAGTCAATCATAACACAATGACAAAAAAACACTATCATCAGCTGAAATTACAGAAACTGCATTATTTTATGTATATTTTAAGTATATTGTATTGATCATAGATTGTGTTTTGCACTGTAGTTTCTTTTGATGCCTCTCTACATTTTTGTTTTGTTGGGTTTAGTAAATGCATGCATTTTGTTTCTTTTGCTGTAGAAATTCAATACAAAAAAATGAATGACCATCTCAGAGTAGCTTTATAGAATGTACAGTTTATGAAGAAAAAAAAAAAAAGACAGACAGAATTGCTGCAGTAAATACTTTATTTGCAAAAGGACATTGCTGCAAGATATACAAACAGAAAAAGCACTGGAATAATAATTGAAAAAACAAAGTAATCTTCTAATCTGCCCGGTCTTCTGCATTTGGCCACATGTTCTCATCCACATCACACCTGATATCTTCTCTGGCAAGGCATCGTGGGAAGAATCTTTTGGCATGCCTAATCCACCCCTGGCAGTGTTCAGCTGTGATGTCTTGGCATGCAGCATTCATTGCATCCAGGAGGGACATTTGGTCATGTGGACGATGGTCAAAAACCTTCCATCTCCAGGCTGAGAAAAACTCCTCAATGGGGTTGAGGAAAGGGGAGTAAGGGGCAAGGAAATGGGACATCATCCTTGGATGGGCGTCAAACCAGGCTGTGACTGCACGAGAATGGTGGAATGCCACATTGTCCCATATAATCACATATATTGGCAAGTGGTCTCCCACCTGTCCCCTTTCTACCTCTGGCACCAGTCTTTCGTGCAGGTCTTCTAAAAACAGGAGAAGGCGGTCTGTGTTGTAGGGGCCAATCTCACATTTATGCAGTAGTGCACCGTTGTTGGAGATTGCGGCGCACATGGTAATGTTGGCTCCTCTCTGGCCCGGCACAGTAACTGTGGCCCTTTTGCCAATTATGTTTCTCCCACGGCGACGCCTTTTTGCCAAGTTGAAGCCAGCCTCGTCAACATAGATCATTTCATGTGGGACTTGATTGGCCTCCAACTCCATGACTCTCTGAAAGTAATTAAACACAGTGTATGTAAATGCTGTGCTGTATATCTACTGTATGTCCTAATGTACTCCAGGTTTATAGAGTAGTTTACTGCAAAACACACTGTGTATAGTACAGTAATGACTGTATTGCATAACCTTTCCTGGACGTATTGGTGACGGAGTTCTTTGATGCGCTCACTGTTCCTTTCAAAAGGAACTTTGTATAGTTGTTTCATTCGGACTCTGTGTTTAGCTAGAGTCCGAGAAATGGATGTTATGCTGATTACTGCAATGTTCCCAAAGACAAGGTGGTCCTCTACAACTCTGGACTGAATGTCCTTCAGTTTTATTTCATTGTCACCAATCACCATGTTGACAATAGCAAGTTCCTGTTCTTCATTTAGGAGCTTTCCTCTGCCCCCTGAGGGAGGTAGACGTTGAATCCTTAGAGGGACAAAATACAGTTAATTTAGAGACCGGAGGCATACAGTCACTAATAAATGGTAAAATTATTTACACTTTGCTGTAGGAGAAGCAATATCCTACCTGTTGGTTTCTCTGAAAATACTGACAATGGATGCCACTGTGTCCCGGCTGAGATTTGGCTGTACTCGTTCACCAGCCTCTCTGTATGATAGCCCGTGGTTTATGACATGGTCAATGATAGTAGCTCTTATTTGATCAGTTACCCTAGCTCTGGTCCTTCTTTGAGCGCCACCACGCATTCTAACTCCTCTCCCTCCACCTTGCCCCACTCCTCTCCCTTGTCCTTGGCCCACTCCTCTCCCTTGTCCTTGTCCTTGTCCCACTCCTCTCCCTTGTCCTTGGCCCACTCCTCTCCCTTGTCCTTGTCCTTGTCCCACTCCTCTCCCTTGTCCTTGTCCCACTCCTCTCCCTTGCCCTTGTCCCACTCCTCTCCCTTGCCCTTGTCCCACTCCTCTCCCTTGCCCTTGTCCCACTCCTCTCCCTTGTCCTTGTCCCACTCCTCTCCCTTGCCCTTGTCCCACTCCTCTCCCTTGCCCTTGTCCCACTCCTCTCCCTTGCCCTTGTCCCACTCCTCTCCCTTGTCCTTGCCCCACTCCTCTCCCTTGTCCTTGTCCTTGCCCCACTCCTCTCCCTTGTCCTGGTACTCGTCTTCCTCTCCCTCGTGCAGGCATTTCTTTCTTTCTTTCTTTCTTTCTCTTTCTTTCTTTCTTTCTTTCTTTCTTCCTTTCTTCCTGTTGCTCTATATTGTTCCTTTTCCACAAAAGATCAGCCCAAAAGGTCCTCTTTTACTTTATACCATATGGTCATGCGATTGAAAGAACCTCAACACCTGAGTGTGCTTCCTAGATGGGAATCAGCTGTGATTTATATATTTGCATAACTTCAATAAGCTGTTTCTCATTAGCAATGGAATAAGATACAGGGAATATATTTGTTTTTCAATTCACAATATGAACAGCTGTTCACTTTGACTTTAGCCTATATAAGTTATGTTTAGAACATGATGTTATCTATTCTGACATACAGTGTGAAAGCATTTGTAAATTTGACTGTAAAATTACATTGTTTTGGTCTTGGTTGAGCTTGTGTGTAAAAGAAGTTCAAGCATTTTAAATTTGTGCTAATTGTATGCATTTTGTGTTAAAGCAACAACAAATGTGTTAATAGTATAGCTTATACAGACGGATGTAGTGCTAACTGTGTTAAGAGTTTAGGAAACTTGTTAAATGTATTGAAAAAACTGTCATAGCGATTGGAAAAAACTGTAACAAGCTGGTAGGTGACGTACGGTTTGTTAAAACTTTACGAGATGGGAACCTACTTATTATATGTAGAGATAGAGTTCAGCAGCATGGATTAATGAAATGTAAATCATTGCTTGGGAAGGAGGTTAAGCCACAAGTATGGGAAGATAGAGGGAAGGTTATGGGTGTAATATCTGGAGTGTCAACTAAGATAACTGAAGAAGAAATCAGGGCTAATGTCAGAGGAGTGAGAGTAACGAGAGTTAAACGTTTACCTTTCACAAGAGATGGTGTTAAGGGCCTGGCCTGTCTGTATTGTTGACTCTAGAGGAAGACAAAATTCCCGAAAGAATCAGAATTGGGTATGTCAGCTATATAGTAAGGCCATATATCCCTCCCCCTATGAGATGCTTAAATGCCAGCATTTTGGTCACATTGCAGCAGCCTGTAAGAGTAAACTCTGTTGCGCCAAATGCGGAGGGGAACATGAATACGGGAAATGTGAGAGAGGAGCTCAAATTAAGTGTTGTAACTGTGGAGGAGATCATAGTGCTGCCTACAAAGTCTGTGATGCACATAAAAAAGCGGTTCAAATTCAGAACGTGAAGGTAAAAGAAAAGCTTACTTATATTGAGGCAATTAGAAAGATAAAATCTAATGACAATTATAGTAAATTAGTACACAGCACCTGTGACTCAACCCCCAGTTCAAAGCATACATAAGTGCTGCAATGTTTCCAAGGATACACTTATAGTGGAAAAGAGAAAGTTTGTAGCATTTATGGAGGAAATCATTAACTGTTCTGCCCAAGCATGTAGCCGAACAGAGAGCACTAAGATAATTGCAAAAGCGGCAGAAAAGTACTTGGAAATGGAAGAGATATCAGTAGAGATCATTAATCTCAACACTTATAGCGGGGATATCAGATTCACAGTTAACATGTAGTGGTGGAGATTAATGATAATAACCATTATACAGTGGAATGCGAGGAGTCTACTTGCAAACGGACAAGCATTAAAACAGCACATTCAGGAGCAATCAGTCAAACCTAAAATTATTTGTATTCAGGAATCCTAGCTAAAACCCTCACTTGACTTTACATTCTATGGCTATACAGCAGTGCGTAAGGCAAGAACCCTTGCTATGGGTGGTGGAGTTGTAACCTTCATTCAACATGGTGTTAACCATAGAGTTATCAACAGTAGTGAAGAACTTGAGATAATTATAATTGAGGCATGGGTCAACAAAACAAAAATTAGAATAATAAACTTATAATCCTTGTCAAAAAATAACTAGAGACATGTTGGAGAGTATATATGATGTGGAAAAATCCAAAGATATAGTATTTGGAGATTTTAATGCAAATAATACCCTGTGGGGAAGTGCTAGAACAGACGGAGATGGGTACATCATTGAGGAGTTTATGGATCAGTTATTGTGTCTAAATGATGGAAGAGGCACTAGGTATGACACAGCTCATGGTGTAGAATCTGCAATTGATCTTACTTTTGTATCACAACTAGCAGGTACTTGCATATGGGAAGTGAGCAGTGACAGTGCAATGGGAAGTGACCATTATCCTATCTGGGTAAAGATAAGGAGTCAAAATGTTAGTTTTGAAGAAAATTGGATTCCAAGATGGAGAATGAAAGAGGTCAATTGGGGGCTGTATAATTTTAAAACAAGCAGCAAATTAATTCAAGTCATGCCAAATTTGTGTGACGACATTGAGGAATTGAACAATATGATTATTAACATAATACATGAGTCAGCAGAGGAAACAATAGGTAAAACATCTGGAGCAAAGAAGAAGAAAATGGTACCATGGTGGTCTGATGAGTTAGGCGGTGGGCCGGACCTCGAAATTACGAATTTAATACTTACCTCACAGCTGTGTAAGTATTTTTTTTGCTGAGGTCATGTAATAAAATCGTATAAGTACTACAGACATTGTTTCCAACTTTGTTGTTTGCACATTTGATGCAAAATGTCCTTACAAACTCTTACTTTTTTAAACCGGCAAATAAGCAGTACTAATCATAACGTTAGAAAACCTCCCGTTTCCTTGACAACCAATGTAAATAATGAACACAGACGACCAGGAAGCTGCGTTCTTGAAATTACAATTTTGCTGTAAATCATTAAAAATTTAATTATAGTTCTGTAGTTTAGTAATACTGAGGTAAAAATGAGGTGTTTTATCCATTTAGCCTCAAATGTTAAAAGCCCTGTAACCCCCTTTTCCCAGACAAGTTGGGCAAAGTTTGTCCAATGTACACATTTATGGGTGAACCTGCAAACCACAGAAAGTACAGTAGCTGAAAAGGCCGTATTGGCATTTAACTTAAATTCCAAAGATGTCCAAGATGTGCAGGCTAATGTTGGATTTCATAGAGAATGCTACATGCTCTTCACCAACAAAGAGCACATAAGAGCACGTAAGAAGATAGAAAAGGCAGCTAACAACAGTGAAGGTTTGTATCAAATGTATATTTTTTTATATAAAATAAATACAACAATGTCAAGACAGTAGTGTGAAAGTAGTTGTCCAGCTGGAAATCCGATGAAATTTGAGAAAGCAGTGGCTGCTCTGTGTAATTTATACCCCTGGCTGCGCCAGAAACGCCTCCTATTCCCACAACGTCACACAGCCAATCAGAATAAAGGTTTCTACCCCAATTTGGTTTATGGCCTGGACTCTGGGCTACTCCGAAATGTTATCTAGTTTATCAGTTATTCATTAACATTGCGGACAGCATGTACACTGTATTATAGTAGGGATAGGCATTTAAAGCAAAAATAATATTCGAAGATCGCTGAGTAGGCTATTATTCGAAAATCACACCCCTCCACCACACGCACACACCAGAGCATATAAGTAAAGCGGAGCGGTGTGACGCTTAAATGTATGTTTAAGTTTTTTAACTTATACATACGTTTCATTTATATACGTTGAACCCCTTTACTAGTCAGACCCATTTTGGTCAAGTGCTGCATAAATGACATACCTAAAATAAAAAGGTTGCTGCTTATAAGTCATTCTGAATAGACACATAACCAACATATATTTAGAAAGCCAACCCTTGATAGTTTACATTTCAAGACTCAAAATTAACCAGACTGTTATTAATATTGAGATATATAAGTTCAAACATAGAAACAAAAACAAATATTAAGAATATATTTATAAAATGTATAAAAATATTATGTTAATTTAGAATTGCAACTTATAACCACAACTAAAACATGGGGATTTTTTAAAGACGATCATCCCGCACATCCTATTCAATATTCTATAATAAAATCAACTAATTGAATATTCGAAAATCGTGACTCATCCCTAATTAATATAGTATTTCAGTGCAAGTGGGTCAAATGTTAATAGCAAATTTAAAAATAAAAAAAATAAACCAATGTAGCAGCATCATAGTGTAAACTACCAATGTATTTGTGCAAGAGTCAATCAGTTGCCCTTAGGTTATTGGAGGGTGGGGGTGGAAGGAAGAGGCTCCCTATGATTCCCCTATAGAAAGTTAAGAGGATGCATTTTTGAGAGATGAGCCTTCCTCAACTGTGGGAGGAAGTGCAGAGGTTTTTGGACTTTCTTGGCCAGGTTCTGTTGGTGGTGTCGATAGATCAAGATGGGTCATCTGTGATGTGGATACTAGCAACTCCGTGATCTTGACCTGTTCCATCATGGTGCTGTTGATGTGATGAATGTCAACGATCACCTCTGTAGTCATTTGGGTGTGGAGAGATATGATGTTGTCCTGTCCTTGTCTGTGTGTTAGATAAACAACTGAATTATATTCAGATAAATAAACACAGAAAGCACACATTACTAGATAATTTTAAATCACATTTTTCATCTTGACATTTGTATTAAGATGCTAACCATCTTAAACGAGCTTGACAAGACTACTGCAGTTCTGACCACAAATAATTTTGTTAAATAGCTCAAAAACAGCCATCTTTAAATAAAATATTTTTCCACCATATTCCATCTTATACCTGTTCTGTTATGTAGGTGAAGCCCAACCACTGACAGATGTAGCTGAACCACTGCCGTTCAATGATGAGAGTGTCTCCAAGGTCCGGATTCTGCGCTCTGCATTGGATGATGGCCCCGAACAAAGGAGAGCATCTCATCTACTCCCAGCTAGACGCCTAATATGCAGGAAGAATCAGTATGTTATTGACAGTCACAGAAAAAGGAAAAAAGAAAAGCTTTCAAAATGTGAGACACTGACAGCAGGTAACTTGCTTTTTGCGGCAGAGGACAAGATGGATGAGAGGGTTCTCATCCATATCCGTGGGAGAGACCTTGTTGCCTCAGAGGCCATGTATCATCAAAGCTGTTACAAACGCTACACATCTTGTCTTTATAAAAAACACACTCAAGGTTCTGAAGACAACCCATATCAGGCAGGCTACGACCATTTCTGTCAGTCAGTGGTGGAAGAGAGGCTATTGAAGAAGCGCGAAGTTCTCAGGCTGTCCAGGCTAAATGAGCTTTTCAAGGCAATAGTTAAGGAAAGAGAGGGCACTGACATTTCAGCATACACAGTCTGTCGTTTAAAGGCTAGGCTTCAAAAGTCACATCCTTGCCTAAAGTTTTTGAAGTCATCAAAAAATTATTTAGTATTTGTTGAAGACTTGTGTGCTGAGGAGGTTATCCCTGATGTAGCAACACAGCAGTCATCATCATCAGACCAAAGTGATGACAGGATGACACTGAGCCAAGCCGGGTTATGAAGGGGCAGACTTATGAGAGACTTCTGTATCATGCAGCCATGTCTCTCAAGGAGATCATACAAGAAAAATGCAAATGTACAGCTAAACTGCCATGGCCACCAACAGCCCAAGACCTAAACATTGATACTGCCTTGAGAATGATACCACCCCAGTTGTACAATGTTATTGCATGCATAACAGGTACAATTTCAGAGTTTCAATCCGGTGTTCAGCATGTCAGTGTTGGTGTGGATGAGAAGCAGAAGATTGGGTCAATGTGCCAGGACATCATGAATCTTGCCATGAGAGGAATGTGGCTCATGCCAAAGCATACTGCGCTAGCCATGGCGGTTAGGCATATGACTGGCTCAGCACAGGTAATTGGAATTTTGAATGGTCTTGGGCACTGTAGCTCACACTCCCAAGTGCTTGAACACGACACTGCTCTCGCAGAGCTGCAGCTTGAAAGAGGTGATACATACATCCCACCAAGCATTGTACCTGAAATCTCTGCAACCCTTGTTTGGGACAACAATGACTTTGGTGAGGAAACGCTGTCAGGAAAGGGCACAACGCATAACACCAACGGCATCATAATTCAGAATTCCACCTCCAGTGATGTACTTACCTCAGAATTTGTATCGCTGCAGAAAAGCAGAAAAAGGTCCATTAAAACTCCTCCTATCCAAATAGTCATCTTTACAAAAGGAAAAAGGGCCGGTCCAGAATGTTTTAGGTCTAGAATTGAAGTTGGATGTGAGATCTACATTCCTGTGCAGGCAACAGCAAGGACAATGGACAGTGCTTACTTCTTCATGAAGACCCAAGAAGTCCAAAGAAGTGTTCTTCCTAGATGGACTGGCTACAATACACTGCTGCAGAGAGGTGCAATCCCACCACAATCAAACATCGGTTACCTGCCTGTCATTGATGCCAGTCCAACCGACTTAAACACGGTGCACACTATCCTTACACGTTCCATAGCTATAGCAGACAAACTAAAGCTGAGCGAAATGGTGTTAGTAATGGATCAGGCCATATACTCGAAAGCCCAAGAGATTCGTTGGACAAACAAAACATTTCAGGAACGTCTCGTCCTTCGAATGGGGGAATTTCACACAGCCATGGTGTACCTGGCCTGTATTGGGAAGCGATTTGGGGATGCAGGATTTCATGATAGAAGCTGAAGTTGTTGCTGCAGGATCTGTGGAGGGAGTCATATCTGGACATCAATACAATCAAAGCATGCGTGTACACAAGTTAATGTGTGAAGCCCTACAGAGACTTCGCTGGCAGGCATACCTGGACATTCTTCCAGAAGATGAACGTGAAGCTGCTGTCAAGACTGCTGTTGGTCTGCAGACAGCTTTCCCTGGTGAAGAATTTGATGATCTGGTAATGTCTGAGAACTTTCAAAAAGTAATGAAAGGGTA
Source organism: Meda fulgida (assembly GCA_030578275.1). Taxonomy (NCBI): domain Eukaryota; kingdom Metazoa; phylum Chordata; class Actinopteri; order Cypriniformes; family Leuciscidae; genus Meda; species Meda fulgida. The sequence goes on from CM060619.1 coordinate 19,792,667, forward strand.
TGATGATTTCATTAAAGACAACACCACCAACAAGACATTCCATTTTTGGTGCACATACATTACAATGGTAGAAGATCTTCTCCTCTTCATCAGAGGAACATGAGAGGCAAACTGGAGTCTCCACCTATCAAGTGTGCGTTCCATTATGCCATGGTTCTTCTGTTATGACAGGATCAACTATGCCCATTACCTGTCAACGTACTGGATGGAAATGGTCAGTTCATGGTACACTCATCCAAACATAAACCACCAGCTCCAATCCGGGAATTTTGTCGCCCAAAGACAGCAAACATATGGCTTTGCTTACACAGCATGTGATCAAGTCATCGAACAAACAGCAAACCGTGACTCCAAAAATAAAGGTGGACTGACTGGGTTTTCACTTAACAAAGGTGCGGTTCATAGATGGACATCATGAACGTGCAGCTATCAGTATGGAATGCAAAGACATGGCCGGGCACAGCCCCACAACAAAACAACGAGCTGAACTTGATGACACGCGCAGAGAAAGTGATGAGGGATGTAAAAAACATCATATCCACCATTCAGAACATGATAAATCCATTTGATCCTTCCATTGATCGAGAGGTCCTTTACCATATAACATCTGGACATGTTGCATCAGAGTCGATTTTTAATGATTTGAATGAAGCAAAAGAGAGAGGAGAGAAAGCCTTCTTAGAATTATGTGAAAAGAGGCTTCAAAGTAATGAGGTATGCATTTATCAGCCCATAAAAAAAATGAAGCTCAAGACCCTCAAAGACACTGCAACTACAACAGTGACAAAAGCAAAAGGTAGAGAGATATCCCTAAAAGCAGACTGTGATCTTTTTGCCAGATTAATTGTAGTTGGGACCTCAAGAAAAATTGACATGAGTGAGATGCTTGTACATAGTTTAGGGCCCTTACCTGCCGCACTAGCTCATTTTGATGGCTCTCTGATGAAAACGGACAAAGCAAAGCTGTTGCATTTCCTGGAAGCTGTTGTTTCCACCAGCAACAGTGGACAACGTTCCCGAGGGCTCCAGGCTGGTGTGGGATGCTATGGCACTTGTACAAGCGATGAAACCCCAACCAACTTTCGGGATGTTTGCTGACGGTGCTCTCAGGCTGATTGTCAGTGTGGCCAAAGCTAGCAAGTCCAAAATAATCCATTTTGTACCAGACACGTACAAAGTCATTAGCATCAAGAATGCAGAAGGAGACCGACGTGCAGTGAAGGGTTGTCAAATTACCAAAATATATTCTGAAGACCAAAGGACACCAAAGCAATGGGCAAAGTTCTTGGCATGTGGGGAAAATAAGGAAAATCTCCTACAATTTTTCTTTGATAGATGGTGTACATCTGGAGGGCACATGATTGAGGACCTGACTGTGATCGTTGCACATAGAGGAGAGTGCCATGCTCTAAAAAAAAACCCCGGATACAACTGATTTGGAAGCCTTGCCAATGCCTGCGCTGTTCACGACACAGGAAGAAGCGGACACCAGACTACTGCTACACTGTGCTCATGCTGCTGATTATAGCAGGCATATTATTATCAGAAGTACTGACACTGATGTGTTTGTACTGGCCCTCGCTTTCTACAAAGACATCGGAGCTCACCTGTATTTCCAGACGGGGAAAGGAGGAAATTCTCGCACAGTCGAAGTCCAGAAGATCCATGACCAGCTGGGAGCGATAGTCTGCGATGCGCTGATTGGTCTTTACTGTTTCACTGGTTGTGACACTGTCAGCTCCCTGTATGGCATAGGAAAGGTGAAGGCAGTGAAGGCACTCCTATCCAATCAAGAGCACTGCAACACATTCCAGAGAATAGGCAGAACTTTCACTGTGACCCCAGACCTCTATGAAGCAGTGGAGGCCTTCACATGCGAGCTATATGATGTAAAAGATGTCAAAAGTGTCAACCAGGCAAGGTGGCACATGTTTAAGTCTGGGAAATGTCTCGAAAGGAGCCTTCCTCCAAATCAAGACTCCCTTCAGCAGCACATTCAGCGTGCCAACTACCAGGCTGCAATACACAGGTACATGACCAAGAAACAGAAAAAGAGAAAATGGTTTACAGCTAATATGTCATTCTAAAGAAAACAAAATTAGAAACAAAGATAATAAACAAAATAGAAACATAAAACTGATACAGTAGGTTAATAGGCCAAAGTAATGTTTTCATATTTTTCATTCTACAGGAGAAGTCTGCAAAAACAACCTGACATACCCCAGCCGGTACAGCATGGATGGAGGATGGAGGGAGAATACCTGGTAGTGCACTGGATGACACTGCCCCCAGCACCACAGAGTGTCTTAGAGCTGGTGCACTGCCAATGCAAAACCCTTAAATGTGTAGGAGGGAACTGTACTTGCAAAAAGCATAGGCTACCATGCACAGAATTGTGTCATTGTGTAAACTGTGACAATCAACCATAAATGGCTTATATAACTCCATGACTACCACTATAAAGTTGATTTGAAATAATTTCTTTGTTTTGCTTTGCACTCTTTTTTCGCTGATAATTAGTCTAGCTTACTTGTAGCCTAGGTAGCTTGCTGTAACCAATCCAACCTGGACATAAGTTAGCTACCTGTCAAATTATTTCCTGCTGTCTTCCCGTTTAAATATTTTCCTGTAATTATCCCGTATTTGAATACTCTTTGCTTAGTTCATTGTATATGTAATTTACCGAATAATTATTTTGGATTAGCCTAAGCAACATACCGTTAGACCTAGCTTTACTGCTCCACTACCAATAATATTTTGTGGCTACTGTTCTCATCAACGACAACGCATATATTCACGACGAAGTATAGCTTGAAGTCTTAAATACAACTTAAATGAAAAGCATTAAGATATAGGGGTGTATAATCATTGTAAAACAAATCTTACCTTGACGTTGTCTTGCCGAGACACACCGGTCCCTCCAGTTTGGGTTGTTGATTTGGCTTCAGCCTGACGCGAGTCATGCGACGCCGGTTCAACGAATAACGTGATTGGCCAAATCAATTCAACAAGGTAACAACACAAGCGTTGATTGGATCTCAGTCCGGCCAACGTTTGTAATCAGCTAGCGAAATTAAATCTATTTTTATACTTTAATGTGCAACAATTGGCGTTGGAAACAATCGGTAATCTTTTTGTGTATTATTCATACAGACAAAAAAAAAAAGAGCCACACAGCTGCTGGGTAACTATCAAATCAAAAACTAAACGAGATAGACGGACTCGGCCCACTGCCTAAGTGTAGGGAGAGATGGGATATGCTATAAAATGATTGAAGAACTATCTGATGTGGCAAAAAATGTGATACTGGCTTTATATAACAAAATTTGGGAGCGAGGAAAGCTGCCTAATGGGTGGAAACACTCAGTAATAGTCCCTATAGGGAAACCAGGAAAGGATGCAACGAATGTCAAAAGCTACAAACCAATAGCTTTTACGTCTAAAATATGTAAACTCATGGAGAGGATGATTACTAAAAGGCTAGGGTACAAATTAGAAAGCAGAGGGCTGATCACACCATACCAGAGTGGTTTCCGTAATGAAGAACTACTATTGATCCTTTAGTCAGACTAGAGAATGAGATACGTAAAGCACAAGTTAACAAAGAATCTATTTTGGCAACATTTTTTGATATAGAGAAGGCTTATGACATGCTGTGGAAAGAAGGACTTTTAATTAAGTTGAATAAAATGGAAATACGTGGTAAAATGTTCAACTGGATCAAAGATTTTTTAAAGGGTGGAACCATAGAGGTAAGGATAGGGTCAGAGTCATCAAGCACATACACAATAGATAATGGTACAAGGTAGTGTATGCAATCCAATTCTGTTTATTACAATGATTAATGATGTGTTTGATGGAGTGAACCAAAGGATAAACAGGGCATTATATGCAGATGATGGAGCACTGTGGGTGAGGGGCCGTAATATAGACAATTTACAGCAAAGGATGCAAACAGCAATTCGTCAGGTTGGAAAATGGTCATTTGAATGGGGGTTCCACCTTTCAATTCATCTGTTTTTCTAAGAAAAGGGTAAAACCCACAATATATCTTAAGATATATGGACAATCGCTCAAACAGGTCAATGACTTAAGATATCTTGGTATGTGGTCTGATAGTAAACTCGCTTTTAAAAATCATGTTCAGAAAATGGTGGACAAGTGTAAGAAAGCAATTCATCTTTTGAAGTGTCTTTCAGGGTACAGCTGGGGGGCATCAGGCTCTTCTTTGATCGGATTATTGCAATATAAATTCTTTTCAGTGTTTGACTATGGATGTTCAGTATATAAAACGGCAGCAAAAACTACATTAGCTGAATTGGACAGGGTTTAGGCCAAAGCTCTCCGGCTGTGTAGTGGAGCCTTCCAAACATCACCTATCCCAGCGCTGCAAGTAGAAGTAGGGAAGATGCCTTTAAAACTCAGGAGGCTCAAACTTTCTCTAGCATATTGGGCAAACCTACAAGGGCATGAAACTACACATCCTACAAAATTGGTGTTAGAGCAATGCTGGGAATATGGTCGCATTGTGAAAAGTAGTTTTGGATGGAGTAGCAATAAAGAGGCAGATGACATGGGAATCAGTACTATACCCTGCAGCAAAACTGTTAACTTGAGCACAACTCCACCTTGGTTTTTCTGCTATCCTGTAGTTAATCTAGAAGCTAAAAATATAGTCAAGATGGCATTGTATCAAAGTGTACAGCAGTATCTAGAAGAAATGTATGATGACACAGTACAAATATTTACAGATGCATCCAAAGAACCAGCAGGTAAAATGGGGGTGGCAGTATACATTCCTAAACATAAAGTCATAATACAAAAAAAGAACCTCTATTGCGAAACGGATCTTCGGGTGAATTGTTGCAATTTGTTTCACCCGCCTCTGCCTGCGGATTGGCCGGCGGACAAATTGTTTCACTGTGCCCCGCCTCTGCACCCCTCACCTTATTGGCCGGCCGACGAACTGTTTCAGAGGCGCTCGTTCCTCCCTTTGGCCGAGCCGTCGTCGCCGGCAACAGCGTAGACTCAGACGTCATTTACTCTGTCACTGACTGACCAGAATCACGAATCATCCCTAAATAACCCTCTTTTGCTGTTTTACTCCATTTGCTGTACACCTATTGTTTTTTGCCTTTTTGCTACCCAGCATTTTTTTCGTTGGGCACGCAAGTCAGTATCGTTTTTGCATTTCTCATGCTTTATCTGTATTGTTTTTTTTAAAGAGGCATATAAGCATTTTATCAATGTGTACTGTACACTGTATATCGAGCGGTTCATAAAGTTGTGAGGACGTTTGACCCGCCTAAAACAAATAATTATTCATCAAGCAGTTCGTAAAGTTGTGAAGACGTTTGACCCACCTAAAACAAGTAATTCTGTATAAAAAGTACAGTTTTATTCATGATTTTCATCGACCAATAAACCCACTTTTTTTAAATGTATAATGCATGCAGAATTCTTCTGATGAGCGGTCGTTTGACCCTTTAGAAAGATAACGAAATTTGTTGAAAATAATAAAAATATATAACTAAAAATAAAACATGGGTAGCCTACTAATGCCACCGATTTACATTTTTCCACGAACATTTATTGTGTGTATGGGGTTTTCAGTGAATTGTTTGTCATAAGATCTGGTGCATTGCTTTACTGTTGCAGAATGGAAAGCAAACCCAACCTGCTTATCGAGACTGGAGAGCTAGTGCTGAGGCCGTCTAAGTGGGCAGCCACTGTGGAGAAAGTCCACCTTTCTCAAGTGGCTAAAGGGGTGCCCTTTGTTCCAAAGTACCCTGAGGATGTGCTGGGGGAGGCCAAGGTCAGGCTTATCCAAGGTTGAGGGAATCCCTTTGATGACCTGCTGGTGGCAAGTCAAAGTGCCATCCAGTTTGGTCAATACAGGGGAGAACCTTCAAATGGATGCTGGAAAATAACCTTGGCTACTCCCTCATGGTCCTTTCTGGGCATCAGCGGGTACGCGAGGCTGGCAAATTGGACAGAGGTGCCCTCATGGATATGGCCCTCTACAATATGCCTGCACATTTGAGATGGTTGCAGAAGCCTTCAAAGTGCGAAGGCAGAGAGAGGAATCCATCCATTCCTCACTATGCTGTTCACATAGCTTGTGATACAGCATAGAGATGCTGTTGCCGAGAGAGCGTTCCCTCATCAATTTTGCCACATGCATATCACAAGAGAAGCTGTTAAAACATTCACACATTCTGTATAGAACCTTGACTGGCAGAGGTCCCTGCAATATCTCTCTGTATGTGACCGGTTCCGGGGCACCACCACACTGCCCATCTCACTTACCTTTACCACCCAAGCCGCCTGTACCAACCGCCAAGTGGCTCCTCTCTGTTCACGCAGAAGATATCCGGACAGGTCCTCATGTCTGTGCTCGCCTCACATAAGGATCAGGGACTGGTGCCCATGACCACAGGCCTGGTGAAAAGGTATGAGGCGGCTGGAGTCGCTCCCCCCACACTCCTTTATGTGTACAGAGACTGCTGCTTTTCTGTGGGCACATCCAGAGCAGGTGCCATGTTCAGCAGCTGGAGTGATGTGGTGGTACATCTCGATGTGTGGCACTTCATGCGGCGCTTCGCCGAGGGAGCTGGAGCAACAGCAGGGCATAAGAGGCCTCACTGATGAGCTAACCAGCAGGCTCACCTCCTGACAGTAGGCACTGACCTGTTGACGCTGCACACGGGGCGTGGAGGAGACAGAGCAGCTAATCTGTAAGTTGCTGGAGGCCTTCAAGGACGCCAGGGAAACCATGGGCATCCCCTTGGTGGACCAGGAGAGGAAGGACATCATCTGGGACACGCAAAGACGCCATCTAGGCGTCTGGTATGCAGCTGTACACCCAGACAGGAAGTATGACAAAGGGAGGGCTCATACTTCCTGTCTACCGCTGCGCTAGGGGTTCAACTTCCCTGGAGTCCTTCCACAACAACCTCGACCGCTTCATACCCCGTATGATTACACACATCCATCACAATGTGTTTTTTTTTTTGTTTGTTGTGAAGGTCCGTTTCATCTCTTTTGCAATTATAAATTAGTGTTAATGTTTCCTTTATCAGGGTTTGGAGCGGTGGAACGAGGACGGTGCTGCCGCTGCTGCTACCCTCTTTCTTTAGTGTCCAGCAAGGAAGCTATACGCTTGTCTCGGGATTCACCGTCACCCTCTCAGTCCTCCCAGGACCTGCCACCTGAGCCCCAAGATGATGTATGTATGCATGCATGCATGCAGGCATCCCTTGCCATGCCATCATATGGAGGGACTTATTTTCATCCATACTAACTTCTTCTTTGTTCTTGTTAGGTGTGCGAGGACCAGACGGGACACCAGGTTTTGATAGAGTGGTGGACCTGGACAGGTACCTGTTGAGCTCAGGGAAAAGCTTTGTGTGTCAGATAGGGAAGCCACTGACATTGTTCGGCTGTGGGACAGACTGCCGGACAGTAACAAAAAGGGGGTTTCCTATCCGCCGAGACACAAGGAGAGACTCTTGCAAGGCAGGTTCAAGGCCACCCACTCCAAAACCTCCACCTGCCATGGAAAGGAGAGCCTGAAGCGGTAAGTTAAAGTTTGCACACAGAGCTTTAATAATATCAATGGCTATATGCTTTATAATTCCCTATTTTATTTTACAGGTGTGTGCTAGGGCAGGGGTCGGGTCCTGCACAATGGCCGAATATTAGTAGAATTGTAGAGGCAGTATGTCTGGAGCTTTGCTCCATTCATCCAGCGGGGAAGGTGAAGTGGGGCGTTTCATTGAACCGCTGGGCTGCCATTCTGCATGACTACCAGGCCATACGGAGACTGGTGGGGAACTGCCCAGCACTGAGGGGACGGGCAAGGATTCAGCTGTTTGAGGTCAATCAGCAGACTCTCTCTGTCTGGTAAGTAGTTTTGAATATCGTAATTCAATATATATCTCGATATCTTTACAGGAAAATGGATGTGAATACAACTCAAAATATAGGCCTAGAATCAATAGAAAATTAATTTTCCATAACAGAATGTAACCAAATGAGAAAATTCAAGGCAGAACTATGGACTATGGAAGTTCGATAAATGGATAACTTAAACTTAAGAACTTAAGAAACTTAAAACCTGGTTGTGGTACACTGTCAGTGATTAGTTGTGAAATCTTGCATATGAAAGTTTATGTGCTCAAATTATTTGTATTAAACAATAGTTTAGAACAAGACGTTTGTAGTAGGCTACTGATTGTCTGTCGCTCGCGCGCAGACAAACTCGTTCTCTCTCGCGGGCAGACACACTCGGTTTCTCTCGTGCTTTGTCGCTCGCACGCAGACACACTCAGTTTCTCTCATGCTCTGTCGCTCGCGTGCAGACACACTCGGAGTGCTGTAGCCTCCGGGCTGGTTGCGGATGAGACAACACGCGAGGTGAGGAGGAACAAAAGCAAGGAGACGGGGGCGAGCACAGCACAGAGAAGGCAAACAAGCAAAGTGGCAAAATCAGAATTAAATATAAACAATATATCGATACATGGATAGTTGAAAAATGGCCAAGAAAAAGTACTTTTTTTGGTAAACATAACTTAAGAAAAAATACATATATTTATGGAGTATGAAAACTGCTGTTCCCTTTCGTTGTCACTCCGAGTTACGTCGGATGACGACGAATGGGGTTTCGCTTAGAAAGCCTATCAGCTTCGAGTATTACAAAATGAGCCAATGGCAAAGAAATGCCATGGGTCTGCGGAATTTGCATGACGTAACTCCGCCCCACCTCGTGGGTATAAAAGGAGGACGCTAGCAACATGCAGTTATGTGTTCGCTTCGGAGCCAAGAGCATCTCTTCACTCCACAAGCCATCTCTGAAATTGTCAGCTTTTTACAAACGAGTTCCTCTGGTGTTGGTGTTTGTGGGCGCTTCCAGCGAGCGCGCGCTTCCTGCTGATCTGTGCAGTGGTTTTGCCAGAGAGTGCGTGTCTCCCCGGGTGTTTCTCTCTCTCACAAAAGAGCTTGCACGCGGCACGGCACGTCTTTTTAAAGATGCCTCGCCCGTGCACTTCTGGTTGCGGCAGATATGTGTCTGACTCTGATGGGCACGAGCGCTGCCTAGTGTGTTTGGGCATGGATCACGCTAGAGCAGCGCTCGTGGATGAGTCATGTTCTCTCTGTGGGAACATGACCATCGCGTCACTAAGGTCGAGACTCAATGAACTCGCAAGAGTGAGAGTCCCCTCATCCACACCCCGATCTAATGCTCCCCCGAGGAGTGCTACTTCGGCTGGTGGCCAGGGTGACCTGAGGGTAACGGTCTGGAACCAGGCGCCGACTATGTGTCCGCAACCCCAGCCCCCCTCTTCAGTGACGGTGCCCGCTAGTGAGCCTCCGATTCCCGCGGGTCTACCTTCGGGTGCCCCGCGGGTTTCGGTTGAAGCTACAGAGGAAGATGCCATGTCTGTAGCAGCATCACAAGGTGGGCTTGATTCTTCCGGAAGTGAAGATTCAGCGCAGCTGCCACCTTCCGGTGTGCATACGGCTGTGCCTGAGTCGGATCCGGAAATGACGGCCATGCTTTCCTGGGCAGCCGCGAGCATTGGTTTAGAGTGGAGGCCTCCACCCTGTCCCGAGCGCTCGCGGCTGGACGATTGGTTTTTGGGTAAGGCTGCCGACCCCCGTGGTCCACGGCAAACCCCAATACCATTCTTCCCGGATGTGCATGATGAGATCTCGAAGTCCTGGAAGACCCCCCCCCCCCCCCAAAAAAAAAAAAAAAAGGTCTTCCCGGGACCGCTCGCTGATCCCATCCGCCTTTCCTCCCCTCGATGAGGCGGCCGCCCGTGGGTACACTGGGCTTCCCCCGGTTGAACGCTCTGTTGCGATGCAACTGTGTCCTCAGAGTGCTTCTTCTCGGGGCGAGCCTAAGCATCCATCCAAGGCCTGTAGATTTTCGTCGTCTATGGCGCCGAAGTCTTTCAGAGCGGCGGGACAGGCGGCTACCTCTCTGCATGCTATGGCCACTCTGCAGGTCTACCAGGCCCAGATGCTCAGAAACATGCACGAGGGCAGGACAGACCCAGGGCTCTTCAATGAGCTGCGTGCCGCAACCGACCTCGCTCTCCGGGCGACGAAGGTAGCCGCGCGCTCCCTGGGTTTGGTGATGTCCACCGCGGTGGTCCAGGAGAGACACCTGTGGCTGAACCTGGCTGACATGCGGGATTCCGAGCGGACTCGTCTGCTCGATGCGCCCCTGTCCCAGGCCGGCCTCTTCGGCGGCGCAGTTGAGGATTTTGCCCAACAGTTCTCAACTGCACAGAAACAGACTGAGGCTATCAAACATATTCTGCCCCGCCGACCCGCTGCTGCCTCGTCGTCGGTCGGGCAGACGCCTCAGCCTGTTTCCCGCCGAGGGCACCCTCCTAAAGCTCCCGCCCCTCCCACTAGGCCAAAGCAGCAGCCTTCACCCAGGCCGACGCGCGGAGGAAGCCGCAGGAAGGCGCCCCGGCCCTCTCCAGCCCCGCCCCCCGCCAAGCGCCGGGCCAAGCGGCGCTCCTGAAACGGGCTGCTCAGGGATGACGTTTGTTTCCCAGGAGATGGTAGCAGGGCCACTCCTTCCCCCGGTGGAGGGCAAGGGGAGAATCTTTTGTTCTCCACTCCCCGCTGCTCACCCACGGGTGGGCAGCACCCTAATGTGGTTAAAGACAGAAACAAACCTCTCACCCCTGAGCATACAGAGTTCTCGGACGACACAGAGCGCCGCCCACCAGCCGTGCTCTCCTCGTCCCCCTCTGTCCCAGAGTCGGTTGACACGGCGTGCCGCCCACTGGCCGTTTCGTCCCTGTCCCACTCTGTCGCCAGACCCCTGGCAGAGCAGGCCCCCGTGGAACGCTGGTCCTTCCCTGGCCTCCTCTGTCAGGGCGCGGAGCTTAACTGCGCCCCCACACCGGATCGCTATGCCGTCCACGTCCGGGCCAGTTACTCCGCTTCGCTGCCCCTCCGGGGGGACGCCGGTGGTCCGCATGACCCCGCTGGTGCAGTTCCTAGAAGCCTGGCTAGAGCTTCCCCAACTGTCCCGCTGGGTCGCCCGCACCATCCGGTTCGGCTATGCGATTCAGTTCGCACGGTCTCCTCCCCGATACAGGGGAGTCCGCTCCACTTTGGTCGGTGGCAACGCCCCGGTCATGCGAGCAGAGATTGCCACTCTGCTGGCGAAGGGTGCAATCGAGACTGTCCCTCCAGCCGAGATGAGGTCCGGCTTCTACAGCCCTTACTTCATTGTCCCCAAGAAAACCGGTGGGTTACGACCAATCCTGGACCTGCGAGTATTGAATCGCTCCCTTTACAGGATGCCGTTCAAAATGCTCACCGCCAAACGCATTTTCGAGTGTGTGCGGCCCCGGGATTGGTTTGCAGCGATCGACCTGAAGGACGCCTACTTTCATGTCTCCATTCTCCCTCGTCACAGACCGTTCCTCCGGTTTGCTTTCGAGGGACAGGCATATCAGTACGCGGTTCTCCCGTTCGGGCTAGCCCTGTCTCCTCGCGTCTTCACGAAGGTCGTCGAGGCAGCCCTTGTGCCCCTTCGGGTTCACGGGGTTCGCATCCTGAACTATCTCGACGACTGGCTGATTATAGCTCACTCTCGAGACCAGGTTTGCGAACACAGGGACCTTGTGCTCCGGCACCTAGCCCGTCTGGGCCTTCGGGTCAACTGGGAGAAGAGCAAACTTTGCCCCGTGCAGAGGATCTCTTTTCTCGGTATGGACATCGACTCGGTCGCCATGTCCGCGCAGCTTACGAGCGAGCGAGCGCGCGCAGTCACTGCTGACTTGTCTGAGACAAATACAGGGCAAGAAAGCGGTTCCACTGAAACTTTTTCAGAGGCTCCTGGGGCATATGGCATCTGCAGCCGTGGTCACGCCGCTCGGATTGCTTCATATGAGACCGCTTCAGCTTTGGCTTCGCGACCGAGTCCCGAGGTGGGCATGGCAACAAGGCAAGCTCCGAGTTCCAGTGACTTCGAGCTGCCGTCAGACCTTCACCCCGTGGTTGAACCTCAGTTTTCTCAGGGCTGGTGTCCCCCTGAGACGAGTGTCGAGGCATGTTGTCGTCTCAACGGATGCCTCCACCACGGGCTGGGGCGCCATGTGCAATGGTCATGCTGCCGCGGGCTCCTGGACAGGACCCCAGCGCCTATGGCATGTCAATTGCCTCGAGTTGCTGGCAGTACGCCTTGCTCTGCACCGCTTCCGAGCGCTGCTCATGGGTCAACACGTACTAGTCCGATCAGACAATACCGCCACAGTAGCGTACATCAACCATCAAGGTGGTCTACGCTCCCGCCGTATGTCGCAACTCGCTCGCCACCTCCTCCTATGGAGTCAGAAGCATCTGAGGTCCCTTCGTGCTATTTACATTCCCGGAGCCCTGAACCGTGCTGCCGACGAGCTGTCACGGCTTCAGCCCCTCCCTGGAGAATGGCGACTCCATCCCCAGTCGGTCCAGCTGATTTGGGACCAGTTTGGCGACGCACAGATAGATCTGTTTGCCTCCCGCGACTCATCCCATTGCGCCCAGTTTTATTCTCTGACCGAGGGCACGCTCGGCACGGATGCACTGGCGCACAGCTGGCCGCGGGGCCGCAAGTATGCGTTTCCCCCAGTGAGCCTTCTTGCGCAGCTCCTGCGCAAGGTCAGGGAGGACGAGGAGCAAGTCCTTCTGGTTGCGCCGTACTGGCCCACCCGGACTTGGTTCTCTGAACTAGTGCTCCTCGCGACAGCACCTCCTTGGCCAATTCCTCTGAGGAAGGACCTCCTTTCTCAGGGACGGGGCACTCTATGGCACCCTCGTCCCGATCTCTGGAACCTCCACGTGTGGCTCCTCGACGGGAAGAGACAGGTTTGAGTACCCTACCACCTGCGGTGGTGGCTACCATCACTTCCGCTAGAGCGTCGTCCACGAGACATGCCTACGAGTTGAAGTGGAACCTATTCGTCATTGGTGCTCTTCTCGCCGAGAAGACCCCCGGAGTTGTTCGATCAGTTTCGTGCTTTCCTTCCTTCAAGATGGGTTGGAGCGAAGGCTGTCTCCCTCCACCCTCGAAGTTTATGTTGCCGCTATTGCCGCTCACCACGACTTAGTGGAAGGTAAGTCCATAGGGAAGCACGACCTGATCGTCAGGTTCCTGAGGGGGGCGAGGAGACTGAATCCTCCTCGCTCTCCTCTCGTTCCCTCTTGGGACCTCTCAGTGGTCTTAAGTGCCCTGCGGAGTGCTCCCTTTGAGCCTTTGCAATCAGTGGAGCTTAAGTTCCTGTCAATGAAGACAGCGCTCCTGATTGCATTGGCTTCTCTCAAGAGGGTCGGGGACCTGCACGCATTCTCCGTTGACGAAGCGTGCCTAGAGTTCGGGCCGGCCGGTTCTCACGTGATCCTGAGACCCCGGCCTGGATATGTGCCCAAGGTTCCTACCACTCCCTTCCGGGACCAGGTGGTGAACCTGCAAGCGCTGCCCTCGGAGGAGGCAGACCCAGCCTTGGCACTGCTCTGTCCAGTACGCGCTCTCCGCGCTTATGTAGACAGGACGCAGTGTTTCAGGACCTCAGACTAGCTCTTTGTCTGTTATGGTGGGAAGCTGAAGGGAAAGGCTCTCTCAAAGCAGAGGTTGTCTCACTGGATCGTGGACACCATTGCTTTGGCTTACCAGCAGCAAGGCCGACCGTGCCCCCTTGGTGTGACCGCCCACTCCACCCGGAGTGTGGCATCCTCCTGGGCGCTGGCGCATGGCGCCTCGCTAGCAGACATCTGCAGAGCTGCAGGCTGGGCGACACCTAACACATTCGCCAGATTCTATAATCTCCGAGTGGAGCCAGTGTCCTCTCGTGTTCTCGCTTCAAACACCTAGTTCCGGACCCGCTCAGGTGTCTTCGCTTGCTCGCCATTCCACTCCGCGGACTGGATACGTGCGATATTCTGCTCAGGTGAGCTTCTCCGAAAGCCCTGAGTTCCTCCAGCACCCCTGATGCTAGCGCCAGTGTCTATTGCCTGGGCGTCGGCTAGGTGCCTCCGTGTGCATGGTCCCTCCCTTGAGCTACCCCCACACGTGTATTTCCACTGTAAGCCTCTTTGAGCATGTGTCTTTCCCTCGGCAAGCCACCTTGCCACCCCTGAGGTTGAAATATTCCACCTGCGGCTGGACACCTCAGAGTTTCTCCATATGTTACTTTCAGGTCATATGTGTATTTTCAAATGCCCCCCCCCACTGGGTTGGTGATATTTGCATATTTCCCCTTAAAAGCTTGGGATATGCTTCCCAGTGTACCTTGGTATTCCTGTGTTTAATAGGAGTCCTTCGTCCTAATATCTCGAGGGCTCAGATTTTCGCAGGGCGCTGGAAGACAGCTGTGAAGGTGGCGTGATTTGACTGGTAACCCCATTCGTCGTCATCCGACGTAACTCGGAGTGACAACGAAAGGGAACGTCTCGGTTACGTATGTAACCCTCGTTCCCTGAGTAGGGAACGGAGACGTTACGTCTTCCTGCCACTTCCGCTGTTTCGCGGGGATCGCCTAGTTCAGTCTTGGCTCCTCAGCGAGAAAACATAACTGCATGTTGCTAGCGTCCTCCTTTTATACCCACGAGGTGGGGCGGAGTTACGTCATGCAAATTCCGCAGACCCATGGCATTTCTTTGCCATTGGCTCGTTTTGTAATACTCGAAGCTGATAGGCTTTCTAAGCGAAACCCCATTCGTCGTCATCCGACGTAACGTCTCCGTTCCCTACTCAGGGAACGAGGGTTACATACGTAACCGAGACGTTTCAGAAAATAGTAGTGGTCACTCATTTTGTCAATGACTTCACATGTTTTTTTCACGTTTTCACTCAACAGTACTGTAAATGTGTCCTATGGTGTGACATTTAAAAAGTACTAAGAAATTATATTAAATAACATAAAAAAACCTTGAGAGAATTGTTCACATTATTAAAACATTTTTTTATTAAAGTGATATTTATTTTACATGAAAGTACAAATTAAAATCATTTTCACCCTGAATAGATGAACTTGATAAACTTTTCCCCACGAATGTCAAGTCAAGTGTATTTATACAGGTCCTTCTCAAAAAATTAGCATATTGTGATAAAGTTCATTATTTTCCATAATGTAATGATAAAACTTAAACTTTCATGTGTTTTAGATTCATTGAACACTGACTGAAATATTTCAGGTGTTTTATTGTTTTAATACTGATGATTTTGGCATACAGCTCATGAAAACCCAAAATTCCTGTCTCAAAAAATTAGCATATCATGAAAAGGTTCTCTAAACGAGCTATTAACCTAATCATCTGAATCAACTAATGAACTCTAAACACCTGCAAAAGATTCCTGAGGCTTTTAAAAACTCCCAGCCTGTTTCATTACTCAAAACCGCAATCATGGGTAAGACTGCCGACCTGACTGCTGTCCAGAAGGCCATCACTGACACCCTCAAGCAAGAGGGTAAGATACAGAAAGAAATTTCTGAACAAATAGGCTGTTCCCAGAGTGCTGTATCAAGGCACCTCAGTGGGAAGTCTGTGGGAAGGAAAAAGTGTGGCAAAAAACGCTGCACAACGAGAAGAGGTGACTGGACCCTGAGGAAGATTGTGGAGAAGGACCGATTCCAGACCTTGGGGGACCTGCGGAAGCAGTGGACTGAGTCTGGAGTAGAAACATCCAGAGCCACCGTGCACAGGCGTGTGCAGGAAATGGGCTACAGGTGCCGCATTCCCCAGGTCAAGCCACTTTTGAACCAGAAACAGCGGCAGAAGCGCCTGACCTGGGCTACAGAGAAGCAGCACTGGACTGTTGCTCAGTGGTTGCATGTCATTCGGAAATCAAGGTGCCAGAGTCTGGAGGAAGACTGGGGAGAAGGAAATGCCCAAATACCTGAAGTCCAGTGTCAAGTACCCACAGTCAGTGATGGTCTGGGGTGCCATGTCAGCTGCTGGTGTTGGTCCACTGTGTTTTATCAAGGGCAGGGTCAATGCAGCTAGCTATCAGGAGATTTTGGAGCACTTCATGCTTCCACCTGCGGAAAAGCTTTATGGAGATGAAGATTTCATTTTTCAGCACGACCTGGCACCTGCTCACAGTGCCAAAACCACTGGTAAATGGTTTACTGACCATGGTATTACTGTGCTCAATTGGCCTGCCAATTCTCCTGACCTGAACCCCATAGAGAATCTGTGGGATATTGTGAAGAGAAAGTTGAGAGATGCAAGACCCAACACTCTGGATGAGCTTAAGGCCGCTATCGAAGCATCCTGGGCCTCCATAACACCTCAGCAGTGCCACAGGCTGATTGCCTTCATGCCACAGGCTGATTGCCTCCATGCCACGCCACATTGAAGCAGTCATTTCTGCAAAAGGATTCCCGACCAAGTATTGAGTGCATAACTGAACATAATTATTTGAAGGTTGACTCTTTTTTTTGTATTAAAAACACCTATTTTATTGGTCGGATGAAATTTGCTAATTTTTTGAGACAGGAATTTTGGGTTTTCATGAGCTGTATGCCAAAATCATCAGTATTAAAACAATAAAAGACCTGAAATATTTCAGTTGGTGTGCAATGAATCTAAAATATATGAAAGTTTAACTTTTATCATTACATTATGGAAAATAATGAACTTTATCACAATATGCTAATTTTTTTAGAAGGACCTATACAGCGCTTTTCACAACATAAATTGCTTTAAAGCAGCCTCACAGTATCAATCAAATAACATAATGTTTGTTTCTTAGTGGAAAAAAACATCCACGTTTGGTAGGGCTGATCAATGGTATTAATGCTTGGTTAATTAATTTGAATATCCCCAATTTATATGTCAATAAAACTTTTTCTCCAACCTTACAAAACTATTTAAAATTGTACCCATGTAAGAGGAGATATTATTGAAACTCCCCTAATGCCAAACTTGACTCTTTTTTAAAAAGATATTTTAAAATAATTATATTTTTCTGTTGTTTTATGTTTGTCACACCATAGGACAAAACGTCACACCAAAGGACAAAGATAATAATCATTGCATAAAAAGAGTCAGAATATATAGTGTTTATTGTAACAATTATAAAGGAGGACATTTGTTTTTATTTTTCAGCAATATAAACTGTGCAAAACATATCACACCAAAAGTAACTTTGATACTTATAGATCCATCAATGAGGAAACACTAGCTATGTTTCCATCCACACATTTTTATCAGAAATAAATGATATCGAATTAAAAATCCCTTATGGAAACGGTAGAATTCGATTGAATTTCATGCTTTTCATATCGACTCAAATGAAAAGCGTTCGGTCTCATCGGATTTTATCTTGATCGATATACGGCTTATGCGATAAATGCTGATGGAAACGTTATTATGGCACGATCCATTTTGTCTAGCAAAACTTTGTTCGCAAATGTTTGCTTGAATGTTGTGCGTAAATGAATGGAAACACCTTAAGATCCATGCCAATCTTCTCTGTAGGCCCCCCTTGCGGCCCCCTGCGCACCTGGGCCCCACCCATTCACCTGAGTATAACTGTTATGGCCCCACTGTGTGATATGTTGATCAGTTTGATTAAGTATCCTGGGAAAGCATTGAAAAACATTACAACATTGAAAAATGGCAAGGAAATCAGGATGGCCTCCAGTCCTCCCCAGACGAGAGCAGGAACGGAGGGAGAAGCTTCGGTGGCGATTAGAAGCAGACTTTGAGAGTACAGTGACAGTCATGCGTGTCAGCAGGGCAGAGAAGGAGAAGTCTTTGCTGAAGTTCTCCAAACCTCACTGGCCTCCAATAATTTCTTTGGAGGAAAAAGAGAGCAGGTGACTTTTCAGGGAAGCCTGGAGGAAAATACATCTCCTCAAACCACCCCATCCACGAGCCAGCAGTGGCCTCCAGAGATGAAAAAATTGAAAGTGTCAGGTAAGATCTTTAAACTATAAATCAATGTAAAAGAATGAAATCATATCAAATACAAAAATGTCTAAAAAATGCATACAGTATACATATTTTTTTGTCTTTTACAGTTCCTCCTCCATGCGCGTGCATCGCTGGTTGTGTTCCTTCCTCCATCAGCTGTGGCTGAGGCGGCTCTTAAAGGGGTGCCGAGGGCCACAGCCTGGAGAAGGGAAAAGAGGGTAAAAGAAGTTATAAAGGCCTTAAAGCAAGGCAAAGCCACCGACCGGAGAAGGGATCCAAGAGGGTTTCCCTGCAGTCTGTGTGGGAAGCCCAAGCGGTCAATGGCTGTCTGACCAGAGAAGGATTGCGGCTGCGGACAATGTGACTGATGTACCCAGGACAACGGCCTGCAGGAGGAAGAAGAAAGAAGAGGCCATTGCCCTAGGCTTGCCCCAGAAAAGGCCCAAAAAGTGCACTCCGATAACGTGCAGTCTGTGCCAGCAACCCAAGACAAAGGAGTTTGGACACTCACGTTATGTGGGTGTAGCAATGTTCAGGGAAGAAGGAGGCAGGAACCGGCGAACAATCAAAATATAATTTATTTAAATAAAACAAACAAACGAAAATACCGCCAGCAGCCCCTCGCGGACGACTGCTGGCTACAGAAAATAAATATAACTGCCAGCAGCCCCTCGCGGACGACTGCTGGCTAAAGTAAAATACAAAAACAAAACACAACTAAAATACAGGCCTGTTCCTCTCTCGATCATCAACGTCGTCGCTCCTCCTTTATGCTTCCGCTCCTCCGTGAGAGATGCGAGACCGGTGTGCTTCACAGGTGTTGCTCATTAGCAATCGCACCACCGGCCTCGCGCCGTTCTCTCACGTCCCTCGGCCGTCCTGTTCACCACAGTGGGCAAAGCCTTTTGTAGCACATACGAAGGCAAAAGTGTTGAACTTTGGCTGGCAGAGCAACGGGGACTTGCACCTCTTGAGTAAATGTCTAATTTATCTTTTTAATTTTTTTTTTTTAATTTTTTTTTTACTATTGCTCTGTTGAAGATTTATTTTGATATTTGTATTTGGTATTTTGTTTGTATTTATATCAGAGCCGGCCCAAGCCTTTATGGGGCCCTAAGCAGAATTTTATTTGTGGGCCCATGGTGCCGCCAATATGATTGACTATTGTCAATGCTTGATTATTCACAGACTACAAAACACACCCATTATCAATTTTAGTTGTAGCTGTGTTGCTAACATCAATGTCTGCCTGGCATTTTTTTTACCCTTATACGGTTTTAAATTGTAACAGTAGCAAACCCACAAGAGTGGCCTGGGGTCTCATTTATAAAGCGTGAGTACGCACAAAACGGGGCTGGAAACGTACGTACGTACGCCAGTTTCCACGCAAAGGTTTTGATCTATAAAAAACAAACTTGACGGGAGAATGTGCGCACCTTTAAGCAAACTTTGAGCCGTGCGTACGCACATTCTGGAGACAAAGAGAATTGGCGAGACAGATGTTGAGGTTGTGAACTGAAGTTAGATTGTAGAAAATAAATGTGAGAAGAACGATTATAAGAATTAATGACATTTAATTTTCACTCCATTTCATACGTTATATATCTACATTATCATGAAGATTAAATCCAACAGTGTTATTTGTGCCGATTGTTTTAGGCTATGGACATCTAGTAAAATCCAAACGTAATTCAAAATGTATTAAAAAAAAAAAAAAAAATCAGCGCTGCCTTACAGTCACATTGTCCACAACGGGAGCGAAGGAGGACATGGCGCGACTACATGTGATACAGAATAGCATGAAATACCCTTTTATTAGAGAACTGCAGAACACAGTGTAAAAAGGAAATATTTTTCTTAATGTACATATATCAAAAAATGTCAAAGTCTGCAAATACAGTCAAGAAGCACAATCACTACTCATCATCGGTCCTAACTATTACGGTGTTCGTTACAAAACCGTCAAGAAGCATGTGTTCACTATAACATTTTCGTCTTAAATTTTCGCCCACAAATTAATAATGTGATTTTGTCAAGGTGTTAACAATCAGTCTATTTGCTAGAAACATTTAAATCTTTAGGTGACCCGGGTATGTAATGCTTCATGATGGCACTGCTGGCACTGTTGGAGGATTACGCCAATGGCAGAATAAGGAGAGAACGAGTTTCCAGGGACCATGATGATTTGCTGGCCCATGATGATGACTGGCTAATAAGCTGATTTAGATTCCCTAGAGCTGTGCTCTTGGATATATGTGCTGAGTCCAGTATTAGAGAGGGCAACACGCCGGTACCATGCCATCCCAGTCCAAATACAAGTCCTCACCACTCTGGGGTTCTTGGCAACCGGCTGTTTCCAGCTGGAATTGGCAGACAGGTAAATTATTTATATAAAAAAAACTATAAGTAATCCTCAAATTTGTCTCTAAGACCTTTTTGTATATGACATACTTATATTGGAATCTATCATCTCACCCTATAGGTCTGGTATATCACAGCCGTCCCTGAGTGCCATAATATCTGTCGTTTTGAATGGTATACTTAATATGGTCAAGTCAAGTATATTTATATAGTGCTTTTCACAATATAAATTGTATCAAAGCAGCTTCACAGTATCAATCGAATAACATAACAATGTTTGTTTCTTAGTGGAAAAAAAACATCCACGTTTGGTAGGGCTGATCAATGGAATTACTATTACTATTGCTTGGTTAATTAATTTGAATATCCCCAACTGAGCAAGCCAAAGGCAACAGTGGTAAGGAACCGAAAAACTCCATCAAGTGACCTACTGGTGTCCTAAAACTCCATCAGGTGACCTAATGGAGAGAAAAAAACCTTGGGAGAACCCAGGCTCAGTCGGGGGCCAGTTCTCCTCTGGCGTTTATGAACTAGAGGCCGGATTTACAGTAACTGTAATTTGATACAGAATTTTGTTTTATTTTATCACTTCGGGGTGGGTACTCGAACCGTAATCACAACGTTTTATCTGTAGAGTGGGAAAGGGATCCTCCATAGGGAGAGACTAGTTGGCACTTCAGCACTGCGTTGTCATCGGGTCCAGGCAAAGCTCCTAGTCAGATCTGGATACGGCCTGGATCCGGTAGGCTGCGGAAAAAACTTGGGATAAACAAAGACACTAAAATTAGCGTAGATGCCATTCTTCTTATGATGATGTAACGAGTACATCAGGATTTAAGGGAAGTGTTCCCAGTTCCGGCTGACCTAATCTATGCAGCCTAACATTGAATTATAGAAGTCTATAATATATTATGTGTATGCTAGGTCAAAGAGATGTGTTTTTAGTCTAGCTTTGAACTGACAGAGTGCGTCTGCTTCCCGGACAATGGTAGGAAGACTGTTCCAAAGTTTTGGTGCTAAATAGGAAAAGGATCTACCGCCAGCATTCGAATTTTATATTCTAGGTATTATCAACTGGCCCGAATTTTGAGATTGCAATAGACGTGAAGGTACTGTATACTAATACTATGTTTTGTTTTTATAGATGCTACAATCTAAGGTGCCACTTCAGCCCGAAGCACAGATTTCTGGAACAGAAGACACACAGAACACACTTATTTATTTTTTTACTAAATGTATTTTGATATGTTTTGAAATGTTTTCGTGGAATGTTTAAGTATATAAAATGTGAAAGCAAAGTAAGGTATCAATAATGATATTATTTTCATTCAGATATGTTGCAGTGCACTTATCCTTGGCAAAAAGTAGACAAAAGAAAACACGAATGAAAAGTGTAAAATATATTAAAATATTCCAAAAGTTTTTGTGTCTTGCAGATTTTAGTGTTGACAATATAATTAGTAATGTTTTACCTAATGTTATGCTTTGAATTGATACTTATGTTTTATGAAGAAGTACGCAGGGCAATGTTTGGAGAATATTTGCATATTGATAAATTGAAAAATTGTAACATTTAAAAAACTTTCAGAAATAATGTTTTTAAGATGATAGAATGGAATGTTTCTAAAACGTTCACATGCACCAAGAAAAACCTGTCTTAACATTTAATGAACATTCATTAATGATGTTTTCATAACGTTTTCAAAATGCTATAATTGAATGTTCCTGTAAGGTTAGCAAACGTCATTAATACAGTAAAAACTGGACGTTTTCAACATTTAAAAAACATTAAGAAATAATGTTTTTTTTTACATTATTTTTTTAAATTGTTTTATATGTTTTTTAGTTGATCACAAAAGAACAGAACAAACAGGTCATTAGGGGTATAACATGTTCATAAACCGTTAATGTCAAATCAGGGGTTACTTTCCCAATAGTTTCAGAGGAGTGAGAAAGAACTTTTCCTTTTCTTTTTTCCCCCTCTCTCCCTTCCTTTGTAATAATATCAGTAGAATAATTGTAGTTGTCAGTAGTTATTACCGGACACCATGTGTCAAAATGATTGATGACTTCCGGTTGACCTTTGACCTTTTCCGGTCCCGCCCTTTTCCTGGTGTGCATCCGTTATCTATAGATAAGGATTGACCTATTGACCCCACCCATCCAATCGATGTGTTTTGAGAGATTGTGCATCCGGCGTCTATTGTTAAGGGTCAAGCAGTTGACCCCGCCTATCCGATCAATGAAATGTTTTGACCATCTGGCCTCTATTGATAAGGGTTGTGGTGTTGAGCTATCTGATCAATCAACTGTTTTGGCATTCCAGAGGCCATAGTGGTTTCAATGTGATGTGGGTAATGTGAGAGGAAAAAAGTCAGTGTCACAGACGCTCCCCCTACCTCTGCTCTGGCCTCTATTGATAAGGGTTGTGGTGTTGAGCTATCTGATCAATCAACTGTTTTGGCATAAGCATTGTGCGTTTTTTTTTTTTTTTTATGGTAGAAAGTTTGAGGCGGTTGTTATAGAACATGTACCACCGGCATTCCATAGGGCAGCTCTATATATAAATGGGGTCAGTGTGTTCTACAACCAACAGAACCATGAGCTACATGAGCATGGACGGTTTAGCCTCCCCACAACCCCCCGAGACGGGGCTGACCAGCAGGATGATGGAAAGTCTGACTATGGCTCCGAGAAAACCTTATGGTCATGTTCGTTTGACAAATTTTCTCCATGAAGTTTCGGAATGGACTGAAGCCGAATTTATGATGTGTAGTAATCGTGTATTCGGGTATAAATTTCACAAACCAACACGCGTGGTTATGCTCTACACCACTGACGGCGTCGGCGAGTTTCAGGCTGGGGAAGATCCATGTGTGACATTTCCTGAAAAAGACTGGGGTCTATTTTACAAATTTGTCTGGAAGGATCTGAATGACGCTGGGGAAGAGCCTTTGTATGTGGCGGAGTGGGTCGGGGAGACCCCGAATGTCCAATACCGTGTGGTAGGCGACCATACTAACAAGCCACCGAATGATTCTGTATACATATTCAGCTGTAAAGACAAGACTAAGCTCACCAACACCCGATCAGGAAGTGTCCTGCCCAAGGATCATCATGACCTGTATGAAATGCAATTTTTGTTCAAGTGGTGTGATCTGAATCTGCTGAATGGTGTTTTTTCAATCATCAACAAAATGTTCAAATGGTGTGACATGCATGACGGATACAACAAGATTAAAGTACAGTTGTTCCACCCTGAGAGATGCGTGCGCAGCGGTATAGACTGTCTACCGTCCTCCACCATTCGCTACAGCCATCATAAACCTCGAAGGGGAGACCCTCCCAAGCGTCGTTTATAAATCGGCGTCTCCACCCCTTTACTACAACGACCATAAATTCAGGGACCCAAACCCTCTATGCATCATTTATAAACCATGGGTGAAGATAGGGGTTCAGAAGCCGACCATGTATGCAGCTGCGGAATTTCTTTCGGCAGCATTCTTGACCCTCCCAACGACAACGCCTGTGACCCGCCGGACCACCACAAAGACTGGGGTTTGACTAAAACTATCAAACGTCGCATAGGCTTTGAAACGTGCATTGAAAACGATTGGGGTCCGGCTAACATTATCAACCCTGAACCATTGAACACGCAAAACGACATCGGTCCGGGTAACTGTATCGAGCGCGACAAAGACCAGGATTTGGAGACATTCAAAATTTTCAAGCTCCATAACGATCAGCAATCGTACGACAGATCTAAAATCGACCGACCCCTGCCACGTGCTAATCAAACCTTCGACGTCACAGACGGATGTTTCAATGTGTTGGGGTTCAAACTCATAAAAGCTGCGACTGCGGTTTTGCTCCAACATCTCATCGGAACGAAGCTGAAGAACGAGTGCGAGGGGTGTGAGATTGATCACCCCAGCCAGCTGCAGCATTCCTGTCTGTTTGACCCTCCTAACTACTACTTGGACACGCATTTTGATGAACTTTCAACCAAACTGTTTAGACCCTATTTCATGTCATCATCGCTATCCTGCTAAAACGCTGTGGGTTAAAATCTGACCCTCAACGGATTCAAGGAACAGTCGGGACTATTCTGCACGAATTAAAAGACGAGCCATTCATTGGTGTTAAGCTTGAAGAAATCAGAGTTGGACTTCTGGAGAAACCCTGCGACGAAGTAGTTCACGACGTCGTCGATCTCTGGGAAGGTCTCGCGATCGTGAATGGAGACTGATCAAGACGCCAGCGGTATGGGAGCTGCCTGTACCGTAAAGAACACTATGGAATTCATGTTTAAAAGACATTACAACCGACAGATGACCAAACTGGTGAATAAGATTATTACAGATGCATCGCGCGATGGTCATCCATTTATTGAGGACACTACACGTGAAGCGAATTTCAAGAAACAAATGGTGAATATAAGAGGACTGGCTAATTCCTGGGATGATTTGCTGGGCAAATGCATTCATGGTATCGAAAAACCCGATGTGATGATAAAACAGATTTTGGATATGATGTGTGAATCACAATCCCAGCTCTCGGTCATCGACATGCTCTGTACTTGTACGTATGTGACAGATGTCTGTACCATGCTAACCTTGAGGTCAGAACAATACGACCCGGATGATGACGATGATGGTATTAAAATTGACGAAATCAGTACCACCATCGACAAAATTGTTGTAATGTATATCGACTACATCCTAGACAAACACATGTTGGCCTGTCGCGATTTTCTTTTCTGGCTCGACTATCAGTGACATCATTATGACTATCCTGCTTTTATCACCCTCCATTATACTTAGACTATGCATGTAACGTCGTTATATCCAATTATTATATATTTTATTATATGCATTTTGTACTAACCTCGTTATATTAAATTTTACTTAGATTTTGTAGTACTAATATTATTCTATTTACCTTCTATTTGATTTTTATTATTATTATTATTATAATAGCCATGTCTAGTATCATGTATTATATTATTGCCATTTACTTAAATTGTGTATCCTGTAACTTTTTTTTTAATAAAAGATTGATTCAAACTGCATGTATGAGTTATTCTTTTACAGCGATCGAAACGACAGCATGACGGAGCTCATGAAAAAGGCTTATTATACACCCTCCAACCCCGGTTCTTTAGGGGGTAAAAAACGATTAAAAGAAGCCATCTTAAGAGATAGCGGGGTCCATCTAAGCGATAAAAAGGTTTCAGAATGGCTGTCTGGTGAGGATGCTTACACTTTACACAAAACAGCCCCTATAAAATACAAACGAAATAGAGTAGTTGTGTACGGGGTCGATACGCAGTTTCAGGCCGATCTAGTCGACATGGTCCCGTATGCCCAGGACAATGACGATAATAAATATCTGCTGACCTGTATTGATGTGTTTAGTAAATATTCGTGGGTTCGCGTGTTGAAGAATAAGAGTGGCGTAGAGGTTACTAGAGCGTTCGAGTCTATACTCGAAGAGGGACGTGTGCCACAGAAATTGCAGACGGATCAGGGAAAGGAATTTTTTAACAAACAATTTCAAGATGTAATGAAAAAGCACGATATTAATCATTTCGCTACCGCTAGCGGTTTGAAAGCCAGCGTTGTGGAACGATTTAATAGAACGTTAAAAAGTCGAATGTGGAGATTTTTAATGGCTACAAATTCACGACGATACATAGATGTTTTACAAGACATTATGCAGGGGTACAACGTCAGTTATCACCGAAGTATTAAAATGAGACCCGTGGACGTCAACAAACTAAATGAGGGTCAAGTGTTTCAAAACTTGTACGGGGGTATAAAGAAGACCGAGAGACCCACATTTAATTTCAAAGTCGGCGACATTGTCAGGATTTCTAAAGTGAGAGGCCCATTCGCCAAAGGTTATGAGCAGAACTACACGGAAGAATTTTTCACCGTATCCGATCGCATTCCGCGCAAACCACCTGTCTACAGACTCACAGATTACGACGGCGATGTCATCGAGGGAGTTTTTTATGAAAAAGAGATGCAAAAAATAATTGTGAGTAAAAACAAATCTTTTAAGGTGGAAAAGATTTTAGGTCAGAAAAAACAGGGAAAATCTACGCTTGTTTTAGTGAAATGGGTAGGCTGGCCTTCAAAATTCAATAGTTATATAGATAAAAAAAACTCTGGTGGACTTACAATCTCCTTAAAACAAGCCTGCGTGTAACGGATGAGATCATACGAGTGAAGGATTACCATGGAGGATCAAGGTTTCTACGTCACGCTACCGTGCAATGCATCTTCGACAGTTTACCCCGGAAATCGTATATCCGCCTACACAACCAGGATAGCAAAAGCTATAGAATTGAAAGGACAATGGGGGGTGGGACTAGCCGAAATCGAATATCCTAGAAGCTGGTATAACTTTAATGATGAAGACGGTTATTTCGTCCTACACACAGCCCCAGGACCTACGAATAACGCCTCCCCTACAGACAGCGGGCCTTTTAAAAAAGACTTATCAGGGTTTTTTGTATCGAGGAAATTACAAATAAGCGGGGGGTACTACGCAAACATTCGTGCAATCATCCGTTTGATAAATCAAGTTCTCGCACCCTTGGCAGTGTTGGATCACGATGAATTAAAAAACAAAGTGTTTCTGGTCGCGAGACCCAACATTTCAGTCAGTTTCCAAGGTAAACTCGCTACTATTTTAGGAATGATACCGGACGATAATCTTGGACGTTCAAACTACCATGAAGCAGCCGATTTTACTAGGAGCGTCACTACGTATGCTCCTCATCAATCCGATATCAACGGTGGGTTCTACACATTGTACGTTTACACCGACATCATCCAATATCAATCGGTCGGCGATTCTTACGTTCCCCTTTTGAGATGCGTACATATATCCGGTAAAAGCAATGACACAGTCATTGCTAGATACGACTCCCCCCATTACGTATCGATAAACAAGGATCACATCACCAGCATTACCATAGAGTTGAAGGACGACCAAAACCGCGAGATACCATTTTCTTACGGGAAAGTCATCGTAAAACTACACTTTAAACCAGCGAATCATTCTATTCTTTAAAAATGAGTTATTACTATAACCCTAGAGAGCCCCATACAGCCGACTATGTGGACTATTACCGAAATCAGGCCGGAGGGGGTTTGCCAGGCTATTCCGGCGGGTCGGTTATGTACGGAGCTGGACTGGGTGGTCTTTTCAGAGGTCTGTTCAGGATGGCCATACCTCTGTTAAAAAGAGGATTTAGCATCGCGAAACCCCATCTAAAATCCGCTGCTAAAAATATAGTATCCGACGTCGTCTCAAACGTATTGACGCGTGCCCATAGCAATAATGCTAATGGTCAAGACGGATCAGGGCTGATGGTCATGGCCCGTAAGAGGATGTCTAAACCACCCGGTGTGAGGAGGCGTGGTCAATGCGGTAAGAAGAAGAAGAAAACAACAAGTGGACCAAAGAAGCAACCAGTCTTACGCAGAAAGCGTAAGAAGTCTGTTAGTCGAAAATCATCCGTCAAGAGATTCGTAAAAACCATATTCTAGCATGGCGCTACTGCATCGTATGTCGGGAGAATGCATCAAGTCCGAGTTGGACTTATTTACAGTCCCGCTGACACAGACGGTTATTGAGAAAAACAGTTATTTAGAAGTAGCCCCTTTATCCGCCATATCGGACACCGCCCCATTAGAGTTTTTTATTGCGGGCAACGGCGATGATTATGTAGATCTAAATAACACGATGCTCTACCTACGCCTGAAAATCACAAGACCTAATGGAACCGACATCGTACATCCAGCAAGAGTTGCGTTAATAAATTATCCCGGCGCTACAATATTTTCACAAGTCGATGTGACCCTAGGCGATCGTCTGATATCGCAGAGTTCGAACACCTATCCTTATCGATGCATCATAGAGAGTCTGATCAACTATAGTAAAGATTCGTTGGAATCTCTTTTCTCCGCCGGACTGTTTTACAAAGACACTTCTGGTCATATGGATTCTAACGACCCAGTTGGGCGTAACGCAGGGCTGACGAAGAGATCGATGTA
The DNA here is from genome assembly GCA_030578275.1 of Meda fulgida. Classification (NCBI taxonomy): domain Eukaryota; kingdom Metazoa; phylum Chordata; class Actinopteri; order Cypriniformes; family Leuciscidae; genus Meda; species Meda fulgida. Next base: position 19,821,031 of record CM060619.1, read on the forward strand.
CACTAGCGGGAGCAAGGTGGTGGAACTGATGGCCCCTATACATAGCGATATATTCTTTCAAGAAAAACTTTTGTTAAACGGTGTAGACATCAAAATACGCCTAATTAGAGCAAAAGATGAATTCTGTCTGATGAGGTGCGATGATGTGGCTTACAAAATAAAAATAGAGTCAGCATCCCTATTTGTCAAGAAAGTCACTGTAGCACCGCCGGTGAGACTGGGACATGCCCAGGCGTTACTCTCGACAACAGCCAAGTATCCCATAGATAGGGTGGTTCTAAAAAATTTCTCTATACCTGAGGGGACGCGTGTGTCAAATCAAGAAAATCTGTTTTTAGGAACCCTACCAAAATCTATCGTCATAGCTATGGTCGACAATGACGCATTCACGGGTTCCTACGAAAAAAATCCATTTGCATTCAAACATTACGATCTGGAGTTCCTAGCCGTCTACGTCGACGGACAACAATTCCCCGCAAAGCCTCTACAACCTAATTTTGAAGCCGGTACGGCTGTACGCGAATTTTATCAGTTGGCGATGACGACGGGGAGACATCTTAAAAACCAAGCACTCTCCATAGACAGGGGTGATTTCCTGAACGGATACACACTTTACGCATTTAACCTGACGCCTGATGAAGACTGCGGTCAGCACATATCGCTCATCAAGTCCGGGAATATCAGACTCGAAGCACGATTCAGACACCCATTGCCGAATACCGTTAATTTATTAATTTACTCGGTATTTGACTCGATTATAGAACTGTCTAATCGCAGACAGGTACTAGTCGATTACTACTGAGATGAATACGCTACAGCTCACCGCTGTCATGGATAAAACCACGTGCAGGATTCATTTTCTCGGGGTGCTACCATGCGATCAACTTCCCAAAAAAACGCTGAGGATCTTACCATCGATGGCCATCATAAACACTCACCCTGCACAGCTGCCGGGAGAGCATTGGGTCGCCGTTTATTTAACCCAGGATGGACCGTCTTGTTTTTTCGACAGCTTCGGTAATCCACCCGACAGCCCCCGCTTTCCAATCAGCATCAATAACTTTCTAACAACCAACGATGTTGATGTGTTACATTCCGGCAGACGTGTCCAGGATTTTTCATCGGATACCTGCGGACAGCACTGCGTGTTTTTTCTGTATCATCTAGCTAGAGGCTACGACTATAACCATGTGATGAAATTATACACTGATGATTCTATTAAAAACGATAAAATGGTGTCCCTATTTGTGAAGAGATTAAGACCACATGTTTGTAATGATAAAATGTTATCATGCATTCACTGTGTGCAGACGTGTTTGACGTATAAATGAAAAGCTTTAAATCATTATGTATTTGTTTATCGTCTTTTATTTAATGTATACATTGAATGGAAATGTTCATTAAAATTCCAACCATCGCTTTCGTCTGAGAGTCGGCGATTTAAACACAGTGTCTTTGGACTCTGGAACCGCGTAAGGCGTATATCTTTGTGTTTTTTTATAAGGTCTAACACGGCGAGGGCTTGGGGTGCCGGGTTTACGCTTTAGAGAGTTAATTTTGTGTCTGACCTGCTGATTCGGCACTGTAGAAAATGGGATGTTTAATTCAGCAAACGCCCGTAGAAACTCTGTCCATCCTATAGGTCTCCGATCATCCCTAACCTTTTGAGGGGCCGTAACATTTTTTAACAAATCTACCATGTGTGACCCTCGTACGGTGTTGCCCCTGAACACAAACTCGCCCGATTCGTTCCATGCGCTTAGACCTTTAGCTTTAGACATCTTGTCTAATATGTATCTGCTGTTTTTCATGCTTCTCGAAGGGATATTCTTCAGAACTTCATCGACAATATCCTCCCCCACAGCTCTGCCGTCTTCAACGATAGCACCAGCAGCACCCCCCTGGGTTTCATCTTTATGACCGGAATCAGTAATAGGTAACGAAAGCGTTAAAACGCTACTCTCACGATCGCCTTGTTTAACGATGTTCAAAAACCTGGTAAGGGTATTGGTGTAAAGTTTGGCTTTTTCGTACGGATTCAAGTCTGTGCGACGTAGAATATCTCTTATGGCGTCATCCAAATCGTTCTCTACGCTCCGTTGAATGTTCTCGCGGGGGGTTTCACTCTTCATCTTATCCAGTTGATGGCGCGGAACTAAATACATCTTCTCTGCATACTCCATCCTATCGATTCGCTATTAAACTTGTAATAAAGGGCACTGCGACGCTTAGGAGTGGCAACAGGAATCCGCCCTTCTGGTTAAAGACTCGTTTCTTAGCAGTTATGCCAATTTTTTTATCGACTATAAATTTGATTTCGGCTTTTCTCTTTTTCAACTTTCGATACTGTTGCTTATTGACCGGGATGGTACCGTAGAGGATGTTAAGAGCCACTTCGCACAGCGCTAAAATGAATTCGTCGGACGCCGATTGTAAAATAAGACGTCTCTGTTTAGGACTGGCTTTATGTAACAGTTTTAACATAGGCAAATGTTTACAAAGTCTGGCAGACATGCTGATTTATAGCGTTCTTCTTTTTTTCGGAATATAAACCACTTGACGGTCGGAAAGTAATCCTGTTCTGAGACGGTACTGCTCCGGAGTTTTCGCTTTATAGTCTATCATTAGGTAGCCGAAAGCCCGATCGACAGCATCGTGATAACACTCCATAAAGTATTTTGTATTTCCCGGGTACATTTGACGTCCTAGCATGGCCACTTGATTGACGTCTCGTGGATTTTTAAACAGAATAATATAATTGGCGTTTAAGTTTATGGTTCGGCTGGACTTACCCTGGGCAAATAAATTTTGCACTATATAGATAGAGCTGAGATTGCGGTGGTGACAGTATTGGGTGAAAACACGTTGAAGTTCCACGTTGACGCTAGCTTGCTCCATTAAATCATCCACCACGAGCAAGTTTGTTTTGGTGACAGGCAGTAAATCATCATCATTCAGAGTCTGGGGTATTCCTTGCACAAATTTAATGTCATACAATTGAAGTAAATCATCATACAAAGTCTGCCAGCAATCATACAACCAAACAATGTTTTCAATTTTCATGGAAATGATATTCAAACCTTTTTCCAACAAAAGTTTTACAAAATATGACTTTCCAGAGTTGGAAGGCCCACTCACGACACAACTGAAAGGGTGTTGAAGTCTGAAATCGAAATCGGAAACATCCTGACCCCCTCTATGCATCATCTGATCAGTAGCCATAAGGAAGTGTGGTGAAATCAGACAGAAGCCTACGTTTATTATAGACCACCTTAAACCTTTTAACGACTGATTTGTTGTGCAGTGTGAGAGACTTTTTATTCCTCACAATGTCTTCCGTCTGAGCCAGGATGTATTTGGATCTATCATGCGACGTCACATAGCTGTCAACCAGACCAATCAGGGATTCGAGACAGATAGCTTGGGAATTTTTAGCATTCAGGGTTATCCCCTTAGCCTTCATGCACGATTTACCTTTGACAGTTTCAAAACCATACGATTTGGGCCCGCTCGAGCAAAAGACCGTTATATGGTCATCATCGTCTAATTCGCTAGTAAGATCCCCTAAATAATCCCCCAACGGAGGCTCCCAGTCCCCTTCCCTAGACACGAATACGACACTGTCTGTGTCAGAGTATAACAGTCGGTCGCCGAGTCTATCCATCAATTCGTACAATTCCAGTCGGGCGTGTGCGGTAGTAAAGGCCCCTACAAAAACATTCACATCGCGTGCCTTGCAAACGTCCTCTTTAGACGGTCTATGCTGGACGAGAGCTACGTCTTCTGCGATGAATGAGAAATACGTCAATGTGTCGGTATTGCCAAAAACGATTCTGGTGAAATCTTCAGGGTCGCTCACCAGAGTCGTTTGAGGCAAGTTCTGTCTTAAAGAGAAGCGTCCCCACAAACTATTCAGAATTAATTTTGTGATTGCCCTCTGGGCGGCGTTGTACTTGATCTTTTCAGGGTCGAGTTGAATCCCCTCTTTTTCAAAATAGTCACGAATGTAAGTCTCTTTCTCAGCATCCGTGACAACATTCGAAGGGTACCCCGACGCTTGCTGTTTCAAACACAAGAACGTTTTTACATATTCAGCGAACAACGTGTCAGACTGTTGTGGAAGATGCCAAACCTCGTCTATCTTGGCTACCACATAACCCTTCTCGATGGCTTTTAAAAGCTCGATAGTGACCCAACAACCGGAGAGCGCTCTTTCCTTGTCCGTATGGGTGCAGCTCGTGGTCTGGTTTTGGTCGCGAGCACACGCGGCACAAAGGGGAAACATGAGTTTTCCTTGGCATCTGTAGGGGAGAACCGGGTGCAGTAATTTGCGGGGAGGGTACACGGTCGCTTTGACAAGGCCGTAATAATTTTCAATCGGTTCAAAATCTTTGAAAATGATTTGGGGGTGTTCAATCGGGTAGCTTTTCCTCGCCTGACAATACGGGTAGAGACTGGTGAAGTCCAGATACTTTATTTTCTCATCACCGGTCACTTTGTGATAGAGTTTATAGGCGTTCGTTCTCCCACCGTACAGAGCGTCTCGCGGGTTCAATCTCTCTGGCGCGGAATAATCAGTCATAAATTCGATCACGGACGGGTCGGTTTTTTTCATATCGGTCCATTGGCATTCCCAAAGAACTTCGATTTGCAAACCGTACGCGTTCCGCAGAATTTCGATCTTATCGTCAAACTGGTTCCTGAGAACCCCGTAGGGTACTCCGGACAAGGGATGCGTCTGATGAGGTGTAAAGCGACAGCAATGACCATGGAAAATACAACCCGCGTACTCTAGACCGTGTCGAATACCGTCGCGTTCATAGAATCCGTCTAAAAAGTACTTACCGATCGATACTTCACCGTGGTTTAAGGCGTGGTGTACATCTACGTTTCGAGTCTTTTTTATATACTCGATCGCGTTTATCACAATATAAATTGCATCAAAGCAGCTTCACAATATCAATCAAATAACATAATGTTTGTTTCTTAGTGAAAAAACATCCACGTTTGGTAGGGCTGATCAATGGTATTAATGCTTGGCTAATTATTTTGAATATCCCCAACTGAACAAGCCAAAGGCAACAGTGGCAAGGAACCGAAAAACTCCATCAAGTGACCTACTGGTGTCCTAAAACTCCATCAGGTGACCTAATGGAGAAAAAAAAACCTTGGGAGAACCCAGGCTCAGTCGGGGGCCAGTTCTCCTCTGGCGTTTATGAACTAGAGGCCGGATTTACAGTAACTGTAAATTTGATACAGAATTTTGTTTTATTTTATCACTTCGGGGTGGGTACGCGAACCGGAATCACAACATTTTATCTGTAGAGTGGGAAAGGGATCCTCCATAGGGAGAGGCTAGTTGGCACTTCAGCACTGCGTTGTCATCGGGTCCAGGCAAAGCTCCTAGTCAGATCTGGATACGGCCTGGATCCGGTCGGCTGCGGGAAAACCTCGGGATAAACAAAGACACTAAAATTAGCGTAGATGCCATTCTTCTTATGATGATGTAACGAGTACATCAGGATTTAAGGGAAGTGTTCCCAGTTCCGGCTGACCTAATCTATGCAGCCTAATATTGAATTATAGAAGTCTATAATATATTATGTGTATGCTAGGTCAAAGAGATGTGTTTTTAGTCTAGCTTTGAACTGACAGAGTGTGTCTGCTTCCCGGACAATGGTAGGAAGACTGTTCCAAAGTTTTGGTGCTAAATAGGAAAAGGATCTACCGCCCGCAGTCGATTTTGAAATTCTAGGTATTATCAACTGGCCCGAATTTTGAGATCGCAATAGACGTGAAGGACTATAATGCGTTAAGAGCTCGCTCAAGTACTGCGGAGCTAAACCATTTAGTGCTTTGTAAGTAATCAACAATATTTTAAAATTTATACGATGTTTAATAGGCAGCCAATGCAGTGTTGACAGAACCGGGCTAATATGGTCATATTTCCTGGTTCTAGTAAGAACTCGAGCGGCTGCGTTTTGGACCAGCTGTAGTTTATTTATTAAGCGTGCAGGGCAACCACCCAGTAGAGCATTACAATAATCTAGTCTTGTCGTCATGAAAGCATGAACTAATTGTTCCGCATTTGTTAATGAGAGCATATGTCGTAATTTAGATATATTTTTAAGATGGAAAAATGCGGTTTTACAGATACTAGACACGTGACTTTCAAATGAAAGATTGCTATCAAAGAGCACACCCAGGTTCCTAACCGACGACGAAGACTTAACAGAGCAGCCATCAAGGGTTAGACAGTATTCTAGGTTATTACGTGTGGAAGTTTTTTGTCCAATAATTAGAATCTCTGTTTTTTCAGAGTTTAGTAGTAGGAAATTACTAGTCATCCAATTTTTTATATCAGCTATGCATTCCGTTAATTTTGTGAATTGGTAAGTTTCGTTAGGTTTTGAAGAAATATACAGCTGAGTATCATCGGCATAACAATGAAAGCTAATTCCATGTTTCCTAATGATATGTCCTAATGGTAGCATGTACAGAGTGAACAGCAGCGGTCCTAGTACTGAGCCTTGTGGTACGCCATACTGAACTTGTGATCGATAAGACATCTCTTCATTTACTGCTACAAACTGATAACGGTCAGATAAGTATGATTTAAACCATGCTAGTGCAATTCCACTAATGCCAACATAGTTTTCCAGTCTATTTAAAAGAATGTTGTGGTCAATTGTGTCAAATGCAGCACTAAGATCAAGTAACACTAATAGAGAGATACAACCACGATCGGATGATAAAAGTAAATCATTTGTAACTCTAATGAGAGCTGTCTCAGTACTATGGTGCGGTCTAAATCCTGACTGAAAATCCTCGCAGATATCATTTCTTTCAAGAAAGGAACACAGTTGTGAGGATACTGCTTTTTCTAATATCTTTGACAGAAAAGGCAGATTTGAGATCGGCCTGTAATTGACTAATTCTGAAGGATCAAGTTGCGGTTTTTTAACAAGCGGTTTTATCATAGCCAGCTTAAAGGTTTTTGGTACATATCCTAGAGACAAAGACGAATTAATGATATTAAGAAGAGGATCTATGATCTCTGGAAGCATCTCTTTCAGTAGCTTAGTCGGTATAGGGTCTAACATACAAGTTGTCGATTTAGATGAATTAACGAGTTTGCAGAAATCTTCCTCTCCTATAGCAACAAATGAAAACAATTTTTCCTCAGGGAGACTACAATGCACTCCCTGATGCGATACTGTAGTAGACGGTTGCATAGTTATAATTTTGTCCCTGATATTATCAATCTTATAAGTGAAGAAGTTCATAAAGTCATTACTGCTGTGTTGCTTGGAAACTTCTGTGCTTAAAGCTTTCTTTTTCGTTAGTTTAGCCACTGTTTCAAATAAATACCTAGGATTATGTTTATTTTCTTCTAATAGGGTTGAAAAATAAGCAGATCTAGCAGCTTTTAAAGCCTCTCTGTAAGCAATCGAGCTCTCTTTCCATGAAATCCGAAATACCTCTAGTTTTGTTTTCTTCCAGTTGCGCTCCATTTTTCTGGCTGCTCTCTTAAGGGCCTGAGTGTGCTCGTTGTACCACGGCGTTGGACTATTTTCTTTAATCTTCTTTAAGCGCAACGGAGCAACTGCGTCTAAAGTGCTGGAAAAGAGAGAGTTAAAAGTTTCTGTTGCAATATCGAGTTCTTCTAAGCTATCCGGGATGCTGAGATGATGAAACTTATTAGGAAGATTATTGATAAAGCAATCTTTAGTGGCAGAAGTTATAGGTCTAACATATTTATAACACGGAGTCGGCTTTGCAGCCTTGGCTAAATGTAATTTACATGAGACTAGATAATGGTCTGAGATGTCATCGCTCTGCTGCAGAATTTCAACGGCATCAACATCTATTCCATGTGATAATATTAGATCTAGAGTATGATTACGACAATGAGTGGGTCCTGACACGTGTTGTCTAACTCCAATTGAGTTTACAATGTCTTTAAGTGCCAATCCCAATGCATCTTTTTCATTATCTACATGTATATTAAAATCATCAACAATTAGTACTTTATCGTTAGCCAATACTAATTCTGATAGAAAGTCCGCAAATTCTTTGATAAAATCTTTATGGTGCCCTGGTGGCCTGTATACAGTAGCCAGCAGAAATCTCAAACGTGATTTATCGTTTACACTATATATTTTTACATTAAGCACCAACACTTCAAAAGAAGTATATTTAAAAATAGATTTCTTAGTGGTTTTGAAAATATTACTATAAATTACAGCAACACCTCCCCCTTTGCGTTTTAGACGAGGTTCATGTTTATAACAGTAATCTTGTGGGGTTGACTCATTTAAAGTAATGTAATCGTTTGGTTTTAGCCAGGTTTCTGTCAAACACAGCACATCTAGATTATAACTTGAAATCATATCATTAACTATGAGCGATTTTGAAGTAAGGGATCGAATATTCAGCAACCCAAGCTTTATCATTTGTTCATCTGTATTATATCTGTTTTTTATTTGTTGAACATCAATTAAATTTTTTACCTGACGTTTTTTGGATTTCCAAATTCGGGGAACAGACACAGTCTCTATATGATGATATCTAGGTGAAAGAGGCTCTATGTGATGGGATTTATCTGACCTTGGTGACGCGAGGCCGCTAGCAGACGGTCGGTTTAGCCAGTCTGTCTGCTTCCTGACCTGAGCCCCAGATTGTCATGTTTTAGCTCTAAGACTATGTGCCATATTACTAGAGAGAAGAGCAGCACCATCCCAGGAGGGATGAACACCATCTCTTTTCAACAGGTCAGGCTTGCCCCAAAAACTTTTCCAATTGTCTATGAATTCTATATTATTCAACGGACACCACTTAGACAACCAACCATTGAGTGAGGCCAATCTGCTAACTATCTCATCACTCCTGCGAACAGGAAGGGGGCCAGAGAAAATTACAGTGCCTGACATCGTACTTGCGAGTTTACACACCTCTTTAATATTAATTTTGGTGATCTCCGACTGGCGGAGTCGAACATCATTAGTGCCGACATGAATAATGATCTTAGAGAATTTACGATTAGCATTAGCCAGCACTTTTAAATTTGCTTTGATGTCAGGCGCTCTGGCTCCCGGCAAACATGTGACTATGGTGGATGGTGTCTCTATTTTCACGTTCCGTGTGATCGAATCACCAATTACCAGGGCACAATCAACAGAATTCTCAGTGGGTGTTTCACTGAGTGGGGCAAATCGATTTGTTATGGTAATCGGAACGGAAGGGTGGTTTTTTAATCCGCGACTAGAGCGATCTCTCACGGTCACCCATCTGCCCTGCTGCGTGGGCTCTACTTCAGCCGGAACCGAATCATGTACAGAGTCCACTATGCTAGGCGCATCCAAAATAGTATCTAAAGCTCTAGTACTATCCTTACTATCCTCAATTAAAGTTTGGATGCGTGTCTCTAGCTCTGAAATCTTCTCCGTCAGCCTGACTGTCTCCTTGCATTTATCACAAATAAATCCTATATTGCCATCGGAGAAGGCTACACTAAACATATGACATGTGACACAGGTGACAATAACAGGACAAGACATTACTCACCGTTTGTGTTGACTGATTCTTACTTACCTGGGCTTTTATTAACTCAAAGGCGCGGGCGCGCGAGAGAAAATAAATAATAAATAAATGAGCGCGGGTGGCGCGTAAACACGCGTTCTGTGCTAACAATAACGGAAGCTAGCGATGTAAGGTTAATCTGAGATGGTGGGTAAACTATATTTAGTAATATAAACAACTAGGAATGATAGTAAATGATGGTTCAAAACAGAAAGAAATACAAAGCTAATACGAGGCGTAGAGCTTACAGCCTCGACGCAAACAAACTCACAGCAGGCAGGGAGGCAGACAGGAGCAATCGATTAGGCGGTGTTGAGCAATCGATTAGGCGGTGTTCGTAGGTCAACGAGGGTTCAGGTCAACAAGGTTCAGTCGTCGTTAAGTCTAACGCCGCGGGCATTTTGGCAAGAGCCATTGGGAAAAATGAGTAGCTATCGATATATCTCTGGGCATACGCCTCATCGTACATGAAAATTAATTTGCAGCCTTGCATTATAACCTGAAACGCAATCCCGGCTTTGCAGAAAAACTCAAGAATTAAAAAGGAGTCAAATCGGGATGAATAATGCGCTATGAAGCAGTAACCATTATATCGCGGTTGTCGGAAGCGATTGATTAGCTTAGCGATACAGTCGGTACCGTGAGCGGTAAATTTCTCCCCTTTGAATGTGATGGCGCAAACAAAATTGGCCTCGTGTCTACCGTTTTCGTAACGCGTTTCAAAATCGTAGAATATGTATTTCTCACACAGTTCCTTAGGCGGTAGGGGCTGTATGAAGCATTGATGCTCACCATCCCCCGTCAGACGCTCCCGACAATGCACACATCTGTCCGAGGCGCATGTGTGTTTGGTTTTCTTGTCGCCCGGTTTAACGTCATAACGTCGGTTACATAGTTTGCAAAATTTTATAATATCGCAGGCGGGGTGTTCCTTACCAGGAGGTGAGTTTTTTTTATGCATTTCGAAGCAATAGGCAGATTTACAGTAACGCAGACAATCGGGGCAATGTATGATTCTTACAGGGAACGTGTAACAATCGGCGTCGAAACAGATGTTGCAGACATGCTTACATCGATGGTCTCTGCGACAGCTATAACTTTTATAGCAGAATGAGCACACGTATCTAGAACCCATGAATCCCTCCAAATTCAGTATCATGTAATAATGATCTTTGTGGATGTATAAGAAAACTGTTTTTGGGTGGGGTTCGTCAGAATTTTTAAACGTTTCTACGATCATAGCATTAGATCTGTAAAATACGACAATTTTAATGTCTAGCGCTCGTTCAAACGATGCTATGTCGTCAAGACCGATTTGATCTTGGATTGAGAAGCCGGCATTGTTTTGGATAGTGGTAGCCAGTTTTTCTAACTCATTCTCGGGTAATTGGGGGTTAAGAAAACGGGCGAGACAGATGGAGAAACACAAATTATTCGAAATATTTGTGGGGCAGAATAAGTTCGTCTTTTTTCTTTTAATCACCTCATCAACAGCCAGATCTGTTAGTTTACGTCGACCCCCACCTTGTCGGTTAAAGACTACAGACGCGTCGATTTCAACGGACTGGTCAGATAGTAACCGATTGTTGCTCTGTAAAACTTTTTCAATTTGATCAAAAACCGGATCTATGTCATAATTATTACCGCAAGTTAAAATCCCGCTGACGGGTTCTTGGAGACTGGGAGCTGACAATGTAATATTGATTACGGGTTCACTCTGGTCGAATTCTCTAGCAAAATTAACAATCCCTACTAACATGTCGTGTAAGTAAGTATGATAAGAGGCTAAATCTGTAGAGTTAATCTCTCTCAGATTCATAGTCCTTCTCAGAGTTACGCCATTGAAACGAGGTCGTGGTAAAACATGATATCCGTTAATGGCCCCACCGTCGCGAATCAATCTATCGATGTCGGTGCGGTTTAATCGAGGCTGCGTAGTAGAATCAACATTACCTGATGTAGATGGTTGTGATGTATCATCACCGTCAGGGAGCTTTGGTGATAGCGATGGTTGGTTGTTTAAAACACCGGCGAATTGTACAACAGGATCGAATAAATTCATATTTGAATTTACCGCTAATTCGAAAAGATCCAAATTAGCGACGGGTTGCGAAGATTCTAAATTAACCAAATAGTCTTCTAAAGAATTCGGAAGTATACTTAGCATTTCGATTTCGTCCGGTGACAGTTCTGTATCGTCAAAGCTTTTAGCACCCTCCATTTTAGATTTCAGACCAAAACATGAAATATAAAAAGCATACACGAAATAGTACAAAATCAGAGTATATGTAAAAAGTATAAAAAAGCATACATGAAATAGAAATAAATGAAATGCCTGATTTGATAACACAGCTCTATCTTACTCATCCGACTGTTCAAGGAGAATGAGAAGAAGATGATGAATCAATAGTATCAGTTCGCGATGGAATTCGGTGAACATTTGCTCGTTTCTATTGACACGACGAAATATTTCGTCACCCAAATTTCGAATAAATCGATCTTGCGTATCGATTCTGTCATGTATCTCCTGCTGAGAATTGCGAAGATCTCTGCTAAATGAGGATAATCTACTATGTGTTTCGATCTGAGCATCACAAACCTGAACTTGCAGTGTTTCTATTCTACCAAGTGTATCAATATGTGCGTTGCGATGCTCAGCATGGATTGTCTCTAAGCGGTTTTGTGTATCGGTGTGTGCATCACGAAACTGCTGTCTCAATGATTCTACTGAATCAATAAGCGCATGCGTCAGAGGAGTAGGATGCTCATCATCAGCCGGCCGAGTCGCTGGTACTAATTCAGCAGCGATATGCCCTTGATCTTCTTCCGACGATTGGTGATAGCAGTTGTTTTCATCTATAGTCTGATTAGTTTCTATGACCGATACCTCGTCGTCGAGCCCGCTCGCCCAAGAACCACAGGACCATGCTTCCAGTTGATCGCTATTCCAATCCGTCATATCATTATGCTTTCCGCTCGAACCTATTGTGTAGAAAAATAACAAAATCATAATCGTCTTGTTCAATTTAGATTTTTAAACTTGCGATAATGTAGTAAGTCTTACCGTAAAACACTGTCGTATTAGGACTGAGATGAAAGTTGCATGTCCGACTGGTAGATGGACCAGCAGACTGGTTGATAGCCAAGGTACCAGGGGTAATGGCAGGCGGAGCAGCCGATGGGGTGTTAGGTAGAATGGCCTTAGGGACGGAAGGAGAACCGGCATGCGGGGTGATACGACTGGGGGGTGGTACGGCAAGCGGTGTGGTATCGGACGTGCTGGAACCGTCGGTCTTTCTGACTTTTCTCAAAGGCTCATCACAGGGTCCTGCACTCTCACCGTCATTATCAACATGTGTAAGATCCACGACATCTAATACTGCGAATTAAAAATTATGTTAAAATAAAATAATTCATTTTAATTTGTAATACAATATAAAAGTTCTCACATGCGTCATTAATGGCTTGGAAGACACCCAATTCGATGTTCGGGGTATTTGTGCCTGGAAAATATAAAACCTGTTTATGCATGAAAGACAAATTGGTGAGATGATTTTATACACATCAACTCTGAATAATAAAACACATACGCATGTAATGTAATCCACATATACAACCTTCAGCCTCGAGAGGGTAACTGACGCTAGAATCTAAATGGGTGTTCTTTTAACAAATTAGACACAGACACACACACACACACACACACACACACACACACACGCACACACACACATACAAAAATAACAAATAAAAAATATATAGTAATAATAATAAATAAATAAAAAATAAATAAATGAGAAAAAAAAATATATATATATATAATAATTAAATAAAAAATAAATAAATGAGAAGAATTAAAATAATTATGTAAAAAAAAAAAAGATTATCGATCCTAAAATCAAATCAGCATATCATACCAGTTACAACCACTAGATGGACCTATTTCACAAATCAACGTGTCATACGAGTTACAACCACTAGATGGACCTATTTCACAAATCAACGTGTCATACCAGTTACAACCACAAGATGCACCTATTTCGCAAATCAGGATGAAGTACACACATGCCCGTGGCTAAGGGATGCTATGTGGCGGCAGTTTTAAAACACTAACAACAACAACATTAACTTTCAGACAGTGTTAAAACATGCTTTTAGGTTTTAAAACATCGCGAAAACAAACCAATCTAACTTCAGAACTATGTAGACTGCAGAAATGAGATCGGTCTACAGTCGCGTTAGTATATGGGATACGATTAAGGTAAGAAAACAATATTTGTCTCTGTTTATTGTCGAACATAGAAAAACATTGTAGCATGCTAACATCAACCTAAATTAAGGCAGGCCCAGTCTTTTCATAATAAAAGCCATGGTATGTATAAAATTAATATCGTAACAATGATAGAGATTTTAACATCCAGCATCATCAACCGCCGGATAAAAATATCAGATAGCAGATAATGGGTGTAATGGCAGATAAAGCAGTTAAAAACATCAGACAGCGGATAAAAATAACAGATAGCCGAGACAAATAACTGGTAAAAGCTAACAATAGCATAGAGTTAAAAACATCAGATCAAAATAATATAGTTAAAACAATCTTTTTAGATAAAACAATTCTATAACTCCAACAACTACTCGACCAATGATTAAACCAGTAATAAATTATTCCTAATGTATAAAAACAGTATATTAATATAACATAAACACTTACTTTTTTGCATCTTGACGAAGGTGGGCGCTGATGGTCGGCAGACTAGCGTGGTTGACAAATGTTTTTAGCGTTTGGCTGGAATCCAAGCTTTATTTATACACCTGTAGCACGTGGTGAAAAACAGTACTCTTTCGCCACTAGATGGAGGTATTGCATAAGGAATAACTTCGCATCCAGGATGTCGCTATCGCTATCGTTACGAAACAGATCGCAACCGTAGTCTCGTAATATAATCAAGCTGTCAAACGGACTGGTAAATGTCCGCATTTGTGTTTTTAAACAAATACCTATCCATCCGTGTGTATCAGAGATAGATTGTTTACTGCTTTGACAGCGTGACACACACACACACACACACACACACACACACACACACACTGATAAGCATACATAGAGACACGGTGCTTTTACTTTTATAGACACTGTAGTCACGACTGTTTAGTATTATAGACATTGTAAACTCATTCGTGAGAAACACTGTTTTTTTTTTGTTTTACAACTTTTAACTGCATGTTTCAACCATACAGTTAAATTATTTTATAACCATTTCATTTATACTCTTTTAACACTACGTTTTCAACTTAAATTGTTTTATAATCATTTCGTTTATACATTTATAAAGACCAGTATGTTTTTCAACTCTAGTTTCATTTGAATAATATTTTAAACGATCAACCTTAGTTAGATTATTTTATAACCATTTCATTTATACAATTTTAACACTACGTTTTCAACTTAAATTGTTTTATAATCATTTCGTTTATACATTTATAAAGATCAGTATGTTTTTCAACTCTAGTTTCATTTGAATAATATTTTAAACGATCAACCTTAGTTAAATTATTTTATAACCATTTCATTTACACCATTTTAACTATATGTTTTCAACTTTAGTTAAATTATTTATAACCATTTCATTTATAAAGAATAGTATGTTTCAACTTTAGTTAAATTATTTATAACCATTTCATTTATACATTTATAAAGAATAGTATGTTTCAACTTTAGTTAAATTATTTATAACCATTTCATTTATACATTTATAAAGAATAGTATGTTTCAACCTTAGTTAAATTATTTATAACCATTTCATTTATACATTTATAAAGAATAGTATGTTTCAACCTTAGTTAAATTATTTATAACCATTTCATTTATACATTTATAAAGAATAGTATGTTTCAACCTTAGTTAAATTATTTTATAACCATTTCATTTACATCATTTAAACTATACGTTTTCAACTGTAGTTAAATTATTTTATAACCATTTCATTTACATCATTTAAACTATACATTTTCAACTGTAGTTAAATTATTTTATAAACATTTATAAAGACCAGTATGTTTTTCAACTCTGCTTTCATTTGAATAATATTTAAAACGATAGACCCTGTTTATGCAACATTGTTTCAGATATCAGAGCAGACATGGAGGGGTAGGCAAGAACCCCCGTGACACACTTGCAGAGGTAGGGGGAGCGTCAGTGACACACATGGAGAGGGACAGCCTGTGACACTGACTTTTTTCCTCTCATATTACACAGGAAACCACAATGGCCTCTGGAATGCCACACTTGCAGAGGTAGGGGGAGTGTCTGTGACTAACATAGAGAGGGGAGGTGAGGGACAGCCTGTGACACTGACTTTTTTCCTCTCACATTACACAGCAAAACACAATGGCCTCTGGAATGCCAAAACAGTTGATTGATCAGATAGCTCAACACCACAACCCTTATCAATAGAGGCCAGAGCAGAGGTAGGGGGAGCGTCTGTGACCCCCGGTGACACTGACTTTTTTCCTCTCACATTACCCACATCACATTGAAACCACTATGGCCTCTGGAATGCCAAAACAGTTGATTGATCAGATAGCTCAACACCACAACCCTTATCAATAGAGGCCAGATGGTCAAAACATTTCATTGATCGGATAGGCGGGGTCAACTGCTTGACCCTTAACAATAGACGCCGGATGCACAATCTCTCAAAACACATCGATTGGATGGGTGGGGTCAATAGGTCAATCCTTATCTATAGATAACGGATGCACACCAGGAAAAGGGCGGGACCGGAAAAGGTCAAAGGTCAACCGGAAGTCATCAATCATTTTGACACATGGTGTCCGGTAATAACTACTGTTGTCCATTCAAGTCAATAAAAGGTTCAAGGTCCCATCATACAACATACAATTCCAGAATGTTTTCATTGGATAAGTATTTTACATACTGAAAAAGGGGGGGGTACTACTCAATATAGTATTACCAATAAAATGTGAATGAGAAAAGAATAAATAAAATAAAAATAATAATAATTTGCATTACACTCACAATGTCTCCTTATGTTAATTCCCTGCTTCTATACTTTAGCCATTTTGACCAGTACTTGTAAAATGTATCCATGTTTAATCTTAAAGAGAAGGTCAGCTTTCCCATATCATATAAATGACTTACAATCACTATCCACTCATCTTTTGTTGGTGGACTCTCATGCAGCCATTTCTTAGTTATTGTTTTTTTACTCGCAACTAATAATACATTAAGTAGGTATTTGTCTTGAGTATTAAGATTAGTTGGTATATTTCCTAAATATATAGTACTGAAACTGTCCTCCGTCTCGAATCCGAGTATCAATTTTATTTCAGTGATTATCTCTAACCAAAAAGGCTGAATCGTTGGACATTTCCAGAATATGTGAAAGTAATCTGCCATAGAGGTATTACATTGTCTCCAACAGAATGCAGAATCTGGTTTACCATTCTGTAAATATTTTCTTTTGGGAGTAATAAAGAATCTTATGATATTCTTCCATGAGAATTCTCTCCATTGACCTGAACTGGTGGTAGTATACTGTGTTTTGCAAATGTTTAACCACTCTTCATCAGATAAAATTATGTTTGCTTCCTTCTGCCATTTATCTTTCACATATAAAGTAGAGTGATTTTTAGAAGATTGTATACTTGAATATATTCTTGATATCAGTTTCTTGTAAGTTCCACTCTTATACGCATCAATAAAAATATTGATCATATTCATTTCAATTTTATCGTTATTTTAAATATTTTTATTATAATGGTTCCTAAGTTGTAAATATCTAAAGAAATCTTGTTTTTCTAAAGTATAGGTGTCAGTAAGATGTTGGAAGCTCATTAAACCTGTGTTGGTTGAGATTGTACAATACGATGTAATGCCTTTCAACGTCCATTGTTTAAACCTTGAATCTAACTGTGCGGGTTTAAAATCATTGTCATAGGCCACCCATTTTAACAACCGTGCTTGCTTCTCGAGCTTAAAATTTTAACATTCTTTGAACCAAATATTGAGAGGAACCATCGTCCAATGACTCAGTTCATTAGAATATTTCATCTTAGTGGTTTTATCCCCCAATAAGGAGGGGAGGGGAATGCCCAGCTGGCTAAATTCTAATTCTTTCCATCTTGCTTCATACTCATTATTACACCAACAAACTAGATATTTCAGCTGTGCCGCTTTGTAGTAATCTTTATAAAAAAAAAACAGGGAAGAGCCAGTCCTCCTCTCACCTTTGATAATTGTAGTGTTTTAAGTCTGACCCTAGGTTTCTGATTTTTTCATATGAATCTAGAGATCATTTGGTTCCAGTCATTAAACTTTTTTTTCGGAATCTCTACAGACAGCGATTGGAATAGAAACAGTAATCGTGGTAAAACGTTCATTCTTATACTTTCAATTCGACTATATAAACCAAAGGGTAAGGGCATCCATCTGTCCAAATCTGCTTTTAGTTCTTTAATTATGGGTTCATAATTCATCGTGTTAATTTTTGTCATATTCTTTGGATGATTCTTTGGTTTTCCACTTAAAATTATATTTATTATGTATGTTCTCCTGTGCTGAATAATTAAAAGAGAGGGTTTGAGTTTTGTCTAAATTGAATCTATATCCTGAGTACCAACCAAACTGCTCAAGGCATGACATAAGTTTAGGTAAACTGGAGTCAGGGTCAGAGATTGTTATAAGAATATCATCTGCATATAGACATATTTTGAGTTCATTTCCTTTAAATTGGAATCCTGGTATTTCTACATCTTCTCTAATTGCTTGAGCAAGTGGCTCTATGAATAGTGCAAAAAGTGTGGGACTTAAAGGGCATCCCTGGCGACATCCCCGTTCCAGTGTAATTGAACTAGAAATACTACCATTTATTTTAACCTGTGGCGTCGGTAAATGATATAGTGGTTTAAGACATCCTATAACCTTTTCATTGAAGCCAAAACGTTGCAGTACCAGGTACAAAAACTCCCATCGCACGGAATCAAAAGCCTTTTCGGCATCGAGGCTAATTACCAGAGATTTAGAGTTACTTTTGCTTATGCTATCAATAAGAAATAATGCCCGTCTCACATTATCTTGTGTCTGCCTGTTTTTCACAAATCCTGTTTGGTCGCTATCAATCAACTCAGGAATTATATTTTCTGTCTTTTTGCAATTATCGAAGCATATAATCTATAATCAAAACCGAAATAGCTCTATATGACCCACATTCCGACTTATCTTTTCCAACTTTTGGTATTACTGATATGATATTCTTGCTTCCAAGATATTGGCGTCTCTCCCCCCTTAAGAACATGGTTAAAACATTTTGACAGCATAGGTTTTAATAATTCCTTACATTTTTTGTACCACTCTGCTGGGTACCCATCCCCCCCTGGTACTTTATTTGTCTTTAAAGTTGATATGGCCTTATCAATTTCAGCTTCTGTAATTTCTTTTGTTACCAGTTTGTTTTGTGTAAGTCCTACTGATGGTAAGTCTAGAGATTCCAAAAAAATTTCAATAATGGAAGTCTCCGCTGCTTCTGGTTGAGAATATAATTTTTTATAGTAGATTTCAAACGAACTTAATATATCTTCTGTTTTATAGCACGTTTCATTGGTTTCTGGATTTCTAATTTTAAAAACTGACCTTTCAGTTTGTTGTTTACGGAGTTTCCATGCTAACAGTTTTTTAGCTCTGGGTCCATTTTCATGGTACTGCTGTTTGACATATTTAAGTTTGATCTCTACTTGTTTATCAAGTATCTTGTTTATTTGTTGTTTTCTTACTTTTATTTCTTCTAAAATTTGAGGTTTATTTAATTCACTATGTTTTTGTTCCAGTGTTTTTAGTGAGTTTGATAAATCAGACAATATCTTCTGTTTTTCTTTTTTTTCCCTTGAGGACCACTTTAGCAGCTTTCCTCTTAACACTGCCTTAGCAGCGTCCCATAGAACACTTGATGACATTTCGTCATTATTATTAAATTCTATGTACTCTTTAATTTCTTTTTTAATATACTCTATGCATTGGGGATCATTTAAGAGGCTAGTGTTCAATCTCCAGATGGTGTTCTTGGATTGGACATCCAAATGGAGTCTCAAATAAACTCCTGCATGATCTAAAACATCTCTAATTCCGATATCACAACCTATAATTCTATGCCTGTCCGATTGGAGCATGAAAAAATAATCAACCCTTGAATAGACTACATGAGGGTGGGAGAAAAACGTCTCGGTTACTGATGTAACCCTCGTTCCCTGAAGGAGGGAACGGGAGACGTGACGTCGACGTGGCGACGTAATGGGATCACTTCAGGGAGCCCTATCAACTTCGAGTATCTACAGAACAAGCCAATGAACGTTGGCGTACGTAAAAGCGTGACGCGCCCCCGCCCCGCAGCGCGGGTATAAACAGGAAGCGGGTGCACGCACTCATTGTTTTTTGCTGAGGAGCCGAGATTGAGACGGCCGTACAGCGATGGTCAGCAACCGTGGCGACGGGACGTCACGTCTCCCGTTCCCTCCTTCAGGGAACGAGGGTTACATCAGTAACCGAGACGTTCCCCTTCAGTCGCTCACGTTCGACGTGACGTCGACGTGGCGACGTAATGGGATCCCATGGAAAACGCCACGGTAGCTGCCACATCCAGCGCCCTACGGACGACTCTCAGACCCCCAACTGGCTGGGGCGGAAGACCTGCATAGAGGGAGTTCACTGCTGTTCCGTTAAACCCCACACAGTGGAACTCTTGGATAACACTGGGAAAGCGTGCCTTTCCAGGGGAGAGGGATGCTGCGGAGCCATATCCTGCCCGAAGGGAGGTAACATGTGGAGAATACACATATGGACTGGCCAGAGGGGCAGTGCAACAGATGGAATGTCACTGGGGTGGCTCCAGCCTGAGAAGGGGGAGGCAGCACCAGACAGTGACGGCAGAGCAGAGTCTGCCAAGGGAAGAAACGGGCTCACCGCAGGGAGCTGATCGCGGAAGAATACGCACATGGGATCGCCGCAGGGATCACCACATATGGAACCCAGCCTAGCACAAGTTAAACAAGCATACGAGCACTAGGCCTGGCGTCAGACGCTCCGCAACGTCTGACTGCCGAAGGGGTACGGAGGAACTCTACAGGGTTCGCCCGAGTGGGGAACTCGACTGGAGCAGGAAGCGCACGTATCCGCTCCATGTGGAGGGGAGTGGCGTAGCAAGCCGACACAAGAGCGGGAACTTCGGTGTTACCGGCTGGTTGAAGCGAGCACACAGGAAGAAACCGGCTCAACACGTAGGCTATAAAACCTAGCGAACGTGTTAGGTGTCACCCAGCCCGCAGCTCTACAGATGTCTGTCAGCGAGGCGCCGTGTGCCAGTGCCCAAGAAGAAACGACACCCCTAGTGGAGTGGGGTCTCAACCCGGGCGGGCAAGGCACGCCTTGGGCTTCGTAAGCCAAGGCGATGGCATCCACTATCCAGTGGGCCATCCTCTGCTTGGAGACAGCCTTCCCTTTTTGCTGGCCTCCGTAACAGACGAAGAGCTGATCTGAGGTCCTGAGGCTTTGAGTTCTGTCCACGTACAGGCGCAGAGCGTGGACGGGACAGAGAAAAGCCAGGGCTGGGTCTGCCTCCTCCGAAGGCAGCGCTTGCAGGTTCACCACCTGGTCCCGATAGGGAGTGGTGGGAACCTTGGGCACGTATCCGGGCCGGGGTCTCAGGATCACGTGAGAGTTAGCCGGGCCGAATTCCAGGCACGATTCGTCGACCGAAAATGCATGCAGGTCCCCTACCCTCTTGATGGAGGCCAATGCAACCAGGAGTACTGTTTTACAGGACAGAATTTTTAACTCTGCTGACTGCAAAGGCTCAAAGGGTGGTCTCTGAAGTGCCGAAAGGACCAGAGACAAATCCCAAGAAGTTAAAGAGAGCGGGCGAGGAGGATTTAGTCTCCTTGCCCCCCCAGGAACCTGACGATCAGGTCGTGCTTTCCCAGTGACTTACCTTCAACTGCATCGTGATATGAGGCGATAGCGGCAACATACACTTTAAGGCTGGAGGGAGACAGCCTTCGCTCCAACCCGTCTTGCAGGAAGGAAAGCATGGCTCTGACCGAGCAAGATCGGGGGTTCTCCTCATGAGAAGAACACCAATCAACGAACAGGTTCCACTTCAACGCATAGAGGCGCCTCGTAGAGGGGGCTCTAGCGGAAGTGATGGTGTTAACTACCGCTTGGGGTAGGTCACCTAGAACCTCCGCGTCCCGTCCAGGGACCAGACATGGAGTTTCCAGAGGTCTGGACGCGGGTGCCACAAGGTGCCCCGTCTCTGAGAGAGCAGGTCCTCTCTCAGAGGAATGGGCCAGGGAGGGGCTGTCGCGAGGAGCACCAGTTCCGGGAACCAGGTCCGGTTGGGCCAATACGGCGCCACTAACAAGACCTGCTCCTCGTCCTCCCTGACTTTGCACAAGGTCTGTGCAAGAAGGCTCACTGGGGGAAACGCATACTTGCGTAGACCTGGGGGCCAGCTGTGTGCCAGAGCATCCGTGCCGAGGGTCCCCTCGGTCAGGGAAAAGAACAACTGGCAGTGAGACGTGTCCGGGGCGGCAAACAGATCTACCTGTGCGGTCCCGAAGCGCCTGAAAATCAGCTGGACCACCTGGGAGTCGCCATTCTCCTGGTAGCACCTGCTGCCGTGAGAGCTCGTTGGCTGCACGGTTGAGCAGGCCTGGAATATAAATGGCACGAAGCGACCTCAGAGGCTTCTGACTCCAAAGGAGGAGATGGCGGGCGAGTTGTGACATGCGGCGGGAGCGTAGACCACCCTGACGGTTGATGTACGCAACGTCGCAGTGCTGTCCTTACGGACCAGTACATGCTTGCCTAGTAGCGGCGTTTTGAAACGGCCCAGCGCAAGATGAACTGCTAACAGCTCGAGGCAGTTGATGTGCCAATGCAGTTGAGGCCCCGTCCACAGACCTGAAGCTGCATGTCCGTTGTACGTGGCCCCCCATCCGGTGGAAGAGGCATCCGTGGTGACCACAGAATGCCTGGACACTTGTTCTAGGGGAACACCTGCCCACAGGAACGAAGGGTCCGACCACAAGGTGAGAGTTTGGCGACAGTGCGGGGTTACTTGGACCCGGCACGAGCCGCTCTGCCACGCCCATCTCGGGACTCGATCGTGGAGCCAGTGTTGGAGTGGCCTCATATGAAGTAATCCGAGCGGCGTTACCGCGGCTGCAGATGCCATATGCCCAGGGAGCCTCTGAAAAAGTTTCAGTGGTGCCGCTGTTCTGCGTCTGAGAGTACTTACGCAGTTCAACACTGACTGGACGCGGGCCTCGGTGAGGCGCGCTGTCATGTTGATCGAGTCCAGCTCCATACCAAGAAAAGAGATCCTCTGCCCGGGGGTGAGTTTGCTCTTTTCCCAGTTGACCCGAAGCCCTAGGTGGCTGAGGTGACTGAGCACCATGTCCCTGTGTTCGCACAACTGCTCTCTCGACTGGGCAAGGATAAGCCAGTCGTCGAGGTAGTTGAGAATGCGAACACCACGCTCGCACATGGGAGCAATGGCCGCCTCCGCGACTTTCGTGAAGACACGGGGCGACAGGGCCAGCCCGAATGGTAAGACTTTGTACTGATATGCCCGCCCCTCGAACGCAAAGCGAAGAAACGGTCTGTGTCGAGGGAGAATCGAAACATGAAAGTACGCGTCCTTCAGGTCGATCGCTGCAAACCAATCTTGAGGACGGATGCATTTCTGCGTAAGCATCTTGAACGGCAGCCTGTGAGGGGACCGGTTCAGGACACGCAGGTCCAAGATTGGCCGTAACCCACCGCCTTTCTTGGGTACAATGAAGTACGGGCTGTAGAAGCCGGTCTTCGTATCGGCTGGAGGGACTGGCTGGATCGCGTCCTTCGCCAGTAGGACTGCGATCTCTGCCCTGAGTACAGGGGCACTGTCCGCCAGAACACGGGTGAACTGAATGCCCCTGAAGCGCGGGGGCCGCCGGGCGAACTGAATCGCATAGCCGAGTCTGACAGTACAGATGAGCCAGCGGGACGGGCTGGGAAGCACTAGCCAGGCTCCCAGACACCGCACAAGCGGGACCAACGGGACCACAGACGTACCCGGCATGGGGCAGCGCAGCGGAATGCAGGGACT
Source organism: Meda fulgida (assembly GCA_030578275.1). NCBI lineage: Eukaryota > Metazoa > Chordata > Actinopteri > Cypriniformes > Leuciscidae > Meda > Meda fulgida. The sequence continues at coordinate 19,844,778 of CM060619.1, forward strand.
CGACTCGGATGGCATAGCGGCCCGGAGTGGGGTCTGCATGTGAGGTGCGACACATACCTGCTTCCGTCGAAGGGCAGAGTGAGTGTGCGGAGGCATCACTGCGTCCGGGACCCAGCCACTGCTGCTCGCTGGCAATAGAAGAGGGGCCTGAGGGTGACAAGGCATAGCGTCGTCGACCGCCAAGCGCACCCTCTTGGGACCCAGAGGTTTCAGAAATTGCTCTTTTATTGAAATTGTGGGTACCCGGGAGCCAGTGGCGGAAAAGAAACAAAAGGAAACAAAAGATTCTCCACCCGGCCCTCCACCGGGGGAAGGAGCGGCGCGTTCACCATCTCCTGAAGAGCAACTTGATCCACCTCTGGGTCGCCCGTCTCAGGGACGCTTGCACCCCAGCTTGCCACCTGGCTTGGCAGCGGCCTGGACGGGCGTGGTCGGCTTCCTGCGGCTTGCTCCACGCTGAGGCCTAGACGAAGGCTGCTGCTGAGGCTTTGCGGGAGCAGAGGACGCCGAAGGAGGCCGACCTCGACGACGAGTAGACGGAGGGACTGCATCCGGCGGACGGGTGGGAGCAGCAGCGGTCCTCCGGGGCAGGATGTGTCGGATGGCCTCCGTCTGCTTCTGGGTGGCCGAGAACTGTTGGGCAAAGCTCTCGACCGCGTCGCCGAATAACCCAACCTGGGAGAGAGGGGCATCCAGGAACCGATATTTGTCAGTGTCCCTCATGTCAGCCAGGTTGAGCCAGAGGTGGCGCTCCTGGACCACCAGGGTGGACATTGCCTGACCAACGGAACGTGCGGTTTCTTTCGTCGCCCGGGGGCGAGGTCAGTTGCCACACGGAGCTCCCGGAGGAGCTCTGGGTCAGAACCACCCTCGTTCATGTCCATGAGCACCTGGGCCTGATGGACCTGCAGAAGCGCCATGGCATGGAGGGCGGAAGCAGTCTGTCCACAGGCTCTGTAAGCCTTCGCCGTAAGACCGGACGAAAACTTACACGCCTTGGACGGGAGGCGTGGATTGCCCCGCCAGGAGGAAGCGGACGCTGGACACAGCTGCATCGCAACAGCACGCTCCACCGGCGGGACATCCACATACCCCTTAGCCGCCCCACCGTCGAGGGTGGTGAGGAGGGAGGAGCCACTAGGGCGGCTTCTGGCACTATACGGCGCCGCCCACGTCCTAGTAAGCTCCTCATGCACTTCCGGAAAGAAAGGTACCGGGGCGGCGCGCTGAGAACCAGCACGGCCCGCCCCGAGAAACCAATCGTCCAACCGGGAAGGTTTGGGACGTGGTGGAGGGTTCCACACAAGCCCGACCTTCTCGGCGGCCCGGGAAAGCGTAGCCGTCCATTCTGGATCGGACTCGGGCAATGCTACACGCCCCGAAGGGGGCAACGCAGCCGAATCCTCATCTCCAGAGGAACGAAGCTCCCCCTCCGATGCTGCGATCGACATCTGATCGTCAGGTGGAGCCCCAAAGGAGATGAGTGGTCGTCCAAGAGAAGGACCAGCACGCTCGTCTGAAGGCTCCAACGGCGGTAGCGCTTGTGAGGCGTAGGCCCGGGGTAGCCCTCACGGTAATCCTCAGATCACCCTGGTCATGCACAGAAGTAGGTCTATTCTTAGGTCCAGAATAGACACTAGATCGGGGCATAGGCGAGGGGACTGCACCTCCCTTGAGGTAAGCGAGTCTCGATCTTAGCGCTATCATAGTCATATTCCCGCAATGGGAACATGAACCATTCACAAAAGCTGCCTCAGCATGCTGAATGCCCAAACACGAGATGCAGCTATTGTGGCCGTCGCCTGGCGCCAGGGTATGACCGCATCCAGAAACGCACAAGCGGAATGACATCCTGAAAAGGACGCAGGGTCACGCTTGTGTTGCTCTTTTAGTAGAAAATAACAAACAGGAAAAATAAAATAAAAGCTCTTTCAGTGCTGAAGCACCCAGGGATAGCCGCAGTGTAATCGGGGTACACTCTCAATATGAGGAACGCCCACGAGACCGACACAGTCACACACACACACACACACAAACAAAGCTGTGAGAAACAGCTGTTGGGTATAATGCTCGCGGCCACCGCTGATCACGGCGTCACACCAGCACTGGAACAGAGCCTTCTCCTTTTCCCGACCGTTGTATACCAGTCTGTAACCTCAGAAGTCAAATAAGCTCGGCTCCGAAGCGAAAGACAATGAGTGCGTGCGCCCGCTTCCTGTTTATACCCGCGCTGCGGGGCGGGGGCGCGTGACGCTTTCACGCACGCCAACGTTCATTGGCTTGTTCTGTAGGTACTCGAAGTTGATAGGGCTCCCTGAAGTGATCCCATTACGTCGCCACGTCGACGTCACGTCGAACGTGAGCGACTGAAGGGGAATGTAAATTACCTCCCATTTGGGTGGAGTTCCCGCCATATGTCAATATTGCCAGCTTCCTTAAGCATTTTTTTTAACAGAAAAGACATGTAGAATTGATCTTTTTTGCTGGATTTGAAGAGTCTAGGGTAGGATGCAGCTGTTCATTCCAGTCCCCTCCACGTATAAGTGTGCCTGATACTTCTGAAGTTATTAGCTCAAATATTTTAATAATTAGTAATTTATCTTTTCCTGGTTGTCTGTAAACATTAAGTAATGTTACTTCCTTTGAATCAAGGATCCCTTTCACCAGAATATAACGTCCTTCTTTATCAGCTATTTGGCTGAAGACCTGGAAAGTCACCTTATTCGATATCAGTATTTCAACACCTCTTGCATGTCCTTTAGTGTACGATGAATAAAAAGTGTTTCTAAATTGAATTTTTCAGTTTTTCATGTTCAGTTTGTACTAGATGAGTCTCCTGCCAAAAAATAATATGTTGGTTCTCTCTTTTCATCTTAGCTATAAGTTTACTTCGTTTAATAGGATTTTGCAACCCATTAACGTTAAGTGTAATAATTCTATATTCTTGTTGTGACGTTTATCTTCTGATATACTATCATATTAAAAATCCCAAGTGACCTTAACATAGTTACACAAATAACAGAACGAAAAAGTGAAAAAATAAAAGAAACAAAAACTTCCATTATCAAAGTTCCTTTTAAAGAAACTTCTATTTGGAAAGGAAAAGCTTCGATTAATAAAGGGCCTTCCCCATGCAAACTGATATTATAAATCAGAGCACGTCTTTTCCTCAGCTTCCAGACATAGACGTTGATTCATTTTTACAAGTCTTTCAAGCTATCGCGTAAACTCAACTAATAAAAAACGCCAAAATCATGCACAGATGAACATGCACAGATATAACAGAATTCTTGTATAAAAATTAACATTACCCTTGTTATATTAAATTGCTGTTTTAGTTGATTTCGGACGTCACGGTTTTACTGATAATTTACCCTGAGTGAGAGTCAAACAGTTTTTCCTGTGTCCCGGTGGAAATCCTGGAGTCTTTTCCGTGCCCTCTCTTGATGGTCATCTCGGTTGTGTCGTTGTTTCGCGCCCGCTGTTTCCCAATAAATTTTACTCAGCCTCTCCATTGAAGTTGATGCGGCAGTGTCTTCTTCTCTGATATTGGCCGGGGTCAGTCCTTTCTTTTTTAGATCCTCCATCGCCTCCGTTGCGCTGTTATAAACAATGGGACCATCTTCAAAAAATACCCGAAGTTTAGCGGGGGGTGGTGTCTGGAAACGGAGACCCTTCTCTTTGAGTAATTTCCTGATAGGAGTGTATGCCTTCCTCTTCTTTTGAGTTTCAGCCGGGTAATCCTGGTCGAAGTACACTCGTCTCCCTTTCAGGTAAACTTCCCTCTTTTTCCATGCCGAACGAAGGACCAGCTCTTTAATCCTATATTCAAGAAAATACAAAACAACCGATCGGGAATTTGCATTTGGCGGTGGTTTAGGGCCGAGCGCTCTGTGACAACGCTGTATCCCAAGTTCAGTATCAGGGACGGACAATTCTGTCTTGATGAAATTTTCAACAACCTCCTGTATGTTGTCATCTCCGGCGTCTTCCGGTATCCCGTTCAAGCGTTTATTGTTTCGTTGTGATCTTGCTTCAAGATCTGTCAGTTTTATTTGAATTTTTTGTTGGATGTCGAGGGTTTGGCTTAGCACCTCCGCATTCCACTCTTCCAAACCCGCCACCCTGTGCTCGGCCTCCTCCACTCTATTCACCGTGTCTTTCAAATCTTTAGCAATTTCGTTCAATTTAAGGTTGATGTCTGTACTCAGGCCTGCCAAGTCTGCTTTCCAGTCTCTGGAGAGAGTCTCATGAAAGATGTTTAGTTCGGTGTTCACGTCAAATCGGAGTGCCTTAATTTCAGAATATATAGCGCTGATGCAAGCTTGCATTGTATCCACGGCCTCGTTCTTGCCAGCGTTGTCATCGTCATCATTCTCCTTTGTTTGTCTCTCGTTTTTCTCAGGTCTTTGGTTTGCTTTGCTTCTAGCTTTTCGTTGTTTCTCCCCCTCCATATTTGTTCATCAATTACACGGCGTAAAGTTAAATTAACAGGGGAGTAGCCTATAACCGACTTGTCTGGGAGCTCGCGTTCTACACTGCCACTCGCCTCGACGCCATACCGGAAGCCCCTAAGAAATAATGTTTTAATAACATTTTCAAAATGAGTGAATCGAACATTCCCCTAACGTTCACATTAACCAAGAAAAAACCTTCTTAATACATAAAAAAATTAGTGAATGGAACGTTTCCTTAACGTTTACATTAACCAAGAAAAAAACGTTCTAAATACATTAAAAAACTGGACATTTCCAACGTTTAAAAACTTTCAGAAATAACGTTTTAATAACATTTTCAAAATGAGTGAATGGAACGTTCCCTTAACGTTTACATTAACCAAGAAGAAACGTTCTAAATACATTAAAAAACTGGACGTTTCCAACGTTTAAAAAACATTCCGGAAATAACGTTTTAATAACATTTTCAAAATGAGTGAATGGAATGTTCCTTTAACGTTCACACTCACCAAGAATAAACGTTCTTAATACATAAAAAAAATGGACGTTTTCAATGTTTAAAAAACATTCTGAAATAATGTTTTCCTAACCTAATGGGAATGTTAGCAAAACATTCTGACAACTTATTTTTGTTAGCTGGGGATGTCTCAATTAAGTTTTTTTGTGCCCCCTGATCCCAGTCATTTAATATAGCTGATGTAAAATAAGGGATTGGGATTAGGATAGCCGTTTAATGTTTTTTAAACCTTTATAAAGTATTTAATCAGCCCTGATATTGATCCTTGAGATCGGTTAGGGAAAACCCTAGTTTTTAGTATTTTGTCTTTATTGTCATCTATTCTTTTTTTAGCAGAAAAAGGGGGTACTGCTGGCATCTGTCCAAACCAAAGCAGACCATTCACATACAGCCCAAGGAATCCCTCTGAGTCCCTCTCACACGGCCAGAGAAGCCCCAGTGACTCCCTCTCACACGGCCAGAGAAGCCACAGTGAATCCCTCTCACACGTCCAGAGAAGCCACAGTGAGTCCCTCTCACACGGCCAGAGAAGCCCCTGTGAGTCCCTCTCACAGAATCACAGGAGAGATCAATCCAGTGAGTCCCTCTCACAGAATCACAGGAGAGATCAATCCAGTGAGTCCCTCTCACAGAATCACAGGAGATCAATCCAGTGAGACCCTCTCACAGAATCACAGTAGAGATCGATCCAGTGAGTCCCTCACACACGGCCAGAGAAGCCCCAGTGAGTCCCTCTCACACAGCCAGAGAAGAGGCCCTAGTAAATCACTCTCATACCTCGTTTCCACCAAAAAAGTACTGGTTCGGAACTGGTGCTGGTTCAAAGTTGGTTCAACTTGCGAACATTCTCAGAACCTGTTTGCTTTTCCACTGACTAGAAAGCCCAGCAAACGACATTGTTACGTCACTGTACGTCGCCATACGTCTTAGATTTTCCCAGAAACGCCAACTTCAAGCATAGCAATTACAATGGCGGACTACATCGTCTTTATTCACCGACCACTATTTCGCTTTAGAATCCATCTTTCTTCAATCGTCGTACTATCTTTCTACTAGCGCTGTGTTCTTAGCAATGGCGGTCACAACCTTTCCCGTCGTGTTGTTGGTCACAATAACCCCGCCTCCAGCCTCCGACGTAAGCATGACGTGGTAAAATAACGGTTCTAGTCCAGCAAAGAGTTGGTGCCGCTTTGGAACCAATTTTCCTGGCCGAGAACCGGTTCTTTGGCTGTCAAAACACAAAGAACTGGTTCACGAGTAGGCACCGGCTCCGAACCGGTTCTCAAAATGCTTTGGTGGAAAAGGGGTATCACAGAATCACAAGAGAGATTGGTTCAGTGAGTCCCTCTCACATGGCCAGAGAAGAGGCCCTATTAAATCCCTCTCATACAGTTGGAGGAGCAGTTCTCAAGATTCACACAGCAACTGGAGTCTGTCCGAGTCCCTCTCAGAGAGATCCTCAGACACCCAGTCACACAGCAAAAGGAGACCCTCCAAATCAGCCTGCCATGATAAATTCAGAAATGGCAGTAAGAGGTGAGTCTGTCACTAGAAATACCATTGACAACCTACCTGAATTTATAATTATGGATTCATACCAGAGATATGTAGAAGAATAAACTATCTTTGGTGTTAAGTATTGTTTTGTTAGACAGTTTAACATTTGTCATTTAAAATTTGTTGTTATATTGATGTCCCCATCAAAAGTGACAGCCAGAGAATAAGAGGTTTACAGAAAAGCCTGAGCCAGCATCCGAGTAGTCACCCACCACTTAAGTCCAACAATCAGAGAGTAAGGCCCATGAGTGCACAACTGTCAAGTGAGGGAAAAAGATATTGTATGCCATACAACAATGAGGACAGGGAAATATCAGAGCCTGCTCTCTCTGAAGTTTGCCAACAGACCTCAACTCCAAAATTGAAGGCATCAAACTTTCCTCTATCAGAGGAAAGTAAGTTGTCACTTTTAATTTTACTGACTTTACATAATGATTTGTGCTGGGCAGTATAATTCTGTTTTTTAAAAGTCAATAATTTGTCAAACTATGAAGAAAAAGCTTGGCTACATGAGCTGTAATGGGTATTTAAAAGTTGAAGTTATGTTAACTGCTGTAAACCACATAGTACCCACAAGAGTTATTTCCCAACCCTAAATGTTCTCACTTCCCTAAATCTTAGAATTCCAGAAGAAAGTACTTCATGCTTATTGACATAAGAGATTCAATAAAAATTGCTATCGGAACCACTGATGGGACTACATTTAATCTGAAGCCAGCCAGCCAGCTAAGATTGAATTCCAAGGACTGGAGAGTTGTTTGGAAGACAAAAATGAAAGAGCAGCCTTGGTAAGTTTCAGATGAACAATGCAATCAATCAATTCTAACCACAAAGTGTCAAAGTGACTATTCCCAAATATGAATTGACAATTAATTCATAATTATTATTATTTTTTAACTATGCCTTTATGATCTTTTTTGCATCTTCTAAATTCACAAATTCCCACATTAATCGTAATTCCATCTTCTAACGATTAAAAAAAAAAAAAAAAAACGATGTTCTAAACGTCTGTTAATATTGTGATGTTGACGGAGCAAAGAAGTGCAGCACCCGGACAGTTCAGCACCCGTTGTTGTCTGCCTTGGAACGGGACAAATGAAGCTTACTTGACAACAACAGTGTTTGGATTATTAATAAAGCCTGTTTTGTTTTTTTAATCTCCTTCATCTTCGTGCTTGCTGACGACATCAGAACACTTGTTTGTATAAAATTGGCGATAATATTGCATATCACAATATGGGTTAACTTAAAATCACTGCAAGTGAAATTCCTTCACCTCAACAGCCATAGTGCTAACTAGGGATGTAGCAATACATCGATATGGGTCGATGCATCAAATCAAGTCAGGTCAAGTATATTTATAGAGCGCTTTACACACTATAAATTGTATCAAAGCAGCTTCACAGTATCAATCAAAATACCATAACAGTGTTTGTTTCTTAGTGGAAAAAACATCCACATTTGGTAGGGCTGATCAATGGTATTAATGATTGGTTAAGTAATTTGAATATCCCCAACTGAGCAAGCCAAAGGCAACAGTCAAACGTCTAACGATACGATGCATCAATGCCACACATAAATATCGATACTCAGTAACTTTATTTTGACACTCTCCATATCCTCATGTAACTTTTCTCAGCCGAAATAGACGCCTAGCAAGATTGACAGAACACTTTGTCACAAAAGCCGGTATTGTCCACTGTCAAGGCATCGCGAGTTCACATTTTACAGCAGAAACCGACAAGCAGCACCCTTGCTGTTTGTGAACACGACACGAAAATTCTTAATGAACCCGTGATATCTTCTTCGGGGTGTAAAAGGAAAATAAAAGCTGAAACTTTTTCACGGAAGCTTGCTAAAGCAGCACGTTTAGTGGTGAGGGAAAAGCTCCCTGTATTGCGTAATCAGAACAACAAAGTTTGACAGGCGTCTATGTACGCTGAGGAGATTAATGTTACAAAGATTAACTGAGTGTTTTATTATTTATCATAGCAATTACTTTTAACAAGCTTTGTTTAACTCTGAAACATGAAATGTGCTGCTTTTTTCTGCTTTTGCTAAAAGAACAAACTTTTATTATATAAAAAACATACTTTCAATGACCTTTAATTTGGTAAGTTACCCGTATTTTCTTGTTATTATTACTTAATCAAAACAACCCAGCTGCAGTTTGATATTACTTTAAATGCACAATAAAAAAACATGATTTATGAAAATGAACAAGAACGGAGTTATCTGTGTTTGCAAATGAACTCTTCTGTCCCATTTGTGAGAGGGTGTGCAATTTTCAAAGAGTTCAATTAAATGTTCATGTTATATATTTTGGTTGCATTTGTGAGTTAATAAACAACTGGTTGTGTAAACTTGGCACATAATATCTTAATATCTATAAATCGATCGATATAGCCCTGAATTGTATCGCAGAATTTTATGAGGTATCGGCAAATATCGTAACGTTGGCTGAGAGAATCGATATCTTATCGTGATAAACTGTCCGATTTACACCCCTAGTTAAAAATTATGATAACCAGGGGTGAAGGGTTAGACCCTTTATTGTGTCAGATTTCTATTGTGTCAAGTTCATCTTACAGACAAGTCGTTTTTTTGTTGGTCTGTTTTACTTTTCAGCAAGCATAATTGAAAAGACTGGGAGGTGTCGATAAGGTAGACATGGTGAAAAAAATCAATGTCTGCTTATGTACCTTTTATGCCACACATTGCCGCATTTATAAAAAAAAAAAAGAAAGAAAGAAATTACACCACACATTAAAGCTCTAATTTCTTGCTGCCAGACCGGCGAATGTAGTGAAGCAATTTTAGCTTTCCACGAATCACACCAGTTGGTTTTTCTTATCTCGGTTGTTTTGTCATACATTATGCTGGCAATATTACTCCATTAATTGATATTATAAATATATTTCCAGGCAAATCCATATGCACTCCCGGAATGTTTTCATTGCCTGCTTGGTCAACCCTTTATTCTTACAGCGTGTCCTATTAGCAGTAATTTAGTAGATTTTTTATTTTAATAATACAGATAAAATTTGAATTCCGTCAGATGAATTAGGGATCGCTATGGAGGCGGCAGGTTATCATGAGAAGTAACAAACAGACACAAGATTAAATTAGAATAATTGGTTTCACCTGGAAGAAACAAATAGAAAGTTAATAAGATAAAAGAAAGTAAATTAGAAGATCACATGAACAATAGACAATAAAACTGATTATGAAAATTTCCACCACGAGTGCACTCTTGTCTGTGTTTTCAAATATATACCCACATAGTCAGAAAATAAACAAATAGGATATAACAAAAGAGAGTATAATCTCCCTCTCAAAAGAACTTCAAGTATCTCTCGTAAAATGTCTCTCAAATCTGGGTTGTAGTTGACCATACACCCTCAAAAAAAAAAGTTCTTTATATCAAATTTGTCCTGCTTCAACGAGTAACACTGGAAACTCAAGGAAAGGATATCGGCCTCCTCTCCACGATGTGAAGTCTTCTCCCTTTCTACAAACTTGGTTGGCTCGCCATCAAACGCGAAGGCTACAGGATGCCACAGAAGGTCGTGCAGTCATGTCTCCAACGAAATCAAGAAGAAAGAAAAGAAAACGGAAAAAACAAAGGAGAAAAAAAAAATGGCCTGATCACAGACCAGAGCATTCATTTAGTACATTTCAAAACAAGTTCCACATCAAAGATCCAGAATAACATCTAATACACAGTTACAATTACCATTACTTCATGAACTAATATAATCACATTCTTTTACCTCTGAATCAATAGCTTTCTTTCTTATACAGACACGTGGCCAACAATGGCGACGGTGACCTCTGAAACGATCCAACAATAAGCACGCGGTTCACTATACTGCTCAAATTGAAGTGGAGTCTCTTTGGGGAGACACCCATTTATAACTCGCTTTCTTCGTGGTACTTTTATGCTGAGGCCTGTAGTCCGCACAAGGGTGCCAGCATGGGACTTAGCTTTCGTCCTAGAAGGTCTTTCCCTAGCTCCCTTTGATCTTATTGAAGAAGTTGCTGATAAGTTAGTTACTTTGAAGACTATTTTTCTCCTTGCCATTTCCTCTCTTAAGAGAATCGGAGATATTCAGGCTCTCTTGGTTGCTCCCTCGTGCTTGGAGTTTTCACTTGGGATGGTGAAGGCTTTTCTCCACCCCAGGCCAGGTTATGTCAAGTCAAGTCAAGTCAAGTGTATTTATATAGCGCTTTTCACAATATAAATTGCATCAAAGCAGCTTCACAATATCAATCAAATAACATAACAATGTTTGTTTCTTAGTGAAAAAACATCCACGTTTGGTAGGGCTGATCAATGGTATTAATGCTTGATTAATTATTTTGAATATCCCCAACTGAGCAAGCCAAAAGGCAACAGTGGCAAGGAACCGAAAAACTCCATCAAGTGACCTACTGGTGTCCTAAAACTCCATCAGGTGACCTACTGGAGAAAAAAAAACCTTGGGAGAACCCAGGCTCAGTCGGGGGCCAGTTCTCCTCTGGCGTTTATGAACTAGAGGCCGGATTTACAGGAACTGTAATTTGATACAGAATTTTGTTTTATTTTATCACTTCGGGGTGGGTACGCGAACCGGAATAACAACGTTTTATCTGTAGAGTGGGAAAGGGATCCTCCATAGGGAGAGGCTAGTTGGCACTTCAGCACTGCGTTGTCATCGGGTCCAGGCAAAGCTCCTAGTCAGATCTGGATACGGCCTGGATCCGGTAGGCTGCGGGACAACCTCGGGATAAACAAAGACACTAAAATTAGCGTAGATGCCATTCTTCTTATGATGATGTAACGAGTACATCAGGATTTAAGGGAAGTGTTCCCAGTTCCGGCTGACCTAATCTATGCAGCCTAACATTGAATTATAGAAGTCTATAATATATTATGTGTATGCTAGGTCAAAGAGATGTGTTTTTAGTCTAGCTTTGAACTGACAGAGTGTGTCTGCTTCCCGGACAAAGGTAGGAAGACTGTTCCAAAGTTTTGGTGCTAAATAGGAAAAGGATCTACCGCCCGCAGTCGATTTTGATATTCTAGGTATTATCAACTGGCCCAAATTTTGAGATCGCAATAGACGTGAAGGACTATAATGCGTTAAGAGCTTGCTCAAGTACTGCGGAGCTAAACCATGTAGTGCTTTGTAAGTAATCAACAATATTTTAAAATTTATACGATGTTTAATAGGCAGCCAATGCAGTGTTGACAGAACCGGGCTAATATGGTCATATTTCCTGGTTCTAGTAAGAACTCGAGCTGCAGCGTTTTGGACCAGCTGTAGTTTATTTATTAAGCGTGCAGGGCAACCACTCAGTAGAGCATTACAATAATCTAGTCTTGATGTCATGAAAGCATGAACTAATTGTTCCGCATTTGTTAATGAGAGCATATACCATAATTTAGATATATTTTTAAGATGGAAAAATGCGGTTTTACAGATACTAGACACGTGACTTTCAAATGAAAGATTGCTATCAAAAAGCACACCCAGGTTCCTAACCGACGACGAAGACTTAACAGAGCAGCCATCAAGTGTTAGACAGTATTCTAGGTTATTACGTGTGGACGTTTTTTGTCCAATAATTAGAATCTCTGTTTTTTCAGAGTTTAGTAGTAGGAAATTACTAGTCATCCAATTTTTTAAATCAGCTATGCATTCCGTTAATTTTGTGAATTGGTAAGTTTCGTTAGGTTTTGAAGAAATATGCAGCTGAGTATCATCAGCATAACAGTGAAAGCTAATTCCATGTTTCCTAATGATATGTCCTAATGGTAGCATGTACAGAGTGAACAGCAGCGGTCCTAGTACTGAGCCTTGTGGTACGCCATACTGAACTTGTGATGGATAAGACATCTCTTCATTTACTGCTACAAACTAATAACGGTCAGATAAGTATGATTTAAACCATGCTAGTGCAATTCCACTAATGCCAACATAGTTTTCTAGTCTATTTAAAAGAATGTTGTGGTCAATTGTGTCAAATGCAGCACTAAGATCAAGTAACACTAATAGAGAGATACAACCACGATCGGATGATAAAAGTAAATCATTTGTAACTCTAATGAGAGCTGTCTCAGTACTATGGTGCGGTCTAAATCCTGACTGAAAATCCTCGCAGATATCATTTCTTTCAAGAAAGGAACACAGTTGTGAGGATACTGCTTTTTCTAATATCTTTGACAGAAAAGGCAGATTTGAGATCGGCCTGTAATTGACTAATTCTGAAGGATCAAGTTGCGTTTTTTTAACAAGCGGTTTTATCATAGCCAGCTTAAAAGTTTTTGGTACGTATCCTAGAGACAAAGACGAATTAATGATATTAAGAAGAGGATCTATGATCTCTGGAAGCATCTCTTTCAATAGCTTAGTCGGTATAGGTTCTAACATACAAGTTGTCGATTTAGATGAATTAACGAGTTTGCAGAATTCTTCCTCTCCTATAGCAACAAATGAATACAAGTTTTCCTCGGGGAGACTACAATGCACTCCCTGATGTGATACTGTAGTAGACGGTTGCATAGTTATAATTTTGTCCCTGATATTTGCAATCTTATAAGTGAAGAAGTTCATAAAGTCATTACTGCTGTGTTGCTTGGAAACTTCTGTGCTTGAAGCTTTCTTTTTCGTTAGTTTAGCCACTGTTTCAAATAAATACCTAGGATTATGTTTATTTTCTTCTAATAGGGTTGAAAAATAAGCAGATCTAGCAGCTTTTAAAGCCTCTCTGCAAGCAATCGAGCTCTCTTTCCATGAAATCCGAAATACCTCTAGTTTTGCTTTCCTCCAGTTGCGCTCCATTTTTCTGGCTGCTCTCTTAAGGGCCGGAGTGTGCTCGTTGTACCACGGCGTTGGACTATTTTCTTTAATCTTCTTTAAGCGCAACGGAGCAACTGCGTCTAAACTGCTGGAAAAGAGAGAGTTTAAAGTTTCTGTTGCAATATCGAGTTCTTCTAACTTATCCGGGATGCTGAGATGATGAAACTGATTAGAAAGATTATTGATAAAGCAATCTTTAGTGGCAGAAGTTATAGGTCTAACATATTTATAACACGGAGTCGGCTTTGCAGCCTTGGCTAAATGTAATTTACATGAGACTAGATAATGGTCTTAGATGTCATCGCTCTGCTGCAGAATTTCAACGGCATCAACATCTATTCCATGTGATAATATTAGATCTAGAGTATGATTACGACAATGAGTGGGTCCTGACACGTGTTGTCTAACTCCAATTGAGTTTACAATGTCTTTAAGTGCTAATCCCAATGCATCTTTTTCATTATCTACATGTATATTAAAATCACCAACAATTAGTACTTTATCGTTAGCCAATACTAATTCAGATAGAAAGTCCGCAAATTCTTTGATAAAATCTTTATGGTGCTCTAGTGGCCTGTATACAGTAGCCAGCAGAAATCTCAAACGTGATTTATCGGTTACACTATATATTTTTACATTAAGCACCAACACTTCAAAAGAAGTATATTTAAAAATAGATTTCTTAGTGGTTTTGAAAATATTACTATAAATTATAGCAACACCTCCCCCTTTGCGTTTTAGACGAGGTTCATGTTTATAACAGTAATCTTGTGGGGTTGACTCATTTAAAGTAATGTAATCGTTTGGTTTTAGCCAGGTTTCTGTCAAACACAGCACATCTAGATTATAATCTGAAATCATATCATTAAGTTTGAGCGATTTTGAAGTAAGGGATCGAATATTCAGCAACCCAAGCTTTATCATTTGTTCATCTGTATTATATCTGTTTTTTATTTGTTGAACATCAATTACATTTTTTACCTGACGTTTTTTGGATTTCCAAATTCGGGGAACAGACACAGTCTCTATATAATGATATCTAGGTGAAAGAGGCTCTATGTGATGGGATTTATCTGACCTTGGTGACGCGAGGCCGCTAGCAGACGGTCGGTTTAGCCAGTCTGTCTGCTTCCTGACCTGGGCCCCAGATTGTCATGTTTTAGCTCTAAGACTATGTGCCATATTACTAGAGAGAAGAGCAGCACCATCCCAGGAGGGATGAACACCATCTCTTTTCAACAGGTCAGGCTTGCCCAAAAACTTTTCCAATTGTCTATGAATTCTATATCATTCAACGGACACCACTTAGACAACCAACCATTGAGTGAGGCCAATCTACTAACTATCTCATCACTCCTGCGAACAGGAAGGGGGCCAGAATATTAATTGAATAATTAATATTCAAATTAATTAACCAAGCATTAATACCATTGATCAGCCCTACCAAACGTGGATGTTTTTTCACTAAGAAACAAACATTGTTATGTTATTTGATTGATATTGTGAAGCTGCTTTGATGCAATTTATATTGTGGAAAGCGCTATATAAATACACTTGACTTGACTTGACTTGACAGAGAAAATTACAGTGCCTGACATCGTACTTGCGAGTTCACACACCTCTTTAATATTAATTTTGGTGTTCTCCGACTGGCGGAGTCGAACATCATTAGTGCCGACATGAATAATGATCTTAGAGAATTTACGATTAGCATTAGCCAGCACTTTTAAATTTGCTTTGATGTCAGGCGCTCTGGCTCCCGGCAAACATGTGACTATGGTGGCTGGTGTCTCTATTTTCACGTTCCGTGTGATCGAATCACCAATTACCAGGGCACAATCAACAGAATTCTCAGTGGGTGTTTCACTGAGGGGGGCAAATCGATTTGTTATGGTAATCGGAACGGAAGAGTGGTTTTTTAATCCGCGACTAGAGCGATCTCTCACGGTCACCCATCTGCCCTGCTGCGTGGGCTCTACTTCAGCCGGAACCGAATCATGTACAGAGTTCACTATGCTAGGCGCATCCAAAAAAGTATCTAAAGCTCTAGTACTATCCTTACTATCCTCAATTAAAGTTTGGATGCGTGTCTCTAGCTCTGAAATCTTCTCCGTCACCCTGACTGTCTCCTTGCATTTATCACAAATAAATCCTATATTGCCATCGGAGAATTCTATACTAAACATATGACATGTGACACAGGTGACAATAACAGGACAAGACATTACTCACCGTTTGTGTTGACTGATTCTTACTTACCTGGGCTTTTATGAACTCAAAGGCGCGGGCGCGCGAGAGAAAATAAATAATAAATAAATGAGCGCGGGTGGCGCGTAAACACTAGCGTGCGGTGCTAACAATAACGGAAGCTAGCGATGTAAGGTTAATCTGAGATGGTGGGTAAACTATATTTAGTAATATAAACAACTAGGAATGATAGTAAATGATGGTTCAAAACAGAAAGAAATACGAAGCTAATACGAGGCGTAGAGCTTACAGCCTCGACGCAAACAAACTCACAGCAGGCAGGAAGGCAGACAGGAGCAATCGATCAGTGAACAGCAGATCTCGATCAACAACAGATCAACAACTCTCACTCCTACGTCAGCGCTATTGGTGGCCCTCCATGCCTCAGGATGTCTCCCGGTACGTCAAGGGTTGCTCAGTCAGTCGATCAGTGAACAGCAGAATCACCATGTCCCTAAGGTTCCTACCAATGTGGCCAGACCTATAGTTCTGCAGGCTTTCTGTCCTCCTCCTTTTTCATCATCGGATCAGGAAAAGCTTAATCTGCTCCGCCCTGTTCGGGCTCTAGATGCTTACGTCCACAGAGCTGCCCTGTGGAGGAAATCAGAACAGCTGTTCGTTTGTTTTGGACCACCTAAGAAGGGGTCCCCAGTGTCTAAGCAGAGGATGAGCAAGTGGGTGAGGCCATCTCACTTGCCTATGAGTCGGTTGGTCAGCCTTCACCTTTGGCTGTCCGAGCTCACTCTACTAGGAGTATGGCGGCTTCCAAAGCCTTATTGTCGGGAGTTTCCCTCCAGGACGTTTGTGATGCGGCAGGCTGGTCCTCACCGCATACTTTCGTCAGGTTTTATGACCTAGACCTTAGCTCCACTCCTGGGGCGCAGGTACTTTCAGCTGAATTTAATCCTTGATTCACACAGTCGGTCACTTGCTCTTATGGCGACGTGGGTATTAGTGTTCCCATAGCGTTTCCTGAAAGGGAACGTCCCGGGTTACGTATTTAACCCTAGTTCCCTGATCCCTAGTTCCCATACTCCCGGTATTCCCTTGATCAACTTGCTTCAGACTTTTTCCAGAAGCTGTTGCCATTGTGTTCAGGGGTGTGCTTTATAGTTTCCTGGTCGATGACGTCACTCGTAACGTTCCGTCTCGCCATTGGGCTGATTCCATACGTGCTTCATGACGCACAACGCAAGAGGCGTTCCCGCAGCGTTTCACGCAGCGTCTCGTTCCTTCAGGGAACTAGGGTTACATATATAACCCGGGACGGGTTACAAGTAAGAACAAGGCAGTTCGTCAACTTTTTCAACAGGATATTAGGAATACACCCGCTGCTATATCATATTGGTCCTCATTTGTTGGAGATATTTGTTGGGAAAAGTGTGGCTTTTGCCACACTTTTTTCTTATCCAACAAAATAACAGAGATCTCATCCAAAATGCTTCACAGGTTTTACCCCACTAACTATTACCTGCAAAAACTGAAAAAAAAACTTGGATATCAGCTGTACTTTTTGTGAAGAGCTAAACGAAACACTGGTGCATTTATTTTGGTCTTGCCCACATACCAAGAAACTTTGGAGCAAAGTGTCTCAATTTATTGTTGTCCATATTTACCCTCAATTTGAATTGCGGTGGGAAAATGTTTTGTTTGGATTCACTCAACATGACAAAAATGTATGTTCTGAGTATTATGTGGTTAATTTGCTTATTTTTTTGACCAAATTTTATTTGCACAAGTCAAAATTCCCCCCCCCCCCAAAAAAAAACTAGCTTTTTGGAACTTGCTGCTAACATTAAGCACTATGTTATCTCAGTATCGGAGTGTACAAACAAAAAAGCTGTTAAAACATATGACCTCTGTAAGCGTTACAATATATTTATTTAGGACATTTTTTTTTTGCCCTTGTTTTCTTTATAATTTTGATTACCCCTTGACCTCCCTGGCATATGTGTGATTTGTCCATAGACTTTATTGATGTACAGAAGATGTTGTTTCCCTGCTGTATGTCCTAATTTTGAATAAAAATAAATAAATAAATAAATAAATAAAATACCAGATGCGCGCGCATCCAGGAAGCAAAAAAACGCTATCTGTTATGCCGAGTTCTTTAAAAGAACATTGTAATTAACGTAGATTTCGCATTGTTTGTAATTTCTTTTTGACTCAATAATAAACTGCAATTTCAGAGTTGGATCTGTTTGTTTGTGTTTCATATTAATATAACATTATGTAAAACGTCCAACTGTTTACGAATCAAAATCCGGACACACTGTGATCCATGTATGAATTATCATGTTAGACTAAGTTAGTAATGTAATAGCCTCTATAGAGCCCGAATTTGCTTTTATATAAGTTAACCTTGTTTACGTTACTTTACTGCACTCATATCTGCACACATATAACCTTACTTTACTGTAAATCAAAGATTTGACGATGGATATGTGGGAAGCCTTAGTACCTCGGACCGTGGCGATTATATTAAAAAACTTATTATATTAAATTAGAGCTTACAAATCCCTTGATGCATACAACTATGGGCTATGTGGTCATGTGCAGCTCGTCAAATACTTTGATGCTGCACTATGGAGTCAATATATTGCCACATAGTTTTGCAAAAGAATAAAGTATTGCAAAACAAAAATAAAGTATTGAGCAAAGAAAAAATGTTTAACTCACAAAAATAAAGAATGGCAAAGGGGGAAAAAAGTACTGAGAACAAAAAAATATTTTTGCAAACAAAAATAAAGAATTGCAAAGTAAAAAAAGTACTGCAAAAAGAAAGATATAATTAATTGCAAAATCATTGACAGCTGTAATCATATTTTATCTCTGCAACATATTTTCCATACTCACACCTAACTAAGTTATTTGCAATGCTGCGTTTCAGTCAAGTGTGCTTGCAATACGGGGTTTCCTTTGCGCTTCACTTTTCTCTGCGTTTCTCTTCATGGCGCTGTTTTGACGTGGGGGTGGAGTCTAGAAACCCCGCGAAGCCGCGTCATCAGCAGGAGACGCAGATCGCAACAGTCACCATGGCAGAGCAGAGGGATGCTGGTGGATTCCAGGTATGTACAGTTGATTTTTCCATTTATTTCACCAACATTATATATATATATATATATATATATATATATATATATATATATAATTATATTTATATTTTTGTGTGTGTGTGTTTTAACGCTAAATCCGATTAGTATTAACAATTGCTGGTGGCGGTCTTTTCATCTCGAGTGCTGTGTGTGCGTGAGTGTTGATGCACAGGTCTAATGTTACGGGAATAGGGCTTGGGCGCCGCGTTGCATTCTGGGACGTGGCGGCCATCTTGACAGCTATACGAATGTAAACATACAGCAATCCAAACGAGGAGAAGCAGAGTTGAGAGAAATAAAATAAAATAAATATGTTAAAACACCTAAAAGGATGTGCAATTTACCGCGATAGGTTATCTAGGGAAGCCAGGGACCGATATGTGGACAAAATCGCCATTATAAACGGTTTGGATCCTTATGAAATTTCACATAAAGAGTGGAGCACCGACGAGGACTTGCTGCCGCAGTTTTGTCTAAACGACATAATTAGCTACCTTGTTTGTTGTGTGAGCGCCTACACCTCTGAACAGTTCCGAAGCTACAAGGCATTGGAGTCGCATGTTCAGTTCATTAATAGATGGGTTCAGGAGCTGCAGATCATCATAACGAACAGTGGGAACGCAGTAATCCGGACAAAGGTAAGGTGCGCTCCACCTAGCTGCTAGTTTAGTAACTGTTAGTGCTAACAACCATTCACATGTACTTTTAATTATGTGTTTCAAAAGTGTAGTTTTCCGGGTTTCTCGCGTATTTTGAGCTCTTTTCTGCTGTCTTCATCATGAATTCGACTTAAGCTATATAAATTAATACTCAGATGTTAATAATAATAATACAGGGTGATATGGCTGTTATTTACTGTCGTATATATAAATGTCATTTATATGTCATTTACACATTACTGAGGGTTTGAGGTTAATGTTTGGTTTCCTGCATAGAATGAAACATAATGAAGTGTTGTCCTTATCTGTCATTTTTTAATGTAAAGTGTTACTTTATTATTACTACTGTCTCTTTCCAGTTTTAAGACAAATGAACAAATGCATAATGTATGTTCATTTATGTCTCCTCAGGTCTTGCACTCTCAAAGCATCAATGAGACTCCTCTGAAGCCATGGGTTATCATTGCCAACGATGGCCAGGTTTGCTGTGCACACTGTACATGCATGACTGGCATTACAGAGTCATGTACACATGTTGGGGCTCTACTATTTAAGATTGAGGCAGCAGTCCGCATTCGCGGAAAAAAGACCGTGACAGATGTGCCTGCTTACTGGAAAATACCATCTGGAATTAACAAAGTACACGGAGAGGGCGCCCACAAGATAGACTTTACTTCTGCTAAAGCTCAGAGGATTGCTCTGGACAGTGTCATCAATGACAACAGTCCCATGCCTGGCCTACGGACACGAGCCAGTAGAGACATACCCCAAGCCACATTGGACGACTTGTCATCACTGCCTCCTGTTCTCCATAAACATAGGGCAGTTTGTATGTCAACAATGGACAACTACTATCACGCCTATGCTGACCCTGTCCATCCAGCTGTGATGCCAAAACCCCTGCAAGACTATCTGCGTGACCCACAGTTTGATCATGCTCCACTATATGTCCTTCTCTAGCATTGTGAGACAGTGAAAGACATGGCAGCTGTGACAAAGGAACAAGCCATGTGGCTTGTTCCGAGTACG
The DNA here is from genome assembly GCA_030578275.1 of Meda fulgida. Classification (NCBI taxonomy): domain Eukaryota; kingdom Metazoa; phylum Chordata; class Actinopteri; order Cypriniformes; family Leuciscidae; genus Meda; species Meda fulgida. Next base: position 19,865,184 of record CM060619.1, read on the forward strand.
GGCAGGGAGAGTAACCGCCTCAGCTATGCATGCAGTTGTTGTTTGCAACATTGAGAAGCTGGCTGTGTCCACGGTGAGAAAAGTGTGCTACCCAACAGCACTGTTGACTACACTAGACACAAGATGGGGAATTGAACATGAGACAACTGCAAAGAGTGCTTATCAGGCCAAACAAGCACCACACCACACTGACCTGAAAATTGAGCTGTCTGGATTCTGCATCAACCCTGGGTTTCCACAAGTAGGTGCTTCACCCAATGGATTACTTCACTGTATCTGCTGTGGGAAAGGCTGCCTGGAAATAAAGTGTCCAGCAAAGCACAAGAATACCACTGTCCAGGAGGGTTGTGATGGTGACAGGGACTTTTGTCTCCAACTTGTGGACAACACATTTCTACTTAAACGAGGCCACAGATACTACACACAGGTGCAGACACAGATCTTTGTGACTGAGTCCAAATACTGTGACTTTGTGGTGTGGACACAGAAAGATCTCGTTGTTGTCCGAGTCATGCCAGATGTCAGGTTCTGGGAGTCATGTCTACAAAAGGCACAGGAATTTTTCCTGAAAGTTTCCCTCCCTGAGCTCATTTGCCGCCACTACACACAAGATGCCTCCACACCACAGCCCTCAAGAGTTTTGCCTGTAAAATGTCGGAACACTGTAACAGTCCCACAAGTAAAAGGGCAAAAGAGAGCAAGGAAGAAGACCACAGAAAGTAAAGAGAATATGTGGTGCGTGTGCCAAGGGCCTGAGGAACTGGATGACATGGTTGCGTGCGACAACAAGAACTGTGCGACGCAGTGGTTCCACCTTTCCTGTGTTGGACTTGAGGCAACTACTGCAGCAGGTGACTCCTGGTTTTGTGATGCATGTCTGTACTCACACAGCTGTCCAAAGACATACATTGTATATATTATATATTGTTTAGATAACTATTTATTTATAGCATGGAAAGAAATAAGAAATGTATATCTATTATTATTACATAAGAAATTGCACTACCTCCATTTTTATTTGAATCCGTTATTGCATTGTTGTTGTTTACTATATTTATAATTTGCACTACCTCCATTTTCTATGTGTCCATTGTTGTTATTTTATAGATACCTATTTATTTATAGTATTGAAAGAATTTATAAAAAATGTGTATTCATTATTGTTATATAAGAAATTATAAAATAAGAAATCGGTGTCCATTTTTTATTTGTAACCTTTTATCTTGAAGCATTCCAACTACACTGCACCGTTCTGTGCTCTCAGGTTGCACTACTTGCAAATAAACACTGAAAAACATCTGATTGTGTGACACTTCTTGCTTTTGCACATCATACTGTTATTACTTCTGGTTTATAAGACATGCATCTTATTATGTTTATTGTGAAGATTGTGGGTATGGATGAAACAGACACTTATGGCTGTATTTAATGCATATTTATTTCAGCACAACACTAGGGCTCATGTTTGTGAGAACACAACATACAGACACAATCTTATCAAGGAATGTCATGTCTTCATCCTTGCATGGCAGCACCATATGAATCGGTACTTTTTGTGACAAAATAGTGTACTTGTTGCGGACGGTTCCAATTACCCTTTCCACATGAATTCGGAGGTGGGCAATTTTTCTTGTGCTCTCCACATCTCTTGAATCCAGCTGACAGCGTCCTTTTGTGAAAGCAGGGATCTTTACCTCGGCACACATGAGTCCCACGCTGTCCTGTATGTCAAAGCCGCGATCAGCCAACACCAAATCCCCAGGTAACAGTTTGTCCAGAATCCCACAGTTATCAGTTATGTGCTTATCACAGATGCGCCCCCACCCCATCCCTTGGAAATGAATGAAATTGAGCCCTGTGGTGTAATACCAATAAGGTACTTCATAGTTGTGTTGTGTTTGTAGTGGGAATATGACTGAGCTTGAGCTTTAAGATTTGATGTTCTCTGCATGAATATTTCGAAACAGTCCAGAATAACAGCAACACGCTTCCCAAAGGCCTCCAAAAACTGATGAGGCATAGTTGCATGCAACGCATCTCGCCCTGGCCAGTTAATCAAAGGGCCGGTGCGGGCATGCAAAACATGTATGATGTTACTGAAGGTTTTGGAAACAGTTTTTCTGTCTACACAAAAGAGGTGGGCAATGTGTTGTATTGATAAATTTAGTCTAAGGCGCATGAGAGTCAGGAAAAGCATCTGAAAAGGTGACAGTACTTCACTACTCTGTGTCACGTACGGTCCAACACAGGCTAGAACACCCATGACAACTTCAAGGTGTGGAAGTCCAGTGTAGTACTTCACTTTGACGTTGTCATCCTTCAGGAAATGTTCATCCATTTTTCTCTGGCCAAGCTCACATTTCAGGGCCCTGTTCTCTTCCAGCAGCCGGTCGATTTCATCTCGCCAACGCTGACAGAAGTCACATTCTGTCAGCAGTCTCTGGTCAGCTCCATCCTCTACTGGTGCTGGTGTCTCCACTGTGGATCATATAAGGAATTGTTTTAGCTAAACAGCAATGTTTGCAGCTGTAACAGCAACAGCAACAAAAACAATATAAGGTCTTGAATCTGCTGGCTCTGTAAGGCTTACCTGGTGGAACAAGGTACTAATCACTGTCTCATCCATCGCAGGTGTACTGTCAGTCCTTTGCCATTTTCTCTTTTCCTGCCTCTCATAGCGTGCAGTCTTTGTGGCCTTCTTCTCAGTGTGGCCCAGGTTTACTGATGGTGCCCAATCCGGATGCGAGTTGAACATTTCATTTGCTGGTTTTCCTGGTAACACAATCAAAATTATCATCGCATAGTAGAAGTGTTGAAAACATATAGAACCATAATGTTGTGATATGTTTGTGTTTTGTTTGTGTGCGCGCGCATCATGTGTATGTATGTGGTGTCGCGGTTGAAGGAAAGAAACAAAGTATAAAAAGAAAATCGTACACCTTCTTTAACGTACCAGAATGAAAATGCAGGGAACACACTCTCATCGACACGGGGATACTGTGGAAGGTTATGTTTGGTCGTCTTACAGCCGAGATCCAAGCGAGCCGACGACTGTTTGTTATCTCGGATACTAGGTCTCCGTGGGTGCGCTTCCAAGCAGGAAAGCGGTGGAAAGTTAATCCATTTTTTATCTTTTTCCCATGATGATTATGTGTTGCGCTGTTACACCCCACAATACAGGAACGGGTTACCATGGTTGAAATAACGTAACTTAAATCAAATTAAGCCACAGAACTGAGAGGAAGTACGTCTACAAACAGTGCGCAGCAGTCCGAGTAGTAGTAAAGGAAGCTGCAAAAATGGCGGCCACGCCAAGTGATGACGTCACGACGGCCAAGCCCTATGGTGACTTGCCTTATGTAAGGTGGAGGCCTTATTGTGCCCTTTATTCCCTGCTGTCACGCCACGACTACTTTATCCTGAACTCAGATGCCGCTGACTACTCCGGTCGCTCTTTTTGTCTGTTTTGTTAAATGGTGTAATTGTTGTTGTCTATATAATTAACTTTTAGTTTTAGTTTTAGGACACCAGTAGGTCACTTGATGGAGTTTTTCGGTTCCTTGCCACTGTTGCCTTTGGCTTGCTCAGTTGGGGATATTCAAATTAGTTAACCAAGCATTAATACCATTGATCAGCCCTACCAAACGTGGATGTTTATTCACTAAGAAACAAACATTGTTATGTTATTTGATTGATATTGTGAAGCTGCCTTGATGCAATTTATATTGTGAAAAGCGCTATATAAATACACTTGACTTGACTTGACTTATTTCTGGGTTGTTCTTTGAGCTTTTGTAAAGTCTGTTCTTATCTTTAATAAAACTTATTTTTCTGTATCCACGTCTCACGCCGATTCACTGTGAATTAACCTGTGTTGGCTTCATTTTAATTTAGATTCCAGGGTGGCGTAGTTACTAGCTGTCAATCTTCAATCCCTCCATGTCGCCATTCGCCACATACATTTCATAACTAATTTATGTTTCATAACGCTGTTATTTTGTAGGTCGGTGGGCACAATGATGCCACCAGGGTTGAATTGGGGCGAATGGTAATAGAGAGACTGCTCTCCATACTCCAGTGTGCAGTGAGTCGCCAGCCACTGGACTAAGATTACTTGCAGTTTATATTGAGTCACAAACTACTTTTCATTACATCCATCCATAATCAAATTACAATACCAGTCGGACTCCTTAATGAACTATCCAACTTAAAAAACACAGTAGACAGACAAGTGGAAAACAACAGTGTACAAATAACTGCCCCTGAAGTGCAATTTGGAGTGAAGGGACCCCCAAAGTTTCTTATTTCCAGAGAGCATCTTCAGAATCTTGTGAGTATGCAGCTGTCTGTTCCATGTATTGCCCAGCTTCTTGGTGTGTCAACAAGGACTATTAATCGCCGTCTCAATGAGTTTAGCATATCTATAAGAGACACATATACAAAGATCTCAGATGAGGAACTTGACAAACTTGTCAGTTCAGTAAAGGCCGATAGTCCACACCTAGGCCACCGAATGATGAAAGGACAGTTGCAAGCTCTGGGTCACCGTGTGCCATGTACAAGGGTGTGGGATTCCATGCATCGAGTGGACTCTGCTGGAATACTTGCAAGAATGACGCAGTTGAGATGTCTCGTCAGAAGGACTTATTCTGTCCAGGGCCCACTGCATCTTGTTCACATAGACACCAATCACAAGTTCATAAGGTCAGATTCATACATTTAGCAATTAATTTAATTGTAAGGTTGCAAATCATTGATGAGACGATTTTGGTGCTGTGCACAATCCTTAGTTACAGCATGCACACACACACATATTTATATATATATAATATTTTTCCAGATATGGCCTTGTGATATTCGGTGCCATTGATGGGTACTCCAGATAGGTCTTTTTATTTATTTATTAATCTCTTAACTAATGTATTGTTTGCCTTTAAAAGTACACATTACATGAATAATGGAATACATAGATCAAGGTGTATGACTCAGTTTCTGAAGAGCCACAGCCCTGCAGTTTAGCTTCAACCCTAATTAAACGAATCTGATCCAGCCAATCAAGTTATTCAGGCTTATTTGAAAACTACAGGGGCCAGTTGAATAAACATAGCATTAGCGGTTTATGCAACCAGGCCCCAGGTATGCGTGTTGGAGCAGGGTTGTAACAACTGCCGTTGGTTTTTTCCATCAGTCAGTGCAGAGACATGGGTTTCCGTTAAGGTAAAACATTTAGCATTTTCCAGCATTTTTTGTTTGAATAGATAAGTGCTTCTCAACCTGTCCTGGGGAACCTCCTTCTTTTGGTTTTATGGCAGGTTGCGAACCAACTTTAAAGGTGCATACTGCCACCTACTGTGATGGAATGTGAAAAGAATTAACTAAATACTCCTATATCCTATTATATAATCCACTATTCTGAATAAATCTCATGATTGCATTTATTTGTTTTCCTGAATATGGACCATCATTTAATAATTTGGTTATATTGAATTCCTGGCACCCTACTGCTTGCAATTCTTCCTTAAGAATCCTCCTTTCTTTATTATAAACCTTACATTTCTTCCATACATGTTCTACTGTCTCCTCTATTAAACATACTTCACATAAACCTGTGTTATGCTTCCCTATAATGTGTGGGGAACCTCCTTTCCCCTACTGCACATTTTGGGTGTTTCCCTTATCAGACACACCCAATCTTGTGGTCTCTATTGATGAGCAGGTGTGTCTGATAGGAGGGGAGGTTAGTGAAATAATGACAAAAATCGTATTTTGTTTGTCCATCTTGTGTAAAAAAAATAGTAAATAGGATTGAGGATTTGGTCCTGCCTATATATATATGTGGTACATTATGAGGGTTATTTTTCTTTTCCATACTTCCATATTTTGCTGTAAACAGTTAAAAAGCATTACATGCAATAAAATGCATCCCTGCTGTTTGTCTTTACAAACATGGCAAGCATGAGGCACTGATTTTGCTTATTAGACTGGTGTTCTTTTCTAAAACAGCTTTGCTCTTTTTAATCATTTCTGCATTTAGAGTTTGAGGAGACCAAGGAGTCGAAAATGTAGAGATCGCTAGGTGCATGTTTTCTGTGCAGGGATGAGGGAGGGGAAGTTTCATCTCAGGAAAAAGAATGCATAACCAGCGGTAAACATGAAGATTAATTCAATAGTCATACCCTGAACTAAATATGAGCATTCTATTTTTAAGGGTAACGGTGTACTCAACATTTAAGTAATAAGGTGCTGCTAATCAAATTAATACACATTGTTTTGTATGCATTTCTCAGTATTGAACGCCTTTGGCATGACATATGGATGGCTGTAACCAACATCTTCTATGATGTTTTACACACTCTCGAGGAGGAAGGGTTACTTGATCCAGCCAATTGATCCACATGTTTGCCACCATTGTTGTCAATAAGTGTTCCTGCCACGCCTCCAGGCCAGCCTTGATTCCTTCACTTGTGAATGGAATAACCATCCTCTCCGCACTGAGGGCAATCGAACCCCCGACCAAATGTGGGAAATTGGGCTTATTCAAAAACCTGTTGATCCTCCACAATCTGAGGTATTGTCTATAATTTTACAGAATAAGTTCTGTGCCACAACATGCATTAATATTTTTGCCTAATGTATTGCAGCAATAAAATATACCCTGTCCATAAACTATTATAAATTTTTCACAGAATGCTCAAGATTTAGACTGACTGGGACACAGCCAGAATCCCTGACCAGCCATCCGGGGGAATTGTAGTTCCTCCAGTTGATTGCACAATAACGGAGGAACTGAAGGCCCAGCTGCAAGCTGTTGTTGACCCAACATCACAATCTCAAAACTATGGCAGGGACAAATATTTAGCGGCATTACATTTTGTGATCCTTCATTCTTAAATGCCAATGCAATGTATTCAGAATAAAACCAGTTACTGTACAAATGAGTCTTTTGATAAACCTTTATTAGAAAGAAAACCTAACTTAACTATTTTATTAAACAGAACAGTAAGAACATTTAACAATTCATTTCAAGATTCTAAAAATCACTATATGCAGGAAATGTATTTATGGAATCAGAATAAGAAAAATAAATCAAATTGATTAACAAAATAGTCTTTGCCTGTTTTCTTTGTTGTTAGGGGTACAATAATAACATTTTACAGCATATAGCAGTATTCTATGTCCTGGACATGTACACAGGAGCAATACAGCTACATTTAAGATATTTATGATTAATAGCTACATTTAAAGGGTTCACACAAAAATGAAAATTCTGAGGGCGAGTGACAGTAGTTCTGACAGTGGTTCTACTGACAGAATTTTCATTTTTGGGTGAACTAACCCTTTATTATGGAATTGTATCATTATAAATTTAGACTCTGTTAAATCCAAAATCAGAGTTAATAGCCTGCAGCATGATTTCCTTGAATGAATTGTCGTCATCCATGTGTGCTGTGGGAAAGATAATTTTTCTGGCACAGGCACTTACCACTGGGTAGCAGATTCGGTGTGCAGGCATTCTCTGATGACAATCATGATCAAAATGCAAAGCGATTTAAAATTCTTGCCGTTCTGACATAAGCAGTGGCTTGTGTCCCTGGCCAGTAAGCCATTGTATTACACGGGGGACAGTTAAGGGCAGGGTGTCTCTGTCAGGGTCTGCAAGCAAAAGAGCATGTTAACTCAATCAAAAGTGGTTCTACAATATTGCTGATCATTTTCCATTAAATCACCAAAAATCAAGGGGTAGTGTAAAAAGTTTATATGACACTTATGTCTATTGCTCACTGTGATGTCACAGATTTTCAGACAAGATTTGTATTTTCTTAAAGCATCTGCACTGCATTAGAAACTTGAAGTCATGTCAAACATACCGTCACTTTCAATTTCCTGAAGAAAATCTTGCAGGAAGTTGATGATGGCTGTTTCACGGGTCTCTCGTATTGTTCCCTTCTCTGATAGTGAAGGAAGAATGTTCAACATGAGAAAGTCTGCATCAGCCTGTGGGATGACAACTGATATTCATTTTCAGGAACGGAGTGCACAATTGATAAAAATACTTATCTCTTGTATTTTATATCTAAATTGTTTATGTGAAATGAAGACAAATTGATAAAGGGATATAGATTAAACATCAATTAATAAAAATAAAAAAAATTCTATGAGTGATACCTCATTGTCATCGTCCGTCGCACTGGGGACGAAGAAATGTTGGCACAATTCAAAATGCTCTTCCAGGATGTCCACAAAATTGTACACTTGGAGACCTTTTCTGAGTTGCTTCAGCAAAGGGATCAGACGCAGGGTTGCATGCAGCACAATAGATCTGAAATACACATACATTTTTAGGAATACCTGGCTGTATTTTGTTATATCAACCAATGTATCCACAATTGAAAGAGCCTGCAAGTGTAAATTAAAGCTGTAGATGTTGCACCATTGGCTGAAATATGTGTTGTCTTATACATGTTTGAATCACTTTTACTTTTTCTTACCTTATTATTGCCTCTTTGTTCTCCGGTTCAATGATCCCAGTGAAACCACAACTAATTATAACATCCATCGATGCAGAGAGATCAGTTCCTTCTTCCACCTGAAATGAAATGTAATATTTCATATATATTTAAAACAAATGTGGGGTTGTTGTGCAGGCAAAATAAGAAAAAATCAAGTCTTTGATTATTTTTTTTGTACTACCTTTTGAATCAATTCAAAAAGTTCAGAGTCATCCACATCATCTTTAGTGAGATTCACTTCATTCAAATCTCCTGCCGAGAGATAATCAAAGCACCACTGTCTCAAGAAACGGGGGGCTGGTCCACCCTGAGCCAGACTAACTGAAAACACCTCTCCTGCAGTCCTGAAAGAGAAAGCACAAACATACACAAAGATCAAGCCTGTTGGAACCCAACACGTAAATACAAAAAGTAAAATAGTGAATAAAACATTTCTAACCTGAAAAATCGCTTCTCCAGATCACTTAAGGAGTAGATGGGGCTCCATGGTCAAAGAGGTGTTTCTCAATCTCACCAATCAAATCTATAAATGCATGTACACATTTTGTAGGAACTACATATAAACAAAAAGCATTTTTTTCACTTCAATACAATTAATAGGGTAAGAGCAAGAACAGAAAATCAGTCAATAATAAAAAAAAACTAGTCACAAATATGTAATTTTAAAAAATGTTCCATGAATACAAACATCCTAAACAAACATCCTAAATAAACTGACTTGCTTGTAAGAAATCCCTTTCTAATGGCACCGGAATCAACACCTGCTTCCCCCAAAAAATGTTACACGTAAAATGTTGCCAGGGGTCCCTTTCTTTTGCCGCTGCCACTGAACCATGGCTCTTTGAAAGAAGTCTGTGCGAGATACGCAGATGGTGAAATTCTTGCTGTCATCTACCCTATACTTGCCAACAACCTCAGTACATCATCTGGACTGTGCAATGAAAAACAGATGAGTCAAATTGTATATTCACGAGTTCACACTTACATACAATTAAAGGAAATAAAGTATAATGCGTATTTGGCGTGCTGTCCGGGGGGAAGCTCGGGAACAATAGTCCAACAAAGGTGGGGAAGAAGGGAAGAAAAGGGGGAAGGAAGAAAAAGAGAAGGGGAAGAAGAGAAAGAAAAAAATGAAGAAAAGAAAGGGTGAAATGTGACATTCAGACATATGCCTTCCTTATCATAGGTGTTATGATACATTTTCCGGTTTCTTCGTGTAGGAAAATCCCGCTTTTATATTACACTGTTTTCTATCGCAGGTGCTCACGAAGACAGGATTCGAATCCAGCTAAAGACAACATTTTGAAATATTTATTAGTTAATTAAATAAGAATCGTTTTTGAATGCATACTGTTCCAGTGTTAATAAAGTATACATATGTAATTAGTTTTTTTTATATTCTTTCATGAAAAATAATGTTATTTTCATTATTATGCAATGAACAAAGATGCAACCCATTAAATAGTAACTAATATGCTGAAAAATGAGTGAAGAACAACAAAATGTACAAATTATATTTTAAAATACAAATGTTATCTTGTTGCAGTGTACTGATAAAATATTTTTATGTTATAATAAAGTATTGTTAATAAAATATACATATGTAATTTGTTTGTTGTGTTTTTTATATTCTTTCATAAAAAAAAATATATATAATTACCAATGGAACAGTGTTATTATTTAGTAGCTGTTGTTTTATTATTTATCTTATGTAAGTTTTTTAGGTTACATTCAAACAAGACACTTGCAAATCTGTTATTTGTAATTAACAAAGATGCAACCCATTAAATAGTAAC